>JAZARR010000237.1:1451194-2176792 GCA_037389465.1 Baylisascaris procyonis | reverse complement strand
AAAAACAGTATGAAAGCCTTATAAAAGAAGTCGATGGGCTACGTGCTACCATAGTCGACTTGGAACAACGAGTCGCGTCGAAAGATGAAACCGATAGCGCACAAGAAAAAGCTATGGATTTACAATGGTTGGTTTATTTTTTATTTTTTCAGCTATTAAGGATAGAGTATTTGCCGATTTTCATTTATCTTTTCGTAGATTTTTTTAGGTGCATCCGTTTTTTTCCGGAGAATATGTAATCGTTGTGAGTGAATATCATGGTTGCTAAATGCGCAACTTTGTCGAATGTGGATGGAATTCTTGTGGTATTCAATTATCACATTACTGTTGTTGATGTTGATATTGATATATCGTATTGTAGGGAAGTGGAATCATTAAAAGCACTTCTGAACACAACTCGTGACGAGGCGGATAGAAGGCAACAAGAATTGCAAGAATTGCATCTGCAGAATGAAATGCTCAGCGCCGAGAAGTGCAGACTATCCGAACAACTTGCGGCATTCGCAACGCAACGATTAGCGCTTCAACGTAACGATATAAATGGTAGGATATGTGAATTGAATTTTGCTTGTTTTTTGGTTGAGCGAGTGAGGCGAGGAAATAAAGTGAAGTATGCAGTGAAAATTCGATCCCTAAAGTTTTCATTTATCTATTATGGCCTCTTATTCAATCAATTGTAGCTATATGCCTCATCTCTTCTCTAAAACTTTGCCTGCTTTTGTTGTTTTTACAGAGTAGCGTGTCTAGGATAACGCTGAGTAGTTGTTTGGGGGTGGGGAGGGGGGTGGGGGGATGCAAAGAATAATTGAGTAAGAAAGTGGCGGCAAATAGAGCATAAGCACCAAACGTGATTACATCTAAATTTTTTTGGAGGGAGGGGGGTATCCTATTTATCCCTTTGCTGACATGTAAAATGACTGTGTTTCACTGCTGCACTCCTTCCTGCTCGTCCTTATAAGATCTTCAACCAAACTCGCAAAAATTTTCCGGCATGTCGAGAGCGATAAAAGTAAAGATTCATAAGTCGTCACAAGAATGCTGCATCTTCAAGACGAGCAGGTTGAGATACGTCCAATACTTTGTTATTCAGCACCCCTTTCTCTTTCCTTCTCTCCAAATCTGGCTGATCTTATGAAACATCTGATATCGGAAGTTTTTGCGCTACATGTCGATCAGAAAGATCACCAATCGATATCATTTGGATCTTAGCGACCAACAAAAAACTGTCAACGATTTACCTCTGATATGATTTTGAACGAAAATTTTTTAACGAAAGAAATGAACAGAAAATTTTCAAGGCGAGCAAAAACGAATAAAAAAACTAGCATTCATATAGCACATCATATTCTTCACTGCGTTTTTTTATTTCTCAACATGGGAGAGTGAGTACCAAAATTTCTTCTCTATACGTCAGCGATAGCAAGTAGATGTCAGCTTGGTGCAGCACAATTGACACTGCCACAGGAAAAACCGAAAATTAATCTTTGTCCATCTGTTGAGCAGCAAACTTTGTGCAACCACTGAACTTCCACCTTCCACTCCCTCTCGCCCACTCCCCTGCCCCTCGAGGAGGAGCTGGAGCTCCTCGTCAAGCGCACCGTGCCAACGACAGACTGAGAGTGGCTGCCAACCCCACAATTTTTTCGTTCAAATGAAAAACGAGCAAAGTGAGTTTGGACTAGTTTATTGCTGCATGACGATATTATGGGGTCATTGTTTGTTGAAGACGTAGTCGCTTTGGATGCGGCAAGCCCATGCATAACTTCTTGTAACTATATGGAACAATTTTAGAGAGGAATGGTGAACAATCTTGTTACGTCTCCGAGAAGCCTATAGTCGAAACACATCATCCGCCTGGACTTGAGTTGACGGCCGATTCCGAAGTTGTGCGACAGGTGATTGAAAAGCAGTCGGAAGCGGTTGAGAGGTGCAACTCAGGTGTAGATACTGCGCTGATTGAAGGTTCACTACTGACATCAACGGTTGCATTGGTGGAGGGCGAACAAAACGATCAACGAGAACGTATTACTACTGCGAAGGTAAGATCTTTGTTTAGTTGCCTTTCTCATATTGCGCATTATTCCACTGCAAACTGTATCGCATTATCCAATTTTCAAATGGTCGGTTCACGTAACATTGCTGAGTATATTTTATCGTTTCTGAAAGTGCTTTACGAAGTCAATTAAACTTGCCTAGTTTGTAATCTCACCATGTGTTTCTTCACAACTCATCATGGCTATGAGAGAGGAGAGCAAAAGCAATGAGTATTAGAGAATGAATTCGGATGTGCCATTATTTCATTTCAGCTGTCTGAAGAGAAATTGAGTTGAATAGATACGATGCTAGAATATTGCTGTTCACCGTATGTGATCTGTGGTATAGGCGAGCTTCTCCTCCAGCTACTTCCGCATTGTTCTTCACCGTGTCGAATTATGCGACTACATTCGAAATGCTATGAAAGGATTTTGAGACTTGGATTAACGTTTATATTTTCCTGAATATAGTATGATTAAGCCTCAGTATCATGTGAGATAAGCAATGCTGCCATTCTATGGACTTCCGCTCAATCAGTAATTTAAAGATTTTATTGCATGCAGGAAGATAACGGGCATATGAGCACCGATGAACAGCTGATACAGAATGAGAACGCATTACTACACGAACAGGTTACTGAAAATTGGTGTGTGCAAGAAAATCTCTTCGAAGATGTGCATCATCTGATGGTTCTGAACAATGAATTGGAAACCGCTGTGGAGGCGCTGAAGGGTGAACTCTGGTCTCTCAATGGCCAACTGAAAGCGGTTAGATCTTATATGCGGGAATATTCTTTAGAATTTTATAAGCCGGATCCATATTAGAAGAGGAGGTGAGAGAATTTTCATTCCCTTTTTTGCTGCAGTAAGGCTGACATATTAAAAAAATAGATTTCTAAGGGCCTTCTCGGGTGGCTTTTTTGGAGGGCGAGTGCTTTTTATTTGCCGATGTGTGGTGCTTGAGATAAGGCCCCTTTAAAATACCTCGCCCGCACCCTTACATTGATGAAGGAATCTTGCATGCACGCCCATGGCACGTCATTCGGGTTAGTTGGTATAGGTAGACTTGCGTTAGATGTGGAGTTGAAGCATTCCGATAAATTGGTCCCGCAAGATAGAGTGGGGCGGTGCTGCTTCTAACGTTGATTTGCAGTCACGCTTGTATCTATATAACTATGGGGTTGTTTTTTCGGGGGAGAATTTTTAACAGTATAAAAGGGAAAGCGATGCATCGCTAAATACATTGGAACAACTTGGTTGTTGCGTGACCAAATTTTACTTAGATGTTCTGGCTTAAATTTTATTAAAAAAGGATTTAGGGAAGTGCTGCTTATTTTGTTTAATGAGCACTTGGGAACATGAGTGGTTAAGATGAGAACTTGGCGAAGATCGGCCAGAAAACAACGTGAAAAGCCTGCTAGGTGGGCTTTGTATTGCTTGATTCTTCCTCCTCTCGAAAATGTCGTAGGTAACCAACCGTCTTTGTAACTGATTTTTGCATCTCACCTTATGGAAATCCTGCTCAGGATCAGTGATGACCTCATTGGTTTCTTTTACCGTTATCAGGTTACAAGTGTTCCAGTTCTAGTAAAATAAAAGAAAAAAAAAGGACCGCTGAATCTTATAAGAGCGAAAACGTGCATGATGTATCTTTGAATGGTTATAACAGTCCGTGCCAGATAAAACAATTACAGCAGTCTTCTCCGGAAATGCGCACTTAATATTTAGGTGAACTGTTTCGAATGGTAGAAGTTTAGTGAAGATAGCGGCTGTTTGAGACTTTGCTTAGCAAAAACCATAGGAAGGTGGAGCAATCAAATCGTATTTAACGTTGATCTTTCTCGATTGATTTAGATATATTCGTAGCTGTGAATTGCTTTGTTGTTGTTGTTTTGACAAATATGTTCTCTGAGTCCACTTTTTTTAAGTCACTAGCGGATCGAGAGGATTTATCCGAAAAGCTATGTGAAATGGCACGACTAAGAGAGAACGAAAGAGATGAGGCACGTGAAAGAGAACGCGAACTCGAAGATCAAAAAGAAATGGCGGAACGGAGCCAACGACAGGTTGTTGATTCGTTCGTTGTACTGCTTGCTCTTTGCTGTGTCGGTTTCATTTTGTTTAGTTTTATGCTTAGTGTGACGAACACGAAAGCAATTTAAGAAACGGTCGGATAGATATTTGGGGTAGACGAGTTTCATAAATCTTGTGAACTCCAGGAAGCGATCGTTGCTCCCTTTTGAGTCCTGTGCAGCCGAGTGCAGGAATGGCACCAAGATGCTTCCATTGCCTACAGTCAGTTTCTCGTTTGCATCCACAGCCGTTCTCGGAGAGAAATTATTTAAAAAGTCTTGAGGTAAGCGAAACTGTCGCGAAATCCTCCAAAATTTTTCTCTCGTCTCAGCGTTTGAAACCCCAAAAAACTTCCAATAGCTTCCTATTATCTTCGCATGCCTGGTCGCGTTTTGCTTTTTATAACAAATGCTAGTGCTAGCTTTATTGGCTTTCAGTTACCCGGAGATGCTCACCGAGACCTCATTTGATGTCATTGGCAGTGGTTTCGCCAACCGAAAACAATCTGTTCAGTAGCCAAAAATACATTAGCACTATTTACTTTGCTATTTACTTCAGTATTTCGATGTTATTTCTCCTCATATCAGAACGTCTGTTGGAATGATGCAAGAATTTTCCATTCAAGAGGAACATGGGGTACTCACAAGAATCTCTCAGCGGGACACAGTTTTCTGTTCACTTTCAGTTTTGAACTTTTTGAGAGCCGAAAGTAAAGGAATGTGTACGTATAGGATATGTATGGGAATATATTGTGCCGTCTGAGTGACGTGAGTATAAAGCCTTTAAAGTGAATTACATAAAGCTCTAAAGTAATATGATGTACTCGTCGTTCGGGCGCTAATCGCTTTTGACGACATTGTGCGGTCACGTGAGGTACTTATAACTTTGAGATACGGCACTGTTGTGGCGTTCCGTTATATTAGATGATGGGAAATTAGACAATGATTTAATCAAAAATTGCTGTTTTAGGGTTCCGAATTCTGTTTGCAAAAAGGTAATCGTGTATTATGTTTAAACATCCGAATTTATAGGATGGATTTCTGATTTCTCTAAGCATTGTTCATAATTTATTTCTGATTTCTGAAATGTGCTGTATATAATGGGAGCAGAGTCATAGCCGGAAGAGTAATTCCACCTTCCTCCGCTCTCCTCCTTCCTTCGTTGATCAGTAATTAGGTAAGAATTTGCGCTCAGTTACCGCATATAGCTAAAACCTCTCTAATTGGTGGTGATCAGTGATAGACTCATTTGGTTAGCGTTCGCTGGAGAATTTTCATTTGCCATTGTTTGCCCCTTATGGCGACCTATTTCGAGATATTGGGGATATACGGTTAAGCGAGTTTTCTTATCATGCCTTCTTCACTGATTAGAGGAGTACTTATTTTCGAATGAACTTCAGGCAGCATTAGCGGAGAATGAAAGTAACCGTCGTCTCGCTGAATGGCAAGAGAAGAGCGCAGAGATGGAAGCACGCCGTCAAGAGGTTGAAGCTGCGTACTCTCTGCTGACTAGTTACTATCAACAACTACAAGAGGCCTATAATGCTCTCTATGCTCGTTTCTGCATCGCCAAAGCCGACGTAAGCACTGAGACGTGTGTGGAAACCGATGAAAGGGATGACGAGCAATGCAATCTTTCGGTGAGTGTTTATTCTCAATAGGTGTTCTAGTGATGGATTGTATAAGTGCTTTATCTTATGAAAAGAAGAAGAGGTAACAGCACAGATGGGCTAAAGATGTTGTTATGAAAGTGTAATTAGGATTCGTCAGAGGTTATCTGAAAGATGAGCAAAGAGTGTAGTAATATAGGAGTTGATCGGTGAGCATGATCAAGAAAGCTGTGATGAAGTTGAACACATTGTCGAAATTGTTTTCCCCATATGATAAAAGATGATTAGAACTATGGCAGGTAATTATCGAATGGTTTGGGCACCATTTTCGGGTATAGTTTTAGTTTGGCATCAGTTCAGATCATAATCAGCATTAACACTGCTCTGCCTATTTGTCGCAAGTTGATGCCCGAATCGATGTGGTGCACTCCTTGATCATTTCGTTTTTTCTCTTGAGCAATTTCCGAGAACGCCTGGTGTCATCTTTAAAGTTTTTACTACTCCTAGCGCTGGAACTTGATATCAAATGTGAGGATTCGGCTTAGGCTTTCAGAGCTTGTCACCTTACCGTACAAAATATGGGATGTTGACCTGACTGTGCTGTAGTACGTTATAACAATTAGAGCATATTGGTGTTTGCGTATAACAAGAAGAGGAAAACAGACTTGGGACTTCGACTTCGCCCATATTTTTTGGCAAGTAGGTTTTGATGAGGGAATAGCAAATCAGGGCCGTATGAGGTGTATGCCGCCAACGTATAATGAACGATTAGGAGAACAAACTCAGTTATACGGTCTGTAAGAACTTCGTAGGGATTACATGGGCGGAAGTCTTAAAGGGGTGGAAGTATTATGAGTTGTATAACGATTAGCGTTTCAACTTCTTTAGTGGTCTTTAGGTTTTGTACTATAGGGAAATCGTCTCTTTCACACCGCTTCTTTTCTTCTTCGTGGTTTTGTTTTATCCAAGAATATCTGCTTTTTAGTCATGGTTGCATGCTTGCATCCTCAGGCAGAAAATGGCAAACATCACTGCGAGAATGATAAGCCAGTGGTAACTTCTATCTTTTTATTAGTCTCGCTTCAAAACGTATATCATTGTAGAGTATCTGAGTGCAAAAATGCTTTCGCCAGCACAAGCAAACGAGGCAGCAATTTCTGTGCTTTAAAATAAAGCATCAAATCCCTTTAGATATCAAACTCTTCCTCCCTTCCCCCCCATCCCCCATAAGGCGGTGAAGAGTTTTGCTGGCGGGGTTTCCCTCTCGTGGCTTTGATTGCTTTTTTTGCTGAGCATTATATGATTATAGAAAGCGAAGTTGGAGATCGAACATCTCAAAAAGGAGCTTGAAGCCACAGAGGATGAACTAACGAGAGCAAAGTCGCAACTGGAACAATTGCGTGCTCTTGCAGTCAGAGAACTTGGTTCGCTTCGAAAGGTGGTGCAAAGCGTACGTAACGAAGAGATTGCGCGGTTAAGGGTAACATTTTATGTGCTTCCTTTGCTACTATTTTCAACTCTGCCGATATTTTTCACGGATGAGACGATAATCTTGGAATAGAAGCTCTCCTCGGCAGTCCGTCAAAAGCATTTGTGTGCGTTTAAGGATGGTGACAAGGGAGAGGTGGGGTAACTTCCAGGCAAAATAGGGATTCCTGAATTGGCATGGGCAGATTCCTGAAATCAGAAATCTGCTGAAGGTGTCGTTATGCAAGCCATGAGTGAGCGTTCTTAGAGAATGTAAAATGTTGGTTGCTGTACCTTCTTGCTTCTTGCATTTTGGTATGAGCGCATAGAAATAAGGGCAGCATTGATGAAACACTTCTGAAATAGAATGTGCTTCTTGCTTAAAGCTTTGATTAAAAGTTCTGCGCAATCTGTTGAACTCTTTTTTCGTCACCTTATTTAATGCCACTTTTTGTGCGCGTTTGCAGAGCACGTTACGGCCTTGCTTCCACACGTATCGTGAAAGATTCGTTTTAAGCGGGCATTTGTCAGCATTTTTCATGTTCGGGAAACCTGTTATAAATATGGTGCTCATGTATTAATTTGCTTATACATTTATATTTTGCCCTGATGATATATATATATATATATATATATATATATATATATATATATATATATATATATATATTAATGCAAGTATATGTTAAGGATCAGTGAAAACATTGTCCACAAGCGAGTGGCTGGCTACTCATATAACGTTTAATTATAAATTTAGCTATTTTCACTCAGGTATGTAGGTATGCGCGTATAACTGCTTATAGAACTTCCATGGATGCATGGAAGTGACGACTGTCTAAGTACATATTTGTGCATTTTGCAATAGATTTCCGAAAAAAGCGCTGCAATTTGCAATACTAGTTTGCAGTATTGCCTTATATAATATGGCTATGTGTTTATTTGCATATTCGTAACGCAGTATGTATGCACGTATGTGCTGCTTTTCTCTATCAATACGTATGCACGTTTCCGCCGCTACTTTTTTTTCAATTTTCTAATAGGAGCAACAAAATATCTTGACGTTCATGAAAGTAGCACATATATCTGCTATCAGTTTTGTCTTTTTGCTAGCGTAATTAATTGCGGTCACATGCCATAACAGGATTAAGTCTTTTATTTCCGGCGAGGATTAACTATGCGCAAATTACAGAATGCAGTAATGGAATGTATTACCGAAACGGATGCCCAACTTAGAGAGCTTTATGGACAGACGCTCACAGTTCTTTCAACTGTTGAGCGTATTCAAAACACCCAATACGTCGAGAGTATGCAAGCGGTAAAGGAATTAGTCGAAGAAATTCTGAAGGTATTTTAGTGTTTCTATTTATTGCGCAGTTTTAGTTAATTTCAAGTTTGTATTTTTTTTTTCTCTACTCCATTCCTTGTTCAGCATTTTTTAGAAATTGAATTATTAGCGATAATTCGGCTAAATTTTGCATCGTAGCTTACATCGAACGTAGTTTTTCAAGTGAAACTTGGTGAATTTTTTTTCATGCGACAACGCTTAATCTAATCAAAGATATTTACTATATATTAATTAAAGTGCTTTTCAATGCGTAAGCTATAAAATGGTGTTTTCATTTGTAAGAATTGTTATCATAAAGAATTTACTCATAGGTTTTGCTAAGGTAACGGATCCATAATTTCTCTTCTCTAGGAATCCGAACGTAGCTGCGCAATCACAAATGATGCTTCATTGCGAAGCGCCATTTGTGTGGCAACCGAAAAATTGAAGGAAATGCGAAAAGTGCTTGAGGATACCAGAAAGGCGCTTAACGAACAGAGGACAATTTGTTCCGTACTCGAGAATAAACTTCAACAGGTCGCTTTCTCTTTAAGAAACATTTCTGTGCTCGAATAGTTACCTTCTCTGATTGTCATATACATTCTGTTTACTATTTTTGCTTGCTTTTCATCTTAATCGATGCTAACTGTAGTTAATTTTTGATTGTATGAATTTGCTACTGATCGCATTGATTGCACAAACAGAACTATTAGCGAGCATTTTGCTTAACTTTATTGGTTATATTTTTGATTTATTTTCGTTTGTTTAAAGACGATTTCCGGAGTCGTTGAATTATAATTCTTCGACCGGAAATGGCTGCACTAGGAATTGCTTGGCGAAGGAAGTCTAGGGCAAAAGAAGAGAGGAGACCGGTGAAGGTTTTAGTAGAATAAAGGAAATTTAAAGCGAAATGGTTGTTTTTGGATGCGGGCTTCCGTCATTTTTCGTTTTAGATGGTAGAGGATCTCGATATGAAGATTTAAAGGTTGATCTCGCGTCGACGAACAATACGCGAAGACTTTAGCAGAAAAATGGAGCAAAAAAAAGCTGTTTCCTGTAGCATAAGAATTCAATATATCGTACTTGTTCGCCCTTTTGCAATATTAGAGTTTACTAGTAGATATTAGAGAAAGAGGACGGCATAGTTTCATGCATATTATTGAGGCTGGTGTGACGGCTGTCATCATGATTTTATATTATAGGCTGAGGCTGAAAGAGAGAACAAAGATTATACTTGCGGATTGGAGCGTTTACTCGAGACAACGCAAATATCGTTGAGCAGGCATATAGACAAATGCCAGCGATTGGAGGCGAGACTCGATGCGGTGGGATGTGTTTACGCTTTCCCACAATTTATTTTCTTCATTTCGTTTAAGTTTTCCTCGTTGAAATTTAGCTGCCTCATATAAGATTTCCATTAAACAAGTCATTCCTTTGAACTACACAAAAAATCACCTTGGGAAATCTTTTCGGCATTTGTGGTGATTGGTTTTTTTTTTTTCTTGAGTGAGAACTCTTTGAGGTGATACATCATGGAATAGGTGAAAAAGCTATCGGTTTGATCATAAATGGTCATAACGATTTGAAAGTTTCTTCTTTTTGGTCTTCGCTCAAAGTATCTGTCTATTCACTACCTTTTCGAACTTTCTACATTGTTTTATCATTCGCCTCTTCCAACCTGAATAAAATCGGCCCGACTAATACTTTTATTCAGTTATCGATTAGAGGAAGCGATTGTCTTCGAAATTGTTGGGCTTGAATATTCAGTCATCTCAGATAATAACCCTAATTGACAACTAATCGTTTCAGCTGGAGCATTGCGACGAACCGCAACAAGGCGCGACTGATGGTGAGCACCGTTCTATTCGTTATGTCTCATTGCAGTCGTTCTTTTATCGTCGTTGGTCGGATGAGCATAAAAAGTGCTCTGTTAAGTGATTTCTTGAAAGACCTATAAGGGGCAGCTTTTTTCATTTAGCTGATGGTTTTCGCAGCTCATGACGAAGGTGATATTATTATGCAAGGAAAGGGCTTTCCGCGCGATCCTTTTGAAGTAGGGTATATGAAAGAAGAGTAAGGAATTGGCGGCTCACTTGTGGTACTAATTTTCTATGAGTTCACAAAAAATTAAGTGGTGCACTAGAATGGCGTAGTATTTAGGGGGCAGTATTTTGCGTAAGATGCCATTGCCGATGTTAATCAATTTTATTCATCTTTGGTCACATTCTTTCGATGTTCCGTCACGCATGGAGAAAGGTGATGGGTATTTGCTGCCTGGTATCCTAAGGGATTTGGCCATAATTGCCTTGGTCAAATGTTGAGAGGTATTTCGAGTTTGCTTTACGCAATTTTCCTATTGCTACAGCTTTCCTTATTCCTCTTATTTATTTGCTGACAGCTTCTTAAGGCTTCAAGCTGTAACATTACTAGAATTTACTACTTTATGTTCATTTCAGATTTTTTTGACTATAATAGCATCATCGAGGCCCTTCCAACTCCTCGCTTTTTTGTTTATTAAGGATCGATCTTCTTGGGTTCTCAGGATAAACAACCATGGTAGTGTCCCCTACATCTTTTCCTTAACTTACTTCGGGTTACTGTTGCGTCTGATTCATCTAGTCTTTGGTGACCTAAAGCAAGCAGTCATTTTCGGCACTCTACGAGTGTGATGGCGCCCCGCTTCTCCTTGATTGCGCTAAAACCTTCTGCACAGAATGCAGAAACCGCCGCAGTTATTAGAATTTAATGTATCAAAGAAAAAGAGCAGGCAGATACTTTAAGTTGTATCTGCCTCTATGTTCATTGATATATTAGATTCTAGTACATGCGACGGTATTTGCTTTGAAATAAATTGCCTTGGTTAGAAAACTTTAAAAAGGTGAAGTTGCAGCGTAGGGAAATGGCCGAATATTAGTGGTTGTACGATGTGCGCATTCTCTACGCTGAATAAGTTGACGCTTCAGCCGTTATTTTTTATAACTTACCGACACAGTTTTTTCTTTTGTTCCAGAAAATCTGATGTTCTCCATCTTCGACGACGTTCGTTGCGGATATTTGTTGTTGTTTTTTTCTATCATCCGCATCTTTTTCACCATCTTTCTTCCCCATGTGTTTGCTTTTTTTCCGATCACTTCATGCGTTCTGAAATTAAGCTGAGGTGCTGAATGAGCCGTAAATAAGCAAAAATCTTGCCCTTTGCATGCTCCGATCTCTGTGCTTCAATCTTTGCTTCTTTGCTTTGGTGCTGTGTTGAAGTCATAAGATAATCGCGTCGAAAATCGATAGTTTCTTCATTCCCTCGTTGTGACCTTCTCTTGTTTCTTCATACTGAAGTTAGGGTCGAGGTTCCTGGCGCTTTTGAAATATTACAAGTTGGAATCTAGATTGGATGTTTCATGACCATAAAGAATGTTTCATAGCACGATTATTTCGCTTTATAAAAATGAGTTTACTGCTCCCATACTATATGAAATCTTGAGAAATGTCGTATCTCTTATCCTATAATAAGGCTAGCATATAGGTGCTATCATCGTGCGTCCATTTTTTCCTTCGTTTTTTGAACAAGTTCAGTCCATTTTCCAGTTCCATGCACTTCGTTTTATTACCTACTATTGCTTGCATTCGAAGTTCACTTCTCCTTAACTATTACTCGCTGAGTGGGCAAAATTCTCTCAAAACTTCCACCAGTAATAAGTTTGCTGGGTGGCTAACAATATTGCCCAATTATCTATGTTCCATCTTCTCATCGTTGTTGCAGTTTTTCCTCTGAGATCTTTATTGGCCCAATGTATGTGTACTGCATTTTTTTTAACCGGCATATTCAATGTTGCCGATTAAAGCTTGGATCTTTCCTTATTATCATGTACTAACGCTGTTTCCAAAAGTTTTGTTATCCAGGAGATTATGGCTAAGAGCAACGCAACGGGCTGAGCTCATTCAACGATTCGTTTTTCTTGTTTTTGGATTTCTAAAATGATATGGACGTATCGAAAATAGGATCGATCGCAGTTCATTATGTGAAACGATTAAAAAAGATATATTATAGTGAGCGATATGCAGATCACACATAAGTCGACTGCATTAAACGTCACCCAGATGGTGACCCATGTGTTCTTTATTTTTCTGCTTGTTTTTTGCTATTCTTTGATGCTTTTACGGTGCTAGTATGTTGGTATTTCGGCTGAGAATTACTTAACGCAGGATTGCTTTTGCAAGATTGTCCTCAATTCTGCACTGCCAACTGGATTTGCCCTTTCGCTTTCGAATCTTTCAGTAATTTCACGATCATACAACTCTGTTGCGATCTTTAATAATTAATTACATAGACAATCGTTGTACATTGCTCTGGAGTGGGAGGAGGTGAGGGAAAGGGGAAGAGGGGGGGGGGAGTGAAGTTGCTCTCTTTCTTAATATGGATCGATGAGGTGGTTGTCTTAGCATCAAACTGTGGTGTTTAGGATCGTCCAAAGTTTCAGAGCGTCCAGCAAATTCGTTATTGAGCTGAAGTCAACACCACGTTGTATATCCTGAAGGTTTTTTCAAGTAGGGCTTGAAAATTTCAAATATCCATGCATTGTCCTTAGTTGATTCTCTACAGCGTTTTTCAGATTACGCCCCATAAACTAAGGCAATTGTATCATGTTGGAGGGGGAGGGGGGAGGAATGGTTATGTGCTGTTGATGATGTGTTGTGGTGTTTATCTGGTTGCTGTCGCCGTCCTAGCCTTTGTTTTTTACGCAGTTGTCCCATTGTAAAATGCAAGTAAATCTGAACTCTGAAATTTCTCTCAGAAGCCAGGTAGTAGAATTAGACGTTGAAAGAAAATATGAAAAAAATGGCTAGGAAAAAGGGAAACATTTAAGTGCATAATGTCGGCAATGGGCTACTATTTGCAGCAGTGGGTGGCGTTTGTTCGCAATGGACAGCATTGGTCAGCGGCGGCAGCAGTGCAACCGTATCGAGCACTGTGGGTGGTGGCATCGCCAACTCCGTTGGCTGTGCACAATGCACACTCATGCCAGCCACCTCGCATTTACAAATGGCCATTTTAGCGGCTCGTCTGACGACAAAGTCGGCCGACAACGACGCCCTGTTTCGATGCAACGCCGAGTTGGCGCATGCGAACGTACGTCTGCAGAACGAAGTGGACGAGTTGCGAGCGCAGCTTGACGATTTATCTACTATCCAGATTGACAATGATCGCACAGTGGAGGCCACCGGGCATTTATCCACTCTGACAGTCGCAGGCGATGGCGAATCGGCTGTAGTTGGTGAGGAGGGCGAAGAAGGTGGGACGTCGTGCGACAAATGGGGACGGGTCGGATCGCTAGAGGAGACCGTACACAGCGGAAATGGGTCTGCCTTAAGTGAAACGCAGAATGCGAAGCCTGTTGAAGAACCAGAGAAAAAGGAAAGTGAGCTGCCGAAGGGAACAGAAAATATCAGGTCAGCAGGAAACGAAGGAAACGATTTGGAGTCATCTAACGCCACAGGAACTGAGAGGTTAGACACTCAATTGGATAATCACCAAAGAGCTGATATCCAGGAAGGTCGTTCGGAAGGCATGCAGCGGCAGAGCGACTGGTTGGTGCAAGAGAGGGGTAAGTCAACCGTGGAAGAAGTTATGGCTGCCGAAGTGAGTAAACTGAGCGTTCAGCAACAAGAAATGGAAAAGATGTATGTGAAGGAGAAGGAACTGAGAGAGCAACTAGAATTGCGATTGAATGAGATGGCCTTCGCCGACTCTTCAGAGCAATCTAAGGATACTAGGGAGCAACCAGCTGCAGAAGAGATTGAAGGAGATGGCTGGAGTTGGAATGAGCAACTCGAAGTCGGTGGTATCGATATTGCTGAAGAATCTCACTCTACAGAAGCAGATTCGGAGTGCAGACGATTGAACGAAATCATTATTCGCCTCGAAGAAGAGTTACGAATAATTCAAGAGGAATGCGATCACGAGAAGACTGAACCTACAGCACGTGTGACCGATCCGGAAGAACTTGCTGTAAGCTTGAGAAACGAGCAAGAGAATCACCTCCAGCATGCTGCTATTTGTGATCAAAAAGATACAACGATCTTGAGCTTAGAGGAGGAGAACAGCCATTTAAAGCGAATTGAAGCGTCGTTACGCAGACTGCTTGGAAGTCTCGAGAAAAGGTTGCGCACCTCCGAAGACTACGGTTTGAAGCTAGAGGTAAAGAATGATGTGCTTGAAACAACGGTTGCAAACCTTCAGATGCATCTTGCAGATACTCTCATGAGTCAAGATGAAGTGAATGCCAACTTCAGAGACGCTCCGCAGGAAGAAAGAATTGAGCAGAGAAATGCGACTAATGACGTTTCGCTGGCTGTTGAAAAACTTCGCATGGAACTTTCTGAACTAGAGCGCGAAAAGATAGAACTTGCTGAAAAGCTATTGCAAATTGATGTAAAGCGAGTTGAGGAGTTGCAGAGATTAAAAGAGGCTCATGAGAGCGAGCTATATTCGCTTAACGAGCAAAAGAATCTCGTTGAAAATAGTCATCACGAGTTATTGGAACGATTTAGTACACTTGAAAAGGACAATGCAACAATGGAAGCCGATATTAATAAACTGCAGGAAAGGTTGCTGGCAAGCGAGACAAAGGCTAAGCGTTTTACTGAGCTTAGTGAAGAAATTGATGATTATGAAAGTACTGTCATGAAAATGGAGGAGGAATTAACACTCGCTCAGCATCGAAATGAAACACTCAGCAAGGAAGTAGAAATGCTTAATGAAAGAAATGATGAGAAAGACAACAAGCTGGAAGAACTAAGCAAGAGAATGGATGTTGCAAATAACGCTCTGAAAGAGGCGAGAAACGACCTAGAAGTTATGAAGAAACAAAACGGATTGCTGCAAGATGCAGAATGCGTGCTTATGGAAACGACGGATCGCTATGAACGAAGAATTAAAGAAGTTGAAGCAGAAAATGAGGAATTGATGGCTGCAATAAAAGAGCTTGAGACGAAGCTATCGACAGCAGTCGTTTCAGAAGAAGAACGCAGTGCGCTGATAGAACGACTCAAAGTGCGCTTAAACGATACTGAAGGGGAACTTATGATTGCACAGGAAAAGTTAGAGAAACGTCACACTCTGATAGATGTGGGAGTTCAATCAATCGGTTGCGACAGTGACAAGAGACGAGAGATGTTGTCTTCCTACGAAAAGACGTTTACAAGCGGAGCGCTTGTTCACATTTCTGAAAGGTACTTTTTGTCGCTAATTTTTATTTCTACACATTTGTTTTTTTTTTCTTCCATTCGATGGCAACTTTCCTATATTCGCTATTTTGATAAAGTGAGCAAAGAAAATATTTAAAATCTTAGATGAAGGGGAAACATCTCTCAAAATCTAATGTGAGTGCCCTAACGACCCTGTAGGTCCCAAATTGAATATGCATGAAAACGTCCTTCTTCTAGGGAATGGTCGGGATATCTTGCTTTCAATTTAACACTCATCTTTTCTTCGGCGAAAATCCTGTGATACCTTCATCCATTTATTGGGAGGGAAGATCCATACATAGATCCGTACATATTTAAGGGTTGTCTTAAGCCGAATTGGTGAACAAATAGTTTTCACACTCTTATTCGAGTATTTATTGCCCTGGAGCTGCAATTTGAACTCGTTGGGCAGATTTAGTTGTCTAAGCTTAAGGATCCCTCGATGTTGTACCAGGGTAGTTTCCTAGCTGTTCTTTAATTATTTATTCAAGCGAGCGTTAGGTCTAAGCTGATCCAAGAGATTAGCATACTGTATGCATCACATTCATTTTAGTGGAATTGGTGCCGATTCATCCAAGAATAACTGCAATACAACGACGGAAGTTTGTATGACTGCCGATGATGAAATCCACGCTATGAGGGAAAGACTAAGTATGTTGGAAGAAGTGCAGCGTAATTCGCAATCGATTCTCGACCAAAACGAGCAGCTAAATTCTAAAGTAAGCCTGTTTTTTTTGTAGTGGTGTATTGGGTAAATAAAACTGGTATCTGATATATCCACGCCAGTGATAGGTAGCGAATACGACTGCGCTCAGGAACCGTTCTTGCTTTTTATGACCTTATAATAAAGTGACGGGCATGTGATCTAAACTGTCTTCAGCACCGTTTATTTCCTCAAAGGATCACTCACATTGAAAATACTTCCATCCCCTGTGATCTGGTCCTGGTCAAATATGATCGAATGCGGCCACATTTAATCTGCACTTAGCGCTGTACAGCTTTCATGAATTGTGTTGAACGCTTCGGCTGAATGTAATTAGTGATTTCTAGGTGAGTAAGCTCGAAGAAGAATGCAAGAAACTCTCGATGGAAAGGAAGCAGTTATTGAAACGTATGAAGATCATGAAAACGGAGTTGGATGCTTACAAAGAGGTTTGTGCTTTGATTTTTGCTATATCTGTGTGATCGAATGAGAAGATAGGAATGAAGTTGGTTTTTTTTTAACAAGATTTTTTGACTTGTTACTGCGAATTTTTCTTTATCATACTTTCGATGGAATTTTCTGTGAAAAAAAAAGAACGATAGCTCTAACAAAGCAGTTTTTTTTTGCGTTTAAAATCCCATACGTAAATGTTGTTTCTATTCATTTTTCTCTCTTCTAACATCCTTTCTGCAAGTGTGTTAGTGAACGTTTTATTTTCGTTATGAAGGAAGGATGGCGAATGCACATTATTGGGAAAGGTGATCCTATTTTTGAGCTCTTTAACTTGGTACATAGGTACATAGATAGTACGCGTGTTCAGAAATTTGCAAAAAGGTTTTACGTTTTATCCTTTTTTTTGATATCCTGATATCCTGTGAAGAGGTGACTTGTCTTCTATCCACGGAAATAAGTTCACTTTATCAGACCCACATTCTTGTTAGAGGGGAAAGTGTTTTGGCACGTCAGAGAAATTAGTGCCCAACGAAATTGACTTTCCATTCGTATTTCAGGAAGAGTTGGCAGGACGTTCCAGGACTACCAGCACATCGACTCTTATGAGTTCAGAAGCAACGCAGCCAAGTCGTATAAGTCTAGAATCGCCGGCTGATGAGACTATTCTCCGGTCGACAGGATCAACATTTGAGACGAGACGACAACATGCTACGTCGACTATCGAAACTGTTCAGCAACACACGAAGGTATTGGAATGTTAAAATGCTTATTAGATTTGGATAAACGAGACTTCAAAAATATGGGTGGAGAGCGCTCTTGGTAGACCATGATGCAGACTAAATCTTCTATCAGGATATAAGGCGGCTTTGAAATGGAAAGGTGCAGAGTTAGCATTAGCCGCAGAAGTTAGAATCAACCTTCAAGGGGCTGATGCTTGTGTTTTTCTTCTGAATTGAGGCGAAGCATTCATTCGCGGTGAAGCGAACATCGATGTAATTCAAGTCCTGAAGTGGCTCCTGGAATTCGCGTTATGCATCCAGCATAGCGTCTAGAAAATATTATTTTCTGACAATATTCGACTGAGCAGCGACCACCCGATAACGGCTTTCTTTTTCGGGCACCGCACGTTCCTAAGCAAAATTAAAAATGACGTTCAAATTTAAAAATTTTTTTTAAAGTTTTTAAAAAAAACTTTTAAAAATTTGTGGTATTTTGTTTTTTTTGGCGCTTAAGTTCTGCTCGAATTTCATGACCGTTATTTTTTGCAGACAGTTGGACGCTTCTTAGTTGAGGAAAATGATATGGATTTAGACGAGACAATCCGCCAGCTACAAGTGACGGTTAGCTGCGTCTTATTCTCTAATCCTTTTTTTTGCCTTGGAAAATAATAGTATCCTAAGGAGCATTGCTATTTTTAAACACTGACGATGCCGCATTCGAGAGTTTAATTGAATTCACCGAGGAGAAAAAGTATGTTAACCGTATGTCGTGTTGATATGGTTGTGAATTTACCAGAAAAGTTGCATTGGCGATCGCGAAAGTTTTTCGATTTCTCCCACTCTGTTTTCGAGAAATAAGGTTCGCATGACTTGATTGTCGTATGATCGCTTTTTTGTTTTGTCGTTGTGTTTGAAGTCAACTTTACGGGACTCATGTATCGTTTGCGTTGAATGTGGTGATGATAAAGCGATTGCCATCGTACAGGTAACAGCTTACCGTTATTTGAAGATCTTTTATGCGCTTTTCTTTGATTGTGACTTATATGAGAGTGATAGCGAAAACGCCTTAGTATCTCTTGAATAGAGGCTGGATAACGTCTTCAACTGGTGCAACTGATCCGTTGAATACTATCCTTCCAGGAGACGATGGGGAGCGGGCTCTGTCCCTTAACTTGATCCGCATATATCCATTTGACTTCCAGGTGACGAAACATGAGCTGGCATTCATTCTGCACCATTTTCCAATTTCTCGGAGTTTTATCCACTTTTTTTCTAAACTGGTAAAGGTGGTTTCCTCTTACTTGCGAGTTGATATAGTTTTATTAGCTACAAGAAATATTTCGCTCATCTTTCTACCATGAAGATGCTCATTGAGAATATGTCAGCCATTTTCTTTGGTATTGATGAAAATGACTGGGTTACTGTAGTATCTTTTTTTCGGATTTCGGTTTGCTTAGGCCATCTCAGGAAATTGCTTGAGGATCGTATCATTTATTGTAACCGCTGGCTACCGGGTACGTCTGTCTTTTTTTGCCACTCTTCTTGTTATTTATTGTGCATCTGCATCACATCTATGGACTGATTCCAACCATGTATTGTGGGTTGTTGCTGCGGCCAAGCTTTATCAACGTTTATAGCGAGTAAGGCAGCGGGCTTATAATATTCTAGGAGTTCGAGTTTGCGAGTATAAGTATTCATCCAGAATGCAAATATAGGATAACGGAGGGATTAGAGGGGGAGTATTGCTTAAAAGCTATTGATTGATCGTTTTTGATAGCAAGATGGAGGGTTAGGGGGATGATGAAAATGACTTCGTTTCGATATTTGCGGTGAAATAGAGCAATGTATTTCAGAGCGAAGAGAGAGTGCGGCGGAGGAAAAGCGGGTTCCAGGGTAAACAATAAGTGGGCTGATCGCTGCAACTGCCTGCTCTTCAAATCGTCCCTTCCTTCGGGCTGTGATCGTTCTTTCCGATTTCGTGATCGGCTTTCGCTCTTTTTGTTTGTTTTGTTATGTTGCTTGATCGTCTTTCTATTCTGGTGATTGAGAATGCATTTTCTCCGCTTTTTAATTAGCAGCATTATAGCAGCGTAATTTTCCTTTCCATTTTGGAGGACTTGAAGATATTAAGCAGTGACATTGAAAGCTTGGAATATCTACTGCTGTTTTTAGGAGCAAAGGCTGCGTTGAAATGTATAACGTTGGGGAGGGGAAGGCAGAGGGTGATAGGACAAGGATGAATAAATGAATTAGCAAATCATCTTGCTTCTGCTCACTTCCAGAATACGGGTATGGAGTCGTAGTAATTGCTATCTCTTTCTTCATCCGATTGAGAATTTATTCGTTCAGTGACAGTCGGTTTTTTTTTCATTGCTATTTGCCTAATGACATTTCCCATTCAACTTTCATACACTTTCGCATAGTTCAAATCGAAGTTTATAGATTTGCTGCCAAAATTGCTGAAATATTGCGATTATTGCGATATTACTCGCTTGCATTCTTGATGAATATTCACCCTATCTATAGTCACATCTCTATTCATCTCTTCTCCTTGTTTATAGTTCAACATTTTCACGACGTTAAAAAAATAATCGAAAAGTCAATTTTTATGTTTGTTGGCTTGTTTAGAAATTGTTTTTTTTTTGTGCATTTTTATGAGAGTGAAACAAAGTGGAGGGCATTTTTAATATTTCCTCATTATAGGGTTTTTTCTCTTGATTTAAAATCCCTAACTTTGGGAAATGTTTTAAGAAAATTGCATTATTCTCGACGATTAAAATTTTTATTTTACGATATGATTTTTCATGAAATCATTGAATTTTTCATCGAATCGTTTTGTTCAGCAAAGAACAGTCCTTAGAGCTAAACGCTTTAGGGAGTTTTATTTGCGAGAGAATCTGCGATTTGTTCTTCTAAATTCTTCAGTTTCATTGTGATTGGTAGCGAATGACTGTGATGTTTTTCGTCTTCTCTTTCTTTTTTTAACTGTCATTAAGCATTGATCCATAGCGATGTGGATTTTTCTCATTATTGATGCAATAACCGTCCACCCGTTTTCATGAGTCATCGCAATGTTGTTACTCTCCATGCGACAATATTTAGCCAATTTTCATAACGATTCGTTGTGTATGGAGCGAATTCGCTTTGAATTTTTTTCTTATCTGGTTTCGTTGGCTTTTTTTTGTGTTAATTTCTTTTCTATAATTTTCATAAATCTCTTCATCATCTGATCCTTCAAAGAAATAACTTTTATAGTAAATGCATGCATTGAGATTTTGTGTTTGTTGATGTTAACTCGAGACCGTTGAAGTTTTAGGCAGAACGAGCAATGTTGGTAGATAGGCGCCATTGAAAACTGCTTTGAAAAAATCTGGAATAAGTAGGAATGTTTACTTTAAGATATAATGCACGAAATTTTTGTTGATTATTGGTCTTATATGTTTGCCATAGACATACACAAAGCCTAGGTTGTTTTGGACCAGAGATGGGTTGTTAGCTTGAAAAGAAGAGCATCAAAGTAGAAGCAACGCATAGCCTAGGCCTTAGTCATAAAGCGATCCAATTAAATTGGTAGTGCACTTGCACGAAGACTATCCGCAGATTCTCGCTTCCTCTACTGTATATAATTCTCGTATTCGGATTGCCAGTGTGTTCCACTTTCTTCCGGCTATACGTTAGTTGCTTCTGGATGGTGTTTCACGTCAGTGATAGGATCCTGTTTCTTTAACTGTCTTTTAGTGCCGTGATTCGAGGTGTATATAACATCAGTAGGTGTTATATGCACCTCGAATCACGGCATTAAGCTTCATGGGAAAGTAGAGCGCTCTCACTTTTCTATGAATCCAAAAAAACCGCTAAACTTGCACAATCTTCCTGCTGCGAGTAACCAGAGTACAAGCACCACCAAGCGCAATTGTTAGTAAATTGTTCATGTACATTAGTGTGATTATGATTACCAAAGTTGAAGTCTGGTACTTCGTAGTCCCCTTTCCACTCCCAATTTCGAAGAGGATGTCGAGCATGGGGAGGTATCGCTGATGTGAATTCTCAGTGTAAAATTGCTATTTTCGCCAAGAATGGTGAAGTATAAATAAGACGCTGGGACGAGGCCTACCGGCAGCTGAATGATCAATGCAGATCGATAGTTGAATCTTTGCGGTTACGACTGAATTCTATATCGCATCCCACTGCGTCATGCTGGAATATTTTTGAAGTCGTCCATGTTGCTTGATAAGTCATCGTTACACTCATAGGTTGTTTCATATCGTAGACAGTTAGAGCTTAAATAAAGCTAATGTTTTCGCATATTGTTTAACGTTTTAACGCCTGTTTAACGTTGATGATTAGTTGCTTAATGAAGAAACCTAGTTGATTACATTCTTGAATACTCTTTGCGATAGTGATGTTGATATTGATGAAATCGCCTTCTGGGACCTTTTCGAGGCTGTAGAACTTTTGAAAATGCTTAGTTTTTTTGTTAATAGTAGTCAATAAATTCCCTTCGCAATGCAACACATGGCACAAAAATTATCCTTTGTCGAGCATTATCCATATAAGATTCAGCGAACTGAGCGTCATAGTCCGCCTATTAACTCATTACGGTTTATATATCTGTGATCGTCTATAATAACTTTTAGTAAACTTATCTAGTGGGGATCGCATCACCTCTTAGTTAAAATCATCACGTGCGAGTCTGTTGGGAATGAAACACCCTTATCAAGCAGACTTGTGTAGGTGTTTTGCAGCAATCTAAGAGTAGTATCGCGACATGCAACTCCCCATTTGCAAAATACTATTGTTACAATGTTGAACTTGCTAGAGATTCTCGTTTAGCTTAAGTGCTATGTATATCAGACCCCGACACAAGCCATCTAAAAAATATATTTCTCCGAATATAAGGCTCTAGTCTTCTATTATTTCCATTACTGGAGAAGGTGGAATAGAATCATCCTTTCAAAAGGTATCATTTACTTTTGATAGCACTAGAAGCAGGCCTTCTATCCACAGTAATACAGTATCTTTTGATGCAAATGTAGGCTGAAATATATGATCAAAATTCTATAGAAAATAATTGAGTGACCGATTTCAGAATAAAGCGTTTGAAGTGGAGGTGGAACGTCTTGGCCGTTTGCGGAGCGTATGTGAGCAGTGCGAAAGGCAGATAAGGGCAAGGCTTGAAACACTTCTGCGTGTCAACGACGATACGGCGAATAATGAATATTCAATGTGCTGCTCAGAAGCAGAAGAACAACATGAAGTATCAACAGTGGTGTGTGGCACTCAACAAGCATCAGAAAATGTGATTCACAGACAGCTGTGCTCCCAGGAGCACCTCGTTGACGTTGAAATGGAATCAACGCAGCAACAAGCAAACAACGACTATCCTGAAGAGTCTGCAATAATTGTAGACGTATCCGAACATGTGGACAGTGAGTCACGAGAAAATCTTTCAATGTTGGCTAACGAGAGGAGCGACTCTAAAACAGAGAGTGAATATGTGAGAGTAGATGGGACAGCGAGTGTAAGTGAGGAAAATGATATCATCTTACAAAAGAACAGTAGCATTATCAGCATTGACGAAAGTGGAAATAACAACGAGCAGCTGTCCGCAAATAGAGCTGAATACTTAGCGAAAGAGTTGCGTAAATTCGACATGGAGCGATTCGTAGTTGATTTGAAGCACTTAAATGAGGAATTAGGAGAAGCCCTACATGCGAATATCGAGTTGAGTGAATTGCTACGAGAGGAATGCAATGAGCATGAAGCGTTGGCCGAATCACATCACGTGGCGCAACGAAAATGTGAGCAACTCGAGCAAATGTGGCGTTCGGTTGTGGATGCTAGTGAACGAAAAGATGTGAAGATGTGTGAATATGAACAACGTATCGAACATCTCACCGAACATTGTGAACGACTTCTTGATGAAAAGCAACGATTACGCACCCACAACAAGCAACTACAAACGACGAATGACAAGTTTCACGTTGAAATCGAAATGCTACGCGAACAAATAAAGAGAATGCAAGAATCAGCCGATGGCGAGCAATGTGAACCACAAGTATTATTTGCAGATGCAAACGATATAAATTCAAGCTTGGACACTTCAGCTATTGATACTGTTTACATTGGATTTGATACTGCAAAGGTGGATACACGCTTGCTTACCGAACGCCAGCCTCAGCAACACCTCCAGCTTGAAAACATCAGTCCGTTTGAAGATCACGCAAGCGCTGTGAACGAACATCTGCACCTTGAGCGAGAGACCGAGAATTCTGGATTGAATCAAGGGTCGCAACAACGGGAGGTATTTGGAGAAATTCCAAGTCACCTGCCAGTCGATGGCTTACAGATGAACGAGAACGTGGAGAACATAGAAGATGTGGGAAAACCGATTCGGCAGATGGAATCAGAGGTCAAACTCCAGCAACAGTACGTTCAAACCATACAAGATTTAGAAGTGAAGATTCGTGAAGTAGAGGAGGAAAATAATCGTCTGAAGGTGCAGCTGCAAAACGCAAAAGCCGCAGAATTACGAGCGAATAGATTAGAGGCGGAGAATATCGAGTTTGAGTGCAAATGGGATGCTCTTAGAAACGAGCTTGACGCCATGGAATCTGAAAATGCCGAATTGCGAAGCAGCCTGATCGCAATAAGAACGGAGTTTCGAGCGGGAACTGTTGAAGCTAGTGTTGAAGAATTGCAGGTAATGCTGGGGGCAGCCGAACTGATCGATACTCGTATGAAGGAGCTCGAAGCTGCTAACGCATGGATGAACGTCTCTTTAGAAAAGGAAAGCATACTGGCGGATCGTCTTCTTGGAATGAAAACTGTTGGTACACTATCGAACGAAAACCGCGAAGAGTGGCAATTAGCTGAAGAGGCGATTCGGGCTAGATTGGGAAGTTTAAAGGAAATGCTCGCCGAAGCGGAAATCTCTCTTAACAACTTAGAAACTAAAATCGTTGCTATCCATGAAAGTTTAGTCAAAAAAGAGCAGAACTTGAGAGATAAGGAGGCACAGATCACAAAGGTGCATATGGCTTCAAAGCTTCTAAGCAACGCAAAAATTCGAGTAAAGAAACTTCGAGACGAAAATCTCTACTTGAAGCAAAGGCTAGAAATGAAAATCAATGGAGTTTCAGAATTGGAAACTGAGCTAAAAGAGGATTCAAATGAATACCTGCAAAAGCCTCCACTAACTTTTGAAGCATCTACGGCAGTTGTTCAAAGCTGTACTGACGACATGAATGGCGAGGACTCCAAAAACGACGGTTGGGACTTCGAGCCGCTCTCGAAAGGTGCACTTGAGGATTCGACCGACCAAGCAACTTTCCTTGGAATATCGGAAGCACATGATGTTCGGCTAACTGCAATTCCTTCACAGGTTATTTCTGATATGTGAAATTGCTTACTTTATTTTCTTCAACAAATAACACACTGTAGAGGGCAGTTAGGAGGGACGCGAATAGCTGTCATAATGAAGAGATATTTTAGAATGCTCAGCCATAGATTACGTGGGCGATAGGGGGCATCGCTCAATATAAGGGAATTTAATAATAGAGAAGAATGAATTTAAAGGGAAATATGTAGTTGCCTGTGCAAATCGAATGCAACGCTGTCAACAATAGGCAGCCAAATTTTAGAAGGGTAAGAGTGATCTTCATGGAAATCATCCAACAAATGTTTAAATTTTTGATTCTCGTAAAAAATATTTCTCAAAAAAAAAACAAAAACAGATAAAAATAAAATTTCGTAAAAATCTCACAATGCGTAATTTTATGCAAATATTTTAAGAGCAGAAATGTTGAACGCTAAATTAGCACAATCCTTTTGTTAGCATTCGAGATATCGTTAGGGAACTAATAGGACTATTGATGGCCATCGCATCTCGCCGTTTCGAATTTTTCGGATTTCATTTTTCGCTATTTTAGAAAAAGAAATTAAAAATTAAATGAAAAATTTTTGCTTTTTGAAAATTTCAAGTTTTTTCTAGTTTGGAATTTGCATCAATTTAGATGATGTGCTTTTTGAAATTTTTACTCTACAATGTCTTCATTTAGGCGAATTCATACAGTGCAAACCCTCAAACTAACGAAAATTTATTCGTCATGAACACATTGGAAGCAAAGGAATCTGGTGAGTCATTAATAATATTTTAATATAATGAAGGACGTAGAGAGAATGGAAACTATCCTGGCTTCGAGAAATCGACTGAAGAATTTCATGGAAACTAACTAAGAAATCGTCTGAAGATTCAAGAAGGACCTATCTTTTAGATGTTTATTATACCAATGGTAAAGTGACTATGGTTACAGCATAGTGAGAAGCAGTAATGTTTGAAGAATACTTATCAAAGGTTTGCATCTGATGATTGAATTATTTCGCAGAACGCTTCATGCTATCGTCATAACACTTAGAATTGAAATGTTTTTCACGGATCGCGTAACATTGAATGTCGTTTGGCGTGCTACGTATATGCATTTGAATTCGATACATTGAAAAGATTGAAATATTTTCATGTGGATTAGTAATTTCAGTATTATGATTTCGATTTTGATAGCTTAATGCTGAACGTTGAAAGTTTTTTAATCCTTCTGAATGTAATACATTAAACTCAGTCATTATAGGTGATATAAAGATGTTGTCGTTTATAGTGATTGATATCTCACATGAAAATTTATGCTGCAAACGATTTAGAAAAGCTATAATTTGTATAGAGCGTATTATGCATATATTCTGCTTAAGTTCATTTAAGGTTGGGTTAGTGGTGCGTAAAATTGAATAAAAAATTCACGCTGAACATGCTGAAATATTGTCTGCTACAAACTGAGTTCCACCATTATGAATGCCTCTTCATTTTTTGCCGTACTTGAAGATGCTTGTGTAATTCATATTGAACAAGCTTTCACCTTTATTTCGAGATTGCGTTTATTTAACTTATGCACGACAATTAAATAGATAATTTGCAAGGCTCTATTATATACCCTCCGATTAGAAACCTCTCAGTATAGGACCGTTCCTTCACCCTTCCACTTGAAGCATCACATGCAATTCGGACTTGCTTATTTTTTTCCATAAAAACGATTTTCACCTCAAATTTTGCTGCTGTTTCACTGTCACAGTCATATTTTTGCATCGTCTGTTTTTTTTTTTTCGAAAATTAAGCTCACTTATGCTTCTCAATGAACGTGAACTGAACCTCACGAATAAAGTAAAATTGTGGTCCTCAGTGTAAGTTAAATGATGATCATTGTAGGTTATATATTCCCTTTAACAGATTATCTCTTCCGAGTTGCTACAAATGGTCTTATACCTGAGATCAAACATTGAAGCGACCAAGGTTTGAGGAAGTGGCAATACTGCACTCTGTGAGTATAGCGCTCATATAACGTTATGCGATAAGCTGATGCTTGGTGTTTGTGAAGAGAGAGCGTGTGTGTAAGGCTTATCAATGCAACAAAGTGAATGGTGTTTGGCATGACTGGGTTGTGTTAAGCAATGGGGACTTTCACGGATTATGAGGATTTTGCTCGGAATGAAGTGGATGCATTGCGTCGCGAGATCGCGCTCAGAGATGAACGAATCGAGATACTCTGCAACGATAATGCCGCTTACAATGAAAGAATCTTATCGATCAATAAAGAGATGGAAGCGATGGGCGACAAAATGAAAGGTAAATGAGCGTCTAGATGTTTGTTGTTATTTTTGAAATGTTCCAACATTTCGCTGTATATACAGTAACTACTGTGTATACATAAAACTACATTAATGTTGAAAACTTGGTAGGGAACAGTGGATTCATCAGTTCGTCCGCTGCGGAAGTTGCCAATTCGATCTCCATCTGTTAGATGGCGAGGATTGCTCTAAAGCTAACACCTATCATGTGAATCGTGAATGCTAATATAACACCAAGTATACGGAAGAACTGTTAAGTTGACCTTGTTCTAGCAGTTGGCGAGCAAACGGTTTTTATCATTTAGCTAGAGTGGGTGCTGTTCTAGGAGGAGTGTCTATTTGTGTTTAGAGCGCTGATTCGCGTTTTGTTGACGCCATATGCTTGTCCAGAATGCACTTCCTAGAGGGTTTCTCATTGCCTTTTGCCGTCCTCTATATTGCAGTGATTCATGCCACTTAAATTTCGCTTTTTTTTTGCAGAATTTTCTCTCTTCATAATTTTGTCGCTTCAAACATCAGTTTCCGTATCTTTACAGTGTCTAATTTCCTAAGAAACAGAAGATGTAAATCTTTTGCATGATGGATGTTGAAGAGGTAGCATGATGGGTGAATTTGAAATTCATTCTTTACAGCACTGGAGTCAGAAAGCGAACGTCTTGTAACGGCTTCACAAATGCTAGAGGCAACTCTGGAGGCGACGAGGAATGAGTCGGCCGTTTTAGCTAATAAACTTTCTTCAGTCGAGCAGCATCTGCAAGACAGTGAATGCGAGAGGCATTCTTTGATGGCCAAGCTTATTCAAGCTGAGGTATGCGTTTTGTCGCTTCCATAGTCATTTCTCGCATTTGTCAACCCATAAATTAGTAGGCACGCTTGGGCGTTATTTCATGCTCACTGACTTTTGTTCTGTTGTTGCGTTCATAGGTAAGCGCAAAAATCCGCCTTAGTGAAGGAATGGGGAGGCTTGACGAAACCGTCAAAAACTCATAGAGCGCAAGGTGAGAAGTTGGAAAATTCTTATGCTCCAAAAAATCAAGTACCAAGTTTGAAAAGTATAGTGGGCAACCAGAAAGTACTTCCAAACGATCGATAGTTAGCCTAAAGATTGTATGAGCTTGTTTCTTATTGCCAGCTTTGGCGGTTTTTCTGGCAAGCCTGCATGTTGACCGTTGACCAAAGAGGGTATCCCAGCTGGCGTTAGTTCATCCTAGTAGGTGACAAAAAATGACGAGGTACTACTAAAGATACGACTCTAGGTCATTGCTACAAATCGACTCGCCTGATCACAGCCACAAACCAATTCAACTAGAGCTGAACATTTTCTCCCAATCCTCTTCAGATGGCTATATTTTTGGAGAATGATTAAATTATTGCTATAAGTAAGTTTAGAGCTGGTATCGTTTTCCGGCTAAACACCTAGACGGTAGACGGTTTTTTCAAGAATGCTGCAGTCGATTGGTAGCACCTTTGGAAACATTTTTCTATGAGAAAAGTGAGCGGAAACTCATCGACACGTTTGAAAAGCTTCTGAAAAATTCAACTCTCATTTCTTGCTCATCCCCTTCGTAATATAAGTTTAGCCAAGTGAGCAAATAATTTTTAATGCTAAGCAGGTGAGGCAAGCTGAAAATCCAAAGTGCATATGAAGGGAGTTGGAAATGCTGGCGTTGATCGTCAATTTCTGTTTCCTTCCAGTGTTTCTCGAGTCCTCTACAAAACGGTTTGAATCACCATTCGTTTACATTTATCGGTACCCAAACCTTTATAACTTTGGTGCGTTTATCATAAAAAATTATTTGTTATCGTATAGATATTCACTGTGCACGTTACAGCATTTTCTGCATTAGCGCGATTGAGGTAAACTTTTCTATCCACCCGTCCAAAGGCACTATCCCAGCCACGACTACGTAGTACTATCAACAGTGGCACTGAATAACGGCTGTTTTTTACTGTTTTTTTTTTTTCTGCGTCATATGAGATTTGTTGTGGTGCCGCGGTAGCCTTCATAACTATGATTTAAGAGTCGACAGCTTTGGGGATTTTTTTTAAAAACCTTTCAGATGCTTCATCGGGTTTTTTTTCCATTCAGGATGTCATTCGGTAAGGAACATTATAGCCGGAAAGCAACGAGAATTGCTCAAGCGATGGAGAAGTTGGTAAGAAAAATTAGAGGCGATCACCAACTTCTGTTTCTTGAATGTTCAATGAATTAGCGTTGTTCAGAAGGGATTGGACGAATGCCAACACCTGCTTTCATTGATGTCAGAAGGTGTGCAGCGGGACTGCGATGAAAATATTCGAACGGACGATAAAACCAATGAAACAACTATTTCGCATTTGCAGATGGATAACGTCCGATTAGAAAATGCATCTTTCTTTTAATTTTCTTTTTTTTTATTATTTATTCATTTGTTTATTTTTTCCTTCATCATCTCACCCTTTCGGAGTTATTCATCCCTATTCATTGAGGCATTTGTTATATATATATATATATATGCGTAATAAATACATAGGCCTAACCAACGATAATGGATATAAGCTGGATGTGCTGTTTTGAGGAGGGTGCATAGCAGAGTATATGTAGAGTATATCGAGTGCTATCCGTGATTGTTATGCAGGCGTGAAATTGAGGTATCTTAGGAAGGATGAAAGAGTTGATAAGCGAGCATTTGAAAAGTAAATGCTTGCTGATAAGTTTGTTTGCTTCCCGGAGGTGATTCGCTTGCCAACAAATTGATTTAATTGTTGATCAGAAAACAGTATATGAGAGTTAACCTGGAAACATGCATGTATATATCATCTCTCAGATGATGGCATAAAGAATTATAGCGTAAATTCAAGTTAAAAATTTGGAGAGCAGCTCTTGCTTTCTAAATTTTTGGAAGCGAGCGGCTTCTTGCTTGGTGGATCCGTGGTTCTAGTCGGTGGCGGAGACGACATCTTCTTATTACTAGTAGTCGACTACATAGGCATGAGGGGAAATATGGAAATATTGTCCGTAGACAATTTTAGACAGATTTCTCAGTAAATTGATACGAAGACCGGTGAATTAGAGCCTGAAGTCTACATTTGGCTGTAGATTATACCTCATAAAATTCAACGCAATTGGTGTTCTGGAGTTGATCTTGAAAACAGCAACAGGTCCGCTGACGCGCACACGTACACGCATTATGCATATATCCGCAGACGCGGTTGCCAACATATCATTCCAGTGAGTGGGCATTTTGAGTGTTTTTTTTCTGCATAATTTATCTATTACTGCAGGATTTGCGTAACGCTCATAACGAGATTGCAAGTTACGTGGCCGAGGTGGAGAATAGGGCGAAATGGCAGCGTTCACTCGAGAAAGCGTTACAATCTCTACAGATGCAAAATAACAGGTAAGCAAATCACATTGTGTGTTCGCCGACTGCGACGAGCGGCTTGTTGCTTGGTCGATCCGCGGTTCTAGTTGTAGTTCGTCCATGGGTCGACTGACGGAAACTTCAGCAACTGCCTCTAATCGGTGATTCTTTCCGTTTGCTATATCTGGGTGGCATTCATATCTTTATTGGAATGCAGTGAGCACGCTGGATCGCTGTTGGCGTTGCTGGTCGGCTATAGTAGTGTTGTTGGTGTTGTTTATGTGTTGCGTGAAATCGGCTAATTAACCTATCCACACAAGAAATAGTTTCGTAATGAAATCCACACATCAAATGCGTTGAGTTCTTCCATAGTTAGTGCGAAATTCATTCGCTCTTTTCGGACGTTCATTGTGTGCACCCTTATATCACTCTAATATCATCACCCACCTATAAAAAGGAAAGTAATTAGTACAATTGGAGCGTCTTGGTTTTGAGTACTATTAGTTAACAGATGTATAGTAGTTGAAATATACCTTAATAAGCGAGTAAAATAGTTCGTAAATAATTCCAGCTTGGCCGCAGAGCTAGAACGCGCACGTTTGGCTCATGAATCGGCGATCGCATCTGCGGACGGATCGGGCTCTTTCAAATTGCTAGAGGCGAAAATCATCGAGCTCGAGCAATCTCGCGAAACTCAGGAACAGCTGATCGACGAACTACGTATTGCTGAGACCAAACTTTCGGTATTTTTTGCTTCGTTCTGATTTATACAATACCATACATAATGGAAAGCTGTGCCGCCCTCTTCCGAAATAAAAAAATATCTCTTTTTTCAATTTATTGTTCTAGAACTTGCTCTGGTTTTGCTCGAAGAAAAATCATTCCGGAATGCCTGACGTAAGTACACGTATATTTCCTATATTTATGTTTCCAGGCATTCCCCTTCAGTAAGTCCCACGTCCAAGTTAGAGAAAACGGAAGCTGAGCCGTCTATACAAGTGTTGAATATTACCACTTTCCGGTTTCCCCCATATTAATCCCAGTGGTTGTTGAATTAATGAGTGACTTTGCTCGACGTGCGCCAGTTCGTCCTCAACATCACTTGAGCTGCATCCTCTATGTCCATCCATCAACCTTTTAACTCATGAATGTAGGATGAACATTATCGACTAGCATGCTAACTTCTCGTGTCTTTCTTTCGGTTTTGATCAGTTGTTGGGCATTCGAAATATTATCCATTGCGATAAGCATCGGCCATATTACATTCACCCTGAAACTTTGTATTCTGAGATGTGCAGGGATTTTCTCCTCGTTATCCTGAATTGAAGATGGATTATGCTGTGTCCAACTACAGGCAACCGGGTTAACTGCTCATTTATCGCACCGATCGTACCTATATTTTTTCGTTTCCGTCCACAAACGGGAATCTGTTGTTAGTTAACATTTACGAATGTTCTGAATCTGTTAGAAGTGATTGACTTGCACAGATTGAAGGTGTTCACGGTATCGATTAGAGGGAGGGAGATTGTGCTTTATAAAAGTGTCGTACATGAGTTGACTTTACAAGGTGATTTTTTATTTGTTGAGGACAAGAAGGAAAAAGAGTCTACGTATTTTATTGAAATGTTGCGCAAGAAATTCCAATTCGGAAATCGGCAATCTGTCAGAAATCCTTTAACGAATTGATCCACAAAACAATTCCTAGTGGTTCGAAAACAGCTAAATATGTGTTATCTTCCAGTTGTTTTTCGAGCTTTGTCGAGAAAAATTTCAGTTTTATGTGAAGAGTTTTTCAATTTTTCATATGAAACCTATAAGATCACATTGATTTTATAGGGTACGCCTTCAGGTAAAGATTTTTATTTAACTGAAGGAGTGCGCGTTGAACGTTGTTTTATTGCGCAGATGGTCGAAGACGTCCTACGAGAGAAGGAAACCCAAATCGAACAATTGCAAAGGAGTGCAGACGAATGGAGAAGGCGATTCGAGGAAGTCACCCAAGAGAATGAAACTCTCAACCGTGCTAATGAAGAGGTTCAGAATCTTGAACGCGCGATCAACCAGATCAACGCTGAAAAACAGGAATACTATCAACAGGTGCACACTTTTTTTTGTATTTTCTTTGCACGGGTCACGTATGAATATGAGAAAGTGCAGAACCGGCATGCAGAAGGGAGGTTTGTTTATATTTATTTTTACGCGGATTTGTTGATCAGTCCTTTCAGAAAAGAACAAATCCGAAGGTTAAAACGAATTTCTCCATGTGCGATTACTCCGAACAAACCATCGAATTCTTTAATTGGACATCATTTGTTTATTCATTTGTTTATTCATTTATTTGTTTATATATTTGTTTGTTTATTTGTTATCTACTCATCAGTTATGTTAGAACAACTAGCCTAGTGGTCATTATTAGCGTTACGCGAATATTGCTGGTACAATTCGACTATGTCAACATCGGATCCCTTCTAAGTTTGCTTGTTGCTCGTTATTCAGGCTATCCACTCCACCACAATATTTGTCTATTCTCAAACTTGGGTAATCGAACCTTTGTTAAAAGTGTTTACATCAGCATAAGCGCAATGCACCCGTAGCAGTATCGTAGAGCAGTTAAAGATACATAAGATTAAATCACGACTGAATATACGAACAAACGATGCTGCATAATACAAATTGTGATGCTGAATGATCCTGCTATCCAGTTATATAAATGGCTTCCCTACAACTAGGGATCATATCGTGATGCGAGGCATTAAAAATCATTTTATATGCATCTCTTGTCTGTCCTGATAATATTTCATATAATGCACCATCCCTTAGCTTATTTTTTCTTGCTTATAAAGAGCAAGAAGCAAATAGCATCACAGACATGCTCTCTTTATCACCGTCTGAAATGGCTCTTTTCTTATTTGAGAACATGGCAGGAAGAAGAACTTGATGAGAGGCACCTCTAAAGGGATGTTATTTTGATGGCGGATTTGAACTCACCAATTACAAAGGAACTCATGGTTACTGTTTGGGACAGCGATTAGTGAATATCAGTTGCCAAGTCAAGGGCGCTTCTCTGAATGGTTCCTATTTCTTTACTGAAAAAATCGCTTTGCTCTGTAGCTTCTTTCGGACAAACAGCCTTGATTCCGCAGATTGGCGATAGTGCCTTCAACCGCCTTCTTCCATTTTGGTAACCCTGTTCTAATTTTCGCTGTAGCTTTCGGGCTTTCACAGTCATGGAAGAAGGATGTCTGCACCACGCATCCTATAGTTTAACGGTTTAGGTTCATGGAAATAAGACTGACAAGTCATCTCTGTCATTAGAGGGTGGCACATGATCTGCAAAAATATGCATATGCATGTGGATATATCTCTGGCGGTTGTAGCGCTTTATCAACCTCGGACCTGAAAAATTGACCGGCAGTCGTTTATTGTTAAATATGACGCCCTTGCGTTGTTTCGGGTTTCGACAGGACAAGTCTACGCCATGAACAGACATTTGACCTATGCTTCTATCACCTATACGGACCATGTGGTCTGAAATTAAATTGGTAGGTCATCCGATTCTGTTATTAATCGTATAGTGCAAACTAACCTGAGTGTACTCGCAAAGTTATTTGCAGTTAAATTTGCATTGCTAAGATAAGCATTAGCTTTCTCTTCACTTCGGATGCATGTTTGTTTCTAGCTGTTGAACAGTAAAGTACCGTCAGGGAATCGAAATGAGCATTAGAAAGTCAAACATTTATGGTTCATCTTTTCATTCCGACGCTTTTAATTGAGTTCTGCTGAAATTCTCGAATCTCGCGAGCTTCTGCTTATCCATTCATCTCTATTTGAAAATACCTCTTCGAGATTTTTACGTGGTTGCCTGGGGCGATTGCCTTTCTTATCGCTTATTCACTTCTGCCGTTATCTCTCTTATTTTGTCATTCTTTTTCGTTCCTGTAACTGCAAAACTTTCTCCATATTTTCCTTTTCTTTACTTTTTTTCCCGCTTTCCTAAGCACTAGATCTTTTGTCTATGTCTGGTCGCTATCGCTTTCTCGCTGCTTTAGCTATGAAAAAATGTTATTATAGCTGGGCGACACAATGGAAGAGAAGCGGCAGCTGGTTGCCTCTAGAGATCACCTCTCTGGACGACTCGATGAGGCAAGTGCCCAAATTGGTGTGCTACAAACGAAGTTACAACGATGTGCTGAGGCCCGTACAGCTAGTACACTACGCATCGTTAAAATGGAGACGGAGATTCGACGGCTGAACGCGAAAATCGCGGAGGTGAGTCTTCTTCCACATATCTACCTTTGTCTCATCAAGTATCTGTGTAAATTCAATGAAGTTTGCACGTTGTGTATGTATATGTCTGCGTCGCTGTTGTATATTTTCAAGTCTAAATTCAAGTAGAATGCAGCAGTGAAATTTAATAGTTTTTTTTTTACTTCAGCCCCCTCTTAATATTTGCATCTGATAAAATCAGTCAGCGTATTGAAATTTTTCAAATAAACTTATTTTTCGATAAAAGACCATACTAGAGAATTTCAGCTTTTTCATGAGTGAAATTTGAATCCCCAGCATTCATGTAGATGTATTTTTGCATATTATACGTCAAGAAATTTATAATAATACAAGTTGCCTGAGCTTGCAAGTTTATGCTTGTCAGCTTATTTCGTTCGCTTAATCCTCTTTTTCTTTCTTTCTTGTTTATTCTTTTTCGTTGTTTAAATGTTCGCTTGATTACCTGTTCTTTGGTTGGAGATGCAAAGGTAATCTCTGCGGTGGATATTACGTTTAACAACGTTTGTTGTTTTTGCCCTCATTATCAACGTACCAGACCTTCTTAGCACCCGTTCCTCGAAACTTTGTGTGGTGACTTGTGTGAACAGCACTCCCATGAAGTCTGACATTTGAAGGGCTAGGAACAGTCTCGTCCACCCCACATAACTTCCTAAGGGAGTACCTCCAAGTCGCTTTGTTCGCGAGGACTCTGTTTGAAAAAGTAGAAGAGCTCAAGTACTGTATAACCTTGGAAAAGATTGTAAGCTTGGCGCTGTTTGACCTCGGATGCAGGCGCTGAAAATTCCCCCAAGCACATGTGGGAAATTTGTAGATATAGGATTTACAAATTCCTTGATGGCTGTAGTAATATCACATTTGGTTTCGAGGGTATGAAAACAAACTACTTTTCGATTTTGTGATAGAACAGCCTCATTAAAGAGTGAGGGAGGGGTAGGGAGGAAGATGAGTGCTTTCTTTTAGAAAATTTGTAAAAAGGTCGTTCGGCTGCTTTCCCAAAAAAAAAGTCATTTAGCTTCACTTCTCCAAAGTTGATAAATGCAGTCGCGGAGACACGTCTTTCTCGTATGGGAAAGCAATGTTTGGAAACGAACCCTGTTTCTCACTTGCTCAATAGTCATCCCACTTTGAGCGATTTCCTTCGGAGGCGTCTGAGGATGCGCATTACCATTGTAATAACTGTTCTCTTAAAACAGGGTTAGAATCGCAGAACTCGGCGAAACGACATCGTTTCCTTCCTTATTTCTTAGGATGTATTGACTGCTTTCCCATAGGCGGGAGCCATACAGTGCTATGATCCAATTTACCGACTTATTGGATTCTATTGCATTCCCAAAGAGATTCGCTTACCGACCATTTTCTTTTATAATATTATTTGAATGCTTCTCCTTCTCTTCAATTTTATTTATCTTTCGCTTGCCTCTATATTTCTATTTCGAAGTTCTCTTCAGAATTGTAGCAAACAAAATCGTCTATGTTTTAATGAGTGCAAGTATATTGCATATAACATCATTCTGAATCTTTAGCGATAAAATGAGGAGAAAGCATACAAAGAACAGTGTAATATAACTGCTTGGCAGTTGATGAGTTTCACTGCTGTGAGAATTTCGATATGGGAATAAGAATGTGAATAATGAAGTTTCAAGCAGAAATATCATTTTTTGCGGTGAATGGTCAAGTTGTACTGAGAACATTGTATCGTAGGTGAGTATGCATCATTTATGGTACCTCTAATTTTAGATTAAAGCCTTCAATTTTTCGAGATCTCTTCTAAGGAATTGTGCTTCATTGTGCCTTCGGCGTTGAACTGAAGATTCCAAAGATGGATTCACTTTGTATGATTCCAGAATCGCTAATTTTGGCACTTCGAGGATAAAATCCTCTTCCTGCTCAAAGAGGGATGGAAGAAGGCGCAAAAAGCTCTAAAATTATAAGGAGGTTAATTGATGTATGACTATAAGCTGTCATCACGAGGTAGACATAAATGACGTTCGATGACTTAGTGGCTGTCTTTTTCTGTCGGTGATGGCTTGTGTCCGAAACTCTGAGTAAAATCCGACCCATTCGCTGTGGTGTTAATATGCAAAATGCATCTTCATTCGGATATTCCAAGGTATCGCCAATCACCTCATATAAAAGGCCCTATTGTAGCATTAAGTGCATCAATTATGCACCAACCCTACTATATAAACTATAGTGGAATATATTATGAAAACTGGACTCCAGGCTTGGCCAAATGAAGTGGCTGTATTCATTCATGTTTTTGTAGTTGGAATCACAAATCTTGGCGAAAGACAATGGAATAAACGATAATGACGTCCTGCAGTTGAGTACGGATAACGCCGAATTGAAAGAGCAGGTGAGTTGTAGCATTACTGAATCATGTTTAAGGGTCAGTCCGTGTGGAAAGTGATGCATGACGAAGGAGCCAAGTTGGTATTTTGCGCACTGCGCATCAGCTGATTGGGATTGATAGGGCAGACGAGTTACCGAATCCATCGTGAAATTCATCTCAAAAGACTACTGTTTTCGTGGATTTCTGCATTTGCTGAAGCTGTTAATCGACTCTCTTGATAAATGATTTGCGTATGTTCACAGGAATCGCGATAGGTTTATGATATAAGATTATACGGCAATTAGGATTTTGGACGACCTGAGAATTAAACTTTTTGTTAGCATTTTAACGGCAAGTACTGTGAAAAACGATTCTAAAAGATGAAGATTGCAATGGGACTATGCTACGCAGAGAGCTTGTGCTGACATGCTTTAAGTTGCTCATATTGTTTGCTGGCGGTAAATGTAGTCGAACTTTCGTTCATCTATATGATCTTGAGCTTTAACTTGTCCATTAAGATGAATATAAGCTGCACATTGATTTTTTGAGCTCACACATTTACTTTTAGGCTGAAAATACGTGTGGCTCCACTTCAAGCTCAGGAGCACAGGTCACTTCGGATAGGGGGGTCACCCCTTCTAAGGAGCCGTTGCAATTAGCCGGCGAGCAAGTGCAAGTTAGTGATGACGAGGATGGAAGACTTCTGAAACCAGAGGCAACTGGAGTGGCAGATGGGATCAGGCAAGTGGAATGCAGCACGCCGCCGTTCGTTAAGGAGTTAAGCACGTCGCCAAATGTCGAAACGGTATGTTTCCTTCTCTAAATTATTTTATTCGTAATTGTCATTCCCGGCCCTCTCAAATTCCATCCTTGTTTCATTACATATAAAGTTCTGCCGGCAGAGTTGAGTTCGTAACTCAAGTGTCATTTATATGTTGTGAGCCCGTTGTATAACAGCATGAACGCCAACCGTGATTGTATAGAAAAAGATCGAAAAAAGTTGCAATTGCAGAAACATCAACCAGAAGTGTTAGCACCCTATATACAAAAAGAGATAGGCAGCAGCGTGCAGGGACTAGTGACAGACGGCGTTCCAGAGGGCTTCTTGTTGTAGGGGCAGTCGGATTAAAGGAGCCGACCCGCCTTTTTTCTAAAGTCGAACTCACCGGGATCCGGCCTTTTTTCCCTAGTATCAGAAGTAGAGGCCCAGACAAGAAATGCGTTGACTATATCATGTGGGGCTAATCGGCGAGAGCCTGATGACTTCCTGACTTAACTTTGTTGAGGTGCTTGATATTGTCGGAAGCTCTGAGTGATTTCCTGCCGTAACCGCTGAATTGGGAAAAGCGAGTGCTTATGATTATTTGTGTGTGCAGCCAGTGGTAGTAGTACCGCTAACACTAGTTATTACTGGAAGTCGGGAAGTACTAGTATTGATGCTTATACTGGCTAGCAGGGTAGCAGTAATGCCAGCAGTAATAAGTGGGGCTGACTTTAGTAGTAAGTAACATCACTAATAGCAGCAAAAATCCTCCTGTCATCCCTACTTGTTGCTTTATAGCGATGCAGAAATCATCGTGTTGATGGCAAAATACTTTCACTGAGTAAGTCGTGCATCTAACCGTAGTGGCTATTTATAGTCACCGTCTGGCGAAAGGTGCAACTGGTTCTTTTGTAAGGGTCATATAGAGTCTGGAAAAAAGCCACACCATGAAAGCTTCTTTTCACAAATGAAACTTTTCACGCCTTCTGTCTTTGCGGCTACTTTTGCAAGTTGGAATTTCATATTCCAAATTGGAATGGTTCGACCAAGAGTATGTTGTTTTAATCATCGAATATTGTTATTACACTCCCACCATCCTCGCTCAGCCCACGGCAAACACGATTCGAGATTGACAGCATCGAATGATAATTCACCCTCTGACGTCGTGGGAGGCCTGCTTCAAAATTTTTGCTGTTAGGTCGCTAGATGCGGCAACTCTTTGTCCTCGACCATGCTTTAAACGAGTCATAATAGAGTTGCAATCTTTATTAATTTCATTTATGCCAATTTAAGGTCAGCAACGTGAGCGACTTCATATTTCACAAAAAATGTGATTAGGTTTTATCATGCTGTAAACCGCTTGATTGGCGTGTAGGAGGCAAAACTATTTCCTCTAATCGCAAATATCGCCTATGTTATCAAGGTACAAGTGAGACCGGAGTAGTAACGATTTGTTCTGATATCGAAAACGGGCCTAATAGTTGATATGATTCTGTGCATATAGTCGTTTTCCTACTAATCGCTGTGGTTATATCCTTTGAAGTAGCATATCTAGTTTGCGAATGATACTCATATTTAAACAAAATGATGCAGCCTATTAAAATTGATACTCGTTGCCTCAGATGTTTCTCTCATGTTTATATGCATCTTTTCAGTCAAGTGATAGATTGACTCGTATATCAGTGGAGGAAAGCAAAACGAATTTTCACAACGTTAGTCTTTGTGCCTAATTTTTCATTGTTCATCATCTCTTCGTCTTTCAATTGCTGAAGATTTGCTTTCGAGTGACTGTCCCATTAAGATTCATCGATTCCTTTTCTCGCATCCTCTTCAGCGGCAAGCAAATGGAGAAATGGAACTTGTTATATTATACTATATATTATAAGATTCATCTCCATATTTACTGCAGGTAGGCCTCAAAAAGAAAATGATTAAAGCAAAATGGAGAATCGAGGAATTTTTGAAGAAGCCTGGAATAGAGAAGATCAACCACGATCATCTCACGCTGATAATTGAAGAAAAAATATTTCCGTTCCCGCATGAAGAAAATATTTACCTTTGAGCTTAGAAAGGCGCTGCTGCAGCGTTGAACTGTATTTATTGTTTAATCGTTAGAATTTGGGAACGTTATTTTAGCCTGGCTTCGAGATAATACGGGCGACTTCCCCGCGGCCGATTCTGACGTCACGTCTGCGTCGTTTATTCCGCTCGATGCCGCACAGACGCCATGCACTGCTTCCGTATTTCAGATATCTGCTAGTCGCCTATCTTATCTTTCTGCATCTCGCTTTCTTCAACTGTTACCATTTCTTTTAGCTTCGTGACTCTGAATTCTTCTTTCTATGTTGGTGGGACACATGGAGATGCGCGAAGTAGCCTGAATTTGCTGCGGTATTTAATATTAATACATTAGTATAATCCTGAAAGTGCGATTATCCACAAATGTGCAGGATCTTCCACTTTTGTGCAAAGGGTGAAGATTGGTGATTTTTGATGTGTTATATATATAGCTTTTTTGTTTAAGAGGCGAATGGCTTTCAGTGTTTATTTTTCTGTAAAACCTCGAGAGCAATGTTCTTTCCTTTTGTCGGGATCACTGTTAATATGGTCTCAATGCTCGATGCTAACTAAGTAAAGTTTAGATAATTCTATAAGGAGAATAGCTCGCAATAATTTCCAATATTACATTCATCTGGTTTAATACTGGAGAGTGGCCAAAATCATTGCCTCTCAGCAGTCGAAGTTTTGAAGGATGCCGTTGTTTAAGTGTTTCTTGTGCTATCGTTTTTTTTACTCTCCACTATGTGATCGCATTGAGCATTCCTCTTTATTGCATATGCAATTTCTTTATGTCTCTTCCAAAGTCTTTTCTTTTGGTGCAATCGTTGGTTAATTTTGTGATCCTCACTTATTGCAGTAATAACCACATTGTCTTCTATAAAACAAAGGTTATAAAGCTGAAGTCTTGCATATATAGAATTCTGTTGTTTGGGGGATTTATTTGATTCGATTTGGTAACCAGCGCTCCTCTTTTTTGTTTTATTCGAATGGGCATTGATATGTTAATGTGAATTAATGGTTCATAAATTCATTTAAAATTTTTGAATGTTTTTTTAACATGAACTTCTATTTGAAATGTGGTAATGATATCGAAATAAACTGTGCCATAGCTGTGTGCTCCTCCGTCTCGTATGCCTCATGCATTTTTAGCCCTTTCATTCGTTATGCCTTATTATCTTCGTTTCTCGATTTTATGCTATTCTATAAGTTCCTAAAAATTAGGAAATAGTTTAATACTATTCAAACAGCATTCGGTGGACGCTAAATATTCATTAGGTGTTTGGTCGGAGGGGCGTGCTGTGTTCACTTGTTGCAATATGTAAATTTGCATATTTGCATATGCAAATATGCAAATTCCATGTTCATTTACCCTTCTGAGCAATTTCCGTACGTTGCGTTTTGTACGTATCAGAGCGTTATGATTTTTGAGGGAAATTTTCGCTTGGAGGGTTAACTGGATTATTGTTCGGTTCTGTGTGGTTCGCCTGTGAATTTTGATTTGCAAAAGAGGGAAGTTTGAAAGAAGGGAAATAACCACACCAAAATCATTGCAGTAATTTCTATGTGTATACGTCATGGACAGAAGCATAAAACTTAACAAGTTTAACTGCCGAGCTGAGCGTCGTTTATGTTGGGAGTGACAGATATGTGAGAATTTATATTCCACAACGACAGCTGTCGTATTCGTGCCCATTCCTGTACTCATTTTTATTCGCATATTCTCTTTCATTCTCGATGTTGCGAGACTTCTCTGCTTTCTCCTCTTTGTATGTTTGGTGAAGTGCAATTATATAATTTATTTCTGACCGGTGTTCTCAAATTTTTGTTCGATTTGTTCGTTTTCTGCCAATGTGCCTTCTTGTTGAGCGCAAGGGTTGTTGTTTGTTTGTTGGTTCATTTGTGAATGATCGGTGTGTTCCTGTTTGATTTAATCTATCGCTGAGAATAAACAGTTGTCTTTCGGTTTTATTCCAGTAGCGTAATAAATGTAAAACTCATTGATTTACCTTAACGGATTGTGTCGACTGTGTTGCGATTGTACGTGCACCAGTGTAACAGATATCCTATATTGTGCCCAATGCTGCAATTACTTTGGCCAACATTGTTCTTCATTTCTCATAGTATGGAAGCCCACTCATCGATAAGCGCTTCAGAAGAGCTGCAGATTAAGGGTATTGGAGGCGGGGGGTTTATCTGTATTGGCAAAGAGATGTAAAGCTGGCTGTGAAAGGTTCGCACGGAGAGGAATCTGTAGTGCTTCGTATAAGTTCCACTAAGATGTTCAAGGTTCAATGTTGCAACCACAAAGGTATTTAATGATTCCCAAGTTCCATCGCGTATATGGATCTTATGGGCTCGGCGGCTTGATGTAGCTCTAAAATATTCCAAAATACTTTTATGACCACACCGAATATGTCGGTGGAATGAAAATAATGTCTATGGTAAAAGTTCAGTTATTTGTTGACCGTTTGCAGTTTATCCGTTGTGCTCACTTCAACGTTTGTTTCTTGCTTTTCTTACAAGCTATGAACATATTACAGCGTCCTATCCCTCAACACTCTATTCATAAGTGAATCGATCATAGTGTGGTGGAGGATCTCGATTGAGGAAGCATTTGCCCTATTTCTCCATCGTGATCCCCTTCCCCGCCGACAAAACTGCTCGGCGAGAAGCTCTCCGACAAAAATTCTGTATGTTTCAGTCGCTTCATTTAGTTCATCGAAAGGTCTAAGCATTTAGGGGCACTTATGGGTCGGGAACATATTTGATGACATTTTTGAATGGAATGGCGATAGATCAGCGAAAAAATAAAACAAAGATATTGCATCCAGCAATTACAACTTTGTTACGCCTTTGTAAGCAGGTTAGAATGGCTGGCATGTCATGGCTTGTCACTCAAAGAAAGCCAACTTCAGGTACATCGTAGTCGTCCCTTTCCCAGCTTCTTAACCCTAAGTAAATTGTGCTAATTTAAGGCATACTTTATTAATAAGTGTAAAAGAATACTAAAAAATTATAGGGGCAAAGGTCTCAGTGTTTCTCAAATAAAAAAATTTTTATATCAAGCATTAATTAGTAAACTAGAATTAGTCTATAAGTTCGTCTACCTTAGTAGACAGGGTATTCAAAGTTTCGTTTACGGAATTTTTAATGGACTTTAGTATCTTTCGTTTATTAACAATGCAGGCATAAGGTTATTATGGTCTTACATTTTTATAGTAAGATTGCTTTTACGACATATACAAAGATTTATTGATTAACAGTTTTTAACACTACATTTGCAACGATGCAATATTGACTAACATTTATTTATTTAATTTACTTTGTTTATTGTTATAGGATATCTACGTGTTAGTTTTACCATTTTATTACTGTACTTATATTAGTATTTCTTCGTTAGAATCTTTTAGTGAACCTTAAGTATTATTCATTTTGTTTCGATAGATCTTACATCAAGCATGGATCGTATTGATCTACCCGCGATAGTACTGTTCGGTCTATGCCGTCAACATTGACACTTAAATTTATCGATCACTAATCAACGCTACCCGTGATGTCGATAACTCATCTTTTGCGTTGTGCCTTAACTGTACGAATTCTAACTTAGTGTTTTTGGATATAACTTGCTTTCTAAATATATTTAAATATACTCTAATTTTTATACTCAATTATAGTGTTTTTGGATATAACTTGCTTTCTAAATATATTTAAATATACTCTAATTTTTATACTCAATTATAGTGTTTTTGGATATAACTTGCTTTCTAAATATATTTAAATATACTCTAATTTTTATACTCAATCTTTCTATTACACTATTTTTAGACTTTACTTTTCGTTTATTATGGCTTATTATGGCTTCATTTATTTCGTTTACCCGCTTTTATAACTCTTTACTTTCACATTGCAATATAACTTTCTGCACGACTCTCCACCATATTTTTGTTGGCATATTTACTCAAAACCTTTTATTTTCCATTGTTTCAATTTACCTAGGATTTTCACGATCGTCACAAACATACTTATTTTATAATAAAGCCTTAATTTTTATTTCGTTTCATTTTATTTACTCCACTACATCGCCTTTGATTTCCACTATATAGCACTAGATTTTACATTACCTTTTAATGCAATTATGCTTACATATATTCATATTTATCTCTTAGGGTATCAGAATTCACTTTCATATAATACTTTAAATTTTAGGGTATTTATATTTCAACAATCAAGTACCTCTGTTTACTAAAGATTTGTTGGCAGTTGAAGTTATGTTAGTCGTCAGTATCATACTTCTTTACTGCACGTTGGCGTGTAAAGCCTTATTATTATTGTTCTTCTTACGTAACTTATTCCCCTGGACATTGAGTTGCAAGCTGTTCTTGTAGAGATAGGAAATGGAGGTCGATGGTAAAACGGGCTTGAGTTCTACGTCTCAAACGACTGCTTTGGACAAAAGGAAGAAAGTGTACGATGGCGATGAGGTAGGTGCCATTTCATGTAACTTTTGTATTTATCATGCATTTTTAAGATAAGTTTTGCTTATAATTTTCTTTTCCATTTCTTTTCCTTTCCACTTTTCTCTCTATCTATCTCTCTCTCTTTCTACGCGGAATTAAGTTGTTGTTCTTCGCAACTTCTTATAGTAACAGGGTCATGCGTATCGTTTTGACGATGGCCCGCGCATAACTCAGGTGCACACGTAAGCGGATGAAGGCTGAAACGTGGTCACCTTTTATTCTCATAGGTAATCAGTTGCGTGTTACTTTTGCATCCTTAACATCTAGTCATCTAGTCTTAAAATCTAGCATGTCGTGTATATAATGGACTAGTGGATATATATATATATATATATATATATATATATATATATATATATAATGGACTATCCATTTAACTATACGCTCTCTATTTAAACAAACAGAACTAATAGTAGCTCAAGATACACCTTTGTTTATTTGTTTTTCCACTAGAGAAACTTTACGAATTTTAAACATCTATCTATCCATTTGTTTTATAAAACTATAATAAGTAATTAAGCATATCTATGCATTTGTTTTAACTTCATAAAGCTTTAAGCGTTTACCCAAAGTCTGTTTACTAATTTGTTGTTTTTTACACTTTATTCTTCTCTTTGATATAACCAAATGGAAGAACTTGACAAGATAGATTCCTAATCAATTTTGTCTACTTGTTACGAATCTGTACTAAATAAGAGGAACAATAGAGACACCAAGAGGAATAATAAGATCATTCAGTATACGCAATCACTCACATAAGCCTAGATTTTCTATGGGCTTTAGCTGAAGAACTTTTATCTATAGCAACTGACCTCTCGTTGTATTGACGCTTTTGGGGAATAAAATCATAGAAATGAGAGGCGCAAATGTCTAGGCAGTCTCCCTTTTCGTTCTTTTCGGTCCCTCTTCTTTAAAAGGGAAACTCTACTTGTTACGGCATCGCCGTTTCCAGTCACTATTCTCGAATGCTGCAGCACTGATACCGCCATGTGGTAGCTTCTTTGCACAACGTGCAATTCTCTCTTCATGCCTCCGAAAAATGTGCGTGGTAACTCGTCGTACAGTACAATTTTCGTTTCCCATATCCCTGATTTCGCTAAATTATTCAGGCAACTCGGATGCTTCAAAAGTTTTTTTAACTGTTCACTTAAATGATTGAACTTCTTGTTAAAGCTGCTGAGCAATTTAAATTTCCTATAAAAAGCGCACGCGAGATCGTTTTTCTCAAACGTCTTTTTTGTCTTTTTTTTTTAAGAAAAGCTTACGTTTGTGAATTCTACGCTCATTTATAATTGATAACGTTTATTTTGTGAAGGTTTTCTATGATTAGTAAAGCCTAATTTGCTGTTTTCAATTAATTCGTTCGTCATAAGCCCTCAGTTGTTATCAGCGTTGATTGCACTAGCTGTTCTCATATTTCGATTCTCGACTTTACAAATTTGCTCCCAAATAAACATCACTCTATTATAATTCTCGCTGCACGTATAATCATCAAAAAATCTCTTGTTATAGATATTATGCTAACCATATGTTATTGCTAACAATGCGCATTTTCAAAGAGCTCAGTTGTTTAACGAACATGATCTTTCATTTTCGTAGCGCAATCACATCACAAGTATTTCACATGACTGTTTACTTAGCGCTAAATTTTAATGCATACAATGATGCATGATGCTAAAAATACAACTTATGCGGTGAGCAATGTCCAACACATAACAATGGCGCATCCCTTCGAGAATTTTATATGTTATGAATAATAAGCAGAAGTGTTCCATCTCATCCCAAGCGATAAAGTTAGACGTTGATTTACGGATCGCTGCAGTGTCGGAAAATAACATTCCCTTCATTCAAGTAACCGTTCTTTTCATTGATTTCTCTTGATGCATTGTTGAATTTTTTCATACCTTTTAATCACAGAAACGTTTTATTTTTCGTGGTTTTATGTTGTTGTTGTTGTTTGTTTGTTTTTTTTAATTGTCACGAAATTTTAGATGGTCCCTTCGCTATGAAAACGTGTAAAACTTCCGTTATTTCTAGACCTAGAAAATGTTTTTTTCATTGCTTATCGAATGAAATGATTACGCTTCTGGAAACATTTTTCTCTGCGCATAGATTTTCTACGAAATGATGGGAATTCGCTTTTTTTTATAATAGTGGAAAGCCTAAATGAATCACTTTATCAGCATTGAAGATTGGTTTTTATAGGGTCCACTTCGGCGCAGGCTGCAGATTTGAAGTTTATCTGACACTAGCCCCGCAAATTTTCAAAATTTGCATAAGAAACATTAAAAGCATCACTAGAAAAAGTCACACCTGTTTTTTTGGAACGTTCGATTTGTTTCAAGAACGAATGCCTATAAATGCGTTCTTATGAAAAAAAAATGGTCGAATCATTGCCATTCAATGAACTTCATTCCGAATTCGCAAATTATACGTGATATTTTAAGTATTAGAATCTTTTTACGGGTGAAATCAAGCAAGAAAAGCGTTTTTTTTTTTTTTTTTGATGATTATCTCGACTCATAGGGAAGCGGCGAGCGCATCATGGCATTTCCTCAATACTTTCAATTTTTTACGCAATTGAACAATCCGCGAAAAGCTTTTTTTTTTTAAACGAAAGAGTTTTGCTCCACCTTAAACCTAAACTTGAAAAGCTTTATTTCTCCTTTGACGAGATCAACGCAAATTTATTGCTACATTATTTTTCATAGTGAGTAAATTTGAAGTTTTCTGAAATTCTTTTCCTTAAAAAAAATAATTCGCATGAGAAAAACTGGCGGAAATTCCAATTTTAGTCTAAAACTTCATAGAGTAAATGCCAAATCATCAATGATGAAAATCTACCCTCGATTAGTGCCATCTATTTGCAACAAACAAATGAATCACCTTTGAAATGGTTACATTCGAAATCCATTTCACATGGGACTGGAAAATGATACGAAAATTTAATTTCAACCACAATTTTTTATCTTATCTGACATATATTTATACTCACCAACTTCTAAATCTTGTTTATTATGTTCAGTGTTTATTTATGCTAAATGCAGCTTAATTTAGCATCTTCTTGTCGTATCTCAGTCAATGGAAATTTGCTACATTTGCTAGTGGAAATTTGCAGCATAATGCTAAATGTGTCTTTATATTTTTGCCGCTTCTTTTTTTTTTCTTGTCAAAAGTTCAAAACTACAGCTCTAAAATGGAAAACTTTGTTCATTTTATAAGAAAGATGCATGATATTTGCACAATGAAAATTTCGTTGTTCTCTGCAATATGAGAACACTGTTCACATTTTATTTCTTCGTCTTTGAAGAAACATTGAAATGGCTACTAAGTATTTTGATGCTTGATTGCTAAGTGTATATTACACGCTTTCATTTGCTCGATCATTTGTACTTTTCACTAAATTTTATTTTGCATAACAATTTTTGCCTATTTGTTTTGACGGAATTGATGATCGGGAAAGTGATGGTAAGAAGACGGGTTTATCGATGCATTATGCGCTCGTTGAATTTCTCTCACTTCGTTTCTTTATTGAAGTACTTCCTACCCGTTTTGTCAGCACTACGGTTCTTTCGTTCTCCGCGAATTTACGTTGTAATTGTGTGACGACGTTGTGCTTCTAAATGTCTCCGCGCGTGTGAGCTCGTTCTGTCCCATCTTTTGCGTACCTTCCATCACCATAGACGTCCCTTCGTTGATTGCCGTGTTGACCGGTATCCGTTGGGTTGCGTTCTACAAAAGATTTCAAGAGCGTATTTGAACGCCATCTTCCCGTGGATCGATGTGTGGTAATTTGTGCGAGCTGTCTCATCGTTTTTTCCACTTGTCGCACTAGTTTTATACAGTCATGGTCGGCTTCAATCCACCATCGCAGCTGCAGTTTCTTGTTCTTTTCTATTTAGCTAATTCACCGAATGATCCTAGTGCCAATCGATGTATCATCATTTCTGCCAGCGCTTATTCGAAGAACCGCCTCCAGTAGCTCAAATATCTTTTTTAAATGTTCTCTTTTGATTGCAAAGGTCATATAAGCGAGCCATTTCCATTTGTCATGCATGTATTCACCAAAAGCTTAGCAAAAATGTTAATTTAGTGCTGAGATAGCGGATATCAAATATTCGCAGCACGCCTATACGCCTCTCCTAAATACTGAATAGCTTTACCTAAGTTATGTTTTCACGTAACTTACACAAACTCATCGTAATAAGAGTGAGTAGGTATTTATATTTGTATGAATGCATCTTCTTACATATAAATGTGCCGATTTATAGATATATCTGGAAGGCATTCTAGTTTTTTAGTAACTTCCAGTTCAAAGTCCAACTTTCTCGTCGTTCCACTCACATTTGAACGAGTTCCGCCCGCATTATTTAATAGCATCACATAAATGACGCTTAATTGCGAATTGTCTGTCTGCATCTTGGAGCATTTATAAAATTAGCTGATGTTTCATCTGCAAAGAACTTTGTCGAAGCACAAATCGGATCGTTTTGCCAGAAACCCCTCCTTCGTTAGCGGAGGCAGTTGAATGTAGTCACTCTTTAGTAATGATGAATGTAAATCTCCTTTACAATTAGTTATTAAAGGTGGGAAATTCTTCTCAATCTGCGTATCATGTAATCGTAACAGACATTTGAATATTTCCGCAAAGTACCTAGTTAATCAATGCAGTAATTTAAGCGAGGTTCGTTGACAGTGGCCTCAGTCCAATGTAGCATTCACTTGAGTGATATTTTCTAAGGCAATAGTGAGCTTGTACAAAATACAGTCGATGCAAAGAGGAAACTTCCCATTTGAATAAGCTTATGCTGTTGCTGATTTAGACGGATTTGTAAATGGGATCCTCCTTTTCAAAGATGACGCCTGTCAGCGTTAGTACTGCTGCAATTCCACATACGGAAAAGAAGCCTTATGGAACTTGCGAGAGACTCTCATGGCACGTTTCTTTGTGATGCGATTCTATGGTTGAAATGACAACAACTAAATTAAGATTAGTAAAATGTTTTAACGAAAAAATAACGATTAGACGCGGCGATGAAAATCTACCTGCAAAAAAAAAACATTTCGTGAACGATAAATCAGTACGTGTATAAAAGTTGCAACGCGTACAAAAGTTACAAATATAAAAGCTAGAGCATAAAACAGCGTAATCGGATACAGCAACATAACAATAAGAACGTTAGGAGATAGCAACTCTTTGTAATCACCTTCCATCTACAGCGAGCATCGGAAGAGTATGTGAGATATTATAGCTTAAAAAAGCAGAACGGTGTTAAGAATGGAATTTTTTTGTGCAATCATTCAAATGTCAGTGGTATTGACGTTCGCCTATTCGACCGCCATTTTTCATAGCCATCAAATCACTGCATGACGGAAGAAATGATTTGGAGAAATGAGAAAAAACAAAGTTTCAATTTAGCCTCAAGTAGGATTTTTTGCAGTCGAACGTTGTATCTATCGGTGATTTATTGTAGTTGAATCAGAGATTTGAAATTTAAGTCTCTTGACCAAATATTTTTGAAGGGCAAGTGAAAGAGTTTAAAAACCACTGTTGCAGGATTGAAATTTCAGCTTTTATTAAGCCGAAACGTCGAAATCTCCGTGATTCTATGAAGATGCGAAAGTTTTAAAGGAAATATTTTTTATTAGCCGTTGAGCTAACGTTTCGTATTTTAGCTGAATTTTCGATTAGCTTCATCAGTTTTGAAAAGCATTGAAAAATCTAAGCGAAGCAGGCCGAACTTAAGTGATTCAAGCAGCAATATTAGGTTTCAAAAGATATGAAATTCATTTTAATATAGCAAGCTGCTTTGTTTTAACCTTCTAAGCATTTTCGAGGGATTTCATTCTCCTGTTACTGATAGCTATCAAAATTGTATTGCATCTGTCTAATGCTTTAGAACTCATCTTTTCTATATTCGATTTGAATGAAGCATTCTTCGAGATCGAAATTCTCTAACTACTCACACAATTGCTCAAACTAATTTCACTTCCTCCAGCAAGGCGTTGATAAGGAGAATTTCGATTGCCAAAAATGCATAAGAGGTTGATTTTGAAGAGACAATATTTTCGCATTTCCATAACGCTATCGAGTTTTTCATCAAATACCATTTGTATACGTAAAGGTTTTTTTCTTTTGCACTGGCATTTAATACTTGGATTCATTTCTGTTATTTTTAAGTTGTATTTTTTCATTACTATTGAATAACGTTGTCATTATATCTCTTTTTAATTGCGATATAAAGATCTTTGAACAACAAATATAGCTGGGATTATGAAAACATTCATAAGTCAGAATTATAGCAAACCTAATCCACAATTGTCGATAGATACCACGAGGAAAAGAGAAAAAAAATTAAGAAAAATTTTTCAAAATTTCATCAGAGTCAAGTTAGCAATAGTATTTCTTGTTCACTGAAAAGTATTAAATTCTTTTTTGAAGAGTTGCACTCTTAAGGGGTTCAAATTGATGCCAATATTGCCAATAATCTGAATACGATCATAAAGCGCTCGTCACATGTTTACCTCTTTTGTGATCGTTTCTGTGTATATGTTTAAGTGCTGTCGTTGACTTTTTTTTTTCGCTAAATATGAAAAAGAAAAGAATTCAACCGCTTTACCCCAACAACATCATCATAAATTGTTGACAGTCTTTACCTCTTGATGGCTTTACTTGACTCGGCTGGTAGTAAACGTCTATTGATAGGTGCTAGTCGAAGAGGAGATTCCCATTTCATGTGTATGAACACCTGAAAGCACTCATAACCTTGACGAGCATTCACTACCTTCTTCTCGGGTTCCTCTTTCATTTCTTTGGCTCATTTTATCTGTATTTTTGCTACTGCGGATTTATGATCCTTGATTTCAAAAATTACTGTTCCACTATAGTTCTATATAACGCTAGCATAAGCAGTGTAAAGACGACATCCCGATATAAGTAGGCGTTTTCTAGCACTCATTCCCTGCAAGAACCCCTGCAGGGATTCTGAATATTCTCTGCCTCCGCTAAGGATATTCAGAACCTAAACTTGCTAGGGCGTCCCCAAGGGATTGAAAGGCATTTCCCTCGCTGTTCTACGTCTCCATTCGAGACGTAGAACATCTCTCATCGGTTACGACCGCTTGCATTTTCTCCATTTACCCCCTTTGCTTCACTCTTTGCACATAACCAGCTATCGTGTCGTGCACCGGTTTATCCAACCGCAGCGTTGAAGCTAATATCCCTCAAATTTTCTTTTAATAAATCTTCTTACTCATCTCGATCTTGCCCGAAGCGATTTGTTCGCCGAACAAGGTGGCTTTAGCGAACAGGTACTGCTACTACGTTTCGGCGAGTTTCAGCCGTCGCTTTCAATGCTCGCACTCGCAGCAGAAAGCACGTCTTCTTTTGCAGCATTCTCTTGTCGGATGTACCTTCAATCTATGTTCTATCGCTTTTCCACTCAAGCACGGCTTAAGTTTGTCTCCCCTCGTAAGCTGCTGCTAGCGTCGTATATCTCAATAATATCTCTAGTGTATATCTGTAATTTAACATCAGAACTCGTTGTATTCTTGAAGCGGAAGTTGAGCAATGAGCAAGTTTACTGAACGAGATACTGCTTTGCCGGCATGTTGTCTGATGTCTATTGACCACAGCTGCTCCCATTTTCCATAGCCATCTTGTTGTTGTCAATACCGGAAATAATACAGCTGAAAGCAATTGCCTTTTCTATATTTTTCAAACCTATCATAGTTTGTTAAGTGGAACATTCGAGTCTTCAATATGAGATGCTATTAATTACAGTTAAAAGAATGAGCAACGCATATGTTTTTTCGCTCAGTAGGGAGATTTTTTATGCTTATAACAATGGTGCCTCTGAATGTGTTGTTACAAGCATCCTTTGCCACTGTAAAGAAAGGAAACTGGAAAAATCACATAAAGTGTCAGCCGTATGGTGGTAGCATTTTTAGCAATCTTCCCATTTTCAAGCACTATAGCGCCGCTTCTAAGTTGATAAAGAGGGAGAGAGAGAGAGAGAGGGAGGGAGAGAGAGAGAGAGGGAGGGAGGGAGGGAGGGAGAGAGGGAGGGAGGGAGAGAGAGAGACTTTGATCTTTCGGCCTTCTGTTTTTCTTGATCTCCAAGCGAGAAAATGTCTGCTTGTTGAGCTCTACTATTAGTAGTTTTAGCATGAAAAGTCTCTTGTAATCCCCAGCAATCAAATCTATTTTAATAAATATGTGAAAAGAAGTCCATCCATTTCGGACATGAGATTTCGCTATAACGTAAATCGGCAAACACAAAACGAATATTTCAATGTTCATCAAGGTGGAAAACTTTTGTTTTTTTATTTCCTAGCTAGTCCTCTAGAGAGAATTTTTTTTTTTAAATGAAATATTTCGTTTTTTTAAAAAGTTTTTAGATTTGAATTGGTCGAATAAGACTTCCGAAACGTTATTTTAAAAGATTTCATTGTTACGAATTGCAAAAGTTAAGACTCATCTTTATTTTGCAATTCGATTTTGAGATATCTTTCGTTTTGCTCATAAAATGCAAATTTTTTGAAGTAGTTACACATCCTTTGCAATGCATACATCAAAGAATATTGCATCTCCAACAAAGCACACATAGGCGTATGATTCAATTTCTCTTGCTGCGTTGCTTTTTAGACCTATCAGTTAACTAAAACCATCTGATAGCATCCCATATTTTTCCATTCTCTATTCGTTCAGATATATCAGTTTACCTTTGTAGCATTTCCAGAAGTACTGCTTGACGCTGAAGTTATGATCTAATGATCTTACATGATATTTCGATGAGACATATGGATGTTATGACCTTTACGAGGATGGAATGAGTCTCCATGTGAAATACATCGTGCCCGCAAACGCCGCTTGTGACCTACAGCTCGCCTAGATCCTTTCAGCCGTTGTTGTGTGTCTATGTGTGTGTGTGTGTGTGTGTGGTACTATGTCTCTCATGCGTCTGCACGCTTATCATCCATATGCGTTGTGTATTATTTCCTCTCTCATATAATCGCCTGCCGAAATCGGAGTTTTTTTTTTTGCAGACTCATTTACCGTCGAAAGTGTGCAAATGGGTCACAGGATCAGCGAATGCTAAAATGGAAGTAAAGGTGAGAGAGCGGTATGTGAGAGAGATGAAGATGAAAAAGATTGCTAAGCGGAAATAGAAGACTAGAGAGAGATAAGACGGATTTGTGGTCGACGGAACTACGGCAGATTCATTGTGACGTGGGGGATAAAGGCGAAAATGTCACTCGGAATTTCTATGGTTAAGGCGGTTCGTTTGTGTTTAATTTTTTTAGGTTACTGAGTTTCATTTTGTTTCGATAGAAATTTAATGTGTGTAATTCGCGCTCTTTCATATAAAAGGCCAACTCAAAAAGTGTATATATTATATGCGATATTTTAATTGGAAGATTACTTCCGCTAACCACTTTGTTGAAATGGTATTCTTCCGGCTTATCGATATATCGCGTTACGTTTACATTTACTTACTTTCCACGTTTGATATCCCTACCTCTATGAGGGAAATCTTCGAAATAAGATAGTCGCAAATAGTGATCTCGCCAACGGATATTTCAGATTCGGGGAAAGTACACTAACATCTCGGATGCTATTCATACATTCGTTCTTCCGAAGAAACCATTTTGCTGCGGCGTTGATGTTACCGGTTTTAGAGCGACCTGCTTTTGGCATATGTTCCGTTGCACACATTGCAATGTTTTCTAGTCAATCCGCATTGTTCAATATATGTGGACAATGCGATGTGCTATTTGTTTTGCATGACATTATGCTTTTTTGATAGAATGTTCCAGTGATGAAAAGGTGAGGGAGAAGGAAAGGGGAGGAGGGAGGACCTAAACGCAGATTGGTGATTCGAGATCCCGAGCTTTCAAGCCATTTGAACTCGCTCTATGTACGGGTTTGCATGGCATAAGAGGTCATTTAGTAGAACTCCTTTCCTCCCTTAATTTAATGCCTCTTCCTTCAGAACAGAAAATTTAGTTGTTTTCATTGCCTTTGATTGGCTATCTTTACTGTTTTTCGTCGATAACTACTTCCACTGTTTAGCTACCTTTACTGTCTGCTTAGCTACGTTTATTTGAGGTCTTACGGGATTATGCATTTGGAATGGTTGAATATGGTCATTTTAGCAGTTTCTTTTCTCTCTGGTCGACACATTTCTCCTTGAGCGTTCATACTATCCTACTAATGCCGATAACGTACTGTGAAGAACAAAGTACTAGTTATTTTTAAGTATTCGTTAACTGCTGTGTAAGAAAAAAGAGCCACTCAAATGCAAACTGGGTGTTGGCTTGTTTTTTAATTTGTTTGGCGAATACTGTATTAGCGCAAAATGAATAGAAAAACCTCATTTTCGTCCCCGCGGGGGCCACCGCTCTCTGGAACACCACCGCTTCCCCCGCAGGGAATTCTGAGAACTCGAACTCTCCCCGCGGAGGCCCCCGCGGGGTCGATAAGCTCCCTCGCCTCAACGAAGGTATGATTTATCATTTCACATGGCGGAGGCCCCCTTCCAAACATCAGTGCATTACTTCGAAGGTTACTTTATGAGTGTACAAATATATTACCGTCTTACTGCAAGTGCAACAACGAATCATTGAATTTTATCAATTTTCCACTTCCTCAATGAAAAGTTTGCAGCGGCAGTGTATGAGGATACTGTGAAGATAGTGCAGCTGTCAATAACATCGTTGATCGTATACCGGTTTTGCTTTTTTTTTGGCACAAGTCTTTAACGGTTCGCATGTATTCACTATCGCTAAACGAGTTTCTACGCTTGCCACTAACGTAAAACTTCACTAATCTATAAACACTTTATTTAATGCAAATGAGAGTAGAAATATTCTTCCGTTATTGTTTTGCATAGGTCTTCCAATATTTCCTTTGAGAAATGCAAGAAATTCAACATAATTCATTTAATTAGCGAGAAACTTTTTAAAGTAATACTTATTATAGGATTGGGGGTGGATATTTCAATACATTTTTTTTTTTTACGTTGTCCGGTTGGTATGCCAACTGGTCGAGTGATTTGATCTTCGTAAATTCGATTAAATTTTCAAGTCACTGTGCTTGTGAAGGTACGAACACATCTAGAGGCTATATTAATATGCAAAATAGAAACTACCGCATGATGTTTGATTAATGAGAGGGAAAGACTTTAAGCTGGCATACGTTAATCGCTTCTACGAATTTGCGACAGAGTTTTCACATTATGAATCTTAGACTTAATTTCGAGTATGTGAATATTCAACCTCTCTCAGTATGCAAACAACTGAATCGATCTTTTCCTTCATCAATAACGGCTATGTTAGGCTTGAATCTAACTGAATTTACAAACATTCGAAGTTTGCTAAGATCTCGACTTTATTTTGCAGTTTTCTTGGACTTCTTTTGATTCGAACACTCTAGACAATGAAAGCGGTCATAAATCGGTCTTGTATTTACGAATAACTCATCATTTACATAAAGCGATGTTGTTTTAGCTCGCTAAGGGTTGTGCCACTTTCCTTTCAACTTCTCTCAACAATCCATTTTCTATCATGCGATCGGCTTTAAATTTCTAAAGTTGGGTGACTTTATTTGATATAAAGTACAGTATTTGAAGTACAGTAGTATTTTCGATAATTGTCCCTTACTGTTACTAACTCATAAGCTCTTCTATTTTATTTGCGTTTTTTTGCTCAATTACAAGCGAATGAGATCTCTATCTAGAAGTTTTCATAAAGTACCACCCATTTCCTTAGAACTGGATGAGAGCAGTTTTTTCTAACTTCTTTCTGAGTGCTTCTAATGCCTTGAAAGGTCCGTTAAGGTTTCACTTTACATAATTCCGTAGAACTTTGGTTAGTGTCAAAAACTGATTCATACATTCTGTCACTGTAAATGTCAAAATACTAACTTTTCTTGTTTCGCACTACACCGTACTATCCCACATTTCCCTTTAGTACATTGCGCTTGGAACTTTTTAGAAGACGTTGACGATGAGGTTTTTGTAAAATCAAGCCATATGCTGAAGCGTTTTGAACTTTCGTGAGGTTTAGCCTAGAAGTGCTAAGATTTAAATCGCTCAGTTCTGCAGAATTGTAGGATTGAAGGATTTTAAGTCGATGCATGTCATAGAGACGTTAAGGGTAGTGGAGGAAGAACGCTGGCGCCTAGAAAACTTTGAAATGGTCTGTCGAGGCTTCAATTTTCAGCATCTGTCCGATCAAGCCTCGTTGCGGGAATCTGATCACCATTGAGCCGCAGCTTGCAATTACTTCGAAAACAACTTCCACTATGATTTTTCTGCTAGTACATCGTTTTCGGTATCCGCGTGCCCGAATCTACAATATGTGCTGTTCGATGATGATCTGAACACTTCTAAAGCAGATCTCTCTCATAGTGTTCGGTTCATTTCTACAGTCTAGCATATTCAATATCTCGATGCGTAAAACCCTCAGGCGTGAATTTTGATGATGATTTGAGTATTCTTGAGCTAGACACGCGATGGGCTAAGACCTTTCTTCCTTAATTCTAAGCATTATATTCTACATTTTTTTTTTTAATTTATAGATCACATTTGTGAGGTTTTCTGATAATCCGCACATCCTTAATTGTGAGACGTATAGAATTTTTTAATATGCTGACGTATTTGCAGTACGAAAAGAAATGAATTGTAACTTTTTTTGGGTAAGTGAAACATGCAAATATGAAAGGGATATGATTGAAATAAGTCCAAAAAGCTCTTATGCCGGGACGGAAGTATTAATTTTCGGAGATCGTAAGAAATATTGGAGGAGACGACATAGATCTGAACAATTCGATTTTGTGATGAGCATATTACACTTTTCTGTATCAACAGCAATAGAACCATATGCGTTCACTCATCAAGAAAATAAAACACTTGAAGTTTGATTTATCGAAATTTTCTAATATTTTTCGTTAAAGCATCGGCATTTTTGCGGACAATTTTACACAAGATGAATTTGTGTAAGTTTTCATGGGGATCTGTTTATTGATGCTACGTTGGAGGAGGTTTTGAAAACCGTAACCGAAACTCCAGAAAAACATTGAGATTTCCAGAGCGGGACCGCAAAAAATCACCGAAGTTTCAGATTTTGAAGTCGGGGAGTCTTCTAAAAACATTGTAATCCGGCTTAAATTGTTCTTCCTTCGTATGAGTTGGCCATTGCACATCATTATTGCTAAATAAGCTTACGCTCATCTAAATTTTTTTGACATCGTCTAAATTTAGCGGTGTAGCCTAGTTTTCAAAGCCTGGACACCGGAAGTGGTCTTGCTCGAGTCTTAAGCATTTGCCAGATTTTACGTATGTGCTCCAATGCTATCGTTTTATCTACTATATGAGAAAATATCGGGAGCTTAATGAAGCGGCTCGAATATCATTCTTCATTAGGAATCCTTCAAAGTGAAGATTTCTTCGGGCTTACCGAAAAGGAAAAAAATTTTCAACAAGAAACGGATTTCTTGCATGGAAATGGTGTACTGTTAAAGAATTGAATTATTTGCACTGTAATTGATTATCGATGAAATGTGTATTGTTTATTGGCAACTCGGAAACAACAAGCAGATTCTTAAAGATTGATTATGAATAGGATAAGAATGTCTTATCGTTCATTATGTCAAAATATTCTTTCGTTCATGAACCTGATATGATATCTGAACTTACCCGCCAGTTATTGCATTGGGAACTTTATTACCTGTAACGGGAAGGTGAAAGAAGTAGGATGGAATTGTTATCGTTTACGATCGGATGATTGGTCACAGTGAGGAAAACACAACTTCTAGATGATTCTAGGCATCTACGATTAGCTTGTTTGGAATTGGCAAGTTTATGACGTCATCCTTTTCTCTAATTTTAGCTGTGTTAACTTCAAGGTGAAAAAAAGATTTTCGTAGTGGAAAAATTTCCAAAAACACATCTCTCGACATAAAAGTTCTTTTTCGAATTTCCGCAAATTTTCTCTTCGAATTTGCGCTCAAATATAAGTCTGCCTTGACAATTGTTGACAGTTTAAATTCTCCACATTGGTTAGTAGTCGTCCATTTTGAAAATTATTTCTGATCGCTAATAGCTCAACTCATTGTTCATAACAATGGTGTTTATTTCAATCATCCGGTGGTTATCACCTATCATCTATGAAAATAGTGTCCATTTTTGGCCTATCTTAAAGGATTTTGCTTGTCGAAATTCACTTGTTAGTTTTATGTCAAAGACTTAATCATCTTATCATTACGACATACATTTTTGTTTGATCCGACTTGAATAAGTTATAATTACCGTCTAATATTTAAATTTCTTTTGTTATTTTCAAATCGTCGAATATTAGAATTTCTTCTCATTTTATTTCTAAACGAGTATCGCATATTTTAACAAAGTTTTCATAAAGAGTTAGAGTGTTACTAATTGTATATAAATATATAAATATATAAATATATATATATATATATATATATATATATATATATATATATATATATAATTTAGCCAAAGAGACCGCATCGTTTCCGAAAGATAGCGTACTGTGAATCTACTATATATGTAATGAATTATATGTAATTGTAGTGAAGTGGAATGAAAATTTTTTAAAAAGTGAAAAATAAGCGCTAAAATTTTCAGAAATTTTACGGAAAACGATTGCCTTTTTAGCTTCATCAATCACCTAACATGTGAGAATAACTAACCTGCTGAACTTGTTGCTAAGTAAATAACATCGCTGTCACCACAAAACACGAGGTGTTGCCGAATTTTAACACAGATGATCACTGTTGTAAAGTCCATCTTAAATTAGTCTGCTTTCAGGTTTGCATTTCCATCTTTCCGTTGGCTGTTATAGGGCGTAATGACTTAACTTCGTCGTTGTTACTCGTTTTTGTGGGTAAAATCACCTTAATTGCCTCTGCTTCAAGCAGCTCGCATTTCTTAATTGAACTACTCAAAATTTAGGAAAATACATAACTAGTGAGAGCACTACTTGAAATTGTTTAGTTTTTGTCTAAATTCTATGCCAATATTGATTAGATTCATCTTCACTTCACCTAATCGGTGTTTATTTGATACACAAATATCGTCATTGATTGCGTAACTTCCTAATGGAGTGCACTTATAATATGAAAGTAATTTGTTGACGTAATATGAATTAGAACACACGTTGATGATCATGCGAATGATTGTCTTCAATGACGTAATATATTGCTAGTGGGTGTTATTTTACTCTCATTTCGAGTGCTCTCGGGGTTTGATCAAATGAATAAGGTTTTATGATCGATCATTTTAGAGGTCATCAGATGAAAGTATGTGATTTATGATCTCTATTATATATATATATATCATTCCTCGTAGCATTAAAGTATCGTCTATAAAGCGCGTTAATGCATTATACTATAGGAAAGGTTATACTCATTATACTCAAGTATTTATGTTTTTACTGTGGTCAAATATGCTGATATACGCTACTTCACTTGATTTTTTAACGTTTTTTGATTTAGCCATCTTGTGTTCTGATGAGTTTTTTGATCGCATTTAACGGAGTTGACATTGATTTCAGTTTGAATTAATTGCCGATTGCTGTCAAAAAAAAAAAAACAAAGTCACAAAATTAGTGGCTAAATTTCTAAAACAAGAAATTTGAAGGTTTAACGAAAGATGGACGTGATTGTTATAAATTTTCATCGATGGCTTCTACTTGTGTTTGTTGATAAATGCATTACTAATTGATAACTCATACTAACTCATGCTAAAACTTCAACTTCACTCATAAATTGAAGATAAATTTACCTTATAAAGATTTTAATAGGTCATCTCATGAATTTTTGCAATTCATTTTCGCAATTCGTCAAACGTATTCTATCAGAGCCTTCAAACTTGTCATAAAGTGGTATGGAACACTCCACTTAGAATGCTTTTTTTTCAGAAGAACTTATAAAAGTACTTTTTTCACGGCAAGAAGCTGCGATGGTTTCATCGTTGAACATTTTCATAAATGATTTACCACTTTTCCACGACAGCTAAATCGAGGTTATCGGTGTAGCCGTTCCTAATTTTTGAGGAAACAATTTTCGACCTGAATTTGTGACTGATTAATTTGTCGTTCACCAGCGATCAATTTTTTTTTTTTTTTTTTTTTTGCAGAGTAGAATTCAAATTTGAGCTACCATGTTGACCATTGACGATATTTGATAATTCGCTGATTTGACTAGAAATGACACCGAAGGTGTCAAATTTCCATTTCTCACTTCCCGGACGACTTTTCATTGAAAGTTTCGAGGATTGTTTCTAGCATTCGTTTGAAAAATTTTCGTTTTCTTATCTGCCTTTCAGCTTTCATTTAAATGCGCCTCTCATCCTCGAAATTTTTCAGGTTTGTGATTAGCATTTTTTGGTTGGAGGGGACAAACTCATGTATGGCTAGCATGCTGCTAGTGGTAATATCTTCCGAGTAAAATCCCATTGTTTCCTATCAAAATACTTGTGGGTATCTCTTGTATATATATATATATATATATATATATATATATATATATATATATATATATATATATATATATATATATATATATATATATATATATATATATATACTAGAGATACACATTGCTCCTGTGAATTTACATATGCAGTGGATATTCTTGCTGTAAGCTGTATTAATCTTTGGGAAGAAGAGTAACCAGCCCATTCATATAATGCTTTCTTCCCATCCCTTCCCCTCCCCGCTCCCCACCGTGCCAGATAAGTTACTTCTTTAAAACCTCAACCGAATTTTCATATTATTCTTTGTGTTGTGCGATTGCGATTTCCTAAATTTCCTAATTTCTTTTAATTCAATACAACTTATTTGTTCTGCGTTCTTTGCGCTTTATTTTAGATTTTATTGTTTGAAATATTTGAATGTTCATTTCATTCAGCAGTTTTAATTGATGAAAAATTGGTCTTAATCGTCATTATATACGATGTGAAATGTTTATTGAAATAAATTTCAATGAATCGCAATATGTGCGCAATTGTTATTGCTGAGGTGTGTGATAGTGTTGCCACATTTGTTTGGAATACTCTCATGTGTTAGTCGAACACATTTGTTCACATGCACATCCGATATTCCGATACGAGAACATCGTTATGGTGTCATCACGCACTCTTTCTTTGATTCTTTTATGTTGAACCAACTTCGTTGAATTGCTCTCGTTCTTTTGTTCATTTCTCTCTAATTTTTCAACTCAGAGACACTTATTGCCTAGCCATATCTACCTGTTCACTTGCTTCTCTCTATTTCCATATATTCACCTTAATAATAATACTATATTTAGGAAGTATGTAAGTGACTCGAACAGTCTGTGAAATTGTGAGCGTTTGCTCATTGTTCATTCCGTTTTGCTGCCGCTCAAAGGCTGCACACTTGACTCAAAGTTGAAAATCTTGGATTTGAATTGATAGATCTCACTTAAATTAGCCTCATTTCAGGAAATACATAATCCTTTATTCAGACGGGTTCTTCTCCACTGAGGCAGCGCCTAGAATATACGACTCCTTAGAATCGAAAAGCCATTCTGAAATGCTGTACGAATTATTCCCGATCATCCACATATTGTTTAGATTTATTGTACGTTGTCAACGTCAACACCTGTATAAAACAATATTTGTGCATAACGATCGTCTAGAGAGTCTATAAAATGCTCATTTTAATTCCGTTAAATTCCATTGTTCTTCTATGCTACGTATTCCTTCGAATCATCATCACATCGTTTAACCGTCTTCTTGACCACCCCATCTTTCCATCATGGTATCACGCTGATATTAGGATTGTTGCATAGGATGACACGAGTGTTTTCACCGTTCAAGGCGATAGAAATGATAGCATGAAAGCTGGATGCGATGTAAGGGTAAGCGGTGATGGGGTGATTTACGCAATTGTTGGATGTGCGAAACGATGTTGGCATGGGTGAGAGAGCGGTCGAATCAGTCAGCCACAGTGTCGTCATGTTCTGATGGGCGACCAACGGGCAAAGCAGCCACTCAGTGCGTTACGCCGATCTGCCTCAACCAGTTTGCAATCTCTTTCGATTCGGACGACGCACCTCGACGTCAGCGTCAACTCGGTTGGCCACCCCTTCCCCAGAACCACGCATACCTTCTCAGTTTGTTCTCGTCGCTGCTTGATTCTTGCTGCTGCTGGTGCTGCGATACGTTGTCCATTCGTTCGATTCGACGCTGATACCTCACTGCTGTCACTAACCAGTGGCACCGCTAGTTGATGTTTTTCTATATCCTGTTTGACATATCACATTGTTATGGAAGTACGAACGTCCGCCAATGCGACTTTCTCGCTGATTGTTCGTGGACAAGTCGGAGCTGTTTGCGTTTGCTTCTTGGGACGAAACTGAAAGCTTGGATAATAGCATTTACGTCTCTCGGTCCTTCATATTTTATATTCTTATCCTTTCACTGCTTTCGGCTAAATTTTTAGGACGCGAGCTATAGAAATTTTCTCAGATCTTGAACCGCAAAACGCCAACTATTCACCTCTCTACTACGAGTGTATTTCTCACTAATTTCGCAACTTTCCAGGTGGCTTCAACAATCTAACAGTGCCGAATAAGCGCTTGGAAGAGCTAGAAATTTCGCCGACAATGATAGCACAAAAGTATGAAGGGAAGATTTCAGAATGACCATCAAAACACGAGAGTTTTGGCGTTTTTTCGCATCAAGCGATGACTAAAAGCTGGCTCGATGAAAAGTAGCTCTTAGAGAATTTCACTGGGGATTCTTTCTCATGAAATCTTCAAGAATGACGAGATGAATGCGCATAAATGATCCGAGCCATTGTTGTTGAAATATTCGCACAATTTTTTTTTTGTTTAAGAAAAGCATTTAAGTGGCTAAAAATCTTTTATATCTCAAATTTACCAATTCTATACTACAATATTCGAGCAATTATTTATAGACGCTATTTTCTTACTGTTGAAGGAAACATTTGACGAATAACTGTGTACTTTTCGAGAAGGTCAAAAATTACACACGCGCCAGGTCATAGACTATTGTATTTAGCGAGAAAAGAATCATCTGAACTCTTTTCGCAGGAAGGATATTTTCAGTGGGTATAGGTGGATAGCGTTTAGTTCTTACTGCTTACACTTACTAACCTTGTCTCATATTGGTTGATCGATTTAAGTCCTGGTCCTTAACATCCCTCAATCTATCCCTTCAACTCTATTCTCATCGTTCTGCATTCACAACAATTTTAACAACGATTTTAGCGCATGATAACACACTTAATCAAGTGCTTCACAATTATCGGCTATGAAGTATCACGTGTTAATTGTGTTGCTGCATTCGCATAAGGTGTACCGATTTACGAAATGTAACACAACTAACGCATTTCTGCTGTTTGCGTCTTTTGAGGGGTACAATTTATCGCCGAGATTTCTGATCACAGTTGATGTTGATCGGTTTTTTTTTTTTACGTTTTTACACTTCAGTGATGATGGCGTACTCTATTTTCGTCTTTTTTTTTCTACTACAATTTAGTTACTCAGGTGATCTGTCCTGCAGGTGAAAGACCAAAAATGAGCAAGTGTCAGTCATGCTAGAATCTTCTCGATATATACCTCTCCGCATAAAGCGCAACCTGGACTTGTTATGAAGGTTATGCGATAATTTGAATAAGGATTTTGCATTTGAGTGATACGATTTCAATATTGCATATATGATCGAATATGGAGTGTTACATCTTGATTGCTCTTTGTAAATCAGATGTCAATCTCTGACGGTGGTCGTTGGCAGTGAACTCATGCTTTGTCATTCTTTTCGAAACTCCTTCAAGTAAATAGGACACCCATTTGGCAATATGTAACTACGGACTACGCTCACCCTTCCCCATCTCATGTTTTTTGAAAAGCGTCTATCTCCTTCAAAGGGATAGAAAGCTTTGAAGATATTGGGATACCTTATTGTCGGACTGACATCAGATTGCAAACGTTCTTACCGTAGCAAAGATGTGAGTCGACAAGATCAATGCGATGTTTTCCTTGCATCCATCGAAGTCACGATAGTATTGCTCGAAAGTACAGAGCTATGAATAGTTTTACTCTATTTGAAAGCAATAATAGTAAGAAAAAATGCATTATGACGTTCAAAACAAGTGAATTTTCGATAACAAAGCGATGCTTTTTGATGTATGCGGCAAATATTGTCTGCGAAATCATTTCTAGGTTGCTGTATCGTATTCATCGAGGCTCTTTCATCCACCACGTCTCATCTCATGAACGAAATCTTTTAATCAAGAATGGTTCTATTTAGGGAAGGTTTGCTTTTTTTTTCATGTTTTATTTATCCTTTCACTTCCGATTTAAATAAACAAATCTTATATTAAAAGTGATCAGTATATGCGAAGTATTCTTACACGAGATTTCGATGTGTTCTTTAAACAAATTTTTGAAGTGCTATTGGCTATTATCTCTTTCAAATGGATTTTCTCGTTTTTATTGGTTATCAAAGAAGAGTTCATTCTCTAGATGGCTTATATTTGAATAAATATAGCATTTTTTAACGTCATACAAAAGTATAGCATCAATTTTCGTCATCGAATAGCATCTCAGATCGATCAAAATTTATTTCTCTCAAATATGTTTTCGCCTCCCGAATTTTCGATCGTCATAAAATTCTTTGTGGACTTTCATATTCATTTTATGAGATATGGAGCATGAATGTTTTATATTCTCAAACATATCACAATTCAGTGTGATTTCTTCGCGTTATATTCACTTTGCTTTCGTTATTTTCTATTTGCTTCTATTTATATCAACTCTATATTTGTTCATTTCAATTTATATATGGATTCATATATTACTTTCGTTAGCCTTCATCGATGAATTTTTCTCTGCTATTTGTATATATGTGTATATTGATACTTCTAATGCATCGATTTATTTATTTTTTATTATTTATTTATTTATTTATTTACTTTTCATTAAACATATATGAATCTACAGTTTCAAACGTTTCATATCTTTTAGAGGTGTAAAAATGATAATTAATGTGGATTTCCGCTTGAAATTTGCTTCCTATCCTTCTTCAATTTCATTCCTATTCGTTTTTTTTTTCTTTGTTTCTCATATCATATCTCTGATAGGTTTTCACATGTCTGATAGGTTTTCACTGTTATTTATTTTAAGTATAGCTCCATTGAGCAAATCTTTTATCAGTAAGTGTATTTTCATTGAATAATAGAAAAATAATAAACAATGCCACTAACATAAAGAGTGAATATACCTCTAAAGAGAAAAAATTTAGAGGAATACCAATTTGAAGAGTATAATAATAGTGCTTAGAATATTTTTTTTTCAACATTTTCAAATTAAACTTGAATTATACGACAAAATTATATGACAATTTCTATCTCCATTCTTTTGGGAGTATACCGAAAACGAGTTTTTCTTAAAGAATATCTTAGCAAATACCTTTTTGAAACATATTCTGTGCTTTCCAAAAAACTGTAATGGAGCTTTCCGGAAAAAACTGTAATGGGCATTCCGCCTTGAACATTCCGCTTCCCATTGCACTGTGCCGGTGAATATATCTGAACGAATGTAGTTTCATATTTTCTGGTTGAATTTAGTTTGCTCAACATTACTATTGTCTTCCTTCATAGCAGCACCCAATTGATCTGAATAGTAATTTCACTGAGTATTATCCAATGTGTTTCAGTTGTTTCATATGGGCAGTCGATATCTCTGTAGTAACATTAAGATTACTTTCTATTACTTGATTTTTTTATCATTAATTAATATTGTTGTTGTTTTATTTGTTATTGCGATCGTATATGATAAGAAAGAAGATGATGACCACCACATATCGAATTATTGCAGGAAGGAAGAATATTCGTATTTGAGGAAGAGGAGCGTAGGTAAAGATACGATTATTGAAAATAGCTCAGTACTTCGGTGGAGTTTCTGGTGCCGTATACAAAGATATTGGTGGAGTCTGTCAACCGAATACGATTGAATCCACTCAAATTGCAGTAATGAAAGTACATACGGAGGGGTCATCTCCAAATCGTCCACAATCGAACGCCATCTTTAGGGTTAGTCGATGGCCTCGTTTTATTTTTACGAATTTCTTTTGTGCGAATCAATCACTTATTTCGAAGAACGAAATACGCGAAAATCGAGCGGTTTTTCGGTCTCTTCGATTTTTCGATTAGAGGTGCTGGGAAGAGGATGAGCGAACCTCGAGAAACTGCAGATGTTTGGGGAATTCTACTTGATAACTTTGTTAAATGATAGTACCAACAAGGAACGAGGGGGCAATAAACGATTCGAAAGATGTGCTTATGAATTTTATAATTGCGTTATGTTGCATTATCTTAATTTACGCGTATTATCTGACGTTGATCTCGGCTATGCGCTCGTGGGTAACAATTCAAGAAGTGGCAGTTTTGACGACCCGTATGATATGTGTGCGTATCTATTGTTTATGTGCCATCTTATAACGCCTATCGAGTGAAGTTCATCGATCCTTATTTATTCACCCTTAAAATTCCCTATTTAAATATGCTCAATTCTTCATTTCGACTAATAAATCGGCGACCGTTTCATCACGTATACATAACTTATTTTCCTTAACGATTTATTTATGTTAAGATCACCACTCTCGTTCATCTCTATAAAATTTTTCTTTTACAAAATAGTATCCTGTTTATACGGAAAAAAATGTGTTACATTTCGTTTTGATAATGAAGTTATAGTACATTTCGTACACGAATAACTGAGCTAGGGGGAGTGGGGAGGGGGGGGGGCGGAAGGTGAGGTAGGAAGTGGAGAAGGACGGGTGGAAGGGAATGGGACAGGGAAAATACGGTGAAGAGTTTTTTTAAGGAGCTTTTCTTGAGTGTGCGCGGTTCATAATTTTCATTGAACTCTAACGTTTGTCGGATCATTACGTGTGAGGAGAGAAATTTTCAGCGGTTTGATAATCGAATAAATGAAAAATTGCTTCGACCGAATAGTTTTTTTTGCGAAACGATAAATCCATCGACAACAAATACGAAGTCAAATTCAAAAAATAAAATAAAAATTCTGTTCTAAGTTTCCACTAAATATTATTTATTTATTCATTTACTTATTTGTTTATTTACTTATTTATTTGTTTATTTATTTATTTATTTATTTATTTATTTGATTATTTATTTATTTATTTATTTATTTATTTATTTATTTATTTATTTATTCATTTATTCATTTATTTATTTATTATTGCTCTCAACTGAGAAAAAAATTTTCCCAGAAAATAGAAAAAGAAAAAAAATATTGATAATAATTTATTTAAGAATACATACAATCGTGACGATATTATATGAAAATATTTGATGAATTATTATTATTGATGAGAAATTTTGGACTAATTTTTTATTCCAATTCTTATTCTTTGTAGTATCTAAAACGTTGATTAGTTTTCTTCATTCCTACATCTTTTTTGAATACAAATAGGTAGTATATATGTCGTTTAGATGACAGGTCTTATTACACTTTTTAACGCTGTCAAATTTAGGTTGACCTCGGTTGATTTGCCCGATTCTCTCATTAGCTGTCATATTTGAATACATCCTTTTCCGGTGTCCGATCCATAATTGGATGCGGTATTTTTGAAGAATCATATTCGCTCCACTATCGCTTCTCATCGAAACATTGCAGCCAAATATTCCACTTCTGGCATGATGCCAATAGCGCCAACAAAACCCGTAGAAGATGATATTTGCGCATATGCAAATTTTTTACAAAAGGGTGGATATATATATGTCAGGTTCATGCTGCTGATTCACTTCCGTTGCAACTTAGGACGAACTTGTGCATAAGCAACTTATCTATTTTATTCAAGTTGAAGTTTATATATAGTTCGGGTCGATGTATTTTACTTGGTTGATTTGGCGATTTGGCGCGAAATCTTGCAAACTTAATTGAATGCGTTCAGCCATATCGTTGAAATATCTTAATGTAAGTCTAAGAATTATTAAATAGCGGTTTATATTGGTGCTTAAATTTGAGTGTTCTTTTTTTCTATTTAATATCATTGAAGCAAAAAAATATTTTCATACAGAAATTCCGCCAGCCTAAATTTGCATATTGCTGCTTTTTGGCTATTCAAAAGATTTGTTGAACAAGATAAGGTTTAGATTTGTGATCACCGAAGAGCCATATTTAAGTTGTGGATCATTTCTAATAATATAATTTTTTTTGAAATTTCGTTTATAAAACGTCCTTTTTTTTTTTGTTTTTCGAAACGTTTTCGTATGGTTGTGTATGTGACATTTTTACAATAATATAGATGAGTGAAGTTTATAATTTTTTCAAGGTTTTTTTTTTTTACTAAGGAGGTGAATTGACACTTCCGCTGAATTCTCGATTCTCATTGGGCTAAAATCAATTTTGATCATATGATCGTCGTATTGAAGCTTTTACGAGGAAGTTCGATAGCCTAGAAATTTGTCGGAGTTCATGGGGAAGAGGAGGGGGCGGGGAAGGGGAGGAGGAGAGTTCTTCATTTCGTGCAATCTCTGCAATGCTGTTCTATTAAAAAATCTCACATCACAAAGAAGGAACATCACAGCGATGTGTTATCCTGTGTTACCTGTAACTTCCGCCTAAAGACCTGTCACTTCCGCCAGTGATAGTGGCATGGACTGTATAATATTTGATAAGTTCTGTCTCAGTCACTGTGTCGTTACATTGTGCACAAAAAAAAAATTCTCTAAATGTGTTACATTGTGGTGACAGCCGTAATTATTCCTTTTAAACTTGTGTCGTAGGGTATTGCATTATTCGAATTATTCGTTTTATATATTCGTTTTATATATTTACCAAATTATTCGTTTTATATGGGGAAATTGATGGGAAAAATATGGGAAATATGGGAAAAAAGTTCTCCCAGAGTGGGAAAACACACAAAACGCATGTGAATACGATCGTAAAGATAAATAATGAAAGCAACAACAAAATAAAACAAAAAAGCCAAAATATTTCCTTGTTGGACACCACTATCACTTGAGTATAGCATGGAATAACTGTCATCACTTCTTACCTGAAAGTTTTACCCACACAAAAATACTCTGACGCCCCCTGATACTATACTTTCCCAGTTTCATGGGTAACTTCGCATGGCGCATCACATCAGAGGCATTTACATCATCAAGATGCACATTTTCTATTTGGACTTTCATTATTATGGACATTCTGAACCGATATGGACTGGTACTGAATCGTGCCGGGGGAGGGGGGGGGAATTTTCTTGCGTACAATGATTTGACGTTGCATCTGTGACGATCATCTCGAAAACTTTACAGACGAGGGGATTGGACTAATTAGATGATAGTTTTTATCGGAGCGTCAGGTGGTTTTTCTCAACAACGGTTAGACGAACACACCTTCCAAGATGGAAGCATAGATCAGCAAGAGAGATGATATAGTAAAATTATGCTGGGCGATCATGAAATTGCTTTGAACAACGGAGACGGAATACCGATTGGCGCTGATGAAACTTTCCCATCGAGTTAATGAATAGCATTGAGAACTGAGCCAACAATAACATCAACAAAGCTGATCTCCTTTATTAGAACGTACAAAGGAAAATTTGAGAATACACAGTTCTTTTCCTTGAAAGTATTTGAAAAGTGTTCCACAAGTACGTCGTACGAATTCCCATTTTTTGCGTCCAATCCGGTGATGCTTAGAATAGCCAGTTAAGTGCAACCAATTCACTTGGCGTATGCTGGTCAGGCCTTAGGAAGCGCTTTTTTTTCGTCCATAGCCTGCTGCCATTGGCTCAGGACCACACAAGGCCGGATCGAAACTATCGGCGTCTACAATTCGCCTCAACCACGACTTAGCTGGCCATTCTGGGTTATTGGCTGATGCTCGAGCTTGAATACGATCGTAAAAGACGTGTATGGCTGAAAGCTTTTTTCGCGATATTGCAAGCAACTTCACTCTTTTCTCGTTACTGCAACAATTGGGCAGTATGTTTTTGTTGCACTATCTCTAATAGTCAAAGAATTCCCCACAATGAAAATGTGATAGTTCCAAAGACTGGGGATACCTTTACCTGTTTGAATTGATATAAAGTTCTTTGCATTTACAGGTGTTAGACAAGCTATTGGTCGGTAAGAAATCGTGCGATTCGGCGCAATATTCCGAAAAATGGCGTCAGGATTTTTCAATACGGCCGACCTGGTGCGATGCGGATATGGCATTACAACAAATCAATCGGGTATTTACATAGTATTTTATTTCTTGGTGATTTTCGTCTTATTGCACTGCTGCTTTTTTCGAGTTAATCGTTTTTTTTTCACGTTATGGGAAAGGGAGTGAGAATGGGGGGGGGGGTGGGGGGGGGGAGGGGATCAAAATGAAAAGACCTATTTCCAAATTGTGCTTTTTGTAAAGCATATTGATCTACCTATTTTATTTGTTCATATCGTTTAATTTTTCTATGAATTATTTCATATGGAATCGTAATCTGTAAATTGAGGACTAAAAATGATATTGAACGAAAAGAAACGATTTAATACATCAGCGATGAATTGATAAAGATAAAAACATTTAGCGTATACCCACCAATTTTCCTCGTTTCATTTCAACTGCGGTCAAATTTGGCCACTTATAAAAGCAAATGGACACTTGTCACCTTAATGCCAAGGTTGTACCGCAGATGCGATTGACATTGACCAGCGGATTAGAGCTTGTAGTTGAGGCTTGAAATGAACAAAGATATCTTATTCTAGTAGAATTGTTGCCCAATAGTTGTGATAGAACGCGCCTTGGAATTGACCATTTACTGTTAGGTGCGCTGATGTGAGGTAAATGTTGCGTAAAGTAATGTCATGTCGTATTTCAGGGTATGGCGACGGGTAATCGAGTAGCGTTATATGCGCGTTCCTTTCTTCAGTCACTTCTTTTCCATCTTGGCTCTTTTGTGCAGCGATGGGCATGGACTGTTATCGTCATCGGTATTGGTGCATATTTGACGTGCACTTTCGGTTTACAACATGTACACGTCGAGACAGATATCGTTAAATTATGGGTCTCACGTAAGTTATCTCTCTTTTCTTATTGAACCCCCAAAGCTACTTCGAGATTGCTGATAGATAAGCGATATAGGTGATAGGGTAAGAGGTTTAGTCCTACGATAAGAAATTGCTTTATTGCTTCTTTCCTCCCTGACACGCCATCGCTGTTCCCACTACCCCCATTCCTCTCTCCTCCCCCCACCTTCCGTCGCTGTCTCGTATAACAAAATCATCGACGATGTGTTGGATATGACAATTGAATTATTTCAATTCTTGGCTCAATAATTGATGAAGCATTCTATTCGTTCGTTTCCATGTTCTAATAGATCAGAGCAAGATCCGTACAAACAGCGTAGCGTTAATAATATTGCCAAGTGCGCTTAGTATTGTTCGATGATCACAGATGATCGAAGTCCACTCCATTGTAATCCAACCTGTGTTCTGCGTTGAGGTGCCTATAATATTATAAATCACAGCATTGCACATTAAAATAGATGTGTTGTTTTTGACTGCTTTAAAAGATGAAAGTTCAAGTGATAGCGAAATCAGTGAGTGCATTTCTAATAATTTCTACAATTTTGAAATTGAATTTTAATTTAATATTATTGGTTTGCGTTTCGCATAAGAGCTAGAAAGCAGCTAACAGATGGTTGATCATTTTAAAGTTCCGCTGAGACTGTTGGGTGAAAGAAGTTGCTACAATGCAACAAATTGCTCTCTCAGTAATATGCGAAAGATGGTACAGTCAGTATTATTTACCCCACTCAGCGGAGTGCATATAGATGCTAAACGCATAACATCAATTGCAGAAGGTGGTCGCCTAGATGAGGAACTACATTTCTTATCAAGGATTCAACAAGAAGCGAATAAGGTCGTTGTACGGACGAAGCGTTTAGCTGAAAATATTTCCATTGGTGGGTTCATCAGCAATTGTTAAGATTATTGCTAGTGTTTGCGTTTGGTAGCATTTCCTAACGCACAATTCCGCCATCACTGATCCATTCTATTTGACTTTAAACGTGTCCATTTGGTTTGACTTTAAACGTGTTAGATATAGGTTCATTTAATATTGGGTCACTTTAAACACTAAATGAGATTAACTTTCCTTAGATTTGTCTCTATTGCCATTTCCGAACTATGTCTTCCACGCACCATATAATTGCCGAACAATGTAGAACGCTTGTAAAGTTCGGAAAAGAGATTAAAGGGACTAGATGAACTCAAACAATGAAGGTCAAGCATACATGACGTTACCGATAATGTGACGAATTATTCATGCCCCAGATGATTCGTGCGGATATGGTCCTCGTTTAGACTTTAAAGAGTTTCATTCAAATCGTTTAGCTCTAATAGACTTCTTTGGGATGATATCTGCTTATTCAGGTGCATTGGATCCTTCGACAGCAATAAGGCCAGTTAATCCGGCTCCATCTCCTGCTCCTCATACTCTCGAATTGCCTAAGGAAAACGGTCTTGGTGGAGGATTTCAGGTACGCATTGAAAATTTCCTTCATTTCGTGACTTTTATTTCCTTTATTTACGAATACATGTGAATGATGAGGCAAGGGGAAGATGGAAAGAAATGCGGAACCACGCATGGACTGCTGTTGTTCTGATGATAGCATATTTATCTGTTGGGTCGGAGGACTCCTAGTTACCGAAGTTATTTTTCAGGTTGTTATTCAGACACCTGAAGTGAAGGGAATGAATGTGCTCACGAAGGACGCTTTGCTCAAACATGTTGAGATTATGAATGAAATCTCTAAATTCACTGTTGAAATGTATGGCGAGTAAGTGTTTTTTATTCATTACTTTATTGTTTAGGTGAAGGTGTGCTTTTTTTCCACTTTATAATTTCTTCAGGTGATGCATACGAATAATTGAAGTTTTCATTTTCGATCAGAAAACAATTTTTTTTTCATTCTAAATTAGCAGAATGCACAGTCAAGTTAATGGCTGTCGTCGATGGTGTGCTTACAAGAGGGGTGGCCACCTTTTGAAACGAAATAGAATGCTACGTGAAAAAAAAATCAAAAAGCTCCTCATACAGGTGTTTTTGTCGGAAAAAGCTCCTTTATAAGGTTTTATGTTGCCTAAACAGTAAGAAATTGCTTATTGCCTTGTGTTCACAAACCGAATACAACATGTTTGCTAGAGGATAGATGAAGAATATTTTTCTTTCCAGTGAACTAGAAACTTTGAAGGTAAACACCGTAAAGTCTAAGCAAAGATCAGATCACATATTTAAGTCATATGCGGGAGATTTGTTCGAATTGACGTTCGTAGTGGTTTTTTTTTGGGGGGGGGGGGCGCTAAGTGACGAACATCACATGTCTATCTATCAGACAGACAGTAAGTTGTATGTTAGTGTTTAGGAATTGGACATTGGCGGACATTTGCTTCAAGCCGCCGGCATCAAGCTTTCCTCAAGGACCTCTAACTACATTAGTCTCCACTCTCTTGGATCGTATTATCCCCTGTATATGGATTACACCTATCGACTGTTTCTGGGAAGGCTCCAAGCCTCTCGGCCCGTCGCCGCCTCTCAATTTAGGGTAAGCATATTCGTCAGGCAATTTGCATTGGTTCTTGAATCGTCTACAATTAGTGCAGCATTTGCTACTGCGTGTTCAGCAAACTGCGGCAAAATTAGCAAGTTTTCGTACATGGTGGCGTGTCATCTTTCATTCCCCGTTTATTTCCACAGTTTCAGTGGTACTGTCCAATATAGGTGGTGAAAATGTCAGCAAAGGTGTTCCATATTCGATTCGAAATGATTGAGCTATTAATGTGAGCCGGTGCATCGGGTTGAATGAGTCGAGACGTTCCACTGCCATATGCAACATCATATGAGTTATACGATGGGAGCTCATTTGAATTCTTATGAAATCTTTATTTAAGCGTCACTGATATTACACATATTTTTGCACCAAATTTTATTGCAGACTATGCTTATGAACGTTCATTTTACGTGACGAATGATAGGTGTCAAATTTCAAAGCGCTTCACAAGAATGTCTATGCGAGAATTTAGTTTCCATAAGCATTAACGAGAGGATTAAGCAATGAAACTATGTGATTGAGCGAGCGCGAGGAAAATTATATATGCATTCAATTAATGACTACGTTGATGTAATGGTCACCGATTAAGTCTTTCACTTGCACGTCTTGATGGTTAAAGCATTGTGCACTCAGTGAGCTTATATATGAAGCAGAGGAATTGTGAATGTTGAGAGTGAATGATTTTTTTTTCAGTCCCGATATACAGGGCTTCATTAATTCGCTTCCAAAAGGAAACGTAACCTGGAAAAATCTGAACCCAACATCGGTTCTTGGTGAAGTGGGCGTACTGTTCGATCTCGGCACTATAGGCAACTTCTTTGAAAGGGTACGTGGAACATAGTTCTTGTGATTTCGTTTAATTGCTTGCTGTAACTATTTCATTGTTATTATCGCATGCTATTGTTGTTTCTAGCATATTTTACTTATAGAAATAGTAAATTGTAATGTTGTCTGAAAGGGATTCAAAGAATATAGGTCTAAAAATATTAAGCTTATTTATTGTTTTGTGCTCATTTGTCTGTATAGTAATTGTGTATGCCTTATTAAGCTAATTCTTTAAGTGAATTGGCCATATTTTAGGCAGGTATAGGTGCCGCATATTTGGATCGTTGGTGTATCGATCCACTAGATGCGGAATGCCCAGCAACCGCGCCGAATGCTTTCGATCGATGTTCGGCTTTAAAGAAGTTTCTTACTTGGAACGCTGCACTTCCTATGGACGAGCAGGTGCATCTCGAAGCTGAAAATCAACCAGTTGTTGATCCTGGTGCATCAAATGATGGCAATGAAGTTGTGTCGCAGCTTTTTGGTAGGCGATCAGTTGTTGCGCATTCCACTGAGTCGTTCGGAGCATTTAGGGGGGCGGTTAGAGCAATAGGGTGGGGGGGGATGGAAGATATCAAGACAGAGGGTTTACATGATCCCTCATTTGTCTTATCGTTTTAGTGAAACTGCTACGTGAAGTGCTTTTTTTTTGTTTTTTCTTACAAATGGATAGAGAAATAATTGTAACGTTTACTGGTCGTTTACTTTTCATAAACTACTTGTGAGGGAGTGTTTTTATCAAGAAGATAAACGAGGGGGCAAGGGAATATGGATTTGGAGACAATTTTTGAGACGTAATGTGTTGCAATCGAATGTGGCGTATCGTTATTTGTTTTCTTTTTCATAGTTCAATGCGTCAGAAATTGTTTATTTTGCCGTTAGTAGTGACTTCTCTTTGAAAATGAGAGGTTGAACTTGGCACGGTGATTATTTTAGACGTTGTTGAGCGATGCTGGCTTGTATTTGTTTCGAAGGGTCGTAGTTGATGCTTTCAGCCATACCTGTTAAACACTTTACGGACATTAGCTGGTGGAGGATAAGATTTGCAGGAAGAAAAAAGAGAGAGACGGGTAGCGGTATAGTAAATTCAACAAAGACAACCGATGCGGACGATTACTACGCATACGACGACGATGCAGATTATGCAGCATTCTTGAACGGCACCAAACGTGAGTAGCGTTTTTTTAATTTTTCACAGTACTGCCTCTTATATATGCAATTAAACGAAATTGCAATACGAGAAACGCATTTAATGCAATGATAGATGCAAATTTACTGGTAGTAACTTTGCGAAACACATGGTTGGCTGCAGATACCTGAAGTTTAAAGAAAGAGATTGAAATTTTGAGTGAGTGAAATTTTCAGTAGTGCGGGAATGAAATTTTGTTTAAAAAAAAAAAAAAACGAGGGGTCAACGTTGTGTATGTTCACAACAATGTTATGTTGAACATCTTGTAGGTTGAATAGGATTGATGCGATCTGCAATTCAAACCTAAAAGTCGAACTTGTTGCAAGTCCATTAAATGCTTCGATAGAATTGAATTGCTATTGATAACGATTATTTTATCGTAGTTTTACTGAATTTTTGAAATTTATCAATGCATATCCGTATCTCATTTATTCTAAACAAATCATAATGAATTCAATAAGGAAGAATTGTCCTTTGCCATAATATATTGCGCATATCTTTCAAGCCTTTCCTTCCTAGTCACGGAAACAATAGATGCTTTTAATTTAGGCCTTGCGATGAGTTATGATCAATGCTTTTGTTATAGTTGATCAAGTGAAAATGTTCAGCTGAAAAGAAGATTATATTGAGATATTTGGCTGCTGGGCATAATTTTGTGGACATTGAGCGCGAAATATTTGAGGAGGAAGGTTAGGATCCACTCGTATAATGTAATTAAAAGCGAATGAAGCACGCAATGGATGAGCATATCCTTCTGGCCAAAATAGTGGAAGAAGGAGATAGTTGCAGATTCTTGAACTTTAGCATTAAGGTATATGCTATTGAATCAAAAGCGACGCGATTAGTAGTACCTTTACCCTCTTTTCTTCCTCTTCTCATCCCTCCCATTTGTTCCACGTGCCCGTCTCCTCTCTGCTTTCTTCTGTGATGAACTGAGCACTCAAAAACATCAACCAATTTGATTACGCAAGTATTTGTTGAAGTTAATGGAAAGTTTGTCGTTAATGCTTACTTACAGCTGGGAAAGAGGAGCCAAAAGATAACACGTGTGATTTATATGGTCGAAGTTTTTTGCGATGGATGAACGCTAACGAAGGAAGATGGGGCGAATTTTTAACACAGGTATGAATGCATTTATCGATTGTGAACTTTGACCCCTCTCCTCTTTTGGAGAGCGTCTTAATGATCTTGCATAAATCTCTTATGAATATCTATTTTTTTGTAGTTTCAGTGAAATAGAGTTCATTTTGAATTCTTTTCATCCCTCTACTTTCCTCATTCACGCACACACACAAAAAAAAAATCCGCTTCTAGTTGCTTAAAATTCATGCAAGCTTATTCTCTTACCTGCTCAATAATCAAGGTGGCTAATTAGTTCAGTGAGAAATAATGAGTTTATGCCCTTCTTACATCCACCTTCGTGTTGTATTTAAGTAAAAACCTAGGCGAGCTGCATGTTAGTGTTCGAAGGTTGCATGGTACTGCAGCCGATTATAGATGCAATGGGGGTTGTATTCTCATTCGTTTATGGTCTTCTTTGTCTTTCTATGCTTGTTTTTGATTTGCAGAAAGAAATGCCTGTATATCCCGATTACGGCGAAATTATGACAGGAGGCTGTAAAGGGTTCGCGAAGAAAACAATGAAATGGCCCGAAGATCTGATTATCGGTGGCATCAAACGACAGAATCACAAGTTGTTGAGTGCAGAAGCCTTCCAGAGTGTTTTCTTGGTGTCATCCGGACACGACGTCTACCTACGCTTTAAGGTATGTGTTTTAGTTAACTGCGATTATTATAACTTTCTTTTTATTATAATTTGCTGTTAACAGGTCACCTTGGCTAATAGGATTATAAATCAAAAGTAGCAGTTTATTGTTTTGCCGCGAGTAAAGTGCAGCCGTCTTTATTTATTTATTTATTTATTTATTTATTTATTTATTTATTTATTTATTTCAATGAACACAGCATTCATTACGAATACATGTCTCTTCATATCGTTTCCGCCTGCTCTGACTTAATGCCTCTCTGGTACACTTTGCTGCTGTGGTCTTTAGGTCGGCCTCTACCTCTAGCAGGTCAGTCGCGTAAAGGTTAGAGTTTAGGCTCGTCTCCTGCCCGTCGGATGCTGACGAGCCGATTCACCGTCGTTCCTCCTATGACTCTCGGGACTTGTTCTGCCGCCATTGTGTTGAGCTGTCTTTGATGATGTTGATTTATCTTTGTGTAAAGGCTTTAAATATGTACGTTTCTCAACAACTAACACAGAGATTTATGTGAATTTTGTTCGTTTAGGATGCGAAACCGGGAATAAAACCAAACCTAGACGTGAGAGCTTGGGATCCATACATGGCACATGAGATCGTCACTGCATGGCAGAGGAATTTTACGAGGAAGCTCTACGATCATCCTTGGAATAAACAGGTGAGATAGAATTTCTGATGATTTATGCACAATTGTTGAGGTTATTAGGGATTTCTGAACCAATTTTGAGAAGTAATAACTAAAGCTATGTTGTAATCATCGTTTATGTTGGAAAATAATTTACAATATAATTTAAGCATTAAATTCCAGCATATTTCGGTTATGATCCTTTTTTTGAGGCTTAGTTTCAATAACTAGTTAAGGAAACAGATAAATGGGAATGTTTCCTTTTCCTATCGTGAACTGCCTAAACAGATAGAAAAGGTTTCGGCGGAGTAGTAGCACCTATGGCAGGAATTTAAATGAAAACTGATATTCATGTTATTCGTGAACTTGAAAGTGGTCAGAAAGCGTGGATTGAAATCGTCTATGAGAATGTGATAGTGTTTTATTAAATTCATATTCAGAAAGAGTTTGGACAAAGGAGTACTTAATTGACGTGGTAAGTACGTAAAATGAATTGCAATTGTTCAATTCATATAGCTTAAAATCGAATATTACTTTCAGAAGGAAGTGAGACAGGTTCATCCATTGGCGTCCACATCGATTGCCGATATGCTTGAGGAATTTAGTCAATTTAAATTCTTTATCATTTTCATCGGCTATTTACTCATGGTTAGTTTATTAGGGATTGACGTTGTATTGTTATCGAAATATGGAGGCGATTAATGGGTTTTCAAAGATTATCTTCAATGTTTTTTTTTTTTTTAAAGAAGGTGATGATCCTTCAGAGCAAAGCATGTTTGCATAAAGAGAATTTTGCACGTTTTAAAAATGTCCATTCATTAAATGTGCGATTATCGTAGTTCATCAAAGTTTTTTTTTCGCCAACTATTCGCGGAAGGTGGTTATTAAGGAAATATCATACTCTTTAGAGTGAAATAGTACGTTAATAATGAAGGTGGCAAAGCGGCATGCTAAGTTCAAATCCCTTTAAGGAACCCGAAAACCTACCAGTAGCAGCTATCTTTAAGTCAATGATTCCATTCCAAACTTAGCTCAGAGAATGGAATCGGGCCAGATGATCTATCGCAGTTGTCAGGTTGTTTGCCATTCGGGTACACATTCTCTACTTCCTTCTTTCCATCGGCACTTGAAAGTAAGGTTTGGCAACTTTTAAATTGGGCACTTCTGGGTGGTGGGGTCATTTGCATATATTGTGAAATATTTCGTTGTGGCCTTAAAATCGGTTCAGTGAACTATATGGGATCAGTCTAGAATCGGCACCCATTATGTGGGCGAATTGATTGTTTATTATATGTCGATGAATTCACTTAATAATACTAAGTTCTATGCTATAATCTTCATTTATAACTGCTAAAGAGAGAGAGAGGATGTTGATGTAGCGTCTTAGAGAATATCGGTTGCAGTTTATATATGCGGGTTGGTCGCAACTAAAATGGGATGGATATTGGTTCGCCGTGGATTCATGTGTTGGACTTGGCATTTTGGGTGTGTTGCTGGTCACATACGCGAGCATTTCCGGTTTGGGACTTTCTACATGGTTTGGCATCGAATTTAATGCGGCAACCACACAGGTTCATCTTAACGTTGTATAACGACGATCTCACATAGGAAGCTGAATGAAATGTTTGCTCTTCACGTAGTCTTCTTGTTGCTACATTCAATTATATCTATATTTGTTATTTGATAGCTATGGAAAGTTGATAATTGCGTTTCTTTTTTTTTTTGCATATTGATGTTAGCTTTAGAACAAGAAAAACATGTATCTTTTTTTTCACCTCTTCCGCATTTCTTTTTGTGAAGTGTGAAATGCTGACGTATTATTCCCCTTTGCGCTGTTGATTTTGAAGCTCTTTTTCTGTTGTATTGTTGAATGGATCATTTGCCTTGAACGACGTTATTGAGGTTCACAATCACGAAATAAGGCGGAAATTGTCCTTCTTTCAATATGCAGGAGAAAAAGCACGCGGAAGGAAAAATTGCAGCAGGCTTGTAGAGGCTTGTAGAATACTATAGCCGTTTCATTTAGATCAGATTACTCAAAATGCGCTGAAAAGTTTTTTTCTTGTTTAGCAGCAGAATGCATTTTCCGTTCTTTTTTTCAATAATTTGTAAACAGCTTGTAAACTTTTTTCCTTTGGATTCGAGTGGTAGTCATTGGATCCGATCCTCACCCATATATAAATTCCAGCTTTTATTCCTGTTGCGTTCTGATGTCCATAGAAAATATTAGTTTCTCAGATGCAAGATCTAACTTTGCGATTCGGCTTTATGATCTCTATTTCGGACAGTGCATCATATAGGTGTACAGACTAATATCTCTTATGGTCATCTGTGGATCGGTCATTTTAATGGTCTTGCGATAAATAATTATGCTATTTGCAGATTGTTCCATTTTTAACGTTAGGTCTGGGAGTGGACGATATGTTCCTACTTCTCCACAATTACAATGATCTTTTACATACGGTCAAAGAAAAGGAAATCGGTACGTTTATTAGGATGTTTATAATTTGAACTTTTATTGCACGTTTATGGTCAGCGACGGGTGTGAATACTGCAACGAAGAATCTTTTCGTTTATCGTTTTCCGATAGTTGCCTCTCATCTGACAGTTAGATCCTCTTATGTTGCTAGCAGTGCTTAAAATTTTGGCAATGGGAGATTTTAAATTTTGCTTTTTGCTACAAGGAATGCTGTTTTTCGGCTTCCATTGAGGTTTTTTTAGAAGCACAATCAATGAACGTATGCTATTTTTTTTTTAAAGTTTATTTACATACTGATTAAATCTGATATAGGTAGCGAGAAAAAGAAAGATTCAGGAGCTTGAACAAGTAAATAGAGCATTTCGCAAATTTTAAAGGTGGAATATGAAAGTCGACTAAAGGTGATAATGTTGTAATGCAGGAATTCTAATGAAGGAGACCGGCATGAGTATCGTCATAACATCGACTAACAATATTATCGCTTTCATGGCGGGCACACTTTTGCCTATTCCAGCTCTGTGATCGTTCTGCTCTCAGGTATGTCTCACCTTGGACTAGTTGCATACCCATAATTATAAAAATCTATAAGTTTTTTATACGTTAGCAATCAGTTTTACAGTTGTTTTATAAGCGATGGAGAGAGTTAATATGAGAATAGAAGGTGCATGCTATTGTGATTTGTTCATGTGGATTGGATTTTGACAAATGCAAAATGATGAGGGGAGGAAGAAAATTGGCGAAAATGATTCAAAATGAAGCTTTTTTTTTTCAGACGCTTGTCGCATTTTTCCAAAACATATTCGAAGGGTTCTTTTTTTCAAAGATCTGAAAAGTTGTGATGAATCCTTCTATCATTTCCACTCTCTCATAATCTCTACTTTTCAATTGCCTATATGTTATGTATCAACCATCTTTCCATTTTTAGAGTCCTTATTATTACAAAGCTAGTTCTTTTATAATTCTCTAGGTAGTAATAAAACATGTATGCTCAAGCATAAAAACAATAAAAACACCCGAATGACCAAGTAACGAATATCGTTAGTGCGCTTAATGCTGATTTATTTGGATTTCTGCATTTGCTTGGATACGTTGAAACGAAAATTTATTTACAGTCGGCAATACTATTGACATTCAACCTGGTCGCAATCATGGTGATCTATCCAGCATTTATTGCCGTCGACCTGAGAAGACGGAAAGCAGGGAGGAGAGATATGGGCTGTTGTTGTATGGGAAGCGCATCCGAGAAGAAGAAGGTATTTTCTGAGACACTCAAATCATGCAGTGATATGTGTGTACCTCTGTTTATGAATGTTGTTTAATCATCGATCGTTTCTTTAGCTTCGTGCTTTGCCACTAAAATTAGAGTATGCTGTTCAGTATTTTTGAATCCAATCAGCATTGATTAAGTGGAGAGGAGGAGGGAATTTTATGCTTAGAATATTCTCAATACCACATTTGGAGTCTTTCTGCCCGAATGCACTATATTGACAGCTACAACGTCCCTCGTCTGCTGATGCTGTTATGAAGAGAGATTGCACTTGGAAATCTAGCAAAATGGCTTTCATCCATATTGAAAGTATAAATAGGCTTTTACTCAGTCTAATTGTGCAATGTTAGCGGTCATCGTTGCGATTTATAAACCAACCCTAATTTCAAGTCGATTAATTTCTCTTATGCAGCTTGAAGTGCATCGAGATTTGTTGGTTGATTTATATGAAGCTGACTGCCTTTGTATGGGATGAACTATTAGCGTTGAGAAGCTGATTTTTATTGAGGGGAAGGGAGGGAGGGGGGGGGGGGAGCGAAGGAGAAGTGGGAGTGTATTCAAATCGATGAGTTTTTGAAAACACGGTGTTTTGCAAAAAGAGCATAATGCGTTTTTGAATTGCTGGAATTCGGCAAACGCTGTTTATAAAGTGGACGGGAAATAAGTGGAAAAGAAATGCTTTATCATTAGAAAGCAATAAAACGAGGGAATGCGTTTACTTAAAAATGTGCTTAGATTGCTGAAAATGGCAAACGAAAACCGATGAAATGAAGTTTTGATGAATCGTTCTTATAACGAGCAGTACAAGTGCATCGTGATTTTAGAGGCTTTTGCGTATGGAACGTCTTGATATGTGGTACAATAATTCAGAGATTTCAGGAATTCTAACTCCTTGTAGCGATAAGCCCTTTCAACGTAACGCGGTTTTGAAGAGATTTTAATAGAGAGAGTATGGCGGTATTTTATAGCAGTTATCAACCCCTACACCATGGAGGGATGGTGAAGTTATTAGTGCAAGAATGCAATATCTTGTGGGCAGTTGTTTTAAATCATGGTTATTGTTGATGAATATTGCAGTTGGGTGCCGAAACGATGGAAATCAACTCTAGGCGTGTGGTTGCGGATGTTTCTTTACCCCCTCATGTTTACCCACAACCGCCACCTCCCATAATGCATCCACCAATGGGAAAACATCCCACTAACGAAAAACGAGATGATCTGAAGTGGTACACTCTTCGAGGATTTCTTCGCTACTACTATATCCCGTTGTTGCGATTGAGTTCAACCAAGGTCAGTGATTTTACTTTCGATTTGTTTCATTACCTGGACTGATTGTTCTTTTAGATGAGGGGATGTCGATCTAATTGATGCCTTGGGACAGACATAATATTCAGCAACCACTTTTATAAGGGGGATAGTTGCTGAGCTGGCGAGAGCCATTTAATTCATTTTAGAATTGCTGTGAGAGGTTCTTACTGATTAAATGCATCTTTACGGTTTCTTTATTTTGTTCGCAATGAATTTTCGCAAAGAATAGTCGTTTTAGCATTCGTATAATCTGCACTGCAAGTACATAGAAAATTAGACTATTGAAATCAAATTATTTAGAGCTTATTTGTTCCCAAGTAGAGCAATACGATTAAATACATCAGCGAGAGAATAGCCCACAATGTCGAAAGGGATTTTCATGCCTCCGGTGGTTGTTCTCCTCGTGCTTAGGGTTCCTATTTAGATGCTTGAGGTTGTGGTGCTTCCTGGACTTTGTACTAATATTTCTGTGATATATGAGGGTTACTACAGTTGTCTACTTATGGAATATGTCGTAGGGAGCTGGGCTGCCGATCATCAAAACCTATATACCGGCGGTGTAATTTCGCCCACTGAATAATTAAAATGCGTTAATAAGGTATTTTTGTGGGATGCTTTCAGGCGATGATTCTGATAGCGTGTTCGTCGATGTTCTTATTCGGCTGCGTCGGTTTGTATCAGTCAGCGCTTGGTCTCGAACTTTCCGATGTACTGCCTGAAGGCACAGCGCCGTCTGCCTTCCTGAGAGCGCGAGAGGAATACTTTAGTTTCTATCCTATGTTTGCCGTTCTCAAAGGACCCAATATTGACTAACCAAACGAGCAAGAAGTTATCGAACAATATAGACTTGATATTGGTGAGTCTTTCAGTTGTTAGCACAAATCAAGAACGTATTTCTTTCTGATATTTTTCTTTGCGTTCATTCATTCTTTTCGTTCCATTATGCAATGATCATTGTTATTTTCAGCACTTTTATTATTACTGCTCTTATTGACTTTGCTTTTATTGCCGTAGCTATTATTATTTGAATTATTATTTTCATCAATATTCTTTATTAACATTTTACTATTTTTTATTATTATTTGTTGAAATCCTTAATCATTACTGTTATTATTTATCATTATTATTTTTGCTTGCTGTTCTTCCCTTGAAAGGAGTTCTCTATCAAGTGGCTCATATCTTCTCTTTTGAGCTCTTAATGAACACTTTATTTTTTCACTATGTTCGTGATTTTCAAGATAATCGGGAATTTTTTTCATTTCCGACCATAACTTTTTCTCGGATAATCGGAGAGATGCGCGCGTAGCGCCTAGCCGATTTCCTTTTCAACAGATAACATGTCAAGGTTATCTCTAGGGGAAATACTGAAAATTGCATTTGGCAGCGACATAGTGCATTAAAGTGAGAGGAGGGATCTGAATGCGACTTTTTCATCCGAATTCTCATCCAATTTTCTTCCGAATAATGTACAGCTTTGTCGGGAAAAGTTGTTGGTGGATATATGAGGAAATGCTGGTGTGATTTAATGAAGTGGCGTAGGTACACCTGCGCATATCAGTGGAGGGGGTCAAGCGGCATACTTACTTCACTGTATCACTCCCAGTGAGAGCACGGAGAACAAGCGTTGAGACGGCAGAGTTGATAGCGCAGTAAGCTATAAGAAACTACGATGATCGCAGGTAGAAGGGGGATACGAACCTCTCTTGTCTATCTGGATCTTATTTCAGTACTTATATTAGGCACAAGGGGGCTATGCCCCCTTGTAACCTCCCCGCAAGGGGAGCTGCCGCCTCTCTTGACCCCCCTGCTTTCATTGGCGTGCAGTTATTGTTATTGAAAAAATACTGCTTCACTATATTATAGCAGCAGCCGTTTTCTAATTCTTTTTTTTTTTCTGAATCCCTTCAGTACATATAGAACATAGTTCACCACTGTGTGGACGAGCATCCAGAAAAAAACAATATAAATCGAAAAATTGCAATAATGAGATCGTAAGGCTTGAGTTTAGACTTAGGCTTAGGCATAATCTTAGGCTTAGCCTCAGGCTCAGGCTCAATCTTAGGCTTACGCATAGGCCTAGGCCTAGGATTAGGCTTATGGTTAGAGCTTTGGCTTAATCTTAGGCTTAGGCATAGGCCTAGGTTTAGACTTATGATGAGGGCGTAGGCTTGAACTTAGGCTTGGGCATAGGATTAGGTTTAGGCTTGGGTTAGGCTTAGTCTTATTCTTAATCTCAGGCTTATGCTTAAGCCCAGGCTCAGGCTTAGGCTTAGGCTTAGGCTTGGGCTCGGGCTCAATCTTAATCTTAGTCTCGGGGTTAGGCTTAGGCTTAGGAAGCAGAAGTGGTTAGAAAGGGGTAATTTGCGTAATGATCTATCGTAATTGGCAAAGACAGCTTTAAAAAGCATCTAGAATGAACTTCTTTGTGGTTGAAGGAATGCTTGAGAGTTTATTTCTTTTCACTTTTTATGAGAAAACAATTTTGCAGCTGTGTAATGGAATGAAAATTAAATTGAATGGTGGAATAGAGTATGAAAAAATGGGCAAAGCGAAAAGAACTATATCTTCAAACTGGCAGGTTTTTTATCGAACATTTATGAGGGATCATCAAGAAAAACAAATGCATAGAGCACTTTCAAGCATGCGGCAATAAGAGAACAGTTTCTGAGTGAACTGCTGCATTTCGTGGAATAAATCCGTATGTCTAGGACGCTGTGTAACCTTCAAGGGAGCATACGAGTGGACACACTGAATGTATATGCTTTTCTATGTCCATTTGGTTTGTTTTCTTATTCCCGCTGCATGCCTAATCATATCATATGCTACACTGCTTTGATATCCTTCACATCGATATTCACATATAATGCGTTTGATTTCTAGATAAGGCTTCTTCTTTTGAAATATTGAAGTGGTTTTCCAGATGGAATTTCCTGAAATTTCTTGAGTATGTTTAAATTTAGCGACAATTTTTGAATTGGCGTGATTCAGGTCTAGCGGGAATTTTTAAAATGTTCGAGCGGGCTGCATGGAGGAGATGATGGAATGGCTTGTTAGAATGGCTGCAGTTGGTGGAGTGTCGCGTTGTTGTGAAACTGTTTGCTGGCGAAGGGTGAAGGTATGCTAGATCCATCGCGTTGCGGTCACCCATTTCGCATACTTTGCGATTTGGTCGGTTTCTGAAGGCAAACGGGAATGTGAGTTGTTAGGCACTTGACAGCAGAACGTAGTTTATAATGTCTAAAGTGAGAGCTTGATATGTACTTAGAAATTATTTAATCTGCAGGTGAATTTGATTTTGCTTTGATCGTGCTTCGGGATGTAGAAATAATTGCTATAGCTCATGTATTCCCTAAGTAGAATTTTTTTTTTGTTTCTTAGAAAAGGTTTCATCTCAAGGGAAGCTAAAGCGGAAGGCCAATGGAGGTATAAGACCTCCTCCTTCAAAATTTGAGAGAGAGGGTGGCAAGCCTCCGCCTTCTCCTTTATTCAAAGCGATGCACCTACAAAGCGAAACAATAAAGCTTGCTGTGTTGACCTGATGGTTTTCTTCCCTGAATTTCTTACACTTTGCCGCCTTAATTAATCTCTCTATGGTATTGCATATTTTTTTATACCCTCTAATGGATTCATGCTTGGAAAATGCTATTAAAGCGTTGAAACGTTTGAGTCGTTATCCTGCTCACCTCCCTCATGCGATATCGAACCACTCGTAGAGCAACACGGAATGAGTGCTGTTCATTAGATGGTTGTTTATGATTAGGGGCAGTGTTCAAGAGTCATAGAGTCACGTTGAGAGAAATATTTATTACGATTCATAGATCGACGGGAATTTTGTTCTTCGAAATAAAATAAAATTTCCTATTCCAAAAACTGTTGGTGATGTATCAGAACACAAAAGTTGAGGATGGAGTTATAAAGATTTATCGGTCTCTATTCCTCTAAGCAATTTTAATGGATATTCGCACATATTTCTAATCAAAGATGCTTGAATGATTGCGATAGCGTGACGAAACGTTTCGTTGAAAATTCCAGTGTGTTCTGAAAACGTCCATCATTATGCTCTTTTCAGTGAGGTTTTACAAGTGTCGATAGCTGCTCTACGTATAACGTCGTGTAGGACCGATGGCTGAGAGGATCACTTGCAGTCGTAAGATTTCTTATTTGTTTTGTGAGGATAGCATGCAAAGAGTGACACCGTATCGCACTACTTCACTCTTTCTGGACTGGAAACCTTAGGCGGTATAGATTGCAGAAACTTGCTGCGCTCCTAAAAAAGGTCATCGGGGTCGAGTTATGATGGAATGGAGCGGAAGGTTAGGTTTTGAAGATATGAAAAGGGTTCTAAAGAGTGGAGCGCTTCGTCTCGAACGAGTCTATTCGACAGAATTAAAGATTTGACTTTCCGCACTTAAGTGAATATTGATTCAAGGAACTGATATACGATCATTAACTGACTGCACCTAAAAAAGTGGTTGCGGGAAAGTGTGCGTGCTTATATGTCAATTTTGTACGATCCGGTAAACTATGCAGCTTTTAACGGAAGATATCTTTTGATTCCAGAGTCGCTCGACGTTTTTGGATTGTCATAAATGCGTAAATGTTTTAGGAGGACCTGCAATCGGTGGCGATGAACGATCCAAATTCGCATGTGTTCACGCAGTCAACGATGATCACTTACGACGGGCGCAACGGTGGCCAATCGCGCATAGTGGAGAAATCGGTCCGCAAAACCGGTGACGTAAAAGAGACGAGGTTTTTTTCTCTAATATTCATTCTTATGGAGACTGCTAGTTCTGACGATGTTCCTGAATAGTTTAGTTTTATTCCATCCATGAAATCAGTTGGTATTTTTCTCTTGCTATCGTCTAAGGGTACGTCATCACACCGGAACTTTGCTTTCTAATAGTCATATTTTTTGTGGGTAATATGCATTTCAACCATTACCGAAGATTCTTTGCCTATGTGATGTTGGAGGTAACCTGCAGTGTTATATGAGCACAGAACCTAAATAGAGCTCAATTGTAGAAGATTCCAATCTTAAAGGTTTCATTTTAAAATGAGCTATCGCATTTCCAAAATTGCTTTGAAAATTGCTCATCAGCATCGTCTCTTCAAGTGTTCATTTTTTGTTGAGGTGCCAAAGGTAGCGTTTTCCAACTCTGCCATCATTATTTCGAAAGTTTTTTTTGTATTCTTAGTTTTAGGGGGCCTGGCAGTCTATAAAGGGTGATTCCGTTGTTCGTTAGATTGTTTACTCTTTCTTAGGAAGGCCCTCTAAGTTTTTATTGGTATCACTGGTAGAATCTACACAGCTGCGAATATTTTGTTTTTACGATGAGTGTAAAAGCGTGATGAGTTTTTATTACCTAGTTTTCACTTATTTATAAAACATTGTGCAGATGTATGCATATGTGGAAAAACAACATCTTGTGGTTATTGCTGATGACACCACGCCTGTCTAGAATCCAACCATGTCTTCAGAACACATGCAGAAATTCGAAAAATAAGGAAAAAAATAAACACATTGAGAAGTAAATACTGCCAAAAAATTTCAAACTCGTGATCGCCAAAGAGCAGCTTCCTCTTGATTGCGAGGAGGAGTGAACTATGAACTTGTACAGTCATCACTATTTAAGCTTGAATTAGCTTACCTCCCGAACATCTTCACTGTTATTTCTATCAAAATAAGATCAACACTGCAAGAAGGACCACAATTTGACAGTTAAGATCCTAAGGTGCTAACGTGAATTATGATTTAGTACAAGAATTCTTATTCATAAGAAGACTAGTTAGCATAACTAATTTAAGAGAATCGTTGCGCCACGGTGACATCGGTGAGCGCATGTCGATAGAGCACACGATTGGCGATAGGACGCATGTGATTGAAAAGAAAAGAGATCGTGACGGACGCATCCGGGAGCACAGCGTTTCGTCAACTTAGGCGAAGGTGAGAGTTTATTGCAGTTGCTTTCTGATCGCACTTATATGTCGACTGCAGATTCCAGAAGTGCAAGCATTATTTGCCGATAACGTTGCTGAATTTAGGCGTCGCGATGACTCGCAACAATCAGATAGTGGGGCTGAAGATGGGGAGGGGGAGGGGGTTCGGTCGATGCTAACGCTACAGACCCGCCTAAAACATGGCACAGAGGGTTTAAATACATCCATTCTTTTAACATTCTTGTTCCTTTATAATCGTTTAGAATAACGATGCTTTTTCAGTTTAGAATGATGTTTGAATCGATTGAATGCGTATGATATTTCAGTTGGAGACCGATCTGGACACGTTTTTGAAGGCAAATCGACAAGGATAAGCACTCGAATGAAGAAGATCGCAATGGAAGTAAACGACTAATGCGCTAAGGATCAAAATGGTTCTACTGAAACGGGTACTTTTAATCGTTTCGTTTTTGTTCAGAAGATCAGCGGATACTTTTAGTTGTAGAAGATCAGAAATTTTTGGTACGGTATGATTCAAATTTAGCGGGAATTTTTGAAATGTTCGCGCGGGCTGCATGCAAGAAGCGGTGAAGTGGTTGTCAGAACGGCTGCAGTGGGGAGACGCACCGATGCACGCCACCAAACGTGAGAGGCATTGCATTTCGCAATTTATGATGAGTGCGTTGCGGGCGGCATATTGGGTAGCGTTGTTCTATGTGCTAGGCTCGCGTCTTGTTTTATATTGTCTTGTATATGGTATGCATATATATATATATATATATATATATATATATATATATATATATATATATATATATATGTATATATATATGTATATATATATGTATATATATATATGCATATATATATATATATATATTTGTTCTGTGTGCTAGGCTCGGTATACATATATATATATATATATATATATATATATATATATATATATGTTTATATTTATATTTATATTTATATTTACATTTACATTTTATTTCGCGCGTTTACATGTTTTATATATACGGCATATGGTATACATATATATATATATATATATATATATATATATATATATATATATATATATATATATATATATATATATATATATATATATATATATATATATATATATATATATATGCAGTGAGGTATTTATTGATATATATTTAATGGTGAGAAAACCTTTCAAGCTTTGAATATCAGCCATCACATCCATGCCTATTATCGTTTTTTTTCTTTTTTTGTTTTAATAAGCACTATCTTCGTGGTCGTAATTGTTTTGATTGTCATAGCTTGAAGACAGTCGGTTGGTTGGTTGTGGAAGTTTTGATCATTGCTTTGATTTCGATTAGAAGCTATCGACTGCTCATTGTGCACTACAATCTCCAACTGAGTTTCCTTTCATTAGAGGTTCCTCTCAAATTCAGTTCTCTTCTTTGATTGAGAGCCATATGGCCTCTCTAATTCTTCCAGTTCAGCATCAAAAACAGCCATATGGTCCCACTATTTTGCCTTTCTTTAAACAGGAAGTGTCACCTGCATGGATTCCACCACTTGCATAATGAAATTGAAGTGGGAGTGGGATTGGGTGGGCAGGGGATGGAGGAGTTAGTATCTCGGTTTTTGTTGCGAAGGCTTCCTGGTATTCTGAAAGTTACTGGGAACATCTTAGTAATGAAGGTGGGAATATCTAATTGCGGGTCGTGATTAGCGACATCCATCCTCAACACAGTTTCATGTTCTTTAGTGAGATAATGTTGCACCGGGTTTTCTTTGCATGAGGTTTATTTAACAATTTCTCTTAGGTTATTTTTATTCTTACCTTTTCGACTATGTATAAAATATTGTTCAATAAAAATAGTCAAATTCATGCCCTGCATTGTGCCAACTCGATATTATTCTATCAGTGAAATATATGATTTTGTGCATTTCTGTTAACATATAAAAGTCGATTGATTTGTTTTCTCCTTCACTTGTTTTTTTAAAAGGATGGTCAGTGGTTCAGGGGAAATGATCAAATATTGTATGTGGTTTTAGTGACCTTTATGTGGCTTTAGGAAGAAATTTTCTGAAGTGGTCACCCGTTTGGAGGTTCAATTCGGGCGAATGGTAGCGATTTGCGGCATCTGTGGTCAGCGGTCAATGAGGCAGCCACCGAACGTCAACAAATTCTTCACTGCGTCATCCAGGTTCGTTCTAGTGCATTTCCTTTTTCATATAACCAGTTGTTTATTGAATTATGTTGTGCGATACATTGCATTCCGATATCTTTGTCATTGAACCAAGTACAGTTGTATATGAGTGCAAGATTCGTATTGGTTGGTTACCTGCGCTAGTCGGCTGTCGCCACCAAAATTACAGATTGCTCTATGTTATTTCTTTCCACTCTTGGTAATTGTGCTCCTCATAAGAGCCAAAATTAGACCATATTTTAGTCTTTTCATTAACTATATAAGCTCTTTTTTTAATTATTTCGTTTCATTTTCCTTCTCGCTTACTTGTGGTCTTTGGAAATATTCGTTCACCTCTTCCCAGGTTGATGTTTGAGAAGGTAATAGACATTGTCACTTTAAAGAAAACTGCGTCGAGGGAGATGCATTACTATTGGGCATCTTTCATGCTTTTTTTTTAAATGGGAAAGTGCGAAGATCTTTTTTAAAATGGTTCTCTTAAATGCTGAACAAAACAGTTAGGACTTTTTATGAGTTTACTGAGTATTGAGAGTGCATCGTTTGCAAGTTTTATATATAAGACAGCTATTTTGACAGCAGTGAATCATAGCTGTGCTAGGTTTAGAAATATTTGGAAAATGTTATGCGTATAGTGTCCATTGGCTTAGTGGTATTTTAGTTTTCATTTGCCATTTTCTTATGATTATAGAGTGGATAACCTGATTTTTGTTTAATTAAAGGAGAGACGAAGGGAAAAGGCATTCTGCTGCCTTATTTGAATTTGAGGGTGTTCGGCGCAGCGGCCGTGAGGGAGACGTGCATGGGTGCATGTTAGATGGGAGGGACGCCACAGAGAGCGGGTAAGTGCAAGAGAGATAGAGAGAGAGCGCATGTCTTTGCGCTCTCCTGCTGATGTGCTCTCTCTTGCATGCGTGCCTCCTATCTAATACGCGGCCACCGAGTACACACAACCGCTCCCTCATGGTTGCATAGCCGAACACCCTTGTTCGGTTGACGTCGAGAGCGTTGCGAAATCGTTGCTGCTCACTCTATGCGGCAGAAAAGAAAGAAGGCGTTCGGCCAGGCAGGCGTGGAGGACCGTGCAAATGGGCGAGTGCTCCGTGTTTATTGCACACTACTGGAGTCCAACGATAGCGGCACTCAAGCGTTCATCATGAACGAAGAAGTTCTTCAGCAATTCGAGTGGGACGATTTTCAGGTAGTTATTTGCACTCTTCACTAACGTTCATTGAATTGTCGTCGTCTAAAGCCTAGCGGTAGGGTGTTTCGAAAGATCTTCATTTGAAAGCGAATAGCAAGATGCAAATTTCTTTGGAAGTTTTTGGAAGAAACTGTGAATGGATAATTCTAGAATGAAGCGGAGCTCATGTTTTGGGTCTTTTTTTGCCTTCCGTTTTACACATGTCCAAAATGAGTTCGTTTGGGGCGGTTGCAGGGTAAATTTTATATTGTCTTTCAATGCCTCCTAATGTGTGGACTCAATATTTATATCACTGCAAACTTGATTTCAACGTGCGAAATTTGTTGCTTCTTCTCGCATATTTGTGTTGCTTTCGAGTAGTGCACCACTTCAAACGATTTCATGGTGTATGGGATTCAGTGCAGCCAGTTGGCCACGTTGTTCTATGAACAGCACTTGTCGAGAGTGGACAAAAAAAGGTAAGTGAAGAAGTGTGCCTAAGCTGAATAAATAGGAAAGAAGGTGTTCCGTAAATTATTTAGGGCGTCTTCAATCGTTTTCACCATATTTTTTTCAGAACAAAAGAGGGAAGGGGAACTAGTAAAAATTTCTTTCAAGTACTGGGAAATGCCTAACGATGTTGGGTTTATGAAATGTTTCGTCTGTGGCCGATTCGCACACGAGAACACGCTCTTGCAGATTGTAGGCAAGTGATGGGCACGGTTATTATTGTATGACTGTTCGTTCTTTGCTAAACTATGTAAATGTTTTATTGTAAAGGCGGTCGGGCCGCAAGGATGGTCCAGGGAGGGATTTGGTTCTGGGAGGTAAGGAAATGATTATGCAGGTCGGATGGCATACTCTAAATCATGATGTGGTTTGCCTCTTTTTGTCATTCATCGTGACCTGGAATTGCTTTCTCTCGGAATGCAGCTTTTTTGTTTCAGGGTTTTCCACCACACGGCAATCAGTGGAACGAAGAGGCGGAAGGGCGGAGTCGCCAAATCGAGAATGAGCACAACAGCGGTGAGTCGACCCTTCAGTATTTTCTGTTTGCAGCCGTCGCTGTTATTGCGCTGTCAGAGGAGAATTAGATAGTCAAACATCCTCCTTTATTTCTTTTGTTTGGATTAAAAGATAATCTGGGAGCTGTGTAGATTTTTAAAGAACTTTTCGCGTTGAAAAGGTGAGAAATTTTTTTGATATGACGTATGTGGGTGTTTAAAGTTGAAGTTGAATAGTTTCCAGGGTTGCCAAAAGGTGCCATAGAACCGAGTTGTGCATATTTTTGCAGACATGCAGAACATTTACCTTAACTAGGGGAGAGCTATATCTGACCTAAGGTCTTTAAGAGAGGTATCATTGTAATATGTTTGTGTAGCATGCAGATTTTTGCATGTTGGAATGGGAACTAAAATCCTTTGGGAGTGATGGTGAGGAGAGTTTTGCTTTTCAACTGCAGTTTTTTTCCAAGTACAATCCCTGCGTTTTCAAGTTGCGATGGCCTTGGTGTTGTTCGGAGAGGTTTTGTTGAGAAAGGGTAATCCCTAAGTTTTCCTATCTGATAGTGATAGAATATCGAAATACTGCACGATAGGTTGGAGGAAACCTGGACGAATGTTGTGCGGAACAGACATGAAAAGTGTGACGTGAAAACTTGGCCGAACAATAAAATAGACCAGGCCAATAATACTGAATGGTTCCATCGAGAGGTACCATAATTTCAAGATTCCGTTTTTAGATTCTATCAGCCGCTGCATCCAGATGTGCGGGCCAATGAATTGGCCATCGACCTCATAGTGTTCGGTTCGAATCTTGAGGTGCTGATCAAGCGCTTCAACATCGGTAAGGACCTTTCCTCATTTGCTTAACTGTATAACGAACAAGGTTTGCTGTCTGGAAACATACGTCCCGGGCATTTCAGACGCAGAAGAAACAATTTTTTAAACGTTGAATTCTTGTAAGCCAGATGTCTCAGAAAAAAAAAGGTGTATATGTGCACTGGAAATTCGGAATGAAACGAGCCGGTTCTATTCAAAAATAGATGGGGTGCATCCTCTTCGCTCTTCGTTTTCTTAGCATTACGCTTAACGGAGAGGTGCTGCCTGTAAATGACCACATATGAATTGCAAATAAGTGGTCATGTTTTGTGAGTCTTTGGACCACATAGGTCCACTCGATCGTGATTTTGTGAACCGGATGAATTCTTATTGTCATGAAATGAAACGGTGTGGTTGTTCAAAAGTAACGCCTATTGTTCATGGGTGTGGTTAAAGAATATTGGAAAAATTGGTCATTGCGACAAATTAGTGGTTACGCCTATGGTTGATTATTTATACCAAATTATGCAGCATTTTTTAATGGAGAGAGGATTATTGCCCGAATGAAGCTGTGATGATCTGTGGGGAGCACGACGCCAAGTTTTAAGGTTTCGAGGGAATTTCGGTGTTCATCTTCTTTTAGTGCATCTGCCTGCAAACTTCAATTATCACGCTTATCTTACTGCACTGTTTCGCTGTAGCGTTTGTTGAAGTCTGCCTTCCCTGTTCTTGTTCTTCTAACTCGACGCTATTCGGCGCAAAGTTTTCGGAGAAAATGAATCTATTATTGCCTAATTAATTGATGCTTCATTTTACGCTGTCATCTGGATAGCTGACCGCCACATGTTGGGGGCTGATGCAAATGTGACATTAAATTTGTTTTTCCATTTTCTAGGCACACCCCTTCAAAAAAGTCATTTTTCAGTGTGCTTGACATTGCTTGGCTGTTGTGACTAACGTATTTGTTGTTCTCGAACACACACGCGCACAAGCAAGCGCATATAGTGTCGGTAATCGGTGAGGTGAGGCTCAGAAATAGTTGAACTCGTTAATTAAATGGCGACGGACTTCGGAACCCTCATGAAACCTTCATGGAGCTTTCAGGTTGCCCATTATGGAAAATTTCATACCGTCTGATGTAAGGAATCGAATTCGTGAGGGAGCGTTTTGGGATGAAGATGAAGACGTATGGAAATGCGTGTGCAGGTGGTGCCGATTCTGGATTTGGCACTATAGATGCTTCAACAAGCGTCGAATCGACCACTGATGATCTGCGCAACATTCGATCGGTAACGAGATATTTTGCTTCTGAAATATTGTTGTATAGCACAATTACCTTCATTTGCATTGCTAGTGGCTTTTCTTTCTATGGACGAGCAGTTTTTCTTTGTTTATTTATGCCCGTTTTGTAACGGTGAATTAAGTTGGTAACGGATTTGGGGGATGAGCAGTGGACACTTTTGGAGGAGATGAGGTGAGTTCTGCAAAGTGTTACAATCCCTAAACAATGCGACATCATGCTATAATGTCGTCTAGCAGGATCGGGTATCTACTGCTGTGTTGCTGATCGCAGCTGTAAGTTAAACAGGTTTTCATTTTCTCTTTTCGAAATCACAACCCTTTACCTCTTAGCGGGAATGTTTGAAATTGTGTGATTTTTAAAAAAAATGGGTGATTTCAGTTGTAAGAGATCAAAAATTTTTGAAATGGTATGGTTCAAGTTTAGCGGGAATTTTTGATACGGTATGATTCAAGTTGAGCGGGAGTTTTGAAATAGTTTGATTCAAATTTGGCGGTATTTTTTCAAATGGTACGGTTCAAATTTAGCGGGAGTTTTTGAAATGGTATGATTCAAATTTAGCGGGTGAAAGAGGTGATGGAATAGCATGTGAGAGCGGCTGCACTGGAGAGGCGAGGCATCGACGCACGCCACCAAAAGGGCGTCTGGCGAAGCAGCCGTGGTGTGTATGGAAACATGCATGTAATCGGTGGCTGCGTTAATGAGAGATACGCATGCAAGAGAGCACATAAGTGGGAGAGTGCAAAGACGTGCGCGCTCTCTCTCTCTTACACTCGTCTGCTTTCTCTGGCGTGTCTGCCATCTAACAGGCAGCCAACCACTGAGGGCATACAAGTATTTGTTTCCATACCCTCCTTCACGGTTGCTTGGCCGAACACCCTCCTTGTTAGGTTAACGTTGACGGGCGTTGCGAAATCATTGCTTCTCTCTCTATCTAACAGAGAACAAAGAGGGCGTTCAGCCACGCAACCGTGAAGGAGGGTGCAAATGGCCGCGTACTACGTCTTTGCTGCAGTTTACTGCAGTTTGATAGCCGCGTGAATGAACGAACGAAGATAGTCTTGAGCGACTCGACGCATTTCATCGTACGGCGACCGGACCGAGCATGACTTTTTTTCAGTTCTTGTTACTTTTTAGATGCTGATGAACTGACTTGAAGTTTTGTTTTTGGGTCTAATTGCATTCTAGGCTATATTTACGAAATTTCGTAGCTCTGGTTCCTAGCTTGGCAAGCTGATTCGCCATCAACCTTTTAATGAAAAGACTGGTTTCAATTGACGACGGACGTCTAAGGCTGAGGCTTGATAAGGTGATCCTCATCCTTATTCTACTCCATGGGCTATTATGGTCAGTGACGCAATAGCAACCGTTTTTCTTAGTGAATAATGCTGCTTATGCGGCTTTGAAATGCTGCTGTGGTAACTGGTAGCTGCTTCCAGCCTGAGGCGCTTCACTTGATGTCTCTAGTTTTTGTTGCAGAAATCACCTGCTTCTCACCTTGATGTGTTTACCTTTGAAGGGGAAAGAGGGGAAGCGAATATTCTCTCCTTGGTTTGTTCTCCCGAAACGCCTTTCTTCCTGAAAGTCGCATTTTTTGTAAAGATAACTCTTACTATTAGTTGTAACCGCTATTTTCGATAAGTTGCAGATGTCGAAAGTGCTCAACGCAGTGAACAGCAATGTGGCAGTAACGAGAAGCGAAGAAGATTTGCAACATACGCGTCTACAGCGGTCCGCTGCAGTGGCAACTGCGCTCGTCGGTCTTTCTGAGGTCGGCTTTCTTTCCACGAATTTTTTTTGGTTCACTCTAGTGAACTTTAAGTTCATCCCAAAATGACCATGACACGATTCCTTGATTTCTGAATGTACCGAGCCATAGTAATCAGTTGAATTAGCCAAATATTTTCACTGTGAGGGTAAGGAGGTAGGGGAATGGGAACGTATGAATCTGAGACATCATTGTATCTCAATCAGATTTCTTTTTTGTCTTTCTTACATGATTAACTGTAGAAAATCATCAACTCCCGACTGCTGATGGTGTTGGTGACCATCGCGCCATGAAGGCTGTGGGCGTCGTCTAAGATTGCACTATTCCACTGCCGCCGAAAGCCCGTCAAAAGTTGTTAACTATATTCTCCTTGCTTCGCCTTCGCCTACTGCCGACCGATTTTGGAATAAGACAATCCTTTACGGTCCCCTTTTTACATGGCTTAGTGCATACCCATGTCGTCTTCGGTTAGATCCGTACCAATTCGGGCATAAATCGGAAGCGGGGGCGGAATTAACGATGGCTGTTGTCCCATTCATGCGATTAAACGTGGCGAATTCCCTCGCTTGAAGTAATTAAACCTGGAGCATTACCTTCCTTGGAGTAGTTAAACCTACTGGATTAGTTCGCTTGGAAAACTGAACCTGCGAAATTACGTCGCTTGGAGGATTGAAGTCGCGAATTATCTCTCTTGGAGTAGTTAAATCTACGGAATCATCTCAGTTGAAGTATTTAAACGTTTCAGTTTCATTGCTCGAGACGGTTAATCGTATCGTTATGTTGTTAGAGGTGATTGAATAGGAAGGTATAGCTCGTCGAGGGCGGTCAAGTTTGTGCGATTACGTCATTTTGAGTTATTAAACCTTACGAGAGGGCAACGTTCAACAGGGGTACTTTGCAGCTGTAGGATGGAGACATCAAAAACGACTGCAGATTGCGTTAAAGAGTGACAATAAGTAGAAAAAACGCGACGTGTGCGCTAAATGTGAGGAGATGCGTTTTGTTAGAGAACGAGGATGTGTAACAGAATACTAGCCTTTTAGTGATTGCGTCGATCTCAGACAAAATGTGAGTTCTTTTCACGAATCGTCGTAGTTAACTCAAGGAAGTCTCTTGCGCGCATTGAGTAGCTTGCATATGTTAATATTTATTCCTTTTTTTAACATCATGAGTTTTTATTCTAGTAGCATTTTATGCAAATATGACTGACGAAACTTTCGTAGGAACTGTTTTACTTCACCATTTTATTGATTGTAACGTATTGATGTGGAAGATTGCATGTAAGCATTCGACTGCATATGCACTGCACTCATTATGCTTCCCAATAATAGCAAATAGAAGTACAACACTTATGTTTGACAGTTCTATTGGAGTGAGGCACGGGGAGGGGTGTTGCTTTTAGGATAGAGTTGACTGCGTTTAATAAAAGAATGCCCTTCATAACATCTCATACGCATGCAAGAGAGCACATAAGTGGGAGAGTGCAGAGACGTGCGCTCTCTCTCCTTTACATTTATCTGCTCTCTCTGGCGTGTCTGCCATCTAACAGCCAGCCAACCACTGAGGACATGCAAGTATTTGTTTTCATATCCTCCCTTAACGGTTGCTTCGCCGAACACCCCCGTCGTTGCGGTGCGGTGAGAGAGCATCGGACTTGGAAAAAAGGATGGGGTGGAATAGGTACACAGTGCGTCCAGTGCAAGTGGGTTTGGAGGCAAAGGGTCAACACGGATAAGAACGTAAATTTGAGCGGTCTTACTCGGAATACTTTCGCTCTAGACTTCCTTAACACGGCGTTTTTTGACCTCATAGAGGGCCGTTCACCCTTCTCGAAATATACTTTCGTGCAGCAGTCCGCGCCGCTTAAATATGACGGGATTCATGGGTTAGTTAGTGCGTTCGTTGGGATGTGTTTCCTTTCTTTTTTAGTGCGGAGTATCCGCCATTCCTTGCATTTTCATGTAGCCACACATTCGTGAGCAAGTTCACGAGCAGATCATTGAAGAACAATATCCGACTCACCGGTACCATGTAAACCAAGCTATGGAACCGGAATGTGATCCATAAAGAGCCACATGGAATTTCGGTGAAGCCGTACAAGTTCGACGTAATGAAAGAGGCAAATTTCAGGTAGATGAACAACATAATTGATGGGGTTCTTTCACTGGAAGACGACCAGATGCCCATACCGAACGTGGAAGGCTACTAAAACGTGACCGGTCAGTTTTTTTGTTTTCTTGTTTGTTTTTTTTTTTTACTACGCTTGCATCACAGTTTGCTCGTGCACAATTTTAGTGCAACAGTTAACATGTATTCGCCTCTTTGACATCTTGCTTTCTTTTCATGAGTAATTTGGGCTGCGATTTTTCGGACTTGAAGAACTCTATCCTGCCTTCTGCCCCCTACCCTTCTTCCTCCAAAAGGTTGCCGCGAGTGTGGATATGATCTAGTTAGGATAGTGCAAAGCTTGTTGCGGTTGCTGCATACCTCGCTGCTGTAAAGCATATTGACAGTAAGTATCCAGTGTATTACACTCCTTCATTGTTGTATATTGTTGATCTCCTCCCGTTTCTTATTACCGAAGAATTACGGAGTGGTCGTCGTGATTTAAGTGTTTTAGTCGTATGCATTTCAAAAACGAAGGTCGCAGTTGCGGGTAGGAAATTCGCATCGAGAGTTGAGAGCCTGGATTTAGCACCCCCATGGCTGGAATCCGAAAAATGGGAACGGAGAGCAGGGCTTGTCGATTTATGGTTGGTGTTGTTGCAAGAGAGAGTTGCTTGAGAAATGAAGATAATATTTGAAACGAAGTGAGGCGAGTGATGAGACGGATTGTGAATGCTTGCCTGTGCAGCTCTATTTGTTGCCACAATATGAACGTGTTTCTCTTTACATTTTGCTGTTTTTGTTGCCATTACTATCTTCTATTTTTGCTGCTACAACCTTATGGCATTTAATCTGCAGCTCCTTTGCTTATAACCGACAGGAAGGGGAGGAAGAAAGCAATAACGCAGCGGTAATTTCCCATTGCCTGGTGCGTGGGAGGGGATTGATAAGTTTGTTTGTAATGTATGTATGTAAATCTTAGTCTTTGTCGAGTAACATTTCCAGGGTTTTATACCTGCATCTTGCTTTTTTCTTTCTATTGTTTCCCTTTTATCTTTGGTTAATCGCTTTTTTTCTACTCAAGTTGAGGGCAATTTGAAAAATGATAACATTAATAGCGCCGAGTTTTCTGATTTTTTTTTTTTGTGAGCCGCTTAAAAACCTGATTGCGTGGTAAAATTGCCAACTAATATGAGGGAAGCCTTTTGAGCGGCCGAAATGTTATTAAGGTATCCCATCAGTTCAACCGTTGATGAGATTGACCTTAAAGAGCATTGAATTGCTTCGACTGTTGAGATTTTTCGAGGAAGGGGCCGACTAATTGAAAATTTTAATTTAGTGATATCCATGTTTTCTCCTGGCAGTACTGATTAAATAGATGGGAAATTCGAGTTAGGCAGATTCTTCGAGTAATTGTTGTGCCCTCGTATTTGTTAGCCGAGCTATTCCTTTTTGTGCATTTGCAATTACTTATATTTCACCACTCTCTTTGGTAGAAATTGGAAGGCGCATATTGTATATTCCTCTGCAACACATTCCACCATTCAGCGCCATATTTGCCCCCATAGAAAGGACTCAGGTTCCTTGTCGGGGTCCTCAGTTCACTTTTTGCATTTTTCGTGTGGAATTTTCTGAAGGAACAAAGGTCAAACAAGGGGAGTGAAATAAGAGAGTTGGTGCGATCCTTCATCTTTCACATTCAAAGTCGAGGGTCGGTCTGATTTGTCACCAGTAACGGGTACTATGATGAGCCGCTCCTGTCGGCAGGAGCGGCTCATCATGGTAACCGTTAATGGGAACCTTATTTTGTAGTGGGCTAAGACTGGGAACCAAGTAACCGTTATTGTAGTACTTTTTGATCTCGCTTAAGCTCCCCAAATTTATTTATCATTTAAAACCGATGTTTTGTGTATGCCTATCGAATCGAGCTGCTGACGTCTTGTGTGAGAGGACAAGCAAAAGGAGGAGAGGGAAAAGTTTGATGTGTTTAAATGTCTTTAAAATGGCACGCCAGATGCTTGTCTCGTTTTTTATTTTTCTATGATAATTCACTTGCTTCCGTAGCCTTTTTTGGCAATCTTTTCACCCACCTCATGCATTCCGTCTCATTTTGGCAGGATTCAAAGTGATTTCTCGCACACCTCATAAGAGTTAATTGATAGTATCGTCAGAATTCGCTAGGTGTGCATTTCATCGGTGGGAACAGTTGATGACGTTCCGCGTTGAAATCTGTCGGCGTGTTTTTACCATTTGGTTGCACTGATTGATCTCATAAAAGTTTTTGGTATCATTTAAAAAAGAATTGTACTGAAGAAAATGAAACGAGAGATTGGTAAGGGGAAATCACCACATACATGCTTCACATTCTCGGGAGGGAGAGGTTATGTGCAGGTGCTATTATTTGCACTAATCGACGGGCAACCCGGTTTCTGAGCGAATGTGTTTGTGTGGAAGAGCATTTGGTCTGGGGTGATGTTTGGTGGTAACCGAAGACGCTGGTATGAGGTACGGACAAATGTGCGATATAGTGTAATAGATTGCGGGAGATGTGCAATACAGCACAATAGGTATGTAAGCCACATTTGATAACGCCAATCCCCTTGACACTGTCACGTCTTTGAATGCGATTGTGTTTTATTTTGAGCGGACGTAATACGAGCGCGAGTTTAATATTATTTTACCAATATCGCGGCTCGTTTAGTTGAGTGACCTTTTCATGAAGCCGATGTGTAACATGGGTCATTAGTCATCTTGATAGTGAATTCATTCCTCTTCATTAGTAGGGGAACCGCAGAGTTCAGATGCACGGTTCGAGAGCTTCTCGGCAGCCGAAATGGGTGTTTTTATATGGGCGAATATGAATAAAGATGCAATAGAAGTTGAGAATTTTTTCATCTAAACTTCAGTTCTTGAACTCTTGTCCGTTGCTCGAATTCATAGGCTCTTCGATTCCGAAATTTTACAGCGGCGAACAGCGAGAGGAGCACCTTTGTTAACTGTAGGGGGATTATTTGAGTTTCGAGTCTTCTAGCTTAATAATTCCATCGATTCGATGCGTTCCCATGTGAAATCATGTATATGCTCTTCTTTTGCAGTCATGGATCGAACTATGCGACACCTCATGCACCCAATACGAGGTCATCGCTTCCGATGGATACGGAACCGCGTTCTGATGAGGGTGATCAAAGTGCAGCAGTTCCGAATACTCTTCTTCCATGTGGCGCGCATCGGATACAGCGGCTTTTTCATCGGATCGGCGAATGGCCACGACTGTGTTCGATTATTGTAGTGTACTTCTTACAACGGTTTAGTGTGATTTTTTCGGGAATGCGACATTGGCGCATAGCTGCTTTCGTATGGAAAGGGGAGTTTTGAAGGGTGGTGGTGGTAGCTAAAAAGGAGACGATAAGAGGGAGCAAGATAGTAAAATGATGTTTTCATTGATTTTTCTCAAATATCACCGTTGTAAGAGTACATCTGGTCTCTGAATAGGCTGTTTTTTGTATGAATGTATTGTTGCTGGCCTATTTGAATGGCAGAATAAAGATTGTGTGTGATAATAAAATGTGTGATAATATCGCTTGTGATAATAAAATATGTGCTCATAATTTGTTTCTGTTTCGGTAAAGTTTGCTAAGTTGTGAATAAATTGCTGAGTTGTGAATGGGTCAATCGTGATTGTTTGATATTTTATAGACGTTAAGGCGAAACGCGATTTGTTACGTTCCTTGGCCTTCTAGAGAGGGAGATGAGTGTCGGTGGAGGGGGGGGGGGCGAGGGAGTTTGGAAAACCGAGACCAGGAAAATTGTGCGTTTTTAATCGCAGTGTCATGTTCCCACCGTTCTGGATGAGCTGGGATTTCTTTAATTTGGGCTGGAAAAATTGCGTCTAGTGATGGGAAGAGTAGTAGATTGGTCTGCTGTCTCTATAATGACCCTACACCTCTTCACTCCTCCACCCCCATCCTCCATTGTCCTTCTGTACCATTCCCAACGCTTTGTGGGATGGGTTGATTGTTGAGTGGGCGTTGCCGATTTGTCAGGTGTATGTATCTGTTCTGTTGTTTGGCCTTTGTATGCACATGCCACCGCTCTTCTATGGGGGCGTTCGTATTCTCCCTATGAAGTGCGCTTGAATGGCGTCAGAAGTGCGGTGACTTTTGCCCGCAAACCTCGTGTATATTTTTTCTGTACGATTCCCATTTAAATTTTCAGATTGCTTTCGACATTCATGAGATGTTTGATTGATGATTTATTGATGGAAATGTTGTATGGGGGCGATGATTACACCATTAGGGGAGGGTTCTTATGGTTTCAAATTGCCACATATGCTTATCCTTTAAGGAAGATGGCTAACTTTAATTAAATTTTAGCCTTAATTTGTTTTATTTTTTTAAGCCATTTTAAATTATCACGAAACAGTTATGCTGATATTCTCTCAAGTAGTAAATAAAAGTTTATATTTGATGTGTTAAACTTGGTGAAGACTGTGCCAATTTTGATGCATCGTCGTGTGTCGGTGCTGGCTTGGGTACTTAATCTCGAGTACGCATTTATTTCAAATTACGAAAGCCGCATTGCCATTCTTCGGGAATCAGAGTAAAAAGTTAGGAAAGGATCGGGGTTTCGGTACTTTTGGGTCGAAGGCGGATCCATATATGGGCTAGTATTTGTGTAGCTCGTGACTACTTGTTCATGTTGTGAAGTAGGTGGATTTAATGGATGGGTAGGCAGATCCGTCGCTAGATGAGTGCGAGACGCAGAAATGACTTTTGCTCTGAGGATGGAAAAGAAATTTTGGCGGATGTTATATCGAATGAAATGTTGTTTAGTGTAAATTCATGCCAAATCGAAAGTTAGTGTTTTTGTTGCCATCTTTGCAGTCGTGGGAGCGACGATCATGTGAGGCGACCTCTTTTCCGCGAACCCATCTATCCGTTTATTGATGTTTAGGCGATACATAGCATATGCAGTGGGTGGGTACTCTCAAATAAGGATCAGAAATTGGCATCCGCAGGCAACTTTCCGCCGTGTTGCTGCTCCAGCTTCTTGAAAAAAAAGTTGAAAATCCTTTGTTCTTTCGGGAAAAGGGATTGCAAAATGCGATCAGTCAACTGCGAGGCGGTCATCTACGCCCACCACTGGGTCACGATCATCGCCACGGGATGCGATCGTCAATGGACGGTCGAGATAGTATAGAACAGTTGAAATAAACATACACTACACACTGCAAAGGTTTTATACAAGTAAACTGCAGAGATAAGCCTTTAAGGGTGCTGCTGGCTATATAAGCGACATCACCAGAACGCCGTAGGGAGATCATGATACCCCAATCCACCCTTCACTCTGACATAGTTTACTTGCGCCCAGTGATGTTATATGCATTACCATGTGCGGCAGTCGTTTAGTTTTGCTGCGGTTACTCTATATTTGTGTTTACTTCAGTATGGCCGCTTTTTTGTTTTTTCTTTCTGTTTCATTTTTTTTTTTTTTTTTGATCTCGACAGTAGAATTCTTTGCTTGTTTAGAGAAAATTTTGAAAACTTATATCCCGGCACTTCGTAATTAATGTATCGTTTGATTTGAGATAGAACCCATGAGAGTTATAGTACATTTGTTAAGATTTCACAGGCGCCGTTTTCGGATACCACTATTATTGTTTACTACCCAATATTCTAGCAGACTACAGCATTAGTATATAGCGATTACTTGCTTCTTTACGAATGTATAGAACGCAGACGAGTATTCTTTAGACGGCTCATTTTGTTCGTGCATCTATAAGCTTATAAAACATATGAATTCCATGGCTAGTACTAGAGGGAAGGGAATAGGAAAAACCTGATTTCGTGTTATTTAGTACGAGAAGAAACCACCATCATTAGGTCCTGTTTGACCCGCTCTATCCATTTATACATCAACGGGTATACGTGGCATTTAATGAACGTTCATGGTTATTCCCTCTTTACCCAGTTGAGCAATCCTGCACATATCGTCTCCTATTACTAAGTTTCCAATAGGCAGCTATACTGAAATCAGTATGCGCTGGCAATTGAGTGTTTCGATTAAGGCTGCAGAACGATCATTTTTCCTTTTTGGAAATACTCGAGCTTTGTTTTTTCTTTTAGGGGCGGGGGGGGGGGGGGAGAGAAGTGGTTACTGCTTCATTTCTTAAAATTTTTCCTGCTTCCGTTATCATTGGTTCATATCACTTCGATAGAGTTGATAGTGGAGAATAATACGTCAACGAACAGTTTTGACGACGGGCGAATTGCTTCCAACGGGTTTAATTTTCCCAGCAGCTAGCTGTATTATCGGTAATAGAGAATCGTTTAGCATTGTTCATTATCTCACCTTTCATAGTATTCTGCTAGCACGATCAGGTGCTTTAGCAACATCTTCCAACTTACTATCTTTTTTCAACAGGAGTTTAACTTGGTATTTCTCTTTTCTGTCATAGTTGTAAACTTTTTGAAAGGATGTAGTTCTGCTCTATTTATTTTCAGTGTGTTTCAGGCGTATTTATAAACTACATTCATGTAATGAGTGAATTTGAATCGCAACGTTTTCTTGAGGATCAAATTGTGTTGGTGGGGTTGGCGGCTGTTTGAGTTTGTCTATGATTCTAAACGCCTTTTGATAATGCCAACTGCTGCCAACCTCGCTTTTTTAAAATTTTTGCTAAGGTATTAGAAAAATTGTTTGTAATCCATTTAGCTTTTACATCATTCTCATAGCGCATTTTCAAAGAAGAACGCTAAAATTTTAGATTTCAGATGATGGAATAGAAGATACTTGCTTCGGAAGTAGCTCGCTACGACTTCGTGATCAAATCGAAAGATCGAAGAAATGTGAGGAGGATCTAAAGAAACAGAGAAATGGATGAGCAAGGAGTGTGGGAACAAGCCTTTCTCAGGTAAGTTTTCCTCATGACTGATCAAAAACATTAGCGCTTTTCGTTTACCGATTGAATATGATCGTTTTAATATTGCTCTGGGTGCAGCGGGTGAAAAGCATACTGAAAGTTTCTGGGTCGTTCGCTCTTCCCATAATTGCAATGTTTTTTGTGGACTGTCGAATTTCGGCCAAGAATGGCTACCTAGAGGAGCATGGTCAGTGTTGGTGATGGAATGCTTGTCGGTCGGTAGAATTACTCTTCCATTATGCAATTGACATAGATGGAAGACTATTTTGTCATTTCTTCGATTGTCATTCTTGGGGTTATAGATGAGTTTACGAACCTTTGCAGTAAATTTCCGCTCCCTAACCTTGATTGCTATTGAAATAACTGCCTCGCTCATTTAACTTCAGGAATGTTTGACTCAGTATAAAAAACTTAAAAAGGTACGAGGACAGCGGTATTTCTCCCATCCACGTTGAGTCATCTTCAATATATAATTGCAAAACTTATCTAGGTTTCGGCCTCCTCCCCTCTCCCTCCTTACCTATCTTCCTTTGAAAAAATCATCTTAAGAGATCGAAGTAAGAGTATAATGTGAGCAGGTCTTTTCAGTGTTGGCGCAAGTGATCGGTTCTGGGAATAGAGTAAGGAATCGACTGGAACATTCGGAAGACCGTGAAGAAGAACCGAGGATTATTCACGATTTTTTCAATCAAGGGCCCATGCAGAGGGCACTCGAGGCGGCTGCTGTGTACCACTCTAGCCAAGTACGATATTTTTGTTTTTTCTTTCTTAAATTTATTAATCTGTATATTCTCAGTGAACTATAATCGGTTAGACTCCGACCACGAAGTGTCTAGGAGATTCCGAGCACGTATCCTTTCTCTTTAATCCCGGATAATTTTAATTAATGCTTCCGAAGACGGAAAGCAATTTTCTGTAGCGTTCAACAGTATAGGATTACGCGAGTGTAGTGTGTTGCAGTATCCAACGCTAAAGGATTATTCATGCCGAAAGTATATCAGTTACTATTACTCATTGTTATCTGCACCTCGACGCGTTGTGTTTAGTCAAGCGAATTTTGTATTATTTAGTATATTCAATAGTTCTTGTTTATTACCGTTAAATTTTTTCTATTCAAGTTTGTTTTTTCATATATGAATTGCCAATTAATGTATCAAAAATTACCAATTTAACGACTGTGTTAGATTTAGAAACAATTAAATGAGGCTATTTTGTGATAAACACTCTTTTCATCGAGCACAGCGCTTCTTTATTAACTCTATTGAAAACTGTTGAGTTCATCTCATTATTACCTCTTGTTTTATTTGTGTCATAATAGTTCAGTGCTGTTATTTGTATCATAACAAGAATGCAGTTAGCTTAAAACTTAAAAAAAAAGTTCGAATGAGAAATTGTTGACGTCGAAGTACCGCATAATTTATAGTCACGACTCAATTGGAATCTTTCATTGAAGTAACCTGGTTAAATGGGGATTAACTTCCTTAAAGCTGAGCTATCTGAGTTGTGTTTGTAGGTGCTAATTTACGAAAAATGCATTAAGTCATAAATTTGAATAGCCTCAAGTAATTTTTATGACCATTCGCGTTTTGTCATATTTCCCGCTTGTAAGTTGGTAACTTGATTACTCGAGAAAAATTTGGATATCTTTCTAAGTATCTAATTTCCAGTAAATTGTGCGATTGCTTCCGTTCCATAACCTCATATGTCGTAATCGATTTGTGGATTCTTTTAAGAATGACGTTGACGAGCAACAGAAAGAAACAATACACGTAATATGCAATAGTCGGGCATTCCACTATTAGGTTATCTATTGTTTTTCTTCATTTCGCAGCATTTGTTCATATTTGAAAAAGGTGCGAATAATGATATGAATAATTGTATAGCCTTTATTGTAGCCGATACGGTTTTCTGATCGAAGGTGTGGAGCAGTATGCGTTCACGATGGCACTGGCCGAGAACTCCGGTTTGGACTTCTTTATCTATGGCAGGTGAGGATAGAAGTGGAATCCATACTAATTTCAAATGCTGTACATTTACAGTGGTCTAACTTAACCCTTTTTTTCCGGTTTAAAGGGTGCGAGATTGAGTGAAATTCATAGCTTAAAGCACGGTTCTAGGATGTTGCAGCCATGATGTTGAGCGATTTCTAAACTGTATAAGGCTTTAGAAGGTATTGTTAGGGGGCAGATAGGTGAAACTGTTGACACTGAATGGGGTGGAGGGATGGCCTTTATGTTCCAAGTTAAGTTCTGCGGCTTTGCGGAAATAAGCAGCTAGTTCACTGTTGCCCGAGATTTAGCGTATCATTTTTTGAATGTTTGAAGTTTTCATCGTTTTGTTTTTCAGATATGCGTGAGCAAAAGGTTGTGGGAACTGTATCGTCGATGAAAGAACAGATCTCTCTTGCAACAAAGGTTGGCTAATGGATTAATTGTTACGTAGATTACTCAGTTGCCATTTTAGTAAAACATGATTTGTTCTGCAAGGTAGAGGTGCAATATGCTCAATTTTACATAGTGCAGACCTGTATGCGGTTTTTTTTTTTTTTTGTTATTTGTTGCCTCTCTTTTTTAAGGGAAGTGTTCTGTTTGATGTCTTTATTATCCCCATTTTTTCATGTCGGGTTGACAGAGCACCTCAGGAGCATAGGTTCGTGTTTCTATGAAATCAATAATTGTTTAATGCTGCTTATTTTTGATGATCGTCAATGGAGGAAAGTTTCAATAGTAGCAATTTTGATAGAAATTCTAGAAAGCTTTTGGCTCACTTTTAGAGAATTGAGGAAGCTCTTGTTTCTGCCCATTTTCGAAGACAGTTTTTGTCGAACGAGTGCTGATATAACACATTGAGTTTATAACACACATTTGCCTTTATATTCGCAATACTATAACACATACCTGTCTTTTTCTGGTTTAACGAATATATTTGTTATTCATGTTTTTTTTCTCTTGAAGAAGGGTTGAGGATTGTTCATGGTGATAAGGATGTGGAGTGTAAAGGTTTATGATAATCAGAAATTTTCAGGTGGTGCGTATAGTTTTAAAAATCGGCGATGTAGGGTACCGATGAAGACAACAGAGGCTACGCGATGTACGCCTAATAGTTTTATGCTGAAATGTTTTTTATCGCTTAACGTACTGCTTCTCATTCCCTCTGTCCCGTTATTCCACCTTTTTTTTTCTCTCTTTTTTCTTTCTTCATTTCTTCCCCCCCCCCCCACCCTCTCCCTCGCCGTACTTCACCACCAATGCTTACGCAAGTTTTAGTAAAAGCTTTATTTCGAGCTACCAACCCTTCACCAGAGTTTTTTTTTTTTTTGTTACTTATTATTGTTGTATTTTACGCGTAATAAAAGTGTTTGCGCATAGATTTTTGTCGTCTCTCTTATTTATTGCCGCTATTTCGGCATGATTTAAATTATTTTATTTTCCTTTTTTTCCGTTTGTTTATTTATTTTGTTGCAATACTTTCTGTACTGTGTGGTCAAGCTATTGTAAGCAAGGACGCATGCGATGGCGTTTTTAAGACACATTTCGATTTGAGCGTTGCAATTTATGAGATGGAAGGAGGGGGAGAGTTGGTGGGGTTGCAGATATCATAGGCCATGGAAAAAGATTAAATAAGCCGAAGGAGCCACCAGGTTAGGTCGAATGGCGAAGTGATGATGAGGAGGGAGTGGGGAGGGGAGAGGGAATTGATGTCGTTTTTTTAATAAAAGAGTAAAGGGGAATGTTTGTCGATATATTGTTTCATTGAAATTTTAGAAGGGCATTAGGGATCACTATCCGTTATGAAGTAGCTAAAAAGACAATATAACGGAATATGGCATTAAAAATTGCTATTTAATATATAGATGTGTTTTTATATGAAGAGATGGGGGTCGTTGATTGTCGGATTAAATCTATGGGTAATTAGGTCGATTACAGAAACAGGAGTTTGTGCAATCAGTTCTTGAATCGCATTACCGCGAATACGATGTGATAGCTTTTCGATTTATTGTCGTTAGAACGGAGAGGGATGTTGGCTGAGATCTACCTCGATTAGTATCCGAGGCGTTGTATCAACGTTAGCGATCGTTCATAGTGCATTTTGTGGGCGAGGGAGGGATGCATAGGTGGAGATTGCTTGGCCCGATTTACATTTCCGTGTAACGATTATGCTAAACACACAGTTGATAGTTATTATTTTATCTTTTGCTTATCATAATATATAAGAGGTACGAGTTTAGAATGAAAACGTACTATATTTTAAAGTTTATAAGATGTGAAAATGGAAGAAAATAAAAATATTATGGATGGGAAAGGGTAACCTTACATTTGTAGGCAAGTTGGAAAAGTTTCGTTTATGTTGCAGTATATTTTCGAAGTGTTCACACATATTTTTGATCGAATCTCTGTGATTTTCCTAAGATTTTTAGTGATTTTCCAAGCCGCAATATAAAGAAATTAGGGGGTCATTTTTCGAAAATGGGAAAAAATTTCTAGAAGTTAGTTTTTTCTTCAGGATTTTCCAATTTTCTACAACAGAAGATGGTCGACATCGAGGTTCATCTCTAGGTATATGCAACCTTACTTAGTATTTGAGCTATAATATTGCTGATGATAGATGTTTTGTGCCGTCCAAAAAATTTGTATATGTGACCAATTAGTTTGGTAGGAACATTGCATAAGCAAAGAATGTAAAGAAGAGAGGGGATGGGGAAAGGGATGCATTTAATGATGTGTTCGTATTGAAGCGCTTTTGATAATATTGCTGCGGCATTAAATTTTTTGATAAATTTCAGGAAACAGGTATGTCGATGCAACAAGTCCGCCCAACAATAATGATATTGCGGCATCGAGGGGACGAATGGTAAGTGATTTTGATATTACTATTATTATTTTTTTGAATTTTCATCTTTAGCACAATTACGTTGATTCATAATATATTTAAAGATTGTTATGTTGATTTATCAATAAATGTTAAGTGATGGGCTTGAATTGTTAAATTTGTTGGGTTCTTTTGCATTGAGTTGATACAACTGAAGTGAAAATTTGTAAGGAGTGAGATTAGAACAAACGTAAGATGCGCCCGGGTTGTTCTTTCCCACTAAAAATTCATAGCAGGGGAGTAGGGGGAGGGGGGGGGGCAATTTCTGCAACTTCTGCAACTTTATTTGCTTTTCTTTACATATTTTTTTTCTCGTCACTTTTATATGAATATGTATAATTAATATATTACTTTTTTATTTTCTGTTTTATTTCCTTATTCGTTAGGGAATTTTATAAGTTACGAATGCCAAGGCGTTATTCGCATATACTCAGACATTTTAAACTTATCCCATATAGCTAAATTTTTCACTCATTGTTTTTTAGCTCGTTTGTTTTCCAAATGTCAGATATTTAAGCTGCATTTCACTTTTTCACTATTCATCAAGTGCAGAATAGAATAGTTAGAAACCCCCTTTTTAACTGGACTTATGTGCGAAAAATTCTAATTTTCAATTTTTTTTTTCAAAATCAAAAATGATTCTTTGTATTTTTTTTTTTGTATTTTTTCGAAACGAATTCATATAACTACATTTCCTCATTGAATTTCAAATTGAATGAAATAATATATGGCTGATTCTTCGATATTTATTTGCTTGTTTCTCTTTACGATTCATTCTGCAAATAATTATTTCACACTGATCAGTATTTCTGACAAATACTTATTCTTTATTTTATTTTGTTTGTTTCTTTATTTTTTGTTGTTTATTTTATTTTCATAAGGAGCAATTGCTGTCACTTACGAAAACATTTTGATCATTCTTATTGAAGATTCCACTAGCGATTTCGATATATTGCGCTACCATTGTGAAATTTGATAACCTACCCAGTTAGATAGAAACTCAAAGCTTCTAATTATCTTTTTTTGAGTATTCGATATTTTTGATACTTCAATTTCCGAACGATTTATAATCAAGCCATTTGGTTTATTTTTATCACCATTCCCTATTTTTGGGTTTTTTAAATTATGTCATTTTTGGCGTTCGTATTTCCTATCTCGAAGATTTTCTCATCGAAAAAATCGTAGAAATTTTGGGCGATACAATTCTCAGCAACAACGAAAAAATCTCAAACGATTTAAGTATTTGAAAAATTCGCAAACAATTTAGGCCATTCATTTTTTCATCACTGCAAGAATTAGCATTAATTAGCAAATTGAAGTTAGTATATAAGTATCAAAATTTATCAAAAGTTACCCTAATAGACAGAGTATCAAAAGTTTGATTATGAAATCTTTTATGAACTTTAGTTTCTTACACTTATTAACCATACAGGCATAAAGGAGTGACGGCATATGACAATATGCAGGCATAAAGGAGTGACGTCATATGACAATATAAATATATAAAATTACGCAAATAAATGCTAATTTGAGATATTGAGTGTATAGAATAGGTAAAAAGCAATGTTGCATCATTGCTAATGTAGTATTGGGGAGCGTCGATCAATAAATCTTTGTATATATGGTCAAAGCGATTGTACTATGAAGTGGTAACAATTGTATTGATCACTTTTAGTGAACCTCAGTTGTTATTCATTTTGTTTTGATAGGTCTAACATCAAACGTAGATCATATAAGTATTACTCTACGCGGGATATTACTGTGAGGTCGATGCCGTCAGCATTGGCACTGATGTGTTCATTGTTCACTTATCACCATCTCCCATCGTGTCGACAATACTTCTTCTTTTTGCTTTCTAATTTAGACTATACGATTTTTAGGCTTAGTATTTTGTATATACGTAGTTTTTTAACTATATGCTAAACTCCAGTCCTTAAAGTATTCTTAGGCTTTGGTTTTCTTTTATTATTACTTCTTCCTCAATTTTCTTTATATAACTCTCCACTTTTGCATTTTAATATAGCGTTCTACACGATTTTCTACGATATTATTGAAATACTTGCTCAAAACCTTTTAACTTTCTTGGTTACAACTTATGATTTTTCATGAGCATCACTAACATATTTCTGTTTACATGAAATCTTTTATTTTCCTTTCCAATCCTTTTGATTAGGATTACTTTAATACATTGGCTTTTGGTTTCCATTATTTAGCATTAGGCTTTATATCACCTTTTGGAAATCATTTTTCGGCCATATCTCGGCTTAGATTAGGCTAGTTTAGCTGAAATTTTCCTCATTATCCGTGGTTTAGATCTCATAATATGGGAGGCTTCTCGGCTAATATAAAAAAATTGGCAAGCCGCCAACTTTATTTTGATAACTTCCCGTTAATCGCAGTTTTCTCATCTACTATAAGTTTTCGTCTCTTTCCAAGCCTGTTACAAATATATAACTGTGGTTGGGCTCCGATCTGGGATTTTCAAGATAATCGGGAATTTTTTCATTTCCGACCATAACTTTTTCTCGGATAATCGGAGAGATGCGCGCGTAGCGCCTAGCCGATTTCCTTTTCAACAGATAACATGTCAAGGTTATCTGTAGGGGAAATACTGAAAATTGCATTTGGCAGCGACATAGTGCATTAAAGTGAGAGGAGGGATCTGAATGCGACTTTTTCATCCGAATTCTCATCCAATTTTCTTCCGAATAATGTACAGCTTTGTCGGGAAAAGTTGTTGGTGGATATTTGAGGAAATGCTGGTGTGATTTAATGAAGTGGCGTAGGTACACCTGCGCATATCAGTGGAGGGGGTCAAGCGGCATACTTACTTCACTGTATCACTCCCAGTGAGAGCACGGAGAACAAGCGTTGAGACGGCAGAGTTGATAGCGCAGTAAGCTATAAGAAACTACGATGATCGCAGGTAGAAGGGGGATACGAACCTCTCTTGTCTATCTGGATCTTATTTCAGTACTTATATTAGGCACAAGGGGGCTATGCCCCCTTGTAACCTCCCCGCAAGGGGAGCTGCCGCCTCTCTTGACCCCCCTGCTTTCATTGGCGTGCAGTTATTGTTATTGAAAAAATACTGCTTCACTATATTATAGCAGCAGCCGTTTTCTAATTCTTTTTTTTTTTCTGAATCCCTTCAGTACATATAGAACATAGTTCACCACTGTGTGGACGAGCATCCAGAAAAAACAATATAAATCGAAAAATTGCAATAATGAGATCGTAAGGCTTGAGTTTAGACTTAGGCTTAGGCATAATCTTAGGCTTAGCCTCAGGCTCACGCTCAATCTTAGGCTTACGCATAGGCCTAGGCCTAGGATTAGGCTTATGGTTAGAGCTTTGGCTTAATCTTAGGCTTAGTCATAGGCCTAGGTTTAGACTTATGATGAGGGCGTAGGCTTGAACTTAGGCTTGGGCATAGGATTAGGTTTAGGCTTGGGTTAGGCTTAGTCTTATTCTTAATCTCAGGCTTATGCTTAAGCCCAGGCTCAGGCTTAGGCTTAGGCTTAGGCTTGGGCTCGGGCTCATTCTTAATCTTAGTCTCAGGGTTAGGCTTAGGAAGCAGAAGTGGTTAGAAAGGGGTAATTTGCGTAATGATCTATCGTAATTGGCAAGGACAGCTTTAAAAAGCATCTAGAATGAACTTCTTTGTGGTTGAAGGAATGCTTGAGAGTTTATTTCTTTTCACTTTTTATGAGAAAACAATTTTGCAGCTGTGTAATGGAATGAAAATTAAATTGAATGGTGGAATAGAGTATGAAAAAATGGGCAAAGCGAAAAGAACTATATCTTCAAACTGGCAGGTTTTTTATCGAACATTTATGAGGGATCATCAAGAAAAACAAATGCATAGAGCACTTTCAAGCATGCGGCAATAAGAGAACAGTTTCTGAGTGAACTGCTGCATTTCGTGGAATAAATCCGTATGTCTAGGACGCTGTGTAACCTTCAAGGGAGCATACGAGTGGACACACTGAATGTATATGCTTTTCTATGTCCATTTGGTTTGTTTTCTTATTCCCGCTGCATACCTAATCATATCATATGCTACACTGCTTTGATATCCTTCACATCGATATTCACATATAATGCGTTTGATTTCTAGATAAGGCTTCTTCTTTTGAAATATTGAAGTGGTTTTCCAGATGGAATTTCCTGAAATTTCTTGGGTATGTTTAAATTTAGCGACAATTTTTGAAATGGTATGGTTCAAATTGAGCGGAAATTTTTGAAATATTCGAGCGGGCTGCATGAAAGAGGTGGTGAAATTTGTTGAGGGCATTGGTGTTTACGCTTAAATGGTGGGCTGGTGCCGGCATATCGTGATAGCGTTGAAGAGAGGGAGGAGTAAAAGGAAGTGGGGGGGGGGGGGAGAGGGCGGAGGGGAGGAGAAGTGGGGAGTTCCGTTTTTATAGTAAAGGAATGCATTAATTGTATTGTTTCATCTGTTCAGTAGAAAGATGGTGGTTTTTTTATTCGATGAACTTGAAATTCAGTTTCATGGTCCCACCCACCTTATGCATCGCGAGGGAGATGTAAACTGGGAGGGAACAGCATTTGAAGAAAAAAAATGACTCAGGTGACGCAATGACTCGATTGCTGGAAGGACCTACTGGTATGTGAAGGCAAGTTTGTTAGTGGCATTGCGAGATGAGGCGCATATCTAATGTTGATCAGCTGAATGCGATGCTGGAAGAGCAAATAGCCGCTTGATGGTGTTCTTTGTAGTCGTTATTTTTATCCGCTTGCTTTGCTTTTACGACATTTTCCTATATGATCACGATTGTCTATGCGAGTCGATGAGAGGATTCCGCATCAGCATGGAGAGATTGGAAAATGTGATTATTTTGCTAGGTTTTTTTTGAGCAATTCCGATGAATGCAACTGCTAATTGAAAGGGACGGCGAATTTTTCATTATCAGCTAGTATCGGCTGCAATATTAGAAATCAATCTCTTTCAGTGAATGAGATCGATTCGATGTAGCAATCTCTGAAAATTCATAGGAAAATTTAATGAGCATCTAATATCGGCTTTTTTGTTAATGACAGCCGTTTTTTGTGATATTCATTTAGTATTATTTGTTATTCCGACACTTCATCAGCAATAGTGCGAAATTGGGCGAAATACATCGAGTAGCATAGAAGAGATATTACGCTAAGCTGCTATCGCCTACAAAAATATCGCCAAACGAAAAAAGCGCTAGGATGCGCTTTACCGATGAATGGGTGGATGAATTATCAGAGAAAAAGAGGCATCAGAGATTGTGAAGAAGCAAGAAATACGACGTTGTTTGCTTGGTCTGTGCTGCTTATAGTAACACGCATGCATGGCTTCTGTGATTTTTGAATTGCTTATTGTAGTAGAAATGTCTGCTTATGTGAACTGTTCCGATGGTAGTGTATAGTTTGCTTGAAATCCTTGATTTCTGTTGCTTGAAGCGTGCTTTTTTTTCGTTTCTAGAACTGGGCTAAAGGTTTCTTACTTATAAAGGTCGTACTATATTAGTGATAATGTTCGAACATATCTTCACGAAGAACTGAAGAATTTCTTTGTTGTGACGCGTAGTCGATTGCGGCGTGAAATTGCATTGTTGGGTGGTCTGTCTCGGATTTGAAAATGATATTTTCTCTTTAAAATGGAGCCTTTATTCTTAGCAGCGGTGATTCAGGAAGGATATGGAAAGACTTTGCTTCATTCCTACTACCCATTCCTCCATCTTCCCTTAATCCTCGTGGCCGAAGCCCCCTCATCTGATAAAGTCGTTCTGGACTTCCCCGATCTTCCACATCCCACTTCTAGTCAAAAGTACTTACTCCACATTATATTTGACTCGCGGTTCTTATTCATTGCTTTTTTAATCAACGTTGCTGATTTAATGCATGAGGAATAAATGTTTGTGGGTTGTTGTAAGGGAGAGGCTGTGTCAGGGAGCATGTTGTTGTGGTATTTTCGAGTATTGGAGGAAGGTGTTGTGTGACGTTGTTGAGTTCGATTTTGCTGCAGTTCGATGATCAGGAGCATATGAAGGACGCAGACCCGACGTTGATGAGCAAATGCAAGGAGGAGGTGATGCACCTGAAGTGCAATCAGGAGAAAAGCTTCGAAGATATCGTCGAGTGCCTTCGAACTAACTTCGATGAACTCGGTAAGGATTTCCATTATTCAGCTTTCTTAAGCGGCATGGTAATGTGATACGCCCAAGCCTTTTTCATTATAAGGTATTACTTCTTTAAAAATTGCATATCTATGAGGTTAACGCGTTTCTATACGGTGACGTGCTAGGTGGTCTCTCTTCACTTTTTTATGTTTGGCAAATTCGTAACGGAAATACTGAAAGGTTTTCTTGAATCTGCCTTAACGAAGTGCGGTCTCGAAAAATTGAAATGATACTGTGATCGCTTAGTGGAAAGCAGTTTGCATGAACGTATTGAAGTATAGAACTGGAATCTATGCTTTAAAAGTCAACAATTTTTAGGTCCGGAATGTAAAGCGGTGGTGTTCACGCGAGAAAAAGTTGAGGCCATGGACAACCGGTTTGACGATGAGTTGCAGGTTAGGGTTGTTTTTATAAGTTAAGTTTCACTGAGAAATGGGGGTATCTATGTGCCACATGTTAATGGGTAGGCAGGCTAAGAGAAACTCGTAATTGAATACTATAATAAGATTTTAGCAAGGCTGCTATCGTTATAAGGAATTGTGTGAAGATAATTATGCGTTGTACTCATTATTATAATGCAAACGAAGTGACGAACAATTGCGAGTGAAAGAACGATCGAATATGAAACATTATTTGCTAGAAATAAATGAACTTCTCAAAGCGCATTTAATTTCAGCATTTGACCGAACGCTTTCCTTTTCCCAGTATTTGACTCTAATCATCAGTCATGGGGAATCAGATCCTTAGCAAGGGTAAGCAGATCCTTAGTCGAGGAAGATCAGATCCTCCAAGTTTTATCGTTTTACTTGGTTGATTAGGTTTTTTTTTTCTTTTCAGTGCATAGTATTCCGCTTCCTTGTTTATATTATCAAATTTCTTCAGTGGTAAAGTTGTTGTATTGCTTATTGCAGCGTCAATGCCGAGTTGATATTGATCGTTATTGTCACAATCAAGAGGGCGAGAAGGTGTTAGAGTGTTTGATGAATTCGAAGATTGTTCGATTCTATCATCTAAATGTCGAAGGTTAGTAATGGTTGTTATTTAGAGGGTCGACACATCGTTGTCTTTTCCGCATTATTTGCGCAATGGTTAGCTAATACAGTTATCGGACGTTTTCGTAGAGTTAACATGTCCACTTATGCATCGCATAACTCTCCCTTATATGTAAATAGGGCCATTTCCTCACAGGTTAGTCATCTTTAGTAAATTTTTGCAAAGATGAAAAGGGAAGGAACAACAAGGTTCAAGAGTGGATTGTGAACGTGCCGCAGAAAGTAAGAATTCATTTCATCCTCATAGTCAGCTTTCTCATTTCAATTGGTAAACTGATGGATAAGATGTTAAAAGTGGAATCTTTGTTGCGTTTTCCCCTCGAGGAGATCGTTGTTTAATGCTTTTGAAGGTGGTATTTGTTCCGTAAAATTACCATTGATCCAAAGACGGCATTAGATTAGTCCTATTGAAACCCAACGCATCCATGAAAAAAACAAGGTGTGAAGACGTTTGTGTCATTGTCCTTGTATGTCTTTTCCTGTTGCTTCTTGAAGGTATTCAAATGCATGTACGTGCTCAGTTCATGGTGGCTTCCAAAACTTTAAATGCCTGAAGTAATCAAAAGAAGTATTCAACAATGGTTTTGAATTGCTCGCTTTTTCAGGTTTTCTGCTCTATGATATTTCCTTCTCTTAAAACCATAACTAAAGGACGATTACCGGCATAATGACAGTGTAAGTTATCTAGGAAGGGATTCGTTGTAGTGATGCTGAGATGCCTTTTAGTGGTCGATAATGACCTGAACGGATTGTATTTGTATCTCATTGTGTTCTTCTTTTGAATGTGTACAGGACAAAGTGGTCTTTAATCGGGTGCTTTTAGGTAGTCGTCGAACGTATGCACGAGCAGGCACGTGACGTCCGACTCAATCCGTCATTGTTGGATGCTTGCCGTAAAGAAGCAGAAAAATAGTGCGTTAACTCGATCTCTAAAGTAGTGAGAGGAGATTTTAAAGTTTTTTAAATCAGAGGATTAAGAAATACAAGAGCTTTCAACGTCTCACTTTATCTGTAACCACTCTAGTGAACTTTAATAGGGACGATATTCTTATTTGTTGAGGCACTGTTTGTACGATCTTTGCCTGCTTGGTTGATGTCGAGTCGTATGTGTTTTGCAGCTGCCCGGAAGACTACAAAAAAATAAACGACCCGCAATATGCAAAGACAACTCTTGAAGGAGTTTTTATGGCTTGCTTAAGGACGCAATACGCGGATCCGCGGAAAGGAATACTGCTGAAACCGAAGTGCAAGGACGAGGTATTTATTTGTCGCTCTTTGGCGCTCACTGAGTGGTTTCGCCTTATTGAATTCTAAGCATTCCATCGTCATGGCTATTTTAGATAGCTAGAACACTTCAATTAGGGCATTGCCATGAACCATAATAGCCCAGAAGAACTACTGGATTCGAAGGGAGGATAGTATGATTCAAATTTAGCGGGGATTCTTGAAATGGTGTGATTCAAATTGAGCGGGAATTTTTGATACGGTATGATTCAAATTTAGCTGGAATTTTGAAACGGTTTGATTCAAGTTAGTGGGAATTTTTCAAATGGTATGATTTCAATTTAGCGGGAATCCCTATACCGGCGCCCCTCACGCCGTTCGCCGCAGCATTATTCGTGGCAAAGGTTCATCTTGAAGTGATATTCGCCTTCATGATTACAGCTTTTTATTCGCTTTAACGGTTTTTTTAAAAGCGCTAAGATGCAAAATGCACTGTGGTCTCGATGCGGATTGTGTAAAGGCTCGTGTGCAGCGTTTTTAGAAGCGCGTTTCCGAGAAGCTGGAAACTTGAACCTTGACCGGCATGATGTCCAAATCCAATGAAATTTCACACTTTAAGTTGGCAGCCGAAACATTTTAGGGAGCAGATTTGAAAGTCGGATTTTAAATCTTTTAGGCATTGTAAGCTTACGGCTAAGAGAATTTGTTTCTTCAACAAACTTTTCAGAGGCAAGCCGTATATTGCGCTTGTTTTTTCCGAAGTACATAGTGTCAAGGTTTATATACCTGCTTCATCCTTTCCCATCGCCGTTTTCGGCATAATGTATTGAAGAAGGGCGAAGAAATGAATGACGGATGGATCGTATATCACCAACATTGAACAGCGCTTCAGAGCCACGAAAAATTCCCACCGATATCAGACCCGATCGGTGATTGAGCAGGATATAAGAATTAAAGCTTCTTTTTGCATTGTTGGCAAACGCCAGTTTCCATCTTTTGCCGATTTAAGATTTGTATTTCTAATGCATAGAAAGCGATTGAGTCGATATATTAGTAGATGAGTCTGTGGCGCAAACAGTTAATTTTGGGATCCGTTTATCCATGGTTAGTGAACTTTGAGGAGGTGCCTTGTGAGAGTAATCACCATGTTACAGATCGCGAAAGTGGTATTGGAGAGTGAGTTTGACGTGCAGCTGGATCCATTGTTGTACCGTGCGTGTAAGGAGACGATCTCGAAGCATTGCGCCAATAAGGTGATCGCTGGAGGAGGCAGCTTTGATTCGGTGCTTGAATGCCTTAAAACGGACTATAGCCATGGCGCCATCCCGAATGCCGATTGTGCACGACAGGCAAGTATCTCTTTATTATTATTAATTTTATTAGAAATTATGTATCTGTCGAGATATGTGCATATGTTTATGTGGGTGTGTGTATCTGTCGAGGTGTTATTATCTTTTCAACTCTTGACACGTGGGAACTACACTGATAAAACTTATGGATGTAAATTGCACCTTGAAATGACCTACTGTCCCCGTTTTTTCGTAATCTATCATTTTCTATACAAGTTATGGGCACTAAAAGACCATGGAATTTTCGAACCGTCTACACTTCTACCAAATATATGCGGAGTAAATTTTTCGGTTTGAGAGTAACCAGCCGCTTCATAGGAAAACGCATTATTAGACGTTTCATTAGCGTTTTTTGTGTCATCTATTCATGCTTACCAAGGGATTTTCGAATTATGTACTCCAACGAAGTCGTTATATTTTTATTTTCTAGGTGATGTGACTTTATGGCTTTTTTATGCGATTTGCCCAATATGCAGTGTTTATTTGTTTATCAAAAATTTATTTAAAGGCTTTTTCTGTTTATGTTATTTTGATGGGACCCTTCATTAAGTTCATTGAAATATTTATTGTGGCGATTGTTTAGTTGCATATTGAGTGTGTGCCTATGTTCGTATATAAGATCCGCCTGAATAAGTTCATTTGTTTGTCCCTGCTCGCCCCCGTGTGCGTATTATGTTATTGGGTGGCCAGCGGAATACGATTTTCAAAAATTGCTGTAAAGAGTGATGGTAATAAAAAGTTGCAGATCGCGAGGCGTCTGCAAGAATCTCTAGTGGATCTGCATCTGGATCCGCTGCTTCATGAGGCATGTGCTTCAGACGTGCAACGTCTCTGCAGAGGTGTTCCGCCTGGACAAAGCAGATGTATGTTACATGGTTATGAAGTGCTTGCTTACCTTAGGTTTGGAACAAAGTCGAAAGTTTTAATCTAGAATGGCCCTTGGATTTGGTCTGAGCAGAGGTTTGCCGACATATGTAGGTGAAAAATTGGGCACATTCGAAAATCTGTTGTAATTATGCGTATCTGTGGATGGGGATGTGCTTGTGCACTTATGATATCTTGTAGTGTTAACACTGACGCTATGCTGTTAGAAGTTCACTGCAGTTCACCTATGCGGTGATTAGCCTATCTCATTGTTGGTGAGGTGTTGAGAATTACCGTAGAATCGGTGGGGGGGAGGGTGAGGGAGAGCATTCTTAGTTAAATTAATTTGCACGATTTTCTGCGAGTGGTTTCACGCAAACTATCGTTGACAGTCAGTTCATTGAGAAGTCTGGTTTATTTCGATTGCGTAAGCCCGCTTTAAAGTTATACAGGTGGAGGTTGTTTCTCTGTATGGATTATTTTCAGTGGTGATTTGTCTGATGGATGCGATGAAGAATCCGAGCACAAGAATGTCACCCACATGTCGTAATAAACTCGTCGAAAGAAATGAACTCTGGATGCGAGCGCATAACGTACGTTGCATTATGATTATTGTGCCATTATTGTTCTGCTTTTACGAGATTTAATCCAGGATGCTGCATAATTGATTAATCACTCTAGCTTAAACTTTTCCTTCGTTTTCTGTAAGGGCTAATATCTTCATAATCTCACTTGGTACTGAAATAATTCTAAACAGTTGCAGTGCTTAGGATGAGATTCGCTTTTCCTTTTACTTCAGTAAATCCAAAGGTCCATTTTTTTTTTTAGTTCGATTGATTTTGCTTTTTGCAAGGGAAAATATGAAAGGGGAGGGGGGAGGGACGATTTTGTCATGTTTTGTCAGTCAGTTTCTATGAAACCCGTTGAATAGAGATTTTAAAAGCAATCTGAAAGGTTTTTTTTGGCTCCATCATAGCTATTCGAGTTCGTACACCAGGTTTAATATTTTAAAGTATTTTGAGAGCTTACATTCCCGAATGTGGAGATTTGCAAGGATCATCTGTTAAGTAAAATTATTATTTAACCGTCATTAAAATCGAGCGGCGGTTTACTCCAGTTATTGTGTATATTATTTCTATAGAATGAGTTTCATCGGCGCTTGAGAGCAGATCCAGTTGGATGGGTGTATGATGTGATGTCTGTTTCAGTCGTAAAATGTTTTGTCCGTTGCAAACGTTTAACCTCTCTGTGTCTGAACTATTTGTTATATCATATTTTCCTCTATAAGCGCGATTTTGTAAGTGATTGGAGCGGAGCAGAGGGGGGAGTTACGTGTGAAGCTATCGCTTACGGACCTCAAGACGGATTGCGCCAGTTTCCGTGCTGGAATGCGTAGTGCTTTTAATCTCTTACGTCTTCGATGACGTGTTTGTGGCAGCTTTTGCTCGTTGACTGCTACATTGGAATTTGGCGTTCTGAATAAAGCGGCATTAAGTTTTAATTGTTTTTCTATCGCGATTCGCAGACTTGAGGGATACCCTTCAGTCATCTCCTATCGGGTGAAAAAACTTCAATATTTTCGTCGCTTTGTTCACTGTACCAAATTCAGTAATAGAGATCGAACAACGAAGGCTGCCATACCACCGAAGGCTACCCAGTTTTGTCACTCATTGGCAAGTGGTTCTACAGTTAGCAGAAAATGAGTGACGTGCTGCCTTCTCAATTTAAAAAAAGTCGTTAATGCGATCCTGAGTTTTATGAACGAAACATCTTCGTGTTGAACAACTAAATATACTTATTTAATAGTTTGGCACTTGAATAAGCCTCTTGATTTGCTTAATTGGGGTGCTTACGACCCTTTCATAGAGATGGTTATGATGTTTTCCTTTTTTGCAGGAGCACGCGCTGATGATGCCGGAAAGCTTCGCTGATGTGGTACAAATAGTGAGCGTTCATCCACAAAGAAGATCTCTGTTGATATGGTTTGCCGGCTTCGTACTCGTGCTTTTGGCTGTGGGTTGCTGCTGCGGTCGAGCTACGAAACGTATAAAGAGGGAACTTAAAAATCGTTAACGCTCTCCACCTCGTAAGCATTCGCACTTACTGAAAGTAGCGCAAGTAGGGATGGTGGAAAGACGATCAACGTTTTAGCTATTTGTAAGGGAGGATATATTGTCTTGGCGAGTCTTGTATCGATCAGCAAGCTAATTTTATGTTCTTTGCATATTGTATTATTTTTCTTTCAATTTATTGTGGAAGGGTGCAACTCAGGTAGCTTTTTCCAGTTGATAAGAAGGCCGTATTGTGGGACACGAGTTAGTGGTTCTTCTCACAATTGGAACGAGTGGTTATACACTGGAGGGAAGGAAGGGGGGAGAGGGTGGTAGTTGGGACGGCCGCAAGGTTTGGGCCCGATCTGCTCTGTCTGTTTGATTCTTTAGAGTTTTTCGCCAAAAGCATGCTGCGTCTGTGAATGTTGAGACTTATAAATTCTATCGATTTGTTGTAATGGCATATTTTTCGTGTAAGATTGATGCATTACGAACGTACGTACATTATCGTTTCGTGGGTGGGGTTCGTCTTCCATTCTGGCCATGTCTCTAAGTGCCTCAGATGTGAAACGTGCCCAGTTGATTGTGCTCTCCCATGAAACGTTTGAACGAAATATTTAAGTGACAGTCTTCTTTTGCAAAACTTTTGTGATAGTCCTTCAAGAAAATGAGCGACGTTCGTGTTGCGCCTCATCAGCGATTGGTCGTCTTGGTTGGACGATGCCACGTTTATTGAGTTGATTTTCGCGTTGCGTAATATATCTTTCGGGTTCTTCATAGGTCGTGGATCGTATTGTCTGTGTGAATGTGTGGTTTTCTTTCTTTTTTTTTTTTCATGTATACAGCATCTTTTCTCCACTCTTTCTTTGTCATGTCCTTATACTCAGTGCTGGAACACAACGCGGGAGGAGGGGGGGGGGGGAGGGGAGGAGAGGAATAGTTGCTCTTTCACTATCCTGTTATTGCTAGCGTTGCTTACTAACGTTTTGTAAAGAGATGCGATGACGTAATTATAGATCTGGAGATTGAAAGTTAGTGTAAGTTTCGTGGATGGTGAGGGGGGTTGTTGAAATACTCGGGATGGTTGAATCGGAAATTGTAGTCGCGTCGCCATAACACCTCAGGAAAGGACTTGTGAATTAGCGGTTGCATGTGAAAGTACATACCGGTTAGGTCAAGTAAGCGAGGATAGATCAAGAGAAGACGGGCCAGCAGACTGACAGATGGGTGATTTTTGTGTAGACAGGGGGTTCGAAAGAGGGTTCAAGAAAATGCACACCCGTATATTTAAATATTCGCCGAATGGCGTAAAGAGGATAAGAGGATAATAGAAAGCAAAGATACTTGTCTTTTGCAAAGAGTGAATATGAGTTTTACGAAACAGTGAGATGTATAGATATCTTCTTTCTTAAAAAAGGATTCGGACGAATTCAAGAAAGCTGAAACGAGATTCAGCGTCAAAAATTTCTATTACTTTTTGTTTGCTCGCTTGCAAATTTATACCTGTAAAACATAAGTCTTCCCATATATATCACAATACCCTCTTTCAATGCCGCTCTGAGCCTTACTTAACATACTCATGCTCAGTAGCTACGGGCTTGGATTTATGCTGAATATCAAATTTTAGAAGAGATGCGAAATCTTAGGATGAATTTCTTTCGCAATGTTTGTTCATCGAACAAGAGCGCTGGGGCAAAAGAATATTTAACGAAAGCACTGAGGTAGGAGAGGAGAGGTCGTATATATATGTATGCTGAGTTGCTTGGTCGGTTAGCCTGAGTCGCTTTTGCAAGACATAAAGGAGTTGTCGTGTTGTTTTGGGGAAGTTAGCTTGCATCTGAGGCAGTACTAAGCAATTCAGCTGCAGTTCATTCTTGAAACGATGTCTGTGATGTAAGTTGGCTTGAGGATGTCACTGATGGTTGTTCACCGGCACGCTATCGCGTGCTTCGGTCATGTTCACTTCTGGCAGTTCTTTTTTCTTCTTTAGCCTCTTGATCGCATATTGTTGCAAAAATTCGTTGTGTTTCTCTAATTTTTGCTTTTATTTCTATTATTGCTGTTGCTATAATCACCATTATTATTATCATTGTTTATTACTGGTTTTTGTAGGCTGAAAATATCTGTGTAATCCTGGAGTTGTGAAGCTTTTTGAGTGGAGAAATATTCCTTTATAAAATTATTTATTTTCTTATCGTTTGCCGACAATTTTTTGAACAGTTCCATTCTGTTCGCATTTATATCTGTTGGGATTGATCCCTTTTTTTTCTAGGGGAATGTGACACAAGTTTACCCTTAGCCCGCGGTATCTCCAGCATAGTTTTCGGAGCTCACAGTCAACGCTTCCGCAGCCTTTGCACAACGATGACTCATTAGTTTTGGACCACAGGGGATCGAGCATCCCGAAAAGCCCATGTCCGTGAGGGTTGCGAGGTTCTTGTAGGCTTCATTGCCTCTATGAGGGGATGTTAAAAGAACGGGTCTTGTCTTCGAGAGCTGAAAAATTGTCCATAAACTCGCAGGGGAATGAGGAAACTGTGTCAGGCAGTGTATTCGAAGAAGAAGCTGGAAAGAAACGATGTAAAGGTTTCTAGCAGAGGGGCAAACATTTACTGAAACGCAGCGAGGATCTGGAGAGGCCGTAGTTGGGCGAGCTTGGAGTTCGATATTTCATAGAGATATCCAAGCAAAGTATCAGAAAAACGTTGAAGTTGAGAAGAAATTAGATTGTGCCAGAAGTGTGAGCTGGAAATGCCATATTTGCAACTAGGAAGATTAATAGTATATTGTAATCTAGTAATAATGAATTAGTACTATATTCTAATATTATATTCAATCGAAAATCGAAATGGTATATTGTAGCGAAAGGTTTATATATAACATCTCTTATGCCTAAAATTTGTGATTCAAGCTCTTTGATTTTGCAAATTTATTGCAAACATTTTTTATTTGCAATAAAATAGCGTTAAAATATTTCTCATAAAACATCATTGATAGTGATTACATATAACAATTAAAATGCAATACTCGACAACGAATCGAGTTGTCAAAATTTAGTATTCTAATGCAACTGAATAAAAAAAAATGCTGCAAGTGGTGATGTTTCTATGACCCGTTAATTGTTGATTGCAGAACAACTAGGCACATCCATAGCAAATACTTCCGATATTTCAAAATTTAGGTTCGATTTTGCAGGTTATCATGATTTGCCGTTCTTTTAAAAAATTTACAAATTTCTATTGTAATCGTAGTTTCTATAATTCATTACGTGAATGCATGGCGCCAAGTGGAGATTACGATAGCACTCGTACTCCTATGCGCCTATGAGCGCGGCCCGATTTGCTATTCTCTACGCATGCGTCAAGCATACATCGAAGCTTTTGACGTGTAATTGTTTCTAAACGATGTGAAAAATTGCCGAAATCGTTTAAATCTTTCTTTTTTTCTTATTTCTTTCACTGGGCAGTTTTTCTTTATTTTCTTTCGATTTACCGAGAGAAGCAATTAGCGTTTTCTTGATTTCCTTCGACTGCTAGTTGATTCATTCTAGACGCATATCAATGCTTTGCAAATATAAGCGAACCCTTAAATAATACCTTGGCATCGATGAAAGCCAAAACCTTTACATTTATAATTATGCATTAATTTTCAGTGCTCTTGATCTCTAATATGTTGTGCGAAAATTTTCATTTCTGAATTACGAAATAATGTCGCTTTTTTTACCCAACCAATTCGAGTGCATTAGTCATTCTGGTCATTATTCAGTGAAGTTCGACCTGAAGTTTATCGCTATCAAGTTTATCGGTGAAAGCGACAAGTGAAAGTTCCACCCCACATTTAGTTCAGGTTGTCTTATTTTACCTTGTGACAGTATGATGCGTATTGAAATTGTTAAATTGAGCGCTCTGTTTTGCAGAAGGCATAGGAGGATTTTGAAAGGGATTTGAACGGAATTTTTCTTCATTTATAATTTTCATTTCTTGTGTATTTTATTTATTCATCGCTTTCAATAGAGGCCATTTACATGAATATATTGATAAATGATGACCTGTGCGAAAATCATCCGCAAAACTTCCCGGTGATTAAGAACGAGGTAGGAGGAGGGGAAGGTGAGGGGGAAGGGGCAGGTGAACATCTCTTCTTGACGAATCTAGGAGGCATGATGTTGTAGAGAGAAAACGAAAAATTACTGAATCAAGAATTCTCTCAAGTAATTATGTGTTGCATTCGAGAATCCTATGAAATATTGTTTGTTTCCGAAGTGGAGTTTGCAGTGATATGGAACATGTTCCTCCTTACCGAAAATTGCGTAATCACCTTGTCCCACTCCCTTCTCCTCGTCCCTCCCCCCCCCCCTCCCCGCTCTCTTCCTCTTTGCTTCATCTGAATTGAAAAGCGTTTAGCATCGCTCATGGTTGCAAGATGAAATTGTAAGCACAAAAATTTTTTGAACATAGAATTTGAGCTTTATGAGTTTTTTTGCACGAATTAGTTTTCAGTGAATATTCGGCAATAGGTTTTTCTCAGTTTGAAAGGTTTTTGATTAAGTGTATAGTGATGTTTGGCCATATACAACATAATGCAAAACCTCCATACCGATACACTTGGAGGATGCTAAGACGTAGCAGGGCGTTGCTACGACATGTGATTTTGCATTCAGCCCGCTTGACCAACTAGGTTCACAAATTAGCAGCAGAAAATGAAGTATCCTAATGATGCGTTCATTTTTTAACTGAACCCACCACCTACTCTCGAACTTACCTTTTTTTGTTTTTATAAAATCGTGTTATAACGATAATAGCACAATGAAAAAATCTTTTTCATCAGTTATATTATCTGTGTTTTATGCATTTAAGCATTATTACTCACATTTGGCCCTGTGTATTCATATCGTCTTGATTTGCTTAATGAAAATCCACTTGGCCCTTCTAATAGCTTTATGTAGTGGATTTCGAGTTGCTGTTATTAAAGTTTTCGAGTTTGTTAAAGCGAATTCAATGTTATTGTTCAGTTCAATGTTAATGCTATATTGGCGAACCCAGGTGAACAAATTATGCAGATGGTTTCAATCCGAGTCTGTACTTTTTTATATGCAATTACCAGTGGAAGCAAATGACCGCTGATTTTAGAATAAAATCTGTGGAGTAGATATTTGGTTATTCACTTATATGACTTCAGTTACATGTAGATCGATTAATTAAGTTTATATAAGTAAATGACTGTAGTGAGTAGGCATAAGATTTTAAGATAGAAAAGCTTCTGAGTTGGCGATAGTCAATGTAACAATGAGAGGCAAATAGCTCATATCTAACAACGGGAAGCAACAAGACGCAGAGTTAGTTAGTTAATTGTTTGCGAAAGGTAAACATCGGATGTTCAATGAATAAGGTGTGTTGTAAGAATCAGCCGACTTAATATACCTTCATCAGTATATACAGACATCAGCGTCCTGTCTTAATTGATGTCGTTTTGTAAGGTAGCTTTAATTCACTTCTCAACACTGGTACTAGTTTGCATTCTAGTATGTCCCACATCAATCGATAAGGGGGGGGGGGGGTTATCATCAGCATCTGGACTATCATCGAATTTTGATTTGCTTTATTATCGGTTTCGCATAGAAAAATACAACTTTTATTTTTAATTATATTTTTAATTACCTCTTTATCTCAGATCCTCATCGTTCAGTTTTGAGCAGCGTGTTCCTCTTCCTGCGATTGTTTTCTACTCTATTCTTTCCGATCTCTTGTCTTCTTATTTCATTCGTTTTAGCAGTAATTCGATAGATTTTCTGATATTATATGCGTCTCGTCAAAGCGGTTTAATTGATTCCTGATGTGTTTTCTGGATGCGAATTGCTTTTTCAGGACAATGGGTTTTGGAGCTGTGTCTTTTGGAGTGCATATGTAAACGATGGAGGATCATTGTGATGGATCTTCAAGAGAGATTTACTTCAGCTTATTGTTGAACAGGTCAGCTACGTTTACTTAATACTTTATGCTTAGTACTTTTATTTAATTACTCGTTTGCTAGACTAGTCATTTATTTTGCATATTGACTCACTTATTTTCGGTGGATGCTGCATTCAACGGTAGGAATATTGCATCCAAGGTTTTTATGCAGAAAATTTTCGCAGGATTTGTTTCGAAAAATCTTAGTCGAGTTTTGGCTTACGTCCAAAATGTGCACACATTTTGGCACTTGTTCAAAATATCGTGCTTTCAACCATGCGATGTCAGTATTAATATATTTTTGTTAAGTACTTTTTTAATTTAATTTAATGTTATTTATCCGTTGTTAAGAGACTAAGAAAACCCAATAGAAAATAGGAATATCCCATTCATGATCTTCGTAAACGAAATGTTCGTGCAGATTTTGGGCCTCCCTTCCCCCCCCCCCGAGAAGGGAATCTCTTGCAACAATTTGTGTCGTTTATTTTTTTTGCAGCGGGAACTTCTTTATTAAGTTGAAAGAAGAAATTTCACGCTGCAAAAGTTGTGATTGGTGTAGCATTTACGCTTCATACATAATATAAAATATTTGTAAAGTTTAACTCATGCATAGCGGTTTTCTTTTTTTTTCCTGCAAAAAAGTCTTCGTTTTGCAGGGTCATTAATAAGCGATTGATATATTGTTGGTGCTTTTTCATCGATATAAAGGACTAACGAAGTTATCTCGCCCACTTCTCGATATTCATTAAGAAGAATAAAGCAACGCTTCAAAGGTTGTTCTTTTTGTCATGCACTGTTCATCATTCGTTACAATGGCCTATTTTTATATATGAGTTAAGCTTATTTTAACATTTTCTACATATTGTTCTTCTTATTCTGTTTTTCTTTTGCAATGATCATATTGCGTTACATTTTCGCGTTTGAAGATATGCTTCTTTATGAGAAAGCAATACTTTTTGACTATATCACACTGGGAGCTTAATCTAATAGCCATTTTATAAAGATGTGCGCGCAGCTTTAGTGAAATCAGTATTGTGTCGTTAAGTTTGAATGAAAGTTCTGGAAGGCATCATTGATATATCTGTTGTGTTTCCTTCAATTAAAGATTGGTTAATTCCTTTTTTTCTCATTATCGTTCGGAGATTTAATTCCGAACAGTCTTACGGGAAGGCTTTGGACTGTTCAAGCAGAGAGAGGGAAAGAATCAGGGGGAACTCCCATTTATGATTGTTGGAAAAAATGATGGGAAAGCAAATTTGGATGAATATTTGTTCGGCATTAAACCAATTCGATTTAATTTTCTCATCTGAGGTGTGCAAGAGTTTTTTCTTTGATGTTTGGTTTGTGAGTTGTTGCCGTATTCTAAAGTATTATTCCTTTCCTTTCATTTGCAGTCCATTCCCCTCCACTCTTCCCCATCCTCTATTCCGTCATCTCTCTATCCTCTCATGCTTTTCTGTCAAGCTATCTCCCGTTGAAATTGCTGCCAGTTCTTGTGTTTTTCATAAACTTGTGCCTGCTTGCATGCATTTCTACTTACATAACTAAACCACGTATTACTTGCAGCCCCAAACGAAGAAATCACTTATCGAAATTGATGTTTGGGGATGTGAGTTTATCAAAGAGCGACGTCAGCAGTCGGACGATGCTCGATATATATTGCGATTCATCTCCGTTTTGTGATTTAATTTGCATTTCCATGGTTGATGTATTTTCTCGATTTTTTTTTTGAACTCACATTTTACTAATAAACATATTTCCACTGAAATGTTATCGACAAGCACGAGTAACTGCAGCATAGCTAAAATCTTCTCAAGCACTAAAGGGTGCAGGTAAAATGTTTGTGTTTGTTTACGTTGTAAAGCGTTAGGCGTGAATGCTACATGCTGAATGATTTTATGGACCGGTATAAGAAGGATGATTTAACGTGCTTTTGGCAAAGAACGTATATTGGCACCAGCGGCAGATAGAAAAGCATATCGAGGAAGTTCGTAAATGTTTTGTGGAAGGACGGCGGAGAGTTGGCGAGAGGTGTTGCATACGAATAGAGGCTGTTGGTGAACTGAGATTGGTTGGTTGGTTGGTTGGGGTAGAGCATCGCGAAGAAATGTAACTCGGCTGATGGCTAGCGGCGCTCGTTTGCGGGTTGCTGCATTGTTCCTGGCTAACCGAAGCTTGGTGCAACGATCACACTTGTCATAGTTTTGCGGAAGTCGTAGGGCATTAACCAGTAAGCGCTGTCGTCAGCACCTCGCCTCCAACGGTTAGAGTGTAATTTCAATGGTCGTGCAAATAATTGGGTACTCATTTATGCGCTTAGTAAGAGCCAAAATGAGGGACGAACTTTAGTTAACGGTGTTGACCCACCTTATCACTCGAGTATGCTGTGGCAAATTGCTTTACTTTAAAGTCATGAAAGAGCATTGATTGATCAGAAGGCAAAAGATTCGCGAGGCATTATTGTGTCCTCACTTGCATTCAAAACATCAGCGTGCGATTGAGGCGAGCGTCGAAAGTGCCGTTGCTGCTTTCGAAATGATAGTGCGGTTGTCTGTTTCTTTCGCATCTCATTTCTGCATAAGTTTTCCCTTCTAACTGCCTTTGCCACCATTCTTTTCATTTTTCTTACTGTTCTACAGCCAGTCTCTATCCAGCTCTATGCTTTCGACCTTCGCAACGCGTAGAGCATAGTGCAGGTAACCTACACGATACCTCGCTTCTGCCATATTTCGCACTCCGCCTCGTCGGTCGAATATACTTGCAAATCGCTCTAGGTTAAGGTCATGAAAGAGCCATTGGTTGATCAAAAAACAAAAGATTCGCGAGGCATTACTGTGTCCTCCTCAATACATTCAAAACATTAGCGCGCGGTTGAGGCGAGCGTTGAAAGTGCCATTGCTGCTTTCAAATGGTAGTGCGATATCTGTTTCTTTCGCGATGGGTCGTGTCTTTCATATCGTTTAACACGACCGGCGATAGTTACGTCGGCTTCATTTTGTTGTAAATTTATCATCACGCATCAGCCGAACAAGTTTTCATGGGAATGTTCTAGCGCATTTCATTCTAAGTTCGTTATTTCTGCATTGTTGTCTCCAGAAGTACCTCAACCTTTGTGCCTGGATTTTCTTCCCTGTGATTTTGCATTGAAGATTTTTAGGTCAGTTGTAATCTTGTGCCAGATGCTGAATGTATTCAGTGAGGCTGTAAAAACTTGCATTCTTATCGGTTCTTGAAGGGCTGTTTTGTCTGTCAGATTACATTTGAAGGAATCATTTGCTGCATCATGAGTTATTGCCATCAAATCATTTACCAACCGCCGCATCATCAGACTTACAGCCTTCCTGCATGCAACCTTCCCGCATTTCTGTCACCAGACTTGCAACCCACAATTCAACAGCGTTCAGTGCTGGCCTTTTGCGTAGCTTACAAACAGCTTTCGAGGTTATCTGCATCATTGCTGTGAAAGAAGAAAAGAGGGGAGGACGGGCTCCGGAGATCGAAATTCTTTCGATTAGTGTGTCCGGAAGAAAGTCTCGAGGGAACCATTCGTTTGCTTCCAGCTGCAACGTATGGAGATTTAATTCGAAACATTGCGTTCGACAGCTTTTTACAGTATCACTGATAGACAGTTTTAATAAGTGATGGTTAGTTGTACTGAATGATTTCTGTTTTTATTTGCATAACATTACGTAACGAATTTCTTCGCCACTATAGTGCTTATAAAAAGAATGTCATTTCATTCGTCACTCGAGGACTTTATGAAAAGACCCGTGTAAGGAATACCTTAAGTGATGATTTTTTGATGTTTTAATGCGCTTGGGTTATTTTAAGATGCGGCCCCAGATGAAGAGAGGACGTTGAAGACTGGTGGATTGTCATGGCCTGGCCGACGACAACTACCACCGAACGTGATCAACCAGATCCAGGATCTCGGCGACGGCCAACAAATGGTTATAGTTATTTTTGTTCATAATCTTTCATGAATATACATGCATTAAATTTTGAGGATGGAAAATTTTTTCGATCTTTTACTCAAGCTTTCGTTATTTTTCTACTCGACTCCGATTCTGATCCTTTTCAGCGAAAACGATATAAATTTTCTGTTCGTATGTGAAAATATCTTCGATGATTAAGTCAGAACTAGTACTATATAGCCTTGTGATTTGCAGCTATATCATTTTCGAAAGCCTTAAAATTTTCGCCTTTGAACGCTTTGACGCGCTCAGTAGTGCCCCACTTTTTGTCATGAGGTGCATCTTTCATAACCAATAATTTTTCCTAGTCGTTTCGACCAAATTCTTGAGTATATGCTCACTGCTCTCAGTTGTTTTGTCAACATTCAAACTTTGGCGACTCTAAAATCTCCCATCCCGATTTTTTGTGTTCTTTTGATATAGTCACCTCTGTGCTGGTTTTGCTTCCCAACCATACCCTTAAAAAAATCAAATTTCATACATTACTCGAAGTAGTAAATACAATCTTCACAAAAGAAGTAAGATTGGCCACTGAACTTGAAGGCGTATAGCTGGTGTAATATTGGACTAGATTGTGAATTTCGTTGTTTCCTTAACCACGATGTTCGCCTCTCGTCTGACTTAACCCTCTGTTACACTCTGAAAGAAATATTTAGGCTGCGACTTAAATTTGGGAAAATTAAATTTAATGTTTGAACAACTCCCACTTTCTTTTCTGATATTAGCGCCCAATCATCGTCAGAAAAAAGTGCCATGTATCGAAACTTTTGACGTGTAATTGCTTCTAAACGATCTGAAAAGTAAAACTTGGAAAAATAAGTAGACGCTGCAAATCTAGCACGCTTAATTTTGTTGGGTCCTGCGACATGTTGTATAGGAGTGTTGTGTGGCGGAAGTGATCCGGCACAAACGATCCTGCAGAAAAAGCCATATGGCCAGCTGTAGCGGCAATGTTTACAGTGAACAGTTGCAACGGCTTTTACGATTGTTTGGAAGCTTATAGCACTCTTACATCCACAGAAGCTGCAAAGTTAATGTGGAAGTTGGCTGTGACTGCCCTGCTACCACGATGTGGTACAGCTTTATAACGACAATGATTTCCTGGTTTCATCGCCCTCATCATTCTTGGAATTTCAGGTGCATTTACTTAGATACTCGAACTGAAGACCATTGAGATCCCAGAGAAGCTAAGGATGAACGAGATCGAAGTGAAGTAGTTGGCAGCAGCAATAAGTCCGGCCGATTTCAACCAGGCGCAAGGGGTCTGTCCGATCAGACCACCTCTTCCGGCCGTCGGTGGTAGTGAAGGATTCGCTGAAGTCGAAGCGGTATGTCGAAAGTCTCATATTAAAGTGCTAAACTAGCACAAGAAGCATAAGTCTGTGGTTGATGCATGCTGAAAATCACGCCTACGTAAAACTTGGTATTCGATGAGCATTGTGAGTGGCGCTGTAGTGTTTTTCAGGAACTCTTGAAAAATGCAATATTCTTAAAGTGACAGCGCCCCCTTCGTCTTTCTTTACACACAGTTGAAATTCTGGATTTGTTCGAACGTTTTATCGATTGCTTTACCTTTACTTTACTTTTACCCTATACCTTTGCACCGTCCTTACAGCCTTCCTTTGCCAAATCGCTAAGAAATCATAGGTGACAAATACTCATCATTATTTAGCTAAGGAATTACTTCAATATTAAATGCATTTTTCCTGACTTTGCATTATCAGGTCTTAGTTCTTCAATATTACATCATATTCACATTGGCAGGCGATTAGCCATTCCCATTTATAACCCATATTTGGTTGCTTCTTTGTTTGCTGTTTATCTGGAAGTTTTTTAAAACGTTAACCATACTCTTGAAGCAACGGAAGAGGGGTGGATCAAAGGACTGCTTCTTTTGAACCCGCTCAGGAGTAGTTTCTTGTTTGAGTAAGTTTCATGAAAATTTGCGGTCTTTTTTTAAAACTCAGGTTTATTCTCATCAGTGATGTTTTCTGAATGTCAACAGTTTCAGTTTTTTATCACTTTTCTTATATGAGCCTCCAGAAAGACTGGATACAATGATGAAATGCTGATTGGGAAGGGGGAGAGGCTTATGATGGCAGGTTAAACTGGTGTGGCATTTAAGGACTATCGGCAATTGCCATTTTTTATAGATAAAGCATACCGTTTAAAGTTTAGTTAATTAGATGGCAATTCGAAAAGAATGTTGATTAATTTCAGGCGGGGGCAGGTGTGGTCGATCTAGAACCTGGTGATTGGGTAGTCGCTGCACATTCAGGACTCGGACGTTTCAGGCAGGTCTTATGTGCATTGTTAAGCAAAAAAAAGATGGGGATGTTAGCAGGGAGAGGGGGAGGGAGGCATGGAGAAGGAAAAGGAAATATTACCCCGATTACGAAATGTGGGTGTATTATTTACTGATTCATTTGTTCCATTTCTACACATGTCTCTTTTTTGTCCTACATTGTTCGATTTCTATTACTTTTAATTTTATATATGAAGTAAATAAGGTGGCTAGCAAATGTGATGCCTGATTTGTTAGAAATGCGTTCACCGACACAACTATTACTTTTGATCATTTGCTTTCTTATTCGACTGACTTGCATTGTGTTCCTTGCTTATCATATGGCTAGTTGAGATCCTCGATGCGGCAGTCAGTTGGTACTTGTTCGTGACCGTTTTGTTTGCATACGCTGAGGAGAGGATTTCAGTGCTAACTGGACGAGTTTGGGTTGGATATGACGCTGATTTTGAGGTGACCACCACAAAGGGAAGTAGTGCATGGGGACCAGCTTTCTTAAGTAGATTTTTTTTTCACTATGTTCGTGATTTTCAATATGCAATTTTTTCAATATAAAAGAAGTTTCATCTGTTTTTCTCTCTTGTTCAAAAAACACGTTCTCCACGCCTGTTGAATTTTAAATCCGAAATGTTCGTATCAAGTCGGGTCGATTTTATCAGCGAATACTGTGGTTAGCAGATATCCTCAGAGCTGCTCAAGCTTCCTTGATCGACAAATCAAGTCGTTGGGCTTCACTGTTTGGATTTGGCGCTCCGAGTAGAGCTGTTAAATATTTTTAAGTTTTTGATCGTTAAAGACAGCACTGGTGTGCAACTAGGGAGGCATATTCTACTTTTATTTTATGATTTGAGGATGGAGGAGGAGGGGAGGTGGTACAGGTTCTTGCTTGCGAGGCGGCATTCGTGAAATCTGAACGTAGGACCTCTGAAGGGAATCATCTGTTGGTGTGATGTAATTGTCTGCGATATGGCAGTACGGATAATGCTTCGTAGGTGCGTACGTGTTTTGAAAATGTTCGGTACTAATGTTTTTGTTTGCAAGGGCGTTGACGAAGTGAGCACCTGCGAAAATCTGAACCTATAAAGAAGGGAGAAGAGAACTGGGGGAGAGGGGGAGTGGCCAGAAATGAAATAGCAGTTATTCGAATTGAAAAGAATTATGAGAAGAAGAGTAACTGGCAACTCCACGCTTTAACAGACGAAAGGTGAAATGAAAAATTATTTGGGAAGGACAGCACATTTGCCCAAAGAACTATGCAACCAACTTGGTTTATCTTTCCGTAGCTTTGAATGGATCCATTCAGCTAATGATTGCAGCAGCGCGATGAGTACGCATAGCCTGTGCAATGGGACATAGTTTTTCATTGGAATTTTAGCTCCAGTAGGATCAGTTAGGAAAAACGACTGCTTCTGTTGGAAAAACTAAACGAAACCTTAATGTACAATAAATCGGGCAATATTTCAGATGTTGGCCTCAACTCTATCTCTTATTAGTCGGTCGCTGGCGAACACGTCGCAAAGATGACGTCGAAAAATTTATATCTACGAGAAGTACGGCGATCCACTAAAGGTGGGTGTTTTTTAGTCGCTATCTGTTCATTTCTTTGTACCACTTTTCCATTATCATGGGAACCGAGTTCGCCACGACGCAACATAAATCGACCGCATTTTTTATGCCATGAAGCATAGTATTTTTTCTCTATCACAGTTGTGATCTTGCGATCTATCAGAGCATCTCGTCGATTGTATAGGAGTCATTCGGGCTGATGTTGTATATTTGCATTAAATGGTCATTCATAGTATAGGCGTTATGTGTCAATGTGATGGAGAAGTTTCCCTGCAACTGCGATGAATCTGAAATGGAATTTAATGGAGGGGAGAGGGAGAGGCGCTTGGTGGTTGATTTTGCTTCCATGTCCTTGCAGCAAGGTCGCTTCGTTCAATAGGCGAATGTTCTCAGCTTGTTATTAATGAGGGTTGCTGTGGGTATATGCACGCACTCATCCATCTCATTGTCCGTTGCTCTCAGTTCCTTGCTGAGAATGGCAGGAGCAATAGGCTTTGGTATTTTGAACTCCTTATTTAAGAAAAAAAATGTAGCAAAGCACTTGATATTCAATGGAGTCCTTCGAATTGTGAGTGGATCATGAAGTGTGCAAAGTTATGCCAGGTGAACTTTCGTAAAATTGATATTGTCAGCCTTACTTCTTAGTTCATTGCTGCCGTAGAACTTGAGTCTTGAGGAATAAATATAAAAAGGAGTCGCCTTGAGTAATGAGACATAAGTTTGCTGCATTCGCTGTGAGATCTGGATTATATAGAAGGCAGATAATGAAAAAACTGGAATTACTTTGCGAGTTAAAGAAGGGGAAATGCTACCTGTGTGTTGGACTGACTGGGTTTCCAACAATGAAATGAGGACACGTTCGCAGCTCAAGAGGACGTTATCGTTGATGGTGCAAGGAAGGCATAGATGGTTGGGCCTGTGTGTTGCATGAGGGATAAAGGATGGACAAGGCGGTAATAGAATGGATGCTGTTGCACATGAAGCGATTGCGTAGGAGACGACCGATACGATCAACTGACATCTTCAGGGCAGCATTTCTGAAGCTGTGGATGATACCTGCAAGAAAAAAATGAAGGCGGTGCTTCGGTCTGCCGCAGTGCTTTTTTAATAGGAAAAGGTGGGTTTCAACTTGAGTGGGTAAAGAAGTATTTGCATAATTTTTCTAAAGTTTGCATAGAAGATTGATCTTTCATTTAAAAATTTTGCGCAGCAACTTATACAGTGGCGGCTGTCAGTAAGTTCTTTTCAGATAGTGCATGCGCGACGTGGTTTGCAAGCGACCGAATGTTGGTGAACTGGAACAGAGGAACAGATGTTGAGGGCGATCAAAGGAAAGGTCAGGTTTCAGTTTCTTCCGTACATTGCAATGTAATGGCTTACTTATTTACTCATTGTTTACTTATTGGTTACATAGGTGAGTACTTACTTATTTCGTGATGCACTTTATCATAAGTAATACTTTTTTTATAAAATCATTAGAAGAACTATAAAGATGTTGTTTAGAACTAATTTTTACGAAATCAGTCTACTAAAGACGCAGCAGAGTGTATTGTATGAGATTAAAAGCATATTTGATCGCGACTGAAATTCTTGCACTGAAACGACATCTCTTAAGCAGCTCAATTAAATGTTGTCATTGGCTGCTAACGAGCTTGGGTTGCTACCCTCACAGGCAGTTTTTGATTTTATATGTGCATTGCTTTGGCGTTTAAAATTGTTAAAGGTTTGTGGTTTTGACGGAAACTTCTGCTGGTTTGCTTTGCTGTTTTGCAGCTGGGCAAGTGGTCGTGAGTTTATAAGGATGTTGTTGCAGTTTTAGCTTCAGGACTAGAGAATTACGATGTTTTCATAGAAAAACAGCTGTTCGGTTCATTCAAAAACTTAATTGTTATTGGTGGCGTGTTCCTTTGAAATTGCGGAGATTAGGCAATTTTTCTGGGTGAGTCGGCTTTCTTATGCGGCATTGTCGCTGATGGGGAAAGCGAAAGAAAATTCTTTCGCTTCTACCATGTAATAGCTCATTTGAAAATGACGCAAAGAGCGCAATTTTGTCGTTTTTATTACACATTGCTTAGCTGTCACCATCGCGATTTCATCTTTTGTAGGATCCATATGGGTGTGGGCGTATCACGATGTCATCGCAGACATTTTGAGAACTGCAGACAGCTGACGAGGTTGAGTTGGACTTCTTCTCTGGACATACGCAAGTTTGGTCGTTCGGCTTCCCACGCTGATACACCTATCCCGAGCATAAACCTGTAAGTTTTGTTGTTTCTTTTACGACGAGTTTTCGGAAGTAGTTTTTGTGGCTGAAAAACTCTGGTGACTACCACAGTTTCTGTGACAAAAACCTTTGAAAAATTTTCCCGTGGTTAAGAAAGCTTGTAGACAATCCGTCTCTCTTCAAACTTCGAGTTTTGAGGGAGTTTTTTTTTCATTTTTCCATACGGTTCACTGCGCGAGTAAGTTTTGTTGGTGGGCAAAACCCGGGAATGGGAACTTGGGAAATGTGTGGAAAACTTTTCCATGGTTAAGGAAGTTTCTAGACACTCTGACTCTCTTCAAACTTCGAGTTTTGAGAACTCTTTCTATTAGGTAAGTGGACCAGTGGGCAGCCAAGATTTGCTGGTGGACGAAACCCGGGGATGGGAACTTCGAAAATTTTTCTTCCGTAACGTCGGTCATAGCTCTCTTTTCCTTCAGTGAACTTTAACTGCTATACCGTTCGTAGAGAGAGTCAATTAGGGCTTTTATCATCTATGGTGGTTTGTTGATATGTTCGTCGGAATTCCACGCCTCGGGGTACGGAAATATCAGGAATTAGATTGGTGGCGAAGTAGTACAAAAGCGAAAGGGTTTGAGAAATCACTTCACCCCTTTTCCTATAATCCTAACAACACGCAGAAGTAAGCAGGGGGTTCGAGGACGGTGTTAGCTCCCCTTGTGGGTTAATTCCCTTCGCGAGAGTAAATAACTTTGTTTATGAAGATTTGGGAACGTAATAATAAATGGATGTATAATCTTAGATAATGAATTAAGGAATTATTTTTTCCATAACGCCGGCTGGGGCGGGAGTCTCTCTCGTGCGTGAATTCTCTCCGTCGCAACTTACGACCTCTTTCTGAATGCTTCGGAACCGTAGGTTAGTGGTGGAATTGGAACTGTGGTAGACCGAGTGACAATAGTGGGTTAGACCATGGTATATCAAGTATAAGCGGTAGATCAAAACACTATCGATAGATTCTTGAACCCCCTGCTTATTTCTGCGTGCTGTTAGGATAACAGGAAAAGGAGATGAAATGATTTCTCAGACCTCGCTTTTTGTACTACTTCGCCGCTCAATCCAGTTTCCGATATTGGAACGCGGTAGGTCAAACCTACTATTATCATTTGATCTTCGAATGGTAGGTGATTGGTATTCCATCTACTATGGTTTGGTCTGCCACATGGTTTCATCTGCTATAGAGTAAATCAAGGTAGATCAAATGATAGTAGTGGGCTTGGTCTACCGCGTTTTTCGACCTACCGTGGCAGATCAGATACTCATGGTTGATGAAACTATTTGACCCATCATGATACATCAGAAACACCGATGGTAGATCGAACTTTAGCGGCAGGTGTGAACGCGGTAGATCCGCTAATGGTGTTTTTGATGCATCATGGTGGATCGAACACTGTCATCAACCAGTAGTATTTGATCTGCCATGGTAGATCGAAGACACTGACGGTAGATCGAAAACACCACTGGCAATCGATCTGCCGTCAGTGTCTTCGATCTACCGTGGCAGATCAAATGCTACTGGTTGATGACACTGTCTGATCCGCCATGATGCATCAAGAACACCAAGGAGATCAAAGCCGAAAACGCCACCGGTAGATCAAATTTTTTGATCTACCGGTAGATCAAACTTTTTGATCTACCGGTAGATCAAACTTTTTGATCTACCGGTAGATCAAACTTTTTGATCTACCGGTAGATCAAACTTTTTGATCTACCGGTAGATCAAACTTTTTGATCTACCGGTAGGTCAAATTTTTGATCTACCGGTAGATCAAACTTTTTGATCTACCGGTAGATCAAACTTTTTGATCTACCGGTAGATCAAAAAGTTTGATCTACCGGTAGATCAAATTTTTTGACCTACCGGTGGATCAAATTTTTTGATCTACCGGTAGATCAAAAAATTTGATCCACCGGTAGATCAGTTGTGGTAGATCAAAAACACCCCCGGTAGATCATATTATTCGATCCACCAAACCGCTTGACCTACCATACCAGTGGTAGACCAAAAACACCGCCGGTAGATCATATTATCTGATCTACCAAACCGTTTGATCAGACAGTTTGGTAGAATAAATAATATGATCCACCGGTGGTATTTCTGGTCTACCACTGGCATGACAGATCAAACAGCTTGGTAGATCGAATAATATGACCTACCGGCGGTGTTTTTGGTCTACCTTTGGTATGGTAGATTGAATACAGTGGTAGATCAAATGACCAAATCCTGTGCTACATGGAAATCAGCAATGACAGATCAGAACCACTGGTAGAGAGCAAACTATTGGGCCTACCATGGCATATCAGAAACACCGCCGGCAGACCAAAATCAGTGGTAGATCAAATATTAGCGGTAAATCAGAACATGGTAGATCAAAGCTACTACTGCCATGGATCGACCTATGGTGGATCAAGCCATGGTAGGTCAAATACAAGCAGTAAATCAAACCGGCAGACCAAACTATCTGATCTCCCATGGTTTCAACCACTTGTATTTGACGTACCATCGTTTGACCTAACATAGGTCAGTCTACGATAGATCAAATGATAGTAGCAGGTTTGACCTACCATGTTCTGACCTACCGCTAATATTTGATATACCATGGGGAAGTTCCTGTGCATTGCAAAGATCGAAAGCATAGAGCTGGATAGCGACTGGCTGTAGAACAGTAAGAAAAATGAAGCTACATGATGACCTCTTCGCAAATGATCACAATTCCCCCCTCTTCCTAGACTGCTCCCTCCTCTCGAAGCTGGCCTCTAAGCCCCGGATATCTCACAGCATTTTTGTAAGTCCCAAAATAAATGACGCGAAAGTTCACATCAAAAAGGGTTCCCTTAAAGACGTCCTTAAAAAATATGCAATTCTTTTGCTGTGCTTATTAGAAAGATATCTCACCGTAAAGACATCTTCTCGAGGCTCTATCAGACTTCAAACCTACCATAAAACTAGCTCGCCATCCCCTCCCTCCCCTCCCCATCCATTTCTTTCCCTATGAATTTAGCATCGTCACAACTTTTGACATAAACATAATCCAAACATCTCACCAGTTGCCAAAAGAACGACCATTATATGGATGAAATAAACAGTTACCGGAGGAAGAAATCGAAGGAGGAATACGCCAGTCAACGATAATCCTGAAAAGTACGCACTTGCTGCAAAACGCTATATATACCGCAATAATCAAATTGTGCAATAAAATAATAAATCTACTTCTATGCATTTATCATCTGAGTGATCCGCTTTCTCGTTTTCTTTTATCTACGACATTACACTACTACAACTATGCGAATACAGGGATATTCCTAGACTGGTCCCATTATTAGAGCCCTTATCCAGCGATAAGGGTGAATGCCTGCTGCGCCGAACACTTGGATTCGTAGAATGGAAGAGTTTAGTTACACTGCACTGGTACTTCCCGCTCCCTCCCTCCCTCCTTCTCTACATAAAGGTGAAGGTGAAAACTTCTTGAACCCTCAACCTGCATCCGCATTCTAAAATATGCAACCTGTGGGTAGCATAGACCTGCTTACAAATAATAAGAAGCGCGGTGAAGTCGGACGCCTACAATGACGTTTTCGCAAGGGTTACACTTAATGCCTTAAATGTTTCTCAGAAGTGGGTGTTTCAAATGACCACATGAGTTGCCCATTAAACATGAATCTTCCTATTACAAGCAACTAAATCACCTCTTGACGCATTTGTTCTGAATCCACGAAGAAACATATAAGACAGACATAAAACTATTCCCAAACAGGACCTTATAAGGTGGGATCATCGCTGCTCAGCAATGGGGTAACAGTCATCTCTCACCAACGAAGATGCCTTTTATAATATATCTTCTAAAGTTGAACATAAAGTTCACCATCTATCTCAGTATTTTCTTCAAAACCAATGAATATTCTTCATTATTCTATCAATTTACTCCGTTTGAAAAAATGTGGAAGGAGCTTTCTTTAGTAGGCCTTCATCAATGAAGCGACAGAGGAGTAGGGTGCGCGAAAAATGAGCAAAATTTCGCCCTGCATGACGGTGACCGGAAAATATAAAAACCTTAAAATGTGACTTATGGTGACCGGAAAATCATTTCAGCAGAAGAAACCCAACACAATACGGATTCATCTCAACTGTTCAGACAACATCGTTGAGTTGAACTGCGGTCATTTTCTGCACGACATGCGCTATTACCTTACGCTATATCAAAAACGTTTATAACTCTACCTGTAACAAGCATAGTTTAGTCAACAAAGTACAAAACCGAATCAGAGAGACCTATACAATACGCCCACCAACTGAAAATTTGCCTGCACATTCCGCTTTTTGACAACACTGAATTTCTTCTGCAAAACTCACCCAACACCGTCGACGGCAGTTGGATACCTCTCCTCACCGAGTGACAACTCAGGTGGTCTAGACCGTAGCGTGATAACCAGATTCGCATAAGGCCGATCTTGACCTCATCGTGTAACCTCGCCAATGCAAAATCTGCCAGCTTTTATTCTCCCCTGCAATAACATCTTCGTCTTTCTGTATGCAAACGACTCTCAAGGTAGGATCTAAGAACCTTTCAAACACCTTCCTGACGGAATCGTCGAAGAAGAGTGAACATTCTACACCCCGATTTGAAGTACGATATCGATCATATAAGAATACGAATGGAACAAAACAAAGTTTCACCTAAACTTCATCCTAAAGCTTATCAACCAACATAGCCATTCATCTCCCAGCATATCAACAACTGACACACTTCTGTATCTCAATAATACATACTATCTCGTCTACTCCTCAATCCCTTTCATTGTTCTCACTGCCCTTCGTGACGAAACTACTGCAACTGCGGGATTTTAAGGACAAACAAAACAAGAAGCGAACGAACCGATTGTTGAGCCATATATTGCAGCATTTAATATCTCTTTGCAGAAAGCCGACCGAGTAGCAATATTCAAGTCCAGACAGCAAATTGAACGAGGCGGTCTGATCGTCGGTGAAGTCAACAAATTGACTCTCAAGGAGACCCATTAGATCATGACCCAGATCCTCAGATCCAAGTAGAAAGCACCTAAAAATACATCCATCATTATATCTATGACAATGAAAACATATGGAACTGCTTGTAATGCATCTATTGCAAACCACAAAAAAAGTGGAAACAGGGATGACATATTACTGCAAAATAGGAAAGGGGAATGGAAAGGATGCGGGAAGGTAATTTAAAGATCAAAAAACAAACGAACAATTCCGGTTCTTACGTGTTTGTTAGCGGTTCTTTTCGCATTGCAGAACACTTGCCTCCGTTACCCATCCTCCTCCCTCCCCTTACCAACACGTTCAAGTATAAAACACCATAGCAGCTAGAGAGTGCGAAAGAAACAGCACATCACTGATGCCGTGCTCTAAAGCCAACATTATAAGTGGTGCACTTACCTCTGTCTCGGCGAAAATCGGCTGTTGCTTGCATATCGGTAACAATATCGATTAACCCAACAACATTCTTGTGATTCAACTGTCGCAGAGTCTTGATCTCGCGTACAGCCGTTATTGAAAAACCTTCTCGTTCTCAAGGCTGACCTTCTTCAGGGCGACGATCTGTCCTTAAATCACTAAAATAGCATGTCATATGCGATCACACTAGAGTTTCTCACCAAAAATTTACCTCTACAGGCTGTTCGTATGAACCGAACCATCCTTTCCCTTGGTTGCATATAGCTCAAAGCTGTCCGTATAAAAGAGAATGCTATCATACCCGGACAGCGATTGAATGTTGGGAAAAAACTAAATTAAAATAATGTTGTACTACGACGAAATATTTTATTAAGTTCCTATATTCCTTAGCTACTCTTAAATTTAATCAAACAGGCGTTAATTTTTCAAAAAGCGAAACGAACCAGTGAATTTATCGATCGCTTTATAGACCTCTACATTAGTGCCCCATCCACTTGCAGTTTTATAAGGTATTTCTCCACTGTCGAACAGCCCCAATTCTCGGGATCATCTCGAAGCTTTAGGCGTTTATTCAATACACTGCAACGCAATCCAATCACCTCTTTACAACAACGAGAAATTTTTAGTGACTCTAACTATCCAACTAATCGCTTCCTTCAACATCGACTGTGATAGATGGCAAAGTGGTTACATGTAACAACGCAACATAACCAATATGAAGGAACACAAGAAAACGCTCAATAAAACTGCAACGCACGAACGCTGCTTACAGAAATATTTTAATATGTAGAGTGAACATCACCACATACCCCCTCCCCTCCCTAGGAATAAACTACACTCCGTGAAGTACGAAATCAAATAACGACGTCAATATGAACACAACGGGAGCTGCACCGTTTCTCGAATTACAGGAGAACTCAGGAGAACTTGCGTGCTTCTCCTATTCTCATATTCTTATTTTACAATTGGCATAGAAAAGCCGAATATATCTTTTGTAAACTTCAAATAAGACAGTACACTCACAGTGAGCGGCAGAATGTCCTCTTTGGAGGCAACCTGTTGCTGACCGATGGTTGAGGCACGGGCGGTGGTGCTGGTGGAGGTATCCTGGGAAGCGGTAGCGACGGGAGCGTACTCATTGCTGTTACCGGATGGGCGGTAGGAGGCGACAATGGTGCAGGTGGAGGCGATTGGGATATTGAAGTTGAAGCGTGGGGTGGTCCAGGAGGTGGGATCGCAGTCGGCAGCAAAGGCGAAGGAGGAGGAAGAATTGGCGGTTCTGGTGCTGACAGTGGAGGTGGTAAAGGGGTGGCTGCGGATACGGCGGTGATGGGATCAGGAACGCCGAGTACTGAAAATCAAACATCACTGCAATCCACATCTGAGTTTAGTGCAACATAAGAATAGCACAGACGGGACCAAGTTAATTTCTCAGAATCCATCACGACTTCAACCGTTTTAAAAGTGAAGCTTTCATGACTCATCGTCCACAATTACTCCACGACTTTTTGAAGCTCATCTGCCTCTGTTCCGATCCCTCACCGGCTTCAATCCACCCAACTTACTAATTATAGGATGGTCGAATATGTGAATAAAAAGTAAATGTAAGAGTATAAGCATCGCAGTGCGATGATCCATCCAACTATAAGCAGTATGTTTAGAGGAAACTTCTAAAGTACAAGATGCAATGAACGTCTTCACGAGCGCTTAAAAACTGCTCTTTAACAAATAAACTTAAGTGGAACAAATTTCCACATATTATACCCAGAGCCAATAAAAAAAAGGAAGAAATTTTTTTGTAACAAGACGAAAATTTCAAACAGAAATGAAGGCGAAAAACAATATAAACCTATGAGTTCAATTCCCGGCGACTGCAACTTTGAGGGTCGCTAACGAAGAAACTTGGAGGTGAGGGGAGGGTGAATGCTGACAGGGGAAAGGAGAAAGCAAAATGATGCCCAAGAAAGGAAGATTAAATCGATGTACTGAACCTAAAGCTGAAAAGTGAGTTTGTGCAAACGGTGCCTTCAAAACCGGCCAAATTTCAGGAATCTTCTATTGCTGCCTAGCACTAACACGAGCAACAACTGCTACTACCATTTGTGCCCCTCATCAACATGCATAGCTAATTACTACTAGTACTGGCTTACTGCTACCAGTACTGCTGCTCACTACAATACTGTTATTATCAGTAATGGTTATTAAACCTAATATTAGTTCCTGCAAGCATGAGGTACTGGCACCTGTGTACGCAGTAAAGATATTACTACAGCATTAACGGGAATGCAGCCTTGGTAGAATTGTAGCATGGTAACAGCAATAGTAGTGGTACGCAGTGACGAAGAGAATTAACTGAGTGGGATAAGTCGAGTGGGGAACACAGGTAGTATGTAGCAGCAGGTGACACTATAGTTAGCAGTTCATGGCATGAGTTATACCAGTATAGCGCATCGATAGCTACCAAATGACGATAGTACCAATGACGAGCACAACCTATTTCAGAAACAACTTTAAAAGATACTGGTACTTGAGGAAGACGGAAGCAGTTTGTCTTCGAAATGAAAAGAATTATGCGAACCCCTTCCACTCACGGCAGCAGATGAGGTTTAAATTCTACTTGGAGGGTACGATGTTTCAGACCTATAACTTAAAACAAAATCAGGCATCATCGAGAACAGAGAAATACCTGAGCGGTGCACCCGTACTGGGAATTGTAGGTGGTCAATGCACCGTGGTATGCAACAGCATCCATTCCCAAAGGTACCGGCAGCAGGATTGACGACGGAGTATGCATGAGCACACCAGCCGGTATTGACGGTGGAGGCGGAGGCGATACCACATGTGCTGACGACATCTGCAATCACATCAATGTCCCTCTGCTTGCAAACGCTGCGATGATGGGTTCACTTAAGAAAGCACATGTTACCTTTGTGGGCTAGGGCTGCTACTATATCAGCTCTACTGCTGGTTCCATCCCTCTTCCCTAAAGCCAAATTCCATTTTGACAGCGGCGAAGTTTGGAGCCCTGAATACCCAACACTAAATAAGATCACTGCACGATACAGATGTTTCTCCGCAACGGACACTTTATTGCACAACGTAGATTGCTGTGCCTTAAAACATTTGATTCAGCGCTGCAAGCTAATTTTAGCCGGATTATTAACTCTGTGATCGTATACCTCCATCGCTGCTTACTGTGAAGGTTTGTAAGTAACCGCTGATACCTAACAGCACGTTACAAATAGAGCGTTGGTACCCAACAACTGTCTGTCCCTTATTCAGATATTCACAAGTATGCCACCTTTGCAATGATACTTCCTACTGATTACTTACTCAAATTTAAAGGGGTGTCCCCCACCTGATCACACATTGATATTCGCTGATAACATCCAACTACTGTAAGCAGTCAACAGTGACAGCGAAGCAGAATTTAATGAATTAAAGAAAAGTACGAAACAACTGAAGGCATTAAAAATCGCAGTATGAAGCCATCTGAAGTAAATTCGTCAAATCTGTCATAAACAGAACATAGACCTATTTAAAGAGTTCAAAGAACCAACCCGCATCAACATTACACTACAGAAGCAAACCAAATAAATATGCAGTAAACAACAGAACCTAAGGATGATATTCGATAAGACATCATTTCATGTGCACTTCATGCCCATATTCAGGGATTGCTCACCTACTAGTATAATATGGGGCCAAATCCGTCCCGTACTTACACCTCTAAGTACTCTCCAGAATAGAATTATTTTACGAAATAACAGTAATTGTTTTACAAAACGACATCACCTTCGAAAAAATAACCATCGTTTGAATGATGTAAGAAAGCAAAATTGCGGGCCCACAGAAATAGAAAAAACATCATGCGGGGAATTTCAACAACCTAAGGGATAACTAGCGCACAAAGATAACGAAAGAAATTGCCTGCGACGAATTGGGTTAATATCTATACGTACAGATCGCCGCAATGCGCTTTTAAGAGGCGACTTTATGAGGCTCCATAAAGGTGAATCAACGTTTCGTACGAGTAATTCTGGTTAGACTTAATAAGCAAATTTTATTATAAATTTCGCCAGAGATAACTGAGCATACCTTCGCAAGCTCGCTGATGTTCTCAATCTCACACTCGTCGATTCCAGTCATCGAATGCGTCGATTTAAGCATCTTATGTGGACTTCTGCAACAGAATCTGAGAATGACATTACAGTTGCTGCTCGTATAGAAACTTATAGAATCATTTCATCTATCTGTCAGTTTGATCCAACAATGGCTTCTTCTAGTTTATTTTTTCGGGAGCTTTTCAGCACCTGAAAGCATGTGAGCAATCTTCAACAAGGTAATGCAAAAAATCCGACGCCACTTAAGCCATCGACTGTTAACCGATCATGAACACATACACGATTACCTACGAAGTAAAAAATAAGAGCGCTTCAAAGGAAGCGTTAGCTGCCATTATTGTCAATATTGGGACGGCTGTGTGCAACAGATATTACATCAGTTCCTTCAAAACATCAGTCAAAAAAAGCTGAAAGTTGCTTTAGATGATCCTTGATTTTTTGGTTGGGAACGTATCCAGAAAAGATAATGCTAGCTTGGACTCAAAGAAAGTTTTTCATGAAATATACGCCACGCCGGCCTTCTCAGTAAAAAGCAAAAGAAACCGAAGTGGGTGTCCGACAAGTGCGTCCCCGATTCGTTGAGCATCATTCATGGAACAGTTCCAGAGCCCGCCCTTCCCTCTTTTTTTTTCACAGGATTTTAAGCGAAAGCGATTTCTGGTCAACATCGTTTATAACATTTGCCCTTCATTTTCGCTCTTATTAAACGCATAAATGTGCACCCAACTATTTGCACTACCGCTGAAATTACGTGCCAACCATTAGAGGTGAGGCGTTGATGACAGCGCTTACTGGTTAACGCTACGACGAGCACTGAATATAACAAATAAAGCTATCACGCACAATAATTTGGGTAAGAAAAAAAAAAGAGAAAAGCCGTATAATAAACTAATCCCAAGATCACAAGAATCGGAACTGGAAGATCACAAGAAGCGGAATTGGAAAAAAAAACTGAGTGGTCATATTGCGAGGTTTTTAAAGCCTCGTAAGAAACAACTGATGAATTATATTAAAAGAGAAAGAAACGGAGCCAGCAGTAGAAAAAAAACCTTTTTCTTCGATGAAATAACGCTTGTGGCTGGCTGAAGTCACACCTCTCTTCATAAATCCGAAAGAAATTTCTTCAAATTTCAGATGCAATTCAGATCGCTCAAATGAACTGAAGGAATAACATCCCACTATATTCAGTAATCGTAGGACCCGATCTGCTCATTTAAATGCTTGCAAATAACAATGCAGAAATAACGAACTTAGAAAGAAATGCGCTAAAACATTCCCATGAAAACTTGTACGGCTGATGCGTGATGATAAATTTACAACAAAATGAAGCCGACGTAACTATCGCTGGTCGTGTTAAACGATATGAAAGACACGACCCATCGCGAAAGAAACAGATATCGCACTACCATTTGAAAGCAGCAATGGCACTTTCAACGCTCGCCTCAACCGCGCGCTGATGTTTTGAATGCAGTGAGGAGGACACAGTAATGCCTCGCGAATCTTTTGCTTTTTGATCAATCAATGGCTCTTTCATGACTTTAACCTAGAGCGATTTGCCAGTATATTCGACCGACGAGGCGAAGTGCGAAATATGGCAGAAGCGAGAAATCGTGTAGGTTATCTGCACTATGCTCTACGCATTGCGAAGGTCGAAAGCATAGAGCTGGATAGAGACTGGCCGTAGAACAGTAAGAAAAATGAAGAGAATAATGGTGATGAAGGCAGTTAGAAGGGAAAACACGCATAAGCGAGATGCGAAAGAAATAGACAACCGCACTATCATTTCGAAAGCAGCAACTTTCGACGATCGCCTCAATCGCACGCTGTTTTGAATGCAAGTGAGGACACAATAATGCCTCGCGAATCTTTTGCCTTCTGATCAATCAATGCTCTTTCATCACTTTAAAGTAAAGCAATTTGCCACAGCATACTCGAGTGATAAGGTGGGTCAACACCGTTAACTAAAGTTCGTCCCTCATTTTGGCTCTTACTAAGCGCATAAACGAGTACCCAACTATTTGCACGACCATTGAAATTACACGCCAACCGCTGGAGGTGAGGTGTCGACGACAGCGCTTACTCGTTAATGCCCTACGACTTCCGCAAACCATAACAAGTGTGATTGTTGCGCCAAACTTCGGTTAGCCAGGAACAATGCAGCAACCCGCAAAACGAGCACCACTGGCCATCAGCCGAGTTACATTCCTTCGCGATGCTGTACCCCAACCAACCAACCAACCAATCTCAGTCCACCAACAGGCTCTATTTGTTTGTAACACCTCTCGCCAACTCTCCACCCTCCTTCCACAAAACATTTACGAACTTCCTCGATATGCTTTTCTATCTGCTGCTCGCGCCGATATACATTCCCTGCCAAAAGCACGCTAAATCATCCCTCTTATACCAGCCCATAAAATCATTCTGCATGTAGCATTCATGCCTAACGCTTTACAAGGTAAACAAACGCAAACATTTTACCTGCACCTTTTAGTGCTTGAGAAGATTTTAGCTATGCTGCAGTTACTCGTGCTTGTCGATAACATTTCAACGGAAATATGTTTATTAGTGAAATGTGAGTTCAAAACAAAAATCGAGAAAATACATCAACCCATGGAAATGCAAATTAAATCACAAAACGGAGATGAATCGCAATATATATCGAGCATCGTCCGACTGCTGACGTCGCTCTTTGATAAACTCACATCCCCAAACATCAATTTCCAAAAGTGATTTCTTCGTTTGGGGCTGCAAGTAATACGTGGTTTAGTTATGTAAGTAGAAATGCATGCAAGCAGGCACAAGTTTATGAAAAACACAAGAACTGGCAGCAATTTCAACGGGAGATAGCTTGACAGAAAAGCATGAGAGGACAGAGAGATGACGGAATAGAGGATGGGGAAGAGTGGAGGGGAATGGACTGCAAATGAATGGAAAGAAATAATACTTTACAATACGGCAACAACTCACAAACTAAACATCGAGGAAAAAACTTGCATACCTCAGATGAGAAAATTAAATCGGACTGGTTTAATGCCGAACAAATATTTATCAAAATTTGCATCCCTATCATTTTTTCCAACAATCATAAATGGGAGTTCCCCCTAACTCTTCCCCTCTCTCCGCTTGGACAGTCCAAAGCCTTCCCGTAAGACTGTTCGGAATTAAATCTCCAATCGGTAACGAGAAAAAACAATTAACCAGTCTTTTTATGAAACATGCACCTCATAACAAAAAGTGGGGCACTATTGAGCGCGTCAATGCGTTTTAATGCGAAAATTTTAGGGCTTTCGAAAATGATATAGGTGCAAATCAACGCGCTTGCCCCTCTTTATTAGGGACGAGCGCGCTGCATCGTTGCGTTGAAGAGGCGGTGGGGTCCACCGGAATGACAACGGCGTTGGGTGCTCGTTGCCTTCAGCCACTCTTTATTAGTAGCACGCGCGTTGCAGAGTACCCAATGCCCCTGCCATTGAGGCGGACCCCACCGCCTCTTCAACGCAACACTGCAACGCGTTTGCCCTAATCGTTGCATACTGCTCACGATTAATGGTGTAAAGAATAGAGCGCTTGAAAGCGCGGCAGTCCCTTATTCAGGCAATTGGACCGCCTAAATACACACACCTTTTGCGTGCAAGCGTTGCGTTCGCAGTGACTATCACAGCGCTGCGCATACGAAAATGATTTCGGGGACCGTCTAATCATTGAAAACTGTTCAGCTGAAGATAGCCGCTATCCGCAGCATTTTGTACGAAGCCGTTTTACTGCCTTAATAGCACCTGCGACCCCTTTCAACTCATCCTTCAAATCGACAAGTTGATGTTATCCCCTTCATTGCAGTGAAGGGGACTATGTAGTAGTCTGTTCCTATAAGACTGCGACCAACCTTCAGCACTGCAAAAACCTGGTTCCCAAGAAGGATCAAGCAAATTTTCTAACTAGGCACAACCTGATCTCAACCCAATTTGGAAGCTGTGGATGCATAGCAGGGCATGATTCGCAAGGAAAGTGCAAAGAATGTAAACGATGTGATGGAACGGTCCAAGAAGTATAAAGCAGCGGAGCATAGCAGAATTGGAGTATTCGAATCACGTTTTTGTCGAAGTGTCATGCTGGTAAAAGCAAATCAACAGGTTAGCCAACAGACCACTGATTTCGCTAGTTGAAAAGTTCATGGAAGCCATAACCAGAGATCGGAAAAAAGGCCAATAGTGCTCTTAAGCAATGAACGTGGGAAGTGAATGCGCTTTCTACTGCGCTTTACTTCAGCTCAAGAGGAACACTGTAAATTGAAAAGCGACCATCTAAGCAACGTGTAAGCAACTGTTTAAATTAAATGGGTGCCACTCCAACTCCCGGACCACCTATGATAACCTATGCCGAACCTGTGAAAACCTATGCCGAACCTGATCGCCAGCACGGAAATCTTTCGAAATTTTCCATGAAAAAGCAGATAAAGCACGATGCTGCGATGGGTCATGCAGTGTTTTCGAACCCCTATCAATAATTCTTCCATTCCCCGCAAGTGTGAAAAAATGCTCTAAAAAAGGACGCTTTACACTATACGTAGTGTAAAAGGACGCTTTAAAGCAATACAAATATAGGAAAAAAGTAAGTGGTAATGTTTTATAGCATAAAAAATTCGATGCAATAAACAAATTATGCAAATGTAGAAAATAAGCATAGCATAAGTTTGCCTTTAACGCAAATCATTTCACATGTAATCATGTGGGATTTGCGTGGTACAGAGGTTGACAACAAAAATCGAAACATTTCCGATTACGGCCATACGAGTTTTAGTTGATATTCAATTCGCATAGAACTGTGCCATCCGCCCAATCTCATATTTTATAGTTTCTTCCTTTTGGAACACACAACTGGCAAGCTCTTCAAAACGAAATTCCGGCAAAGCTGCTTCCCACAGAAGTATTTACCTTTGCTGAACAATGTTTTAATGCGAAAGCAGTGTCTACGTACAACTCGAATATTTCGCTACTATAAAATCAAAACCGCCAGCTGATGCTGATGGTATTGCAGCTTCGGGTATGAAATAGGAAATAGGCAATTCAGTTTTGTGATATCATTATCAAACAAGTAGTGAAATAATTTCGCTCCCAACCTTAAAGTGCGAACATCAAATCTCAACAATAAGAAATCCACAAATCACCAAGATACCCTACCTTATCCATTCGATCCTTCTGCGCACCAAATTTACCATCGTAGCCTTCACTTGCTTGTGGCATTCCTGTTAATTTCTTTTCCTGCAAATCATTACATCGCATACAGCCGAACGACAGAACATATCCACACAGACTAACAAATCGCTTCTTAGATAAGAATATGCCACATAGCACACAAACCAATCGTTCTCGTTCATCCACATATCACTGATATATTGATGACTCTCCTCTTCTACCATTCCAGAATTCATGAAACGCATTATTTTACCTCCCCCCCCCCCAAACCTTCCGCTTAAACCGATTTCCACCCATTATGCACATCATATTTGACGATGCGCTATCGAATACCTACAGAAAAGAATAGATAGTTAAATGTGACATAAGCGTGGAATACTTGTACCCTTTAGACGAATCATTATTACATGCTTCAGAATGACTTCAGCACAGAAAGACGCTCGTATCTCTCTCATTATCCCCTATATTATTAGTACCTTCACAGGTGAACTCTACCTTCTCTTTAACTATATCCTTCTCCTCGTTAATCTCAGAAACTCTTTGCATGCATCAGATTCTACGACCATTTATTTGTTGCAAGAATAACTTTAGCGATTACTGTTTAAAAAGTGTCGCCTATTTGAATTAAACAGCACCCACGCAGATTAACTCTTCCTTATTGAAAGAAGACCCTTCTTAGAGGAGTAAGTTCACAAGTAAATATTGTACATTCAATCAACTCTATATCAGCCACATATTCCCAGACCATGGTAAAGCACATCAATAAATTGCATAACCAACAAGCTGTGAATATATTCATCAAAATGTTTGCTCAAGGCAAACACATTACTTTATAAAATCGACCACTTCACCTCATTGATCATTTGAAGCTTCCTATTAACTGTAAAAATAAGCCCTCAGTTGGTCATCTCTTCGTATATAACCTTCAACCTCACTTTTCTAGACTTTCATTTCACCCCCTGTATACTACAGCAAGTTGGTTTCCTTCCTTTCAATCTTGTTCCGTCATAATGTCTAACATGCATAAAGGCAGATGCTTTAGGTAAAAATGACCTTTCCTCATTCCATCCAAGTTTTCTAGGACAGCTTGCGAGTTCGGTTAACGACCACGGGATCAAGTTTGACAGTAACCAAGATCAAGTGAGGTCTCTGAAAAATCCACAACCACCAAAAGACGCCCTTGCGATCCTTTCGTAAGCAATAGCAGTTTTACGCGTTGCCACAGAAATCGATTAGGAAAACCTCGTAATAAAGGTCTCTGTAGTGGCGTCATAAATCAAAAAAAAAAAGAAGAAAACCTACCATGAAATCGAGCTGCATCTCAACCATTGTCTTCTTTTGATTTCGGAACCAACGTTGGTTCCAAGCCAACAGTTGCACGCCACATCAAACCCATTCGTCAACCAGAAGCAATATGCCTGTAAATGCATAACACGGATTAAATAAAATAATGCTAGAAGTATAGTGATAGGCGAATGAAACAAGTGACTATTTTGTGGATGTAACTGAAAATAACACATCACTAAAAAATCGGATCTACCATACAATATGGTCCTATCCATTGATGACTATCGAATACCATTTTTCAATAATTAATCTGAAGGTAATCACTTCAATTTATGCTAAATCAAGCATCTCACTTTTTATGGGAACTATGAGAATTAATGATATAATTTGCACAAAAATTCTCCTATCTTAGTGGAAATTTCGCGGAGTTAGTAAACAAACAGATATGAAATTCAACAGGTATGTTATAAGGCAAAATCTTAACATAACTCTTGCTTAAAATTAAAGGAATGTATATTACGCATAAATGGAGCTACTTTCCATTAAAACAAATCATTTGACTCCTTTTCTGCTCCAACTCCCACCTGAGCAGAAACCTGCCAAAGAGGACTAACTAATGGCATTCTAAGGAAAAAATTGCCTAGGCACAACATATGACTGAGGCGATTTGCGTACACACATTGAAATAAGTCATGGGCATGTCTTCGCGCAAGCAGAGAGAAAGGGAAATTGAGCATGCAGCAGACAGCGAGAGTAGCAATCGTACAGCCAATTACAATGGGAGCTGCCTAGACCCTCACACCAATGACTTGGTGAGAACTGTGCTTTGATTACCGACCGCTTTAGTGAATATTTTCTATGCAAAGGAAACTGATACAATCAACGACTATTCCTAGACATGAAAAAGTTAAAAAAGCTTAGACAATTAATATGGCCTTCTAATCGATTCATAGTTTTAGGCGCAGATTTACATATGCAAATTTGGAGTTCTCATTTACGATATACAGCTGCGGCTGTCAGCATTTCACAACTTTTCGGCTAAACAACGGTTGGCACGTAAGCTGGCCGGGTAGTAAAACTCAAAATTCGAACTCTTCATGCAAGCCTACCTTCCTCCGCCCCCGCCCCTTCCACAGTCGTTCTAATATACATATATGAAAGTTGGTAGATTGAAGCCAAATATAGTAAAAAAAAAAAACGCGACAATTTATAAACAAGCATTGGCAAACCTAATATACCGTAAAAAGAAATATTATAACAACACGATTCTATTCGTACTGAGACAGGTAAATGATACTGAATGACAATATCATTTGCCTGTTGATATAAAGTTAGCAAACTGAAACTTTCTAAGCATTATTCACCAATTAAACGGAAACCCAAATATCGATCATTCAGGTAATTCAGGAAGCAAGCAATGACCGTTCATTGCATGGAATGTTTTAGTTTCAAAGCTTGAAGCATCAATTCTTGCAATCAAGATGCAGCAAGATTTCTCTGGATGGAGAATGCCATCACTGCTCACCTTCAGTCTATTTCAATGAATTGGGGATAGACGAAGGGGGTATGTTGAGCATTAAACAACAACACGCTGACCATTAAGATGGACCGCTGCAGGAAATAGCATATAAGAAAGAAATTCCGTCAGGCACGTAGTGACCAAAGACGAGTGACCATCCGGAATACGACCAAAACTAGCCGCAAATCATGAATGCAAGCGAAGAAAAAACTGTGGAGAAGTCGCGCGCATACCGTATGCTCACGCACTCTGTCCCTCTCGCAAACACATCAATGTTCCATGACGAGCACGCATTGGGTGCGCACACGGTGTGCGCGTACGCAGTGTGATCGACTGCCGTCGCAATGACGCTGCTTATTTCCCACTAACAATGACGGCTCGGGTTAGGTTTGTTGGTTTGCCCATAGGCATGTGGATTAGTGCCTGCTCTTACTCCACCAACCACTACAGTTAGTTCTGTAAGTAGCGATCACACCGATATCACCTTCATTCAGAATCCATTTCCCCACACTGAAACGCTTCGCACTTCAAAAATCCACGTTGCTGCCACCCGCACTCACTACACTATGCAATAGTACACATAGCTCACTTACTTAACTTTTTCACAACTAGAAAGTGTAAATGAACAAAACATTACTCTGTACACGTGTACGTACCCGTTCCGTTAAACGACAATCGCAAAGTCCAGGTCCATCTTTGTTGTAGAATATCGGAACAAAACACCGTCACAGCAAATTCGATCAACAGAAATGATGACCACTAAGTTAAATCACCTCGGCCATAAGCTGTCAATCACTTCGATGCGGCACTGCAAGGAGGGATCGCATTCGCAAATGGGAAAGTGGTAAGTAACTAGTTCAACTGGAGGAAAGTGCCTTCAAACAAAGTTGGAGATTGTGTTTGATGGTGATAATACACAGTGATTAAATTAAAACCTTATTCGAATATATCACAATAGCGCATCGAATAAATTTCAATAATAAGCGTCATATAACAGTGCCCTTTTCTCATTGCTCAATTGACCACCTCTATGAGACATAAATATATGTTAAAATCAAAACTGACCAAAATACCTTTCTAGATGACCGTTTCTTCCTTGCTAACTATTCACTCACTCTCTGAGCGATCAACAACTCCTATGGCCTCTCTTTTAAAAAAGTTTGGTAGTGTAGAAAGGAAAAGACGGGACGGAAGAATATGGGCATCCCGTCGGCGCCGAAATATGATATATATAATACACAAAGTTGTTTTATGTGGACTTCTAAAGGATTCCTTCACTACATGTTCGTGATTTGTTTATCACAATTTCATCCATCTTGAGTGCGCTGGATACCACGCAGATTGTGCGGTATACGATAAAATAGCTAGGAGACCACCCCCCCTTCCCACTTGGGTTAATTTCAAGAAGCTCATCAAATGGATTCTGATAGATTTTGTGATCATAAAGTCTTATATTGCAGAAATACCCGGCTACCTTCAGAATCCTTGGTTGCAACAGGACTTGTTTCTTATTGCCTCAGGTCTTCCATCGAAGCTACAGAGTACTTTAGTGCTACCTATCACCTGATGGAGGCGATATATTGCATGCACCACACCATCAATTCAGCCCTCGCGTCCCATTTCTACATTCGCTATTTCGCGTTAAGCTTCTAAGAAGGAAAGAGCTGTACTCCTTGTCACCTCCTGGACTGGTTTCATTTTTGCACAAGTCCAATGATCCCGACGGGAGAATTTTTCTCGAACAAATAGCCTGTAATAGGAATGATGCGCGGTCCACTGCCAACTACTTCGTATATCTCTTCCTCAATAATACGAGCACAATAATCAACTCTAATGAATTCTGGCTGTCGAGTCAACGGTATGCACAATTTCTTGAAGATCTAAGAGTGTGCACATAGTGTGTTCACATTTTCACTCATTAATGCAAAGATCTACGTCCTTACTCATTCCAATATCTTCACCTAATTATTAACCAAGAGTGCAGCCATAAAAGTTTTAAGTGGGGGGAGGAGATAGCGGGAGACGGAGAAGGGCTGAAGAGAAGGGTAAGTCCCTATTATTCCCTTCAACTCTTCGTGCCATCTCCTTCCTAAATATTCTCCAAAAACCCAAAGAATAGGACAGAGGGTAGTTGCCCTGTACCTTATTCCTACTTTTAGTGCGGCCTCACTTTATAAGAAGCCAGAATATGGCCGACATCAAAGCATCACAGCGTCAAACGTTAACAATTCCAACCCCAGACAACTGAATAAATAAATAAATAAATAAATAAATAATAAAAACGGCGTTGAATTAAACTCACACCTGGCTACAAAGAGGCTGGAGGAGGAACTGATGCAAACGAACATACTTATACGGATTCTCATTAGGTTATTCAAATATTCACGTAACTCTAATTGTAAAAAAAAAGAGGGTCATGAATAACACACATTTTAATAACAATTTCGGGATGCAAGAATTTCTTTGAAAGCAAAAAAAGAGACAGCTTATACATCGAAAAATATATAGTGAGGAAATGAGAACAATGAGAAAGATTACCTCGTTAATACCATTGAGTGAGTAGTAGAGAGAATCCACCCTCCAAAGACCACAGCCATGGCGGAGTTTTATCGGCCGTTTCGTCCTCATCAGTCATCTTCTGAAGCCACCTGCAGAACAATTTGCTTGAGAGTTGCAGTCCCTTCATAGGCCATAAAACGTTAAATGCTCTAAGCTAACGGCGAATTAGCGCGCTATCGGAAGCAAGTTGAAAAGCACGAAACGAAAGTGTCGACAATCGTTGCATGAAAAACTATAACACGGCAACAACGTCTGTGATGCAATGTTGTGTTCAAAGAAAACAAACAATAGGCTAGCCAGCCGGCAGGCGGAGCTTTTCCCCTCTCCCCTTTTCCAAGGTGGAAACAGCCATTTGAAGATCAGCAAAATGTTCGCCACTGGATTGGATGAACATCCTTTTTTGAAGTTATCTTGTTCCTTAAAAGTTTTCTGCCTTAAAAATCTTCCACCTTGAAAACAGCCTTTGCTTGGCATTACTAACGCTCATTATGGATAACGACTGGCACATCGATGAAAACTGCTAGCAGACTCCAAGAAAACGGATGCGGAGATGTCGAAAACGAATGCATCAACAGAAACATGGAAATAACACCGATGAAGGAGATTAAAGCTGCGTTTATAGTCAACATCCTCCTTCTAGCAAAGAGGATGAAAACTCCTACCCGAATAGTTTAAAGTAAAACAGATTATCGACGCAAGAACACGTCTATAGTACACCGCTGAAGATACTAGAAGTATCAAATTCATGCACTCTATTGCGTCATCCGCTATAGCGTTGCTCACCTAAGGAAGAAAAGTGACAACTAGGAAAGCACATCGCAAATGGGCCATGTGAGCCCGAATATACAGCGCTGAAGCCATTTTAAACATACACAGGACAAAATCTGGAACTCGTTGCAACATTCGAATGTGAGACAAAACCTGCAATAGAATGCATTCATAAAACATGAAAATCAGCGCATTCATTAGCAATCGCCTATAGGCAATAAAAACGATACGAATGAGAAATAGTTTCGAGCATGAAACCCCCTATTCTGGCGTATTAGCAGCTCACTTCTTCCGTAACTACTTTCACTGATATATAAGAATGAAATGGTGGAAATGAAATAGCAAACCAAAAGTAACAATCGAATTTTGTAATACCTTCTACACCACTAAACTTGCCTACTTATACAACACTGAAAATGTTCAAGAAAGTGGCCAAATTCAACATAGAGACGTTCCTTCTCCTTCTCGCTCACCTCACCAACGATAGGTTGCAAATCTCCTTCCCAGAACGCCTAAAGAAGATCGCCAAAATTCGAAGCAAAGGAGTTTTCTCCACTATCGGAGATATGGCTACAATAATACCATCCCATGCATCAACAAATACACCTTATGAATGCACATTTATACACTGCTTTATATATATTACTATATATATTACCATGAGAATTATATATATTACCATGAGATCCGTTGACTTCAACGGCTCAGTCCATGATATATATTATTACAAAGCACAATATTACTTACCCCACCCATTCCATACTACAAAGCACAATTTGCATTTTATGCAAATTAAACCACTGCCCGCAGACACAGCGCCAGAAAAAAAAACCACGTTTGAGACAACTTTCAAATGCACATGATTTTACTTAGTTTCTTAATGAAACCACTCATCACTACAGCTCCATTGAGTGAGGTTTTGGAATTTTTTTGCAGCATTTTAGAAATGAAAATGTCTTCTTTTCCCATTTGTGAAAATATTTCATAAAATCAGATTTTCTTCAAAAATTTCTGCAAATATTTTCCCATAAGATTAAAAAAAAACAATTTTCCAAAATTTCGGCGACCTTAAAAATATGGAACTTCTCAATACCACTATCATGGAATTAATGGCCTATGAGTCGATTCATCTTCATATAGAAGAGGCTCAGTTTTCGTTCTGCAAATCGACTGCGTCCCTGTCAGAATACAAATTTTGGAAAAAAATTTCATTTCTACTACGATTCGAACCAGAAAGCTTCAGACAGAACTTCAGAAAGAAAAATCCATCAAACGATATGTCTGAAGTAACAGAAGATGATTTTTTAATCCCAAATGTTTAGCACATTTGAATACCTATACCATTAAATGGCAACATAAAGGACAGAGAATGATGCTGCACAGGTAAACGCAAAATTTTCAACGTTCATAATAAATCACATAAGGTGTATTGGAAAAAATGACCTGATTTGGAATAGTGATACTAATCTTAGATCGTTTAGATGATGATTCTTCCACCGCGTTTTCGTTCGCCTTTCTACGTCCATATTTGTCCAATTTTACCAATACCTATATAAAATGTGGATACACATTCAGACACACATATGAAAATATACTAAACATCAAGGACGATTATAGTAAACTCATAACACAACAAACTGTATAAGGTGAATGCTGCCAGTATGATTTATTCACGTCGAGAAGCCTTAAATGCCTATCTACAACAAGGAAGTAACCAGAAAAAAAGATATTCCACGAAGGGGTCGACGGATTGAGATGGACGCATCAATACTTCTGGTTTCTCTAAATGTCCCTAGCACTTTCCCTCTAAATACCACTAAAAACTTCCAAACAGGACGATCGTTCCTATCGAATCTAATCTGCCTATACCGTGAATATGTAAAACTTGTACCAATAATAAGATTACATAAATCTACTACCAAGATGAAATAAATAAAATGACAATAATATTTTTTATAAATGAAGCCTAACGATTAAAAAAAAAGATTATATTAGCAATAATTGAGAGTATATTAACACAGTCTTCGATTATCAACGAATGAAAGCTTTGTTTAGCACAAAGTGAGTTTAGCCCTCATACTATAACATAGAAAACAATCTATACAAATACTACGTTGACTCGCTAATATGATAGCCATATTGACATAATCCAAACGAAGAAGATCGAAAAAAACAAGGCAAAAGCCGACTGGAAAGTGTACACCTTCAAAACTTTGTGTACGATAAGAAATAGTCCTCTCTACTTCTAAAACACCTGTGCATATCAAATAAACACACCTAGAAAGGAGCCAGAACCTACGAGGGAGAGGGGAAGAAGGGGAGAGGAGGAAGAGAAAAACAGTGAGACCCCCTGATTGTTTCGAGGTTGTCAAAGTGGATTCAACAGAACCATGACCATGAGTATTCGGAGACATTATGCCTCCCTAGAAACTATACCCATTAAAATCTACATTCATCTTGCCAAAATGGGTTATAAATAGTAGTTTTTCTTAGCACGATGTCATCTTATGGCTAATTTTTGGACATTTCAACATCGAATCCTCCCATCCTCCCCCCCCCCAATCTCTTGATGAAGATCCCTAAATGAACGATTCGATCCAGATATCTCTCTTTAGGCCACTCGAATCTTAGAAATAGCAACGTGGTGAATAATTTGCTACCATCTATAACTGATGAATGGATCATGGATAAGTCAATGTACTATAACAAACGAGAAGATAGTAAACAACAGCATTCAAAAATTAATTCTACAATAGTGCATAAATATTGTTATTAAACAAAAAGCGCTTCTCTATGCAAAGATAAAGAGTAAACGCATAAAAAAAAGCCGATTTAAAAGTTACAAAAATAAAATAAAATAAAAAAATAAACAAGAGTAACTAAGAAAGTTTTATTTTGCAACCAGAAAAATGCACTAACAAGATAACGAAAGATTTCTTTAAATCACCGTTATTCCCATTATATGAAATATAATGAAAAGAAGAAAAACTCAATGGAATGAAACAGAGATTCACAATAAAGTGGGGATTTAAGGTGAAATGTGTCTAAGGGAATGGGCTAAACAACTGAATGACTGGGAAGAGGGAAGGGGAGGAGGAGGAGGACTGTCGGCAACCAAATAGAATTGGGGCATAATACATATGGAAGCAGCAGAATTGGGGCATACATATGGAAGCAGCCGATTGAAAAAATTCTGAACACTCAATGCCTGAGGGCATCACATACACGCATAACACGATAAATAAATCTCGTGTTAACGGAAATGTGATGACGTTGCAATCCCACCTCTTCGCCCCCCCCCCAAGCCCCTCCTCTCCAGAAAAAATTTGGGTAAAGCAGCAACATTTAAGAGACTTCTATTCCGCGTATAAACTAGTGCAGCCCATGATCGGCATTCGGTGCCTTCAAATCATTTAGTTTCCACCCACTCACCTATACTTCACTATGTCCTACTAGACATGTAAATTAAAAGAAGAATACCTGTCATGATGCAGCACTTGTGCTCGAAATGGTCGCTTTACGCAACTCATCCTCTTGCAACACTTATATCAATATTTCTGCATCACTACCCAATCGTTTCACCTTATTCTCCTCCTAGAATTACTTCTAACTCACCAAAACGTTCGGCATCGAAAGCACTCACAATCCTTCCCTCTCTTATCATTTCCTCTATAAAACCTCAATAAATTATCAATGATAACAACGATCACTAGTCAAAAAATGATAATTCTATGACGGTCCTCCTCCTCCCTTCCCCCTCCCCTTATACCACAGAAAAGCAAACATTTACTATGTATTGTCGAACCGTATACTTGAACTAGTTCGCATATGAATAAACCTTGCAGGCATTTGCTGAGCCTTGATAGCAAGCCAAACTTAAACATCGCCCAGAAATCCAGAAAAAATTAACGCTCCAGTTTTTTCGACTCTCAAAAGATGGAGTGAAAGAAGAGGGTGACGAAGCCGGACGAAGTACAGTTCCATTTACCCCACCCTCATACTGAGAAAATGCACTCAAGGTTGGACCACAATAACCTCCCCCCCTCCCCCTCCTAATTCGCCTAAACTCCAAGCCTTTCATGTATTAAAATGCATAAAACAATGTTCCAACAGAAATCGAACTGTCAATCAGTAATTAAAAATAACACAGAAAAAAAAAAAACAACCAGCAAGGATCACTCCTAAGGCTTAATTTCAATAAAACATTTACCTTTACTCCAGTTTTTCGCTCATTCCGTAGATATTGATAAACGCTCATTCCGTAGGCAATGAAAAACACACAAAAAACAGAGACTTAACCTTCCCCCCCCCCCCCTCCTCCAAACAAAAATGCGCTCCTGAAGGCGAAAAATGAAAGTCGGAAGAGTTTAGTGAAATAGTAGTGGGAATCCGAACTAGACGTTACGTTGACAATATGCGACCAGAAAATACCATAGCCCCGTCACACTGCGAGAGATCTTTTCGGGACTTCCTCACCTCTCATCCCCAATCCTTGCCTTCCCTACAGACGTAACAAAGCAACAGCATTCGGGAACCGAAATATTTAAACATAACTGCAATGTAACCTCTTTCCCCTCTCCCTCCCATCCTCCGAGATACACTGCTGGGACAACAGGTCAAGAGGTTTGAATCCAGGTTCTTGGCAATGACCCATGTTATCATGAAACATGCTCCCATGAGATACCATCAAGAGGTTGTGCCGTCTCGCCATAACCATCTAGACATGATCAAACAACATATTTCTCAGTGATGTTCAACGGTGTCGATTTACCAATTCAGTAATTCAAGGATCAGCATCAACTCAATAATGAGTATAGAGGCGTACAACATAATATGGATAGAATATATGTTGCAGTGGTAAATGAAATTCGATGATTGCATAAATAATAGACAACAATAGTGCCATGCTTATTTACTCAGAAACTAGTACAGTGTATATAGAAAATGCGGTATTGTAGAGGTGTTCAATTTTGGAGATATGTGGGGGGAGAGGGAGAGGGGAAGTGAAAAGATAAAGAGGAGAGATTAAATTCGAATAATATATAGGTCACTATTGTTTGTGCTGAATGAATTATTCCATTAGCGCTAAATTCAAATGCATAAAGAGTGTTGAATAATTACCACATCCAATTTGCATTATACAATCACAACAATCATTCATAATTGAGTGAATGAAATTGCATTTGATAATAACTGCTTTCCGCATTGCCTAAATTGCTAAATATTCCTCATAAACACTTACTGTATTCAGATAAACCAACATTTCGTTAACAGAATGAAATGGGCAACGGGGGGGGGGGGGGGGGAGGGGAGGGGGAGAGTGGTGCAACAAAAAAACGATAAACAATCAAAACCAGTGGCAAAATTATGCGATGTGAAGTCTGATACATCCAGGATTTCATGTGTAATACTATCCAACCCTAAATACTCTGAAACTTTTTTTTCTTGAAAATGATTCCATATCAGCGCTGCAAAATCATCAACAAATGACCGAAGCTATAAAAACAACAAAAGAGAAGTTTATAGCATCGCTATGAAACTCCCATTGACGGGTGTATATTTCACATTATACGGTAGATGCAAAAGAATAGGGATGAGTATATATGCTAATTATATAAAAGTAATAGCAGTTTTAAAAATTAACAACAATTTTTAACAAGCATGGATAACTCGAAACTAACAAAGCGAAAAATTAAAAAATGACAGAAAAAATCAATAGTTTTATTAATTATACATACCATTATTGCGTTTGGACCATTAAAGTTCTAATAGGGTTCTTTGTCTCGTCCCTAAAATATAATATATTTAGCATTGACCTTTAAATTACCTTTAATTTGTCCAAATCGATTATGGAGGGGAAGAGGAATCCGAATGGAAAAAGGGATGACCTTAAATATTCCATCAGTAAGGTGCATTTTCTATACAAGACAATAAAAAAAACAAATGCAGAAAACTGTCATTTAAATAATCCCCATGAAAGGAGATAAATTTTGCATAGAAATTCAATGGAAAGATTATAATAAAAAATCTTTTATTATAAAAAGAAATTCTTCTTATTCGCTTACTATCTCCTCCGTTTCCCTCTCACTTCTTCATAGATTTTATAAGGTGCATTCAAAAACAGACTTTTCGCATCAGTTTAATGGAATTTGGAATACAGCCAATTAATTTAAGAATTGGAGTCTAGAAACGAAGATTTAATACCGTTTCCACAAACGCGCCAAATTTAAACGCAAAACTTTGAACATACCTACGCATTGAAAGTACAAGATTGCCGTGAGCACGATGATGGATCGATCGACCGTTCATGACTTGACAAAGAATCCAAACGGAATGCAATAAGGAACAAGTCCGCGGAGTGCAAAGTTCACGGCCAATGCAATTCGTTTTCAACGAACCTCAGAGCATAAGTGCCTCAATTAGATGATGGTCAATTAAAAAGCTAAGCTCGCTCTTAAAATATCAAATGAATACCAAATGAGATCCTCATGTACTGGTTGGCGTAACCTATGATTATGGATCATAACCATATCCAGCACATCACTAATTTCCCTTTTATGAGCAGCAATCAAGATGTCTATATAAGATAGAACGTCACAGCTACAACGACTGCCCATTTGCTGCGGTATAGCTATATGTGAGTTCACCACTTCTTTCATTCAACTGCTGGGCCCTATTCTAGTCGTATCCCCCTCCCTCATCCCCTTAAACTAACGAAAGCTTCAAATGCCTAAAACTTGTGAGCGTGAGATTGAACAGCTTAAATGCAGATCATTATTGAGATTTTCAGCTCAAATTCGATCATCGTTTTATAGAAAAAATTCTCCAAAAATAAAATTCTTACAAATACATTCTTACATTATAGAGGGGGAAAAGGAGGGAAAAGGTTTATTTCTCCGATCCGTTGAGGTCGTTAAGTTAGAAGGGAATCGACCTTCTCTCTCATTTCTTCTGATTGGATTCAGTGATAATTTGGGATTGTTTGATTCTTATGGCATTCGCCCAACGTATGACATGGTATTAAATGGTGACAATCTTGCTAAAACCTTTAGCTGGAAGGGGCGATTTTGGGACATTGGTGTGGTTGCCAACAAGAAGAAACCCACGTTTATGAAACCGAGTATATGGAAACTTTCCTAAGTGGCCTGCACCTCTTTCAGTTCCCAAACTCTAGTGACTTCGCTAATTCTGCGGCAAACCTATTCGCCTATACCAGTGACAGATTGTGCTCCTTGCATTACGCTCAGCTTCATCAGAAGGTGAGCAACCATGGAAATCGGCTGAAAACGTCGGTCTATCACTCAAGTGCAACTCAAGGCTTCCGGTGGGTTTTTTTACAGCAACTGACATTTTCCTGACATGGAACGAGCCGACGATTCAATGCTTCATTATTTGTTCAGCTGACCTTAACACAATCGATCTTTGACTTACTGTTGCGGTGATCCTTTTCTTTCTGCTGAGTAAGTCACTGCACGTGACTTGCTAAGATCGGTACTCCTCAAATGTGAGCATTTTACATGAACTGGAGAGGTAGAAAGCGAAAATGCCAGACAGAGTCTTTATGACTTCGAATTTAAATTCCCCCCACACTGGGAATTCCATATCCATCGAAAATTTCTATTCTTACACCAACCGACCGTCGAGGGATTATGCTGACCAACTTGACCAGAATTATTTTTTCATAACCCTAGCGGGAATGCAACGACTTGCTCTATAATATCCATTTCGAACATTCAGCTGCACTATCAGAATAATGAGGGTTTTGTCGTAGACGATCGTTTTCTCAATGCAGCAGAGTTTGTCCTCCATTCCAGGTATCATTTCGCTTTTAGTATCCGCGTAGCCCGAGCAGCGAGTCTATAGGTATCCTTTATTTACCTTTAAATCCTTTATTCAGGTCACATTAGGTACATTTGGTTTATTGTTTTATACCAAGGGGTATAAAAACCTTTCTCGTTTGGCACTTTCGCAACAGGCACGTTCGAAGCAAACGTGAAATCAAATGACGTCGCATGGCAGGCCACGGTAGATCAAGGGATACTGCTGGATCATACCACAGTAGGCAAAATGATGGTAATGTGTCTGATCTCTTGTCGTCGGTTATACTATCATTTTATCTAGCACGGTAAATCAAACTCGTTATTTTGATGTACCATGGTCGACCATACTATTTTCACAGTGACTTACCACGGCAGATCAGATAATGGTATGATCGACCATGGTACATCAAAATAACGAGTTTGACCTACCATGGTTGATAAAAAGTTACTGTTACCTACCGTGCTGGATTATACCACCGTTTGGTCTACCATGGTTACAGTTAGTACTTTGACCTGCCCCATAGCAGATCATACCAAACTTGCTACTTTGGTCTACCGCGGTAGGTCAAAAACAACATCGGCGTTAGACCGCAATAGATCAAAGACACCGGAGATCAAACTATTTGATCTATCAAACTGTTTGTCTACCACGCTTAATTAAAATCAATGGTAGATCAAAAACGAGAATGGTGGATCAAAAAAATCCGATCTACCATGGCAGATCAAACTTACTACTTACTACCATTTTGACCTGTGATAGCAGTAAGTTTGATCTCACCGTAGCAAATCGGACCAACTACTATCATGTGATCTGCCATAGTAGATCATAATACTATCATTTGATGTATCGCGGCAGAATCATTTTGGTGAGCATAATCAAAATGGGCCCGCTGTGAGTTAAGCGACGACGGTGGGCACTGAATCGATTAGGAGGGTCGGGATCGACTGCGAGTGGCCAGGGTTGCCAAAGGAAAACGGCTCCTTGCAAGTACAGTTGATCGAGGCGATATATAATGAGGTACAGTGCCATCCGATTCGACCACAATTCCACTCGCAGTCGCCATTTGCAAGTTCTAAGCTGTGAAAATTAGTGAAAAGCAAGCGTTAGAAGCCACATACCTACCAAAGAAAATGCATGCTGAAGCTCACGACTACGTTCCTATCAAGAAAACTCATCTTAGGCTTTCTGATACAAAGCTACTCAGGATCCGAAACAGTTATGGAGACCGGATTTCTAAACCTTCTATGACGCTATAGGCCTTGGAATTATCATGCTAAATAATATCACTCCTTTAACAAGGAAACATCTAACAAATTCCAGGATTGCTGCCATTATAAACTAGATCAGTGAAAGATAAAACTTAATAAAGATATGCAAAACAAAAGCAGGCCGATGATGAAGAACTTTTCACAATATTTCCGTTCGCAATCTCTCTTTTATGGAACCAAAAATGATAGAGTTCTAGAACTGCGACCGTTTACGCGACATTAATGATAACCTCATTGGCTCCTACAACGTGAAAGTCACCCACTCGGATGCTTGTAAAAAACAAACGAGCAATACCTACTTCACAAACGAAAGGTTTACAGAAGACAGTAGAACAGTCAAGGAAAGAAACGTCAAAAAGTCGAAAAAAAAAGTTAGAACGCTTGTATCACTTTTACTAATAACTTGTACCCAGGTTTTAGCAACTTTCGTGACTTTCTCAAATGGAAGAATAAGTAGAAGAGAAAGAAAGAAAGAAAACATCCCGCTGAAGGATTTATCAATGTCGGATCTGGCTACAGTATGCATGCACGACCGGCAAACATGGAACATTCCAATGCTCCTCTCTTGTCTCGTTATTTTACCTGTTTCACAAATTCCTAAGCTGAAATTTGTTCCAAAACATTCAGTGCGACTTGCACATTCCTTCTATAAGAAAAACTCCATTGTCTCGATGTTAAACTAAAATTTGAAAAAACACCTCCATAGATGAATATTTGGACTAATGAGACGCCCTTGGAAATTTGTTACATGGAAGAGAACTTATTTACTCGCACCTGCTAGTGTAACCGAATAGATAATAGACGGGAAAGCCATCAAATCCTGGCTCACAACCTATTGGTCCACTACCAATGCACAATGAACAGATCTGAACTCACCAGCTCATTTTGAGATCTTTCATCGATCCTATCGCACCACTGTGGATCCATTGAAACATTCCTCTCGGAGTCACTTGGCCGTTTTGATGTACCCCAACCTCCTAAGAAATCAGCAAGCTTAACGAAGAATCCTTCCAGGTTCATATAGACAGCAGACCAAAAAAAAAAAAAACCAAGTGAAGCATAAAAGGAAACAACTCAAATTTTATTGTTTGTTTGCGAAATCAGGTCTTAAAAAACGTTAATTTAAAGAGTCAGTCGCCAAAATTGCAATAATTAGTCTTTCTTCACTTTTTCAACAATTTAAGGGTGGGAGAAACCGCCCTTTGGTTTTCATTCAACATCGACATGAATCTCCTGGTTGCGCTTTCAAGAAATATAACCAATTAAAGAAGAAGCTGTCTCAACTCATCACACATTTTCACAGCGAAATGGTTGTTATCCAAACCAGAAAGATAAAGTTCCTCATGAAAAATCGCTTTGTGCATGAAATGACATGAAGCTTCAATATGGCATCAGATAATCTCTACAGTTCAGTACCAATTGCCCAAACTGCTCACACACAAATACACCTAGCCCCAGTTTAGGATAATATTCCGCTCGAATCCACTTCATTCTCATGAGGATAAAAAAGGTGAACTGAAAATAAACGAAACACCTCAACTAAGAAAAAGGTAGCCAAGACATGAAACATTCTTTAGTAGATCTAACCTAAAGACCATTTACAGTACGCAATCCTTAAGAAAAATATGGTTCCCGTTTGAACGTATTCTTTCGAAACGAAAAAGAAAAAAAAAAAGAACTTAAATACGAGAACTTACCCATTCGAATTTTAGGTGTCACAGAAGCCAAGAGTGGTAGCACCTTCGACGACGACGATTTTATAGATCGTATGCCACCCTCACGTTGGTTTCCACTGAGCTGTTGCTGCAGTCGACGCGCTAAACGTTCATCTTCGGCCTTAAAATGTTCACGAGCTTTGAACAAAAAAGCATTGGATGAAATTACTAAAAATCTAAAGAATATGCTCTCCACCGATATCAGCTGAATACGGCTACTCAACTTCAATAGCCTATGATGCAATCAAGTATCGGTAACGGCAGCTAACTGCGGTCATGTTAATACAGTCACTAGCATGCGCGCCGATTGGTATCTTGGTCTCACATATGCCGTGCGAGACGGTGACGGCTACGATGCTCACTAGGACTAATATGGTGCATGAAAATACCTGCCAGTCTTCCCCCTCAACCCTTCCTTGTCCCTTCCTCGTTTCAGATCTCTTTTTGCGGCCTATCCAGCAAGATGACGCAAGGAAAAATAACTTGACTAACAGAGTAATATGAAAATCACTATAACAGTCAATTTACACGAAATGCGTTCTGTGCAAGGCATTGTGCAGCGTCGCAGTTTTCAAACATGACATTCACTGCAGACAGCTGCCATATTTCTTAGCGTGTTGCATTTAGTGGTTATCAAAAAAGTGCAGGTATCAGTCGTAAATGGTAAAGTGCTCATACACAGAATCCGTTGTTACGAGCCTTAAATAATCCAAAACAGCATAATTTGGAAATTAAAATCAGCAGACAAAATAAAGACATATGTACGTTTCAGCGTACCTCTTGTCGACGAATTTCTTCATCCAGTTGTAGTCGTCGTGCGAGCTCAGCATCGAGACGTGCCTGCGATTCCCTTTTCAGCGCCTCCTCACGCTCAAACTCCAACTGCAGACGATGCGCTATTGCTTCATCAGTTTTTGCTCTGCAATGATCAAGAGCCCTAAACTTTGTCAACACCTCCATAAAATTGGACAACGCATCAGCCAATTCTAACTATTAGACCACCCTGCACCACAAATACTCGAAAGGCAAGACATCAAGAAAAACACCACACAGACTCGTCGCTTCAAAAACCCCACAGCCAAAAGACAAATTTTGTCTATTCCCGGCTGATTCGAAAAAACCTGTACTTTGCTGCAAAGTGAGAGCTTGACAAATCAACGTATAAAAAAGTTTTTGCTCATGCAGAATAAATTACAGTCGTGATTTTTTGTTGCCAAAGCCTTTTTGGTTGGGAGCTGAAGCTGTTCGGCTAGACTCTATATGATTCACCCTAATTTGTTTACTCCAAGTAGGAAGTGAGGTTCAAGGGGGTTTCCCAGAAAACTGGATTGGACAAGACATCTCTATAATCCGCTCTTGCAGCAAGTTGTGAAAGATGCATTCAAGAAGTAATGGAATCAGCATTTCAGCAGCAACGTAGGGATACAATTTTGTTCATAACCCTCGTTTACCATGCCAAGGTAGGATTCGATCGGTTTTCTCTTGGAACTAAAGACGACTAGAATGCACAAACATTAGCAAAAGAAATCGGATCGCTAGTGACTATCAACCTTCGTTCGAGGAAGAAAAGGCCGACGACTGACAGACCTCTGATTTAACACCGAAAAGCTCACTTACAAGAAGAGATGACTTTTCAAAGTTAACGATTAAGGTCTTATGACACCAACCACGTAGATGATTAACGAAGGCTTGAGAATGGATATCAGCAATATGTTTAACGTCATAAATCATCTTGAAAGTTTTTAAACAGATACTGCATATAGCCTGCAGACATGGGTCGCTTCACTTGAGCACGAGAAACGAATAGCCGATCGGAATGCTTAAGAATGCTTCTCTCGATTTTCGATTATTTTTAGAAAGCAATTCTCAGCGTCAACCATGGTTGCAAAGGAACTGCAGTAAAGTCAACAATCTGCCATTGGCAAATCATCCTTAACTACGACAGCACTTTTGAAGGACCAAGAGAAAAACCTCTTAATTACTGAGAGACGAACATGCGATTGCTGTGTTGAGCACGGCATTCGGCCGCAATGCGATCCTCCATGGCTTGCTCTCGCAACGATTGTCTCAGGTCAACGCCCATTCGACGACGTTCCATACGATTCAATGCATAATGACGTCCGAATTCTTCATCCTGAAGCCGTTGGGCCAAGTTGAAGTCTTCGTAGCTGCGTAATCTTGATGCCACTGTAAAATTTCATTACAAGGGCACTAGTCGATTCACTGAACTAAACCCATACATTAATAGTGCAATCACATAGAATTTGTTAATGAAGACCTGAATCCGCTAAAAGCTTCGTCGCGAAAACGACAAAGAAGCAATCGCCAGCTGCAAATTCGAATCGTCTCAGGACAGGTTGCAGACGTCCAGAAACCTAAGCTCCTTTATACAAAAAGAAGACCAAATGCGCCGTTTCTAGAACATGCTCCCTTCTAAGTACCACTCGTTAGGCGCTTAGAACATATCAGATTCAATCACCAAATTCCACAAATACTAAAGCTACACTTCCTGCAGCCCTCCTGGCTCCGAGTACAAGACAGAGAGATAACGATGGGGATGGGACGTTACAACTGACAGAAGACTTTTACTCATTCCACGAAGTTAAAATGGCCAGGGTTCCTCCCGCCTCTGATCGTCGGAAAACGAGATACGATACTCTGAATTAAAATTCGCTTGAATCAGAAAAGATCTCCATGTAACGTTTGTTAGCATGATGAAAACCAAAAGCAAAATTGCGCTCTAACCTCTAGAAAACTGAGTTCAACCCCAGGGAAAGAATCTTTCAGAGATCATGAGGAGCGATACACTTTCTACCGTTACATCAGTATGAACAACTCTCCCAGCACTCAATAAAGCGGAATGAATTTCAGCTCAGATTTGGACCGCACATACCGTGTTTCCGAATGTCTGAACGTCCTGAGCGGATTAACAGCTCATTTAAACAAAAAAATCTTCGTTTGAGCAGACACCCTTGATGTAAAAATAATGGACAAACAGAAGGGCGCTCTCTGGATGCGCAATAATCGGTTTCTGCACCTGCCGACTCTCTCAGGCGTTCTCAACTCGTTGGTCATTGAACTTGTCGCCCATATGCTATTTCAAGTAAGCAAACTGCTACAGACGTTGCGCAAAACGTCCAATAATTTCATTAGCCAAAAACATGAGTAAAGAGGAAAACAAAAGCGGCGATATTTCCTCAAACGCTGGGTACAGTTCAAAAAACTACAAAAATTTCGCAAAAATTAGAAAATTTTTAAAACCGCAAAAGTAAAATATACAAAAATTTCTGAGCTCTACAGAACAATTTAAAAAAAGAATGTTTGAAATGCGCCAACTGCGTTCCTATAACAGATGCAGCATAAAAACTGTTTAGAAATATTGTAAAGAAAACGCGCACCACCACATCGCACACTATACCAACTCTCAGCGAAACGTTTTGCGCAATGCACGCGAGCAGGACCTAGTACACTCTTTAGCGCGTGATTCACCGCCACTCGTAGTGACATGCACGCGAGCAAGACCTAGCACACTCTCTAGCGCGTGATTCACCACCACTCGTACGGTAGGCCACCGCCCTCGTTTGGAACACAACCTACATTGAATGGGCTAGAAGTGATAGAACGCAGCACACTCATCCCGTGCGTATACTAACATACTTTATTGGAAAGAAATGTTGAGTGAAAATATGTGCTAAGGTTAACGTTCCATATAGGCCCGTCACCTTTGCCAGTAACGTCTCGCACTACAATCATTGTGTAAAAAAAACTCAGGCTTATGCCTAACTCCATTGAACTAAACTCACAAACTCACACGCTATAAAAATATCGAGTTTTACAGAGCATTTAAAAAGGTTTAGAGATGACGTAAACTACAAAGCGCTCTGCAGCACCAAATAAGAATGCTTAATAACGAGAAAGACTCATCTCAGTGCAGATTTCCGCAGTTTGTCAACGATCGAATTTGAGTTTCGGTCAGGAGACTAGCTATGGAAATGTTTTCTTGACTGCTCCTAAAGAGAATATTTCATCCCCAAAAATTTTTACAGGTGGTACCAATAACAACAGTTCAAAGCATGCATACCACGACAACAGCTGCACAACAAACAATCACAAACCTTTATGGACGGGTTCATTGTGCTCAGCTGCCGTCGAATGCATTACTATCTCCTGAAAGTAGCTAGATTTATTACATCAATGCGAAGAAGGAAAGGTGAAACGATGCGAATGAAACAACCAAATGATGCAACATAACAGAAATCACACCTCAAAAATAAGCGTACCATCTATCACTCACTAAATAAATTCATTAACAAACCAAAGAAAGCAAAAGATTGCCATTTTCTTCAAATGATGGTGGAAAACGCAAGATGGGTTGAAACAATATGCACTTGTTTAATTCCGCTCACTTGACCAACCAGTTCGGGAACTAGCAATAAATAATGAAAGATGCACGAAACAGCATATGCTTGTGTAACTCCGCTCACTAGACCAACCGGTTCGAGAACTACCAATAATGAAACAAGCAGCATGGAACATATTTTAAGCGATTCAACCATCCAAACAAAGATCTTTCAAAAAATCTCCCCGCGGCCCCATCGATCGAAAATGTAGACTGACCAGTATAAGATGGTAGAACCTCTGGTATTTTTAAATGTCTTCGGCTCTTTCCGAAGTTCAACAATCAGCCTGGAGGCTGATACAGGTTAAACTGCTTACCGGACAGACAGACCCCCACGTAAATGTAAAGGCATAGTTGACCACAATAATGTGTTCAACAAGTACAAATACGTAAGAAAATAAATCTATTGCAGATTTTTACAAACGGCCGAATCGATTAAAATAGACGCATTGTTGCGCGCATATCACCTATTCACAGGGAATTCATAAGGACGGTTGGTTCAGTGGGGGGAACTAGAAAAGTGCACATAGTATCAGTTCACCAACACCAATAGCAAATAACGTTATGTTGCATGCAAAACTGAAGACGACTAAACAAGAGTCTAAAACGAACACACGAAGCAGAATACTGAAAACCAGTGGCAAACAACGATTCTAATGGGGGCTTCATACAGGCTCTGCACATTCACAACATGGAAACACTGCAACACCACCTGCTTGGGGAGTGCTGTAATGCTGCATACCCCCATATGAGCCAGACAACGAAAGCCTTTCCCAATCCTCAACGATAATTTAAACCCGAAAGCTCCGCTTGGCAATAGCTGCTTCGCTCCGTGCAGAAAAACACATTTCTGCGCCTACTTCGATGCACCTGCCAGAACCTACGTGGCTCTTTTCATTCGATATTCAAAACATACTTCCCGCCTCTTTTTCGAACGCAAGTGGAACTCATTTTTCCGAACGCCTTCTGCCCGCAACCGACCAACATCTTGGGAATGCATTCTATCCCAGTCTACCTGCAGTTACAAGTCACACGGAAGGAAATTTTAACCATAGCTGTGTGGAATTAAACGCTGAATTGGGTGAGCCACCACACTGGCAGGATCGATGGCATTCCACCGAAGAATAATAGTCAGACACACATTCTCATCCGTATTACATTCCACATTCATCCCTACGAATAGCCGCATTAAAGCATACCCCAGAGGTAATACGGATACATCCACAGCAGAAGATGCAATGCACACCAAACACTTCCATTAGCCCACTGCATAAGCATACGCCAATTGCCTTCCTATAACAGAGGGTTTTCTCTATTTTGGCAGCATAAAAACTGTTTAGAAATATTGTAAAGAAAACGTGCACCACCACATCGCACACTATACCAACTCTCAGCGAAACGTTTTGCGCAATGCACGCGAGCAGGACCTAGTACACTCTTTAGCGCGTGATTCACCGCCACTCGTAGTGACATGCACGCGAGCAAGACCTAGCACACTCTCTAGCGCGTGATTCACCACCACTCGTACGGTAGGCCACCGCCCTCGTTTGGAACACAACCTACATTGAATGGGCTAGAAGTGATAGAACGCAGCACACTCATCCCGTGCGTATACTAACATACTTTATTGGAAAGAAATGTTGAGTGAAAATATGTGCTAAGGTTAACGTTCCACATAGGCCCGTCACCTTTGCCAGTAACGTCTCGCACTACAATCATTGTGTAAAATAACTCAGGCTTATGCCTAACTCTATCGTTCCTGTCTTGCTTCCGTAATGAAAAATTATCTCTTGTCTCCACTAAAAACAGACCTGTGGCTCGTCCATACATATCTGTGTTAATGAAAAATCACAAACCATAAACTACTGGACATGTGCAATTATAAATAGTGCAACGTTCGCCTCAAAAATGACGGCAATTCGAACTACATCATCAGTAGCAGCCTTTCCAAAAAATGCCTCAAAATAACAAGTTCGGGTACCCTAGATAACAAGGCCCTGCCTGCTGAAAGTGAAACTCCCTTAAAGCACATCAGCGGATCACTTCAGTTTATGAGATAAACATCACGGCTTCTACCGTAAAATCATACGGTCAGAAACATAGAAGGATCCGATGTAAAAAAGGATTTATTTTATGTTACGAAAGAACACACTGCAAAGACATCTCATAAGCGCATTAAATAAGACAAAAGGTGTGCCGAATTGCGGCAAATTAAGCATCTTCACCGTTCGTGTAGCGCTGATAACACATTTAGGGCACAGTAAAACACTAACGTTCGCGTAGCGCTATTCGATAGTGACAACCCATATGCGCCGTAGAAAACTACACATGTCTGACGACAATACAGGACAACATCACTGGAATAACGCTGCCACACAAGCTCACTCGCCCTTCCTCCCCCTCCCTCCCCTCTCCCCAGGTCAACAGCATCCATTGCACTTTTTTCGCCTAATCGAGCGTATGGATGAACGCTGAATGGGCGATTTCGCAAATTACTTATCACATACGATTTAATTTTTTAGTAACCCAATGTGCCTGGAGAAGAAACCATCAAATATCCACCAACCTCAACAGCGTTTCGTCGATTTTCATTTTTCATTCGAAATCACCGGATATGCGCCCCATTCAGAGATATTACTAGCATGATATAAAACGCATCCGACACATATGAATCCTTTGAAACATTAACGAGGACATTTAATGATTATGAATAAATAGCACAAAAAATAACAATACACCCGAGCAATGCCATGCAATCATCATCAAGTAATGAACTCACAATGCTTTTTTCTCAACTAAAATTTTTATTGCTCGAATATCTCAAATTATTTTAGCGAGGAAAAATGTCTATTCTGTGTAAATTTTGAACGCAGATTTCAAGAGTTCATCCCAAGATTTAGAATTGCGCTAACTTCCCCCCGACAACAGCACAACGCAAAAAACCATTCATCAGGCACAACTGCCTAAGAATTTCGTCGTCCAACAGTGGTACTTGTTCCGAGTGGAATTCCTTCCTTCTACTTCACATCGATCACTGAATGATTCTTCAAACACAAAAAAAAAAAACTCGCAGCGAAACTTTAAGTGCAATGACATAGAACAGGGAAGCGTTCAGCGTTGAGCATTGCAAGAGTGGAACGAATTTGAAAGAAACTCATCACCCGAGATTTCTGAGGAGAACAACAGGACATCGATAAAAAAACGCTATCAACGGCCCTTCATTTAAAATTTTCTCTGCATATATAAGTTATAGACAATTTTGCGACGAAAACAGTCATCAACATACACGAAGAGTGACCCTAAAATAACGGATTACAGCCATCATTCATGTAGTTTGACCATCTCAACAGATTATGCAAAATAAATTCCAAGATGCATTTACCTCAAATGGCAAATATTTTTGCATGAAAAAGGATTAGTCGTCAACTTCAGATAAATTTATGAAGTTCGCTGACCCCTTTTGGCTCTGCATTCATCTTTCTCGTGTAAGCTATGCTGCTGTAACCGTTAACACAGCCATTATCAAAGAACAATAGCGACAGTCGTCAAAAGAGCATTGAAGGCTAACAGTGAACGCAGTAAGTGCACAACAAAACATTAAACGGCTCCCATTATTCAATAATACAAAAGTACGAAAAAAAAAAGGTGAAAGATTTAACATAACTAAAACAGTAAGTTCACATGAACGAAACAATAAGTCCTCGAAGTTACAGCATTCATAAAATTGCTCGCATATTAAAAACAGCGGTCCTATAAGCAGAAATGACCAACTAGATTCACGCACAAAAACAGCAACAGTAAAGGCGTTCAAAGAAGCCAACTCAACAGTAGCACAAACAAGTGTACTAATGCATATAAAATCTAATGCTTTTTCGCAATCTCATTTGTATATTTTTGCCGTATTTCGGCAATACGTAAGCACTCAGTACTGAGCCACTAATCGAAGAAGATGGAAATATAAGTACGTTTCTATCACTGCATTACCGATAAACCCGTCAGCTATCATGCTTTCTGAGCTGACAACGCTCAAATATAATAGAGAGAAAATGGCGGTCGTATTTGAGTTGTGCATACAACAACGACGCCATAATTTCGAAATGTTTAAGCACAATACAAGTAAAGCGAAAATATTAAAACTGAAATAAATAGACGACAACAAACATGGCGACGCGTAGCACAACGACCGCTACATGTAAAGTCGAATGAGGTCGCGAATCTGACTGTGAACGGCTCGTAGATCCTTTGCCCTAAAATAGAAAAAATTACACTTTCACCATTTGCTGAACAAGATTTACATCCACTAACAAAGCTATAGCAAAATCTTCGCTGGGTTGGCGGCTTTCAGCTGCTAAAATATGAGTACCAACCGACTAAAGCTCATTAGGTAGTGTAAACCGACTAGACAGTAACTACATACCTGCGCAAACACACTGCCCTCCGTCTTCTAGAAAATCCTAGATCTTTAGAAATCCCTCAAATGCTGCTGATCAGCCTGTTCGTAATAACGCCAAACCTACGCCGAAAAACAGCTCGGCTTTTCAAGACCCTCTAGGGTTACGCGATGAGTTATGAAAGTTGTCTCAGAGATATGCAGTGGCAAAATTCTGACCACACTGGCCGTCGTTAATTCTCATCAATTTCACGGTGAAAGCAATCATCAATCAAGGTAACTGTGTCCCATTACTCTAAAAGAGTGAGATAGTCCGTTGAAACGAACGCTTCATATTACACTAAATAAAAGTGATGCAATTCTGTGAGATACTGATCACGACACCAAATGATCTAGTGAATAAAGTGCTGAATTAGAGTTAAATTTGTTAAAGAGAGAATAAAGCATACTCGGTAACATTCTTGTGGAACTGCTGTAGTTGTTCCGATGTTGCGCATAAGCCACCATCTTGTGGCAACGTCTCCAATGCACTCAGCAGCCACGTTGAAAGATTCTGAAACAATGCACGAATCATATCCTCATTAAGTGGGAAAACCTCAAATGCAACGGCTAGTGGAATAGTAAAAATGCCAAGCAATCACAAACTTGAACATCTTGAAACAAAGATAAAGAGTTTGTTTTTGTCACAGGCAATAAATCAAACAAGCTCATTATTATCAACAAAAAAAAGCCCATATTTTCTCACCTCTTGCGAAAATTTTCCAACCGTGAAGATCACATCGGCCATATCTCTCTTAAGCGAGCCGGTGACCGAAAATATTGCTGCCCTCAGACAACCAGCTACCAGTTGCGCTCCATGTTTCGTTAACAATCGTTCCGCACCCTCAACACCAGCGTCACGGTAGTTGACCTATAGTAACACATTTTAACTTTATCACTTACTGATACACGATAACATTTATTTTCAGGTAGATGTCTTTCACGTGGGAACGAACTAATGAACTCGGCAAATTGAAGTGGTGTAAAAGGAATAAAGTGAGGTGGCCAGCTCACATTAACTTCCTCTTAGGTTCTTTCTTTATTTCTCATACAATGAAAGAGTTCATTTTTAAAGGATTTTTCCGAAATCGGCGAAATGGTACCGCAATTGGTAAGCAACGATCACCCTCCTCAAGCGGACCATCATTTGCATATTACAACAGTAATTTCTACATTCCACACACTCCCTACCTCAATCCGATATCCTGGCATCTTGAGAACAACCCCACATAGCCCGACGCACTCGCTCATTGCCCATCAACATGAACAAGCTATACACTACATGAAAACTCATCTCAGTGAATTCACATTCTCCTTTGCACCTCATCTCAGTGAATTTGCCCATGTGCTCTCCTAAAAGCGTCGTTTCTACTGCCCACGGGCACAAAAAACTTCCCGCCCCTGCTGAGCGGAACAATATAGTGGCTAAACTGTTCGCAGTGGTTTTAGCAGGAACAGTGGCCGCCCCACTGGCTGCCTCAGAAGCTTTTGCGTATTGTCAAAGAAACTAATGAAACAATAACGTCCTCCCTTTCCCCTTCCCCCCCCCCCTCCTCCCCATCCTCGCTGCTGTCCTAACTTCCTAACGAGTGCTTCCAAATTAGCAAAACAGCAACCTAGGGAGACGACACACCTCGCTTTTCAAATTGCGCCTGCTGGAGAACATTCTACAAGATCTTTTTTTCGGGTTTGATACACAGGGAAAGGCACCCTTCTGGATCTTTACTCTTCTAAAATATGAGGGGACACCACGTTCACAAATACTCTAAAACAATGACACCCAAACTATGATAAGGTCATCAGGTGTCCCAATCCATTAAAACAACAGCACAACCTAATATAACAAGCTGTCAAATGCGTCTGAAATTCATGATAAAGTACATTAAAAAAATTTATAAGTATTCAACCAAAAGTGAGACCAACTATCTTAGATGGAAGCACCCTTCTGTCTCGAGCTTCAATAGTTTGGATAAAAAATAGGCAAGATGCAAATTTTGGAAGGAATGCACAGCCACATGAGAAAGGTAAAAATGATTCAAGAAAAATGAACTCCATTAACCAAGACTATCCCACTAAACATCACTTTCTAAGTATGATAGGACACGCAGTGACTTCGAGTTAAAAAAAGCAGAGCACATAGACTTCTGCTTACGCAAAAATAACAAAGCCGTCTTCCCCATTCAAAATAAGACACACAGAATCTTCAAAGACAACAAAGAAAAAGCAGTGTCTCATGTTTGCCCACATTGAACATAACGAGCTTGCTGAGTACTAAAACGGTATATAAAACGTCTTCTATGTGTTTGAGGGGCACTGCCTTTGCGCAGTAAGAAATCTTGGCGAATTGGTTGACGCTATGCATTTGCCGAATGCTGCACTAGCGCTCATATTTTGGTCATCGCCTCTCCAAAGCGACCGTCAAAAACAACGTTTCCCACGTACCAGTTGTTATCCCCATTTTAGCACTAAATTATTACAAAAAGTGCATACTTAATTCGTGGTTGGAATGTTTTGGTACGTCTAGCTGAACGGCCAAATTAGAAGAGAAGGCGCTTATGCATGCCTGGGTTAAGCCCTATTTAGCACTAAAAGTTGAAGCAATTTTTTGAGGTGGAATTCTGAAATGAAAGTAGGTGCACTTCATTGGGCGTAAACTGAACGGTCCAAGGATAGGGTTACTACTACTGCGGGAGTTTGTAATCGCGAATTTTAGCAGTCTGAAAATATGGCTCCTTTCCTTCTAAGCGAACAGAAAAAAGTTTCCGAAACAAGGGAAAGAAGGGAAGGTGAAGGAGAAAGATGACACAATAGCAGCATATACACCAAATGATATACCATCTTTACGGCATAGGTGTGTATTGTACGATGCGGTCGGTGAAACGGCTATTCGAATGAATAAAAGTGATTTCTCAGGACGGATAAAAATCTGACAAAAGAGACTGCACTAAGTGAAAAAAAATCCACTCAAACAAAGGCCACGAAGTAAAAACCGAAAAATGCGAAGATCACCAAATAAAACAACGAGAAAAACTAGACACACTGATCTGATCACCTTTCTAGCATTTATCACTGATTCGATAGATTCAGTGAAAAATTTGGTGACCGAACGATTCGCGTCAGTGTGGTCAACGTCAAGAGCCACAATGCCGCATTCGAAGAGATTCTCACAGATTGGCTCCTGGAAAAACGTCGATGGAGCGCGTTGGATGAATCTGAAATTGAGCACAAGTTGATAACTCTTGTAGGCAAACAATCGAATCAACAACGATCCACAAATGCTTCCAAAATGAACAAAACGATATTAGCCAATGTATGGAAGATGCATATTTTATGAGTACCATTCAATCCAACTTATCGCTGTTCCTTTTGTTAAGCCAATTTTCCTTACTAGTGCCAACATTGATGACGCATGCATAAATCGCACTAAAAATCATACAGACAAGTAAACAAACGAGTAAATCACGAAGGCAATTATGTAAGATCAAGGTTAATAGATTCAATCCCATACTTCGAAAAATAGCTGAATTGCGCTCAAACTTTCCCTCTCTTCTAGAAAGAAAAAATGACATACCTTATAGCGAGCCTGAATAGATCGTCGATCGTATCGGGATGGTCTCTAAAACCATTCACCTGTTGTAATAATTTGAATGACCCCTGAGAGAGAGTCTGAAACGAGTGGACAATTAGTCGAGAAAGGAATTTTCCAAGAAAGCTTCGGGGACTGTTTCTGATCGCAGTTATTACTCGCGGACATATTCCTCAAATTTGTGAGCATAAATGACTCACCAAAAAAATCGTGAGTACGACTTCATGCGAGTTGTCAAAACCGAAAAAGATAGTACATATAGACTAAGTTAATCAATCAACAAGTATCTATCCAAAAACAATCATAACGATTGAGGCAAAGTGAACTCCAGTGTTTCAAATTAAAAAAAAAGAGAGATTCTCAGTTTGACTGAGTGTGAATCGAACGTAGGCACAATGAAAGTTAAAAATCATACGTTAAGCATAAAGACGAGTCCAGAACGAAGATGTTCCAACTGGCCGTACTCGTCAACGAGTATACTCGCCAAATAAAGGAAGCAAGAATGCGGATGGCGCCCATATATATCAACCATCTGAAAATCAGCATTTGTCCATGATGAACCCCGACTACTTCTTGTAATGGATGATAAAACATCATAAGATATAAGAAAGCGGTATAGGTTTCCAACTATATGTACACTACACACAATGCTAGCTTTTGTGTACAGCGGCAATATGCGATATCGAACGCAACATTTATCGCAATTGAAAATAAATACTGTTGATCGGTGGCTATAAATCTGAATTTGATGACCAACGAAAACCAATGATCATGTAATTCAGCAATCACTGATTTTCCTGAGTATCACCAACGGCTACCGAAGACAATCAAACTGGTGTCCCCCCACGAACCAATCTACGACTTTAAATTACCATTGGCCATTTTTTCCCATGCTTCACATCATTAGTCATCAAGCGTTCCCTTTCAAAGGTAACCACCGATCTAAACTTCGCTAGTTTCGAACACTCCATGCGAGATCATTCATCAAAGGCATTCAAACACTCTTTGGGTACGCATTCAGGCCACAGAAAGCTTACCAAGTAATACGTATTAAAACTAGCGCACCTGAAAAAACCACTTACTCCTTGCTAATCCCAAACGCACTATTAATGAACCCCTCAAATAAGATCAGAGAGCTAGGAAAATGGTGAATATGAAAGAAATAAGGCAGCAGTACCTGAGTGACAAGCTGTTCCACAAAGACAATCGACTGCACGCCAAGAGAGCGGATAAGAAACCGAACCGCACGACAACAATGCTCGATTATGCGAATATGCTTCTCGTATTTCGTGCACACCGCCGAAAGCACCGGCCAAACGATATTCACTGAATCCAACCATGGCACCAACACATCTTCCGCGTCGCCTTCAAAATAATACTCTAAGAATTTGAGAGGAGAAAGCTGAAAGCACCAATACGATTGCTCTCCTCCTGCAGCCCGCAGGATCACTTCGCTGATTTGCAAAACTTAGCTCAGCGCTGGCCAGATTTTCAACGAACCTGCGTCACGAGGACTCATGAAAGTGTGGGAACTACGAGCTAAAGAATAAGTAAGCAACCGTCTGACCTCAGAATCCCTCAATCGGCTCTATGAATAACTTGGGATAATGTAACATCGCCAACCCGCTTCCTCCAAAAAGGAAGTACCCCCTACCAATTAAAACTGCTCATTTTTCATATACAGCAAAGGATTTCAAATAACTGAAGTGCGCACAGGGAAAGCTAGACGGAAAAGGACAGACCGATGTGCATGAGCAAAACAAAATATAAACTCAGAAACCTTTCGGCTGCGAATTTTTCGGGTTGGCCACTTGCTTCTGCCATGGTTGCACCTGCCTAAACACGGCTGCGATTCGATCAACCCATAAGACTGGATCGCGACTCAACCTTGCCCAAGAATCCGATCCGTTCTCATTATTTGGTTCTTCAACAGGCGCTCCATTTTGCGACGTCTGAGATGTCGAGCTGATTAGCTGCAATAAGCGGCGTACTATTTACTTGCTACTGGTATCAACATTTCAAAGTCGTTTCATAATGCCAACATCAAATACATCAATGCACGCAATACGTGCTATTGAACAATTTTCGTATCGTTGCCGTTTCACTGTGTGAAATCGTTTATATCCGTCGTAATGACCCGTCCGTTTCGCGAATTTTAATAGCATAGTGGCAATGACTAATCTCATTAACGACGGCTACACTACAAAATTATTACAAAACACTACAAATTATAAAATGTAAAATATAAAATACAGATAAACCAAAAAAAAAAAAAAAAAAAACGAAAATCTGCAAGACGACCCACCTCTGCTAAACGCTGAGCATGTGGTTCGGTTAGCAATTTCAGGCGAACGGCGATTTCTTCACCGGGAAGCCCATTGAGTAGTGAAGCGCTCGCTGAAAAAGAAAATGGAGTTCTTAGTGCGTTGACGCATTTACACAGCCAATAGTTGAACATCTCCGATAGCCTCCTAATGAGCCTCACAGCATTCACGACGACCAATTAACCCCTTTCCTCTCAATTCCTGCTCGGAAAAAAAGAAATTTAGACCAAAGAACAAAAAACTTTCCCCTACACTTTCTTCATACTTCATTTAAAACTTCTACAGATGATTCCTCAACCAGCCACAGAAGTAATATCTAACGGGAATATCACTTCAGTGATGACCGATCACTTCAAAAATAAACATATTAAAAACGAATGCATCAAGGAAAACAAGCTAGCGCGGAGTAATAACTCTAACAAATATCTTTCATTTCCAGTAAGTGTACGAGATAGCCGACATCCTCTAATTCATAAAGAAAAAAGGATGGGAATTTCTTTCGAAAAGCCGCAAAAATCAGATTTCTGCCCTCAAATATTGTTGCAAAGAAGGCTGTACACCCCTAACAAGAGTAACCCCAATCCTACTTTCCAAAACAATCAGGGTCAGACGTATGAGGAATTGAACAGCATTGTTCAGTTAACGAATAATTCCAGAGAAACGTTAGTGTTACTTACCCACCCCTTAATTTCAAATGAAAAGAACTTCAACGGGGTTCATATGATGGAAATCTAATCGCATTTTGCGCTCTGCACGCCTCCAAGTCATCGATTCCCAACTCGCCTTCAAAACACTACGAGATCACCCTGTCGCCCAATATTCCATTAAGAACAGAAGGAAGCCCCTTTTTTCACAGAAGAAAGATCATGAAGAATAACAATAGCAGTACCTCTAAGGATCGAAAGAGCGGCCGTCTCCATTTGCTGACCCTTCGATGACGCCGATTCCAACACAGGGATCAGCGACAGAAGCCTTTCGAAATGCGGCAGCAAAACACTGCCACATCTTTCGCACACGTTCTCCAATGCTTCGCATGCCACTTTCACGAAGACAACATTCTGCGCCTTTTCCAGTAGCCAAACCACACAGGCATCTTAAAATATACAAAAAATTGCAAATAAGTGTGGTTTAGCTTCACTGCTGCAAATTAGATTTAAAGTAGTTTTCAGGCACTTCTAGTTCACATTCAAAAACCCCTTGAAATATGCCAACCCGCTTCTTACCTGTTCGCTAGATATTGAGTGCATTGTAAGAATATCAGGAGATTAAAGCCTTTCAATAAAACTGGGAGGGATAGGATGTAATTTATTTTCCACGCAAACATTCACAGTCGAAGAGAAGACCTCTACCTATTAGTATCGCAAAGAAGAAACTAAAAAAAAAAAAAAAACAGCTCACTATCAGCGGAGAAGGTAGAAGAACCATTCACCATCGCCGGCACAGATTTCCCTTACTTACTTATCTAGACTTGCCCTACTTCGAGGATTTAAAAAAAAAAGTCTTCATTAACTTCCGTGACATTGTATGCACTTTGATCAGATCAGTTGTTTTTTCCCTTCTTACAAAACATACGAAGGTAACGAGACCATCAACTTGAGAACGCAAATCAAAATTTCTGCAGCAAATTAACAGCTGCTGATGTAGCATAGCACTGAGAGTGGGAAAGGTAAACAAATTTTCCGCAATGAGAGCTGGGCTCATTGAGTGCTCCAGTAGATGCATATTATTGAACAATCGTACTTTTATTCAGCGTATCAAAACGCCAATCCCATAGATTGCCCTGTCACTGCATTTTTAATTTCTAGCGCATTCCTAGTACGCTACACATTGCAATCCAGCAAATATTTTATTGGCCACTTGTTAAAGCCTTGGAATCACCAACTCGTAGTGATCACTTATTTAATGTATGAACCGATGAGAATGCCTTTAGAAATTTGTTCTCATATCGTTGCCTAACTACATCGTTTCATCGATATGCTTGCCTCATCGATGCCTCATTAGATCGACATGAAATGAGTTACCGGTATTTAGTAAATTTCCATATACAACAGATCTCACTCACCCTAAATAACAAGCCCTATACGTCGTGATATGCTGAAAAATTTACTTCTATCCCTTACCCTTCGTTTTCTAAACCTCTCAAATGCACTTTCTTCGCGAATAATTAAAACTTTTGAAGACTCGAGAACGATGTCTCAACTGTATCCTCGAGTACTCGAAACTTCATTCCAAATCCACATCGACAAATCTTACAACATTCACTTTATCTATCCCTTTACGACCAAAAACAAATCGACACTGACAGAGACAGAACAGATCAACCAAGGAAAGCAGCCAACCTTGAAAACTTTTATTTTCCTGAAGCCAATCGACCAGGTTGCCGATTAGCTCAATGGACGTAAACACAACCGCCGGATGCACATTTGACGGCAAATGAAGCACCGACTCTACCAAGCACGGTATTACCGTATCCTCTGTTCTGTAAATGCATCCATTCAACAATATGTCAGAGCGGCATTTAAGTACAATTTAACCTAGACCTGCGGAGGCAGAGTGGCGAATTCCCTACAATATTTAAATATGCAACCAAAGATGCGTCATCCAATGATGCCGTTATACAAAAAAGCCCTATACTTTGTAATTATACAGTATAGTAGAGCACCGTAACAAACTTAAATTCGCAAGTAGATTAAAAGCGGAGTATGGTGTGATTTTCAGAGGTGCAACACAATTCAGATTTTTTGAATGGGTACAAGGACGTCGGACCGTTTTTTAATTGTACTTTTATTAAAACGTTCTTCACTGAGAGCAGATTGAGATTAGCGCTACTGCACCTTTCTCGTTTCAAGTTTGAGCGCTGGGCCTTGAAGTGTCTTCAGCTTGACCTTAATGACAACTCTACAATGTCGACACTGTGCAAGTGCACTTGTCGAGGCTGGATAGTCTGGAGGAATCGTTAATAAAATGAAGCTCCTGGCAGCATATCGGAGCAGTGCCATCTGCTTCACTCTCTGTTGAATCTTGAAGAACCCTCACTTCAAGTATGAGTCCTAGTACCCTTTTAGTAAGATGCCTAAGATCCAAGGTCCAAGAACCACACCACTGTTGAAAGCCCAGTGCATTGAAACAAAAATGTTTGAACTGAAGTCCAGGGAATTTGACACAAGAAGGATCTTATACTAGCGGCATTAAAGAACCGAAGTGATAAACAGCAATGGCAACATTCTATTCATCAAGAGCAACAAGATGGATCTCCCTGCTGCCTCAAAAATAAGAATAACAGATCATGGCCAGAATCATTTACAGATAGACTTACGAGAGGACATTGTGCACGACGGTTGAGATGACATAGAGTGCCGCTTCCATCTCATCCCAAGTCCCATCAGCCACTGACTGCAGCACCGACATCATCTGTAACCGAATTACACTACACTGATTAAAAGGCCATCACACAACTGCATGTTTAAACTTTGCCATTTCCATGCGGCCGACTGAAGATTTGTATCAACTCCAATGCGACGCGTTTTATAATGTCCGCAGAAGCTTGCACTTTTCACTTTTAGAAAGATATTTTGCGTGATACATGTGAAATTTTTAGCTCTTCAGATGCGCGGAACTGCCATCTGCAATACTTCAACGTTCTTTTAATAAGAAAGTACATTCGATAGTAAGCGAAAAATGTGAGGCTTATATATGAGTATATAGAATTATTATTTGGGTTTTGAACAAAACACATAACCAATCACTAATATTCTTGTCCACTATTCACAACCTCGCAACGTTCCATCAGGCTTTCGATTACACACTCGAAAAATTCGGTCCAATTCGCTACAACAAACTGACCCATTCAGTTCTCGAAATCTGTATCATAATCTAAACAACTCCGGCTGAGAATGTTTTGGAGAAAACGAAAAAGGAGCGAACAGAGCGCAGCCAAAATTCAAGGAATAAGGCGGATTCGAAAGGACTTATCATTCAAGTTTTATATTCCCTTCATCGATGAGTTTATGAGGAATCAAGGCATGGTTGTGAAGCGAGATCACAACACGTCAAGGATTTCGACATTTCTGCTGAATTGCCTCTGTTAACCGATGCAGATATCTATCGACAAACTGTCTTTTGACAAATAATCCATAACTTCTGAAACAAACTTAGTTTGAATGTGTTTTAACCCAATAAATGAGCCGTACTACAACGGCATCGCTTCAGATTCAAATTGCAACACAATTGAGCACATACGTGTGTGGACATGGTTCGCTTCCAATGGCAGCACCCTCTTACAAATTACCCATTCACGTAATCTTTGTTATATTTGAAAAAATTGCAAGTTAATGCTCACGTTTTTGATGCAGTGATCAGTTCCTATAATAAAAACGACATCTTTAATGGTGTCTGAAACCTTCACTCGAAATTCGGCAAAATCGTCGTTCTCATCTGGGATGCCTTCGTGATCGACGTCAAATCGACAGTGCTTGTATAAAGCCATCAAGTACCTGCAAATGATTTCTTCGCACCGACAAACTTGAAATAACGCGAGATGCCAAAGCAGTTCGCAACAAATATTCACATGAAGCATTACCAGCACACTGCTTTTATTTTTGTTGGATCGATACCATGAAATGCAAAAATGCATGCGGAGAGGGGAGGAAATGGGTGGACAGAACGAGCACACAGAGCAAAAAGCAGACAGCGTTGACGATTTGGCAGTTCATATCTCATGTGCAAAAAAACAATACTGTGTTAACTGTTTCTAAAATCTGCAGCATTTCCACTTAGTTTTCCTCCGTTTCCACATGCATAGATGCACCTTTTCGTCTCGTTTTACCTAAGAGTGCATTTTGACGCATTTACCATTGCAAAGGCTTCTTGGATCCCCTTGAAAGGCTCACTATAATCATCAAATCCATATTTTCAGTGATAATATTATCCTGTTGAAAAAAAAAGAAAAAAAAAACAAAATTAAAAAAACCGCATTGATTAAGCTGAGCAACGAGCAGAAGAAGGATGATTCAAACGGTTGCTTATGCAAATAAACAAATCGCCAGTTTAATGAAATAATGCAGTCACAAAAACTTTTACAAATATTATCAAAAAGAGCAACAATATAGCCATTTGCAGTGACCGCGATGAACATATCTCTTAAAAAGGTAGACGAACAAAACTCAAAACACTACCAGCAGAGAAAAGCTTCAGAAATGAAAATTACTCAGTGGGAAGGACTTATGGCGGAATCTTTTATTTGAGAGCTTCTTAACCACTAATCGGACGCTCTTACCAAATATAAGACGTTGATTAACTCAAAGTGACTATGACTAACATCACAATCTATCAACAATTAGATGAAGTAACCTTTCAACATATGGTTTAAATGTGAAGATGAGATCGTCATCGTTCCTTTCGTAAAGGAACTCCGAGAGTCGATACCACACATTGAACGTCATCTCGACCAACTGCAAACACACATCGCATGTATCATATAATATTGCTGCAATGGGTTTCCTATATTAGTGACTGATTGCGTTTCACACAAATCAGAAAATACATCAATTCGCAGGACTTAGTAAACATTTAGTTGGGCGAAATTCGCTTCATTTCCACTTAAGAACGACTATCTAGATAGTATTTCATTAAGACGCGATCTGCAATCATCTATATAAATTTACTGGCGAATTATAAAGAAAATGATGGGATGATGAACGAATGAGGCCGGACAGTAGATCATCAAACAAAAATCTCGAGTGTATAAAGAGTGAACGATCATAAATTTCTCCATTTAACCTTAACATAATCAAAAACTAGCAGAAACCAACCGAGTAATCATGATAGCCGGCAAGCAGCAGAAGCATTTCTAATGATTTCAAGTCGCCAAGATCGACACCCGGTGTGCTAACCATCGATTGCAAGAGTGATTCGTTAAGTTCACTGAACACTCGAGCATAGCTCTGCAATCTAAAACATCAACTTATAATAAGCATCAGCAGCCTTCGATTCGAATGATTTCGTTGGATACTATGCGAAACAAAAGGTATTTCACACATAAACTCCTATGGAATATGAAAATTCTAATATCTACCTCGTCCTTCCATCCACTTCCTTCAACAACTAACTGATGGAAAGTAACATAAAGAGATACTTGACGTACTTTTCACAATCCTCATGTGCAACGGCCATGTTGAAACCATCGATCATAGCGTAGCATGCTGCTTGTAGAGATAGTGCCAACGAGCGATGCACTTCTGTGTCTTCTGCGCGGTATAGAGCCGACACAATGCACTCACATGCTGCATCGTGCAGCTCTGACGGCGAATCACTGTTTTGCTGAAAGCAAATGTCCCAATTAAATAAGAATTGCTCTCACAGAAATCTGATCATTTGCTGCAGTCATAATTTTCGTTAACATCCATTCATATTCTATAAGCAAGAAGAGCTCTTCGGCGATTTCTTCCTGATTGCCAAAAGTATCCCTTGGCCGTATCTCCACTGATGGTTAAGTGAGTTAGAAAAAATTTTCCTAGTGGCACACGGTTATTTCGTAGCGTAGGCCTAAACGAGTGCATGCGAACTGTTAGCCAAAAACACAAATACTTACGATCACCTCCAATCCACGAAAAACTAGCATAACTTTTGCAGAATTATTTTTATCTGCAGTTATAGCCAGCGTCATACTTAGCTACTCACTTCATATTTCCCTTGTCAACATATGCAATACAGAATGCTCCACAAAGCTCTTTCTATCCAACAAAACAATGTTTGTCATCGTGTTTATTTCAATAGTTCATTCATTTCATATGGAATAAAATAACTTCTCCAAGGTCATCCACCATTTTGATTTCTGATACATCGCGCGCAATCGTAAATGTTTCTATAAAATTTCAACTAAAAAATTATATGAGCTGGTTTCGGCTTATCCCACAACAGATTCCATCACTATTCAGGAATCCCAAAATTCCCCTTCTTCGATCGCCCCTACTTCCTAATTCCCTCCCCACTAAGAATAAATTTAAGCTTGATCAAATCAACAATACACTAACCTATTGGTACCATAAAAAGGTTGAAATTTTAATCTAGGCTACATATCGACCGCAAAGAGGAAACACAGCTGACCACACTTCACATTCACGGCCTATGCGGTTACTGCTTTCGGAAGAAGTTGAAGGCACATTAAATCGCCTAAAGATGCAATTGGTTGAAGACATGAAACTTCCCGGTGTTTAAACAAATGTCTGAACAAAGAACGCTGGCAACAGCCACATAACTGTGGTTAATACTTCGGAGTAAAGGACGTGATAATAAGACCTCATGCTCCATTTCAATATACAAATGGTATGAAGGTCGGAAGGAAAGACTGACGGTCGTTCTTAGCATTAACCTAAAAGTCTGTGCACTACTGATATAAAGTGAAATCATTGAGAAATCTAGATAGCCACGGCGAAATGACGATTCACAGGACTCTGAGAATGCATCTAAAGGGTTTTACTCTAAAATGCAAAGCAGCATTATAGAATGGCATCAAGAGGACCCACTAGCAGCAAGTAGACGGACTGTAGCAGCTGACTTGACGCCAATTCGTCGGTTGGAACCAACGGGTTGAGTAGCCAAGAGGAAAGGCAATTCAAAACCCTCCTCACTACGTCTACATCGTTCGCATTCTTCACGCACACATCACTCTGCAAAAAAATATACGCCTATTAGTGCTTTGCAATGAGCAACGCCACCTTATTGGCAAGATGAAAACATAAAACAGCGCAACAAAGTGAACAAATGAACAAAAATATAGAAGTCCACTGCCATACAACTTCAATTAGCATTAAACTCTCTGCATTGTGAACTGTTCGAACTAAAGTGAATACGACCTACGGGGTGAAGAAAGCGCCCAACAAAGGCAGTCGAATAAAATCTGGCTGGCACACAAACAGTTCGCCACTTCGAGCAGCAAACTGGATCAATGCATTCTACTTTAGATTGCCTTCAGATGTTTCGGCATAACTTTGAACAGCAAGCACGCAAAAAAGTAACTCAGTTGTAATTAGGATCAATGTGACTTTGCAAACGAAGTCAGGCTCTACCAATAATAACCCCATTGATATAAAGTCTCGGCAGCAGCAACATCAATAATAACGCTGTCCGATACTTTATAACCAAAAGTGGAATGTGCAACAGCACTAGAACAACACTCAAGAGAACGACCTCACCGATGGCAATATGGAAACAGCACAAAAGGTGCCTCGTAGTTGAACAACTATGAAGGCTACAACACAACTTCAGCACTTCAACTATTCTTCCATTAGACTGTGAAGCTGCTGAAAGAAAGAAACAAACCAAAAAGTGAAGGACGGCGTGCGTTTGACGTGCCAACTCTGCGTTAACTACCCGACGTCTATTCTCGCCAACTCGGAGATGCCTGCTCTGGATCTCCTCGGGGAATACCTTCAGAAGATTTAGAAGGACTGGCGTCTTATCCTCAGCCATTGTTGTAAACCTTCAAAAAAAAAAAAAAAAAAAAAAAAAAAAAAAAAAAACTGCACACAATAACGAGTTTAAACTGATGAAGATTAAAGATCTGATTAAATTACTACATTGATGGAAGGCAGAGAGTGCAGTAAAACATGAAAACATTCTACAATATAAGCACTGTTAGAAAGATGCCTAATTTTGCAAATTCCATGTCATACCACTGCAATAGTATGTCGTGGATTTCTCGCATCTGGCAATGGTGGCAGATGTCGTTCCACAACCCAACTGAATTCGCTGCACTATTAAGATGGACAGCGGGTCAGAGCCCAGTACATACCATTAGTTCAACGACAAGGTAGCACCCACATCAGTAAACGCGAAAGACTCAGGTACGTAGCGACTGAAGAGATGATGAGGTTAAATGTAACAACAACACAGGCAATATTCATTACTTGTACTGGTTTAGGCAACTTGTATAAAATCTTCGATAAGCACCTGGGCTGGACAAGTAGCGAAGAGAAACAAAAAATTCTCGAATTTTAAGGTGCCCAACGTCATCCTAAAAATCCTAGCTGCTGTCCAAAGCAGCTTCGGAAACCTCGGATCACTCGGTTACGGACCTAACATACTAAAAACTGGCACCAACATCCGCTGGATCGTCTTTGACGACCGAAACGGCCCTCGATAGCCGTCTCACGACATTCGACTAAAAGAAGATCGCCACCTGCCCCTCTGTTGGTACCAACTGCCACCAAATATTCACTAAGGGATCACAGGTGTGTAAATGAAGTAGTAAAAATTGATAAGCACTAATCGGCTCAATTCGATCATCATAACCAAGAAGCGCGTGTTATGTGCTGTGGCAAAGAAAAATATTTCAGCATGTCTCGCGAAGTTGCCGATCCCTTCGAACACTATACCTAATGAATGATATAAATCCTAACTCCTGCATCAAAAATTTTTGAAAAACATCCACAAAGGTTTGAAAGATTTCCCTGTCGTTACGCCCGATAAATCTCACGACGGTTACATCAATCACAGTCACCAACGTTTTAAAGGACATTAAAAAAAAGAAAAAGAAAAAAAAAGAAATGAAAAATCAACTTGCATCACTTGCCCTATCATAAAATTTCTGCCCATTTTTCTCCTCCTATCTCGAAATCTTCTGATTCAATTCGTTTACCATGAAAGTTTTGCTCGCTCATCGAAACGCACAACTTTTGGATGCGATTGCGAGTGGAAACTTATCTATCGTGAAACTATAAAAACTAAAAGTGTGAATCTAAACATACCACACTTTTATTCCTTTTCATTTTAACTTTGTTAATCCCAACTACTTTAAGCCACTCCGATATTAAAGCAAACTGGCATATAGGATTTCCCGATTGGTGCAATGGATTTTGAATTGTTTTGCATAATTTGCGAAATGTGCATTAGAGGAAGGAAACGAACGCATTACTATGCGCTTCAGAAAAGCGTAATCGAATGATCCCATCGTCAGTTCAAATGAAATATGAGATAAATGTAGGAAATTCCTCAAAAGATTCTTTTTTTTTCGCGTACCTCAAAAAGTAATTCCTACCTTCCGCCTTTTTCACATTCAAAGCACTATTATTAAGTCGCAAATCACGGAAACCCTGGGCAATCGGTATAAAAAATTTAGGTAGTACTGGGTGGGGCAACTGCAAAGCTCGGCTTACAGGTACAGCTAAGATTTTTTCAAAGGAACAGCAAAAATTGGCCGATATCTGCTGTTGGATGACAGCTGCCGAAATTTACAACAACTGCTTCGAAATTATACGTCTTCATCATTTTTAATTTTTTTTTTACGCAGCAAGCCATGATATCATCCCACGACCCCGCGGATGCGGCGCCACCTTGCTGATTAGCAAAGTTAAACATTCTCAATTCTTCTCAGTCCTGTTCTTCGTGATAAGACTGCCGATTCTTACATTCGAAGCGCACGACTAGTTCTCCCCTTACGTGCGCAACAGTAGTCGGAGCCATACCTTGGCTCTATGTAGGTATATTAAAAAAAAAAAACAACAACGAAATAAAGAAACGCGTATCAAATATCAGACTTATCAAGAATTTCGGCGATGAAGTCCGTCCATTCGGCTACTTGAAGGTAGAGGTCGGCAAGAGTGAGGCAGAGTTGCATTATGATCACCCCATTTCTCTCAATCGGATAGCACTCGAAGCTGCTAGAACACAATAAGATTCCGTTGATAAAATAGCAATGACAAGATGAATAAACGAGCTGATAAGCTGCTCGAACACAATAAACAACAATAAATGAGCTTCTAACAGATCTTCTCATCAGTTCATACATTAGATAGAGCGATCAACGAGAGTTAGTTATTGCTCAGCTAGAACAAGAGTCAGTACTTGAACCGTGATTCATAAATGATGAACTTCAGCATGAAAATGAGACATCACAAATATTCTAAATTTCCCTTTGAAGCATTCCGATGGGAACGATTAGGAAAATGATTAGTTGTCGATTTTAAATGAAGTCAATTTTCACTGACATATCCAAATAGCACAAATTAGAAACTGACGCACAAGAACCGGAAATCATGATAGCAGATAGAATTGCAAATTCAAGTGGCCCCTTTAAGTGTGAACAGATGTTATTTAACAAGAAAGTATCGTAATTTCAGTATATTAACAACATAAGGCCACCAAGAAAGAAAATGTTGCAAAGTTTCCAAGCTTGCAAGCTTTAGAAATTTTCCGAACATTTAACTTTCCACTTCTATCATTCGTGCCGTCAAATGGGTAAGAAGGATATTAAACACTTCCAGCCTTTCCGCAGTGAATGTTACCCCTTTTCTATCTCTCCGCTCCGGCGTTCACCATAATTTCTTAATAAACATTCAAAAATCTCTAGGCTGGTCTGATTCTTAAGTCACGACGTTCAATCTCATCAGCCCCATGACAGACCAAACGAAAATAGAAAGAAACGATCAACATTACCAGAATTAGATTAAAATACCTGGTGGGAAATTTTCCGCAGACCAAGAACATGAATTTTTTTAAAGATCATTTAAAAAACAGCTCAACTCAGAAATGGCCAATTTAAGAGTAGGAATAACAACGACCAATATCTAAAAAGCATTGAATAGAAATCATTTGCCCTGTGCAACAGCTAGGTATCTCAATGATGTAACTTCAAGTACAATCGACGAGTAAGTTTTTCTTTCCCATTTCAATGCAACTAAAAAGTATCAAAAGAATACCTGATATGATTGATGAGCGAATCACGAAGGGAAGTATAGGCGATCCGAGGCAACTCCCTCATACTATGAAGAAGTTTTTGACGCATCGTCTGTGCGGCAAAGTAGCACGCATTCACATCTCTCTTTTCAGCCAACATTCGATCGCATATCGTCCACGCGTACACCTAAAGATATTCATATCCATTTCTCGTTTCAGTAAATTGCTCTCTCAGTTAGTTTATATTCCTCAACACTCCTTCAGTAGCACAACAACGCCTAAATGCTTTCCACCCTCATCACCGGTGTCTTCAATAACCTCTCCTTCCATCACTTCCATCCATAAGAGTGATCTTCGCCGATACTAATTGCCTCCTAATAACAAATAAATATAAGCGACAATTTTGGCTAATAAATAAAAATCCCTGGAAACGCCAAATTTAAGTGGTATGTTGACAGTTATGCCAATGAGCCCTTCCATCCACATGGTCAACTGCTACTGAAAAGCAGCACTGTGTTTATATCTTATATGCATGCAGAACAGCAAACATTAATACTTACGCTCGGTCGGTCGGCGTACCCACCGCATACTTGTACGGAATGAAAGCAAGAGAAAGGTGACAAGTTTTACATTTATACAGCACGTAGTGAAAAACTTTCACCAACCAACAAGAAAATTCTCCATGAGATGCGGAATACTTTTATGTGGACAGCAGAAAATCCTTCAAGTGACAGGAAGTAAATGAGGTTCATTGGTCAAGAAAGGGGAGAAAAGGCGAGGTGAGAGCCGATTGGGTAGAAAGGAAATACCTCCACACCGCTTAGGTAATACAGGGAGATCGGCCCTCCACATCCAGTGGGATTATTTGACAAAGGGGAAGTCCCCATAATGTAGGATTCTATGCATGCTTGCTGAAAATTCCCATGTGATGGAGTTTAAAGCATTCACTGAACTTTCATACACTTAATCTGGGTTGCTTTAATAAGAGTGAATTGAAGAGGTTTGCTAAGGTTGGCCATACGCGTACGTACATTTTACGACCACAGGGCAACCAACCCTAAGTTCCTTGTAACTAACAATAAGAGGCCGACTCCCACCATCCGCAGTTTATTTCTGACCGATACCCGCAGCTCAAACTGTAACACAGAGACTTTCTGAAGCACATTTAGAAGGCTAGAGGATTCGGGCCAATTAGTCTGCCGCATCTTAAACAAACGGTCCTAAAATCCATTAAAGTCATTATATTTCTTTAAGTTCTCTCCGCCAGCCCTACCTTACGAGAGCAGCTTCAACGCAGTAGTCTAAATTTTTGAATGACATCTATAACATTAAAAAATATGCACATATTACGATCACTTCGCTGACCATATTTAGGCGGTATATAAACCGCGGAAATAAAATTTTCAAGGATTTACACAGTGCCTCCATAACTAAACCTCTATAAAATGAAAGCATGCACATCTGCTACAAACGGCATTCCACTGATCCGTTCTGAAGCACAGAGGTGACGAAGCAACTTGGGTACTCTCAAGCGATATCAATTTAAGTAATCAGAGATTATACCTATATAATTGTCTTTACTATACGATTCGCCATGTTCAAGTAACAATTTTCCAGATTTCCGCTGAAAATTTAGCATCGACGGATCAATCGTTTAGCATAGAAGCTGCACTCCCCTTCCCTTGTTGATGTATGGTAATGGGAAGAGTTTATTCTGCCAATTTTGAGAAGCAGACGAACTAATAAAAAAAAAAAGACTAAAATTTTGGTGACCCACTTCCCATCATTGGTCGTACGCCTATTACAACTTGAAATCCACGGTCTTTTTATAGTCTCTTTCAAATAGCACTACTGTTCTCAGTCGATACATTCATCGATCACTGCAAAAAAAAAGGAAAAAAACGATATCGCGCAGGCAGGGAAGACATGATGCTCCAAAAATCTCACTTCCTCGAAGGCAACGAATCCCGCTTCGTAATACGTATCCGATCAAGCGTCACGCTGGCAACTGTATTACAATCGTAGAGAACAACATACTAAACTCAACAGCTGCACATTCGGTCGTCTTATGCAAAGCACTCATTCAGTCATTCAGTCAATACGAAATGCACCTTTCACGTCGATGCCTCCATCGTATCGCAGTTTTCATAAAAGCAGTGGGTCCGTTTGATGGAAGAAAAACTTTCCTTTCCTCATTTCCACAATATAACCCTTCAAAAAGCATCAGCTAGTGTTAAGCAAATCTACTTCGTCGCTGATGAAATGTTTGTCAAACAATGTGCTGTCCTCTTAGAAATGAAAAAAAGTCGTGTCATATAATCCTTCGGCCAACAAGTCAAATGCCCTTATTCACGGCACGATGAGTGTACGATTTTGTATGTTAGCCAAAACTTAAAAACATATTTTTTGAACGATAATAATAGTGGTAAAAAGCCATCAGTTACGTGAAAATCAGGGAATAAGAGCAACAAATGCGACCACCAACGAAGACTTACCGATTTTTGAAATTCCCCCAACCATACACTCGCTTTGCCACACGCACTACTATCCTGTCCGTTAAGTACAGCAATTGCGTGATAGACCGTTTCGATGTTGTTCATGGTCCGTCCTAAAAATCAAAATGCTATTTCTTTTTCGCCATTTCAAACGTAACGAAAAAGAACGACAAGAAATATTTCATAAAATGATATGTGCAGAACGATGAGAAATGACAATGTGGAAAACACTTCAACAACGATGAATAAAAGTCGAACAGATAAGGCTAGCATTGAATATTAGTTTAACGAACGAAAACATATCGCTAGATCCCTAGATTGAGCTGCATTTCCCGTCAGGGATCGGCCTCCGAAAATGCGCCTTTAACACAGAGCGCCAACGGGGACTTATATGACTTTCGACACTAATCCCCTCCTTCCCCCCCCCCCCGAAAAAAAGAAACGACTTGGTCACCTCATACAGCTTTCGACACCTTGACAATCAGAAATGATAGCGACTTAACTTGACTCGATTTCGACGTTTTCGGAGGCCGATCCCTGACAGGCTGAACACATCCCTGTGACTTGAATTTTTGGGTAAATTTTAGGCATCTTTGAACGAGAAAACCACAGTTAGGAAAATCAACGACGATTTTAGCGTTTTTAGAACTCTCATCTTAACGTGTATTTTTTAACACAAATTTTCTTCTTATAAAATCTGGCACCGATAAAAGTATTTCTGCAGTTATTGCGAAACAGCCATCGATTCGGCGTTTATTTTTGGAATGTACTATTGCAGCGGTCCTATAAAACCTATAAATTTTCTTAACGTCAATGTCAAGCAAGATGATGCAATATTATTTCAATTTCTAACTCTTCCCTAATCGAAACATTAAAATTGCTCATTATTGCCTTACTTTGGTATTCTTCATTCAATAGCGGAATGGAAAAGATAGAGAATCGTACAAGGGGAAGGTTCGATTCCTACATGAATGGACGAAAAAAGAAATGGGGAAAAATAAGCGGAAAACTACAAACAACGTTAGGGAAACATTAAACGAGCAAAAAGATAGCGCAATATTTTCATATCTGTAATAGCTCCACCAAGTAACGCTTGAGCCGAAGATTTCGTGAATGGAATTTATTTTCAGTGCGAGCGAAAATTTGAAATTTAAGATCATCTGAAAGGATTTTCTTACGATTTATTAGGGCTAGATAAATGCAATACTGAGAAGGGTGAAAGGAGTTAGCCCCTCTACGAGGACAAAACAACAACAATAACAAAAATATCCCACTGAAATCGTATGTGGTTTTTATCTAGCTGAGTATCACCGTAGTTACGAAACAAGTGGAGATGTGCAATAATGGCTGTCATGATATCTACTATCGTACTTGCGCCAATCAGATCTTCGGCTGCTCAAATAATAATATCAAGCGATGACGTCATGCTCACCACGAATTCTGCAAATCAAAAAAAAAAACTACACTTTTGCCCTACAGTAAACCGATTCAAACACTTGCGCGTACAACTACGATATTCAAGATCTGAATATATGCAAGGGTAGAGAAACCAAGAAAGAAAAATACATAAAAAACACATACAAATATATGCATACAGACAAACAAACATAGGCAAATACACACATAAATACATACAGACGCATATACGCACATAAATCAGCGTGGACACGTAAATCAGCGTGGATAAATTCATAACACATAAAAACATCGACCCATATATATATATATATATATATATATATATATATATATATATATATATATATATATGCAAATACGTACAAAAAAAGGATACAAGATCGACGTATACATATGCAAGTATACACAGAGAACATGTGCACATAGACATCGTGTTGTATTGCCTAAGATGAAACGCATAAGAAGTGCACTAAATTTTGGTCGATAAATATAGCGTTTCATTAGAAGAAAAGTTCGAATGCGCTAAGCGTGTATTGATCGATCGGGAAATAGAACAAGTGAGCGTGACACATCATCGAAACGTATATATTGTACTATGGGTGTCGAATTTGCACTAAAACTCACTCACATTCACTTTGGAAGAAAATCACTATATTATTTGTTCATCAGTAATATTTGATTCGTTGATTAGTATAGAATAAAAAGTAATTAAAAGTAAAAGTAAAAGTAAATAAAAGTATTCGTAGAACAAAAAGTGGACAAAAAGTATAGGTCATCAATAATATTAGTATAGAATAGAACAAAAAAAGAAAGTGCATAAGACATAAAATAAGCATCATCCCCTAAGATATTTTTGAAGAGCAGAAGAGGGAGGAGGGAAGCGGAAAGGAAGAATGAAAGCTTGAAGTAACGCATATGCTCATAAGGGACTTTAGAAGAATTTTAATGAGCATTTATTAATTATCACATAATTACTTCAGTAAATTTCATTAAAAACAACCGGCTAAACACATTCCTCTTTCATTTTCTCGTCAATACATAACAAATAATTAACCACCTTAAAGGTGTCAAAGTGAACTCTTTACGAACTGCCAATCTTTGCAACCACCCCTCCCTCCCCCTCCCCTTGCCCTCACCCCCAGTCCCTCTCAACATCTATTCTTTCTCCTCTCTTATACCCCCTCATTGATGACATCACAAAATGAATTCTACAAAGCAATGATCGTTAAAACTATTAACAAGAGTAGGGAAACGTTCAACAACTGCGTAAACGATTCCCTCTTGCCGAATGTTGCACTCGGCACCACTTGCCAACTGACTGCACTCTGCATGAGCAAAAAACATCGACACGCACCTATCTAACATCACTCACTTCACTTCTCCCGCCATAGCGATCAACCATTCAACGCAAGATCACGTATCTACTAAAATATTGACTGGATGGAATTGTGCTGCTGGAGAGGAAGAAATGACAGAAGGACGTTTAAGGACATGGGAAGGGAAAGGACGACTAAGGAAATGGGAAAGGGAAGGGCGATTAAAGAGATGGGAAAAGGGAAGCAAGACTATAAATGACAAGCACAAATCAACGTATTCACCAATAACAATTGCCACCAGACGGATATTTACTGAGGGCATCTTTCGGATGCATTCGATTGCTGCATAAATCATCATATTTAAAAGCAGCGGGCTTCAGACTTTATTACAATTCGGCCCCTATCACCTTATAGAGTACACGTGGTTTCCGATACGACAATGAACACAGGTGTTTTACCTATGCTTGACCACTGCGATACGAGGTTCCGGTGTTGGAAACACACCTGAAATATATGGAAGAAAACCTGACAACTTATCGCAATGTACAGATTTTGACATGATGAAAAATTTCAATTGAATCTTAAAACGAAATTTTCCAATTTGGACTTGAGATTTCTACATGACAATTGGACACTACCAACTTTCAACAACCCAAAACACCGCAGTGATCAAATTATAGAAAGTATGTGCAAACTGGTTTTCACGAAAACTTTTACATTACTGGAATTTGGCTGTGACCACATCACATACTGAATTCTTCCACATAATTTACGTCGATTATTGAAGCGCCTCAAAAAGCAACAGTGCCGACTATTTCCTCATTTGGCGGGCGAAATGAAGTATGAACTTTTCGAGGCATTATTTGAGAATTTAGAGCGATTCAATTAAAATATCCTCTGAATGGCTAAATTAAGTGACCAACGCAATCTAATGTTTAAAGGAAATTTCTACTGTAAAGTGAATAGAACATTTGTCAACATACCGTTAGGCAAATCTGTAGACTGCACACGGTCACGCCCGTATTGTTGTCGACCTGCAAGTGCCTCAGTCTCACACCGTCTTTTCGCCTTAAACGAAAAAACTAGCAACATTTTGGACACTTCAATGCCGCATGCATCGAATAAATCTAGTTCATTTCAATATGCGTTCAGACCTCTTCGTTTCACCTATCGCGTCTCATCAACCAGTTCTGTTTTAGTGAAAAATCCCTCTCACCGTTTTATATGGATATGGAATTTGGAATAACGATAAAAAAAGGCCATTAAATGACCTCTCATATCGTCTTCTATGTTGATCCGTTAACTTTCAAAAGAATTTAAGGCACAAAAAGTGACAAAAATTATGAATATTGCATCACTTCAGTTCTTATTTTCTACTGGATAGACCAAAATGATGTTTCGTTGCACACTTGCATAAGCTGTGGGATCAGTTAAAATATAACGGCATAATCCCATACATCTCATCGCTGTTAGAAGGTCCTGAAAGTGATTTATCGGGAAAGCATATACCGTGCAAACCCTTCCGTTGTGCTTTCCTCCCTGTCCTCCTCCCACCCCCCCCCCCCCCCATCATCCCCCCTTCGATTAAGCACATAAAACAATAGATCAAAGACACAACCGAAGTTTTGCACAATTTTGCATGAGGATCGCCTCGCTACACTGGGATTACTTTCGGCTGCCAACATCATGTCTCATGAAGCGAAAAGGTTTAGGCAGAGGAAGCAAAAAGCGAGGCAGATATTCCCCAGTTGAAAGATATGCGAGACTATTTTAACTTTTGTTACCGGGCCTCAATCAGCGGAAAAATTCGCTTCAAAAACAGAAAGCAACAATCCGTCCGAATTGCTGCTTTCGGATCAGCACATGGCACATATCCACACATAAAATACCCTATGCAAAGCACAATGAACATAACACATTGGCAAGCATCAATGACTTGCACAACTATGAACACCTTCAACAACTTCAAGCATCTTTCAATATTCTCTCGTATATCTCGTATCCCTGTAACCAATGGTAGAGTTTACGCTTCACTACGAGCTCTGTACCTGTCAGTTACATACGTATATCTCCTGCTTATAAACTTGGGTATAAATAATGACATGAATATGGCCTAATTTACCGCTATGCAAAATATTATGCGTGAGTGGGAATGGACAATACATGCGGAACGACTGAAAAACTCTCAACAATGCAGCAGGAATGTTTGCGAAATTAACATGCCGCATACACAGTTTAAGAATCAAGGTTTTAAGGTTGAAAATGGACTTATGTGGTTTCATCAACTTCCACTATAATTTGTGAGAGTCAAATACGAATGCGACCGATTCTGAAGCTGACGAAATAAAGAAGTGGAAAAAGGAAAGGATATAAAGAGAGGTTTGTAATAAATTCACCAGAAAATTCACACATCTCAAGCAATCGTTAATAAAATGTTGCGCTATTTGTGAAGGATATATAAAGATGTGACCCCGATGCCATACTTCCTTGCGTCTATCATCGTTGAAACTCGAAGAATACTATCAAAAATATTCAGTGCTTCTTTTAAGACGATAGCGGACTACTCCCTAGTAAAGCGTTGATAATTCAAGAGGGAAATCAGTGCCTACAACAGGTGCATTATTTTCGATATTGCTCACTTTACAATAGCGACAACACACTAATAACCTGAACAATAGAGCTATAATCGAGCCGACAGAAAGCGATCCAACACAACACTGCTCTATCGTTTCGAAATATCAAGTCACAACCTAACGAGCTCCTCGCTGTGTGATTGCATCCTTTCTCAGAGGATTCGCTTTCCCATGTCTAAATTGTTGGAAAAATTAGATAAAATTGGCAAAAAGTCGTATCGTTAATCACGCGCTTAGTGCATATTACTTAAATGCACTTACAAATGATAATGACAGCACCAAAATAAGCTCGTAGAGAAACAACATATATAAGAATGTGAAGGGTAACGGCTTAACGCTTCATCGACTTTTCAAAAATTAATCATACCATTTCAAAATTCCCGTTAAGTTTGAATCATACCAGAAAATGACCACAAAGAAGAAGATGGGTGTTGCTGACGATCGAAAATAGAAATAAAATAATATGTGAAAACGCCGAAATTAGTGCTAGCGAGTATCCCTAACTATATGCAGCTGACTATAATAATTTTATGTGTTGAACTGCAACTATATATCAAAAATAAATAAACTTTTGCTTTGGGGTAGTAGGGATGAAACAAAAATATATAAGAATCATTTATTGAAAACAGAACAAAGTACTGCAAAAACAAGAGAATTTTTGCACCCTTAGTACGTACTAATTTGTCTATAAACCTTTCATAAGGCAAACGAATTCTCCGTAACCCCCTCGCACTAATGCAAGAGTTACAACGATTGATCTTTTCCCCGGCTTTTTTCTCTAACCCTCATCATAAGAAATTTCTCGCCGATTTGCAGGTCGTTTCTGAAATCGGACATATGTGGCAAACAAACTGAAAACCCAAAAATGACGAAGATCCGGAAAGAGAGAAGACGAAGCGTAGAAGAGTGGATGGGAGTGATTCTAAAAACTTGTATGCATGCTGCATCTGGGTATCCAACGCGCCAATTTCGTTCAGATCGGTACGGTTATAACATTACGATAACAAGAACATCAAAATGTAATCCTTATCGAGAAAAAGTGCAGTAAATAAAAGTCACTATAACCACAGTGACAAAAAGCCATTGAAAATGAAAAGAATTACCTGCAACGATTTGGAAAATGTCGAACAGCATTAATCTCGGTTTCTATAGACCGCCACTGAGTACTTTTAGAAAAGCGAAGTTAAAACAGTGGAGTCAGCGAATGTGGAGCTGATTTTGGAGCTTGACTAACAAATGTGCAAACCGGATGCTTACCAATATTGGCCTATGGAAAAACTTCGTCTAAAAGCTCTCAACTTTTGCAGCTTCGAATTTCTCCGTTATTCGCAAGAATTTCGTTGCTGGTAGCAGAAAAATTTCTTTCGAGGATCCGTGAACATTGGGCAGACCATAATTTCATTTGATGCTTTTTAATTTCTGCGCCCTGCAAATCTTGTTTGGAATCCTGAACTCATTTATTATCTACCTTGCAAATATCATCCCAACTGGTGCAATTCGCGTGGAGTGTACAGCATAAGGTACTTAACGGGATCACATGGGAAATTTCAACAACAAGTCGACGTTTTAATTCAATGATCGTGGGCTGTGGACTGTTGGGAATATTGAGGAACTTGTTGGGAAGCTTAATACATGGGAAATTAACTTGCACACCTCCCCTAAAACGACATATGTGGGTTGATCTTACGTGGTACCACCGGTATAGCGTATCCTAAACTCCTATGTGAACCATTTTTTAAGATTACAAGAAATAAAGCTTACAGCTTTCATTTGATGTTTTTCTTAGCCGCTAAGCGGCCTAGCACAGCTATTCGCAGAAATGTCTTATTAAAGACTGCGGATGCAGACCTAGACCTATACAAAAAGCAAAGCATTAGTATTCCCTCAATGAAAGAGTGCAAACTAAACCGGTTATAAGGCTAAAGAACAAGCATATTTGACTTTGCATCTGAAATCGAATCAATTGAAATGTCTATCGCCTAAACGAGCTCCACAACTATCCTTGTCCATTAAGGCGCTTTTGTGAGTTTTTTGCATCATCCTCAGGTACCATCATTACAATGCAAATAGCACAAGAAAGATGGAAGATTTGGGCGCTCAACGTCGAACTCTTACCATAATTGATAAAATTCAAAAAAAAAAAAAAAAATTAAGACAAGAGAAGCATGCCGAACAGTCAAGTAGGATATGCGTCTCTACAGTTCATTCGCCTGGCCAACCACCTTCTTAAATTAATACAAGGTGCTTAATAACACATTCCCCTTACATGTGATCTGATCTGGTCTGCTTTTATGGTATTTTCGGGGAAAACGTCCCTTTACACGGTAATGGAAGCTATTCACAAAACTATAGGTAGCATATGTTTTCGTAGTTATGCGAAATTCAAGTTCATATACCTTTCAAAGAAACATAGAGTGACCAGTCTGAACAACCACACAGTACTTCGAAAGAGATAATAGAATCCAACTTAAGCCTGCGGTATTTCAATGAGCCCAAGTTGAAAATTTCCAATGTGGCAGCACAATCGTTCAATATGTTCAGCGTACTAACATAGGTGGGTTGACAAAGGCAAGATAACGCAATACGATAAAACGCTTCTGAATACCTTCAAACAACGGAATATCAGAAATAAGAAGGGTGAATAACACAACAATGTAATATTCCAAACTATGCAGAAATTGTGCAACAAAACAAAAGGAAATTACAAAATAACAGAAAAAAAAAAGATGAACCAGCATGCCAACCAACGTGCATTCGCTTGCAACTTTCAGTCAGCCGATGCAGGACAATTCCACCCCTTCCTGCGTCTCCAACACAATTCTTTCTTGTTGCCTCTTTCACTCCACGCTTTGATCACCCTTGCTTCGATAGCCCTGCTAAATTGGCTACTGTCCTCTCCCCGCTCATGACACAATTCAATACAGCACCCCTCCCTCCTGTACCATCGAGGAAGACGAAACGCATCATATAATGCGGTTGAAACGTATCGTTCGCAGCCGCTTTGCGCACTGGCGAAAAGATGAAAACCTACCGTACTCAGAACTACGCTGCGGTCTCTCTCCATCTCTCTCGTGCGCATGCGTCGACCCCATATGAGCCTATGTGGGCATATGTCGTGGGCAAATGACCACGTGCAAAGAGAAATAACAGAAATGAGGGGATATATATATATATATATATATATATATATATATATATATATATATATATATATATATGTATGTATATATATATATATGTATATATATACATATATATAATCCTGTCACCCTATGCATGCACCTGCTAATACATACAGATGCATGACTTACCTCCATACCTATTCACAGTGTTGTCAATTAATATTACGCACTAACAACCTTATTAGCATTGATTTCCTTTATCCGAACACTTCAACCGCTCACATCACATCCCCACAAGCCATTATTCATCAACGTTCATTTCTTGCCCAGGTGAACTATAGCTCACTGAAGCATTATCGTATTTAAGCGAAACGCTCATTAACTACGCCTTCTGAGTAGTGATCGAACGCATTCAAATTCCCTGATTCAGGTTGAGGAAATTCAAATGTTTTGTCCATCTAAATTTTTGACGATTAGAGATCGTTGTATCAAACAAGAGTTGCATCTAAATGCTTGAGCATGATGGTTGCCATATATGGGGGAACGATTTCTGAATTATTATGCTTGTGATTTTATTATTAACAATTTTTATTTTCTTTATTTGTGTGCATTATTCGAGTATATCATCAGCTAGAACTAAATTAAACCACGCAATCGATTTATTTGCAACGTTTTCTTTTTTTTTTTTTTGTTTGCGTTCTTAACAAGTGATCTATTGCGATCAAATGAGTTCTTGTTATCTCTGTAACTGTGGTGATCATCGTTTTGTTTAGCAAATCGTTTTGCTTACATTTGTCTTGATGTTGATATTGATCTCTCCTCTGTGATGCTGATCTATGATTCGCATTAGGAACATTAGTTGAACATATAACATTGTCGCCTTAGGGTTTCGTAAACAGTTTATGTGCCTTCTTGTGGTGTCATAGTGTTATTGATGCGCTAAGTAAATGATCCTCGTTGCTTCAGTGAGGTTCATTACACGTCAGTTTGGCGATGAGAATGAAATTCACTTAGTGAATCACTCGATGGCCACTATATATTTGAGTGGTTGCACGCATCTATACATTATTCACGATTGAATTCATAGAGATCATATTCGACACATCAAAATTTTTCGATTATATTATAGTCGCCTTCATTCATGCTCATTTATTTTCATAACTAGTTTCGCTAACGTTGAATTTACTAGTAATTCAGCTAATTGTGATCTCCTATTCGTACCTACAGTTAGAAGTGTTAAGAGAAGCGGGTAAAAACCAAGTGAGAAGACTGCAATATCGCTTTCGAAGTGTAAGTAAGAGGGAAGAAAACTGGAGTGTTGGGCACGATGATAAACAGATTCGGGCTGACCTCAAGCGGTGAGGGAAGTATTCAGAGTCAGAGTTGGAGTTGGAGAGATGCCACTAGGAAGGCTGGTGGTATGAGCTTCCCATCTTCATATGCGGTTGCTCTGCAATCACCTTCTTTGCAACTTCCCCTCCCCCCTCTAATTTTGTAGACGAGCTGGGGAGGGGTGTAACTGTAACTTTTCTTCATGCATTTTTTTTAGTAACCTTTAAAGTATTGCACCCGAAATATTGCCTTTGACGCTTGATTTGTTGCGTCATGTTTTCACTGCACCGGTTAAAGCCTATTAAAGGTTAAAAATATGATTTCGCAACAATTTTGTCGATAGTGGGCAGCCAATTTGGTGACGATAACGTATAGAAGTAGCAGTACAATTTAGAACATCAAGCGCAGTGTTATGAGATAGCCTATAAATTTACTTATCTCCAAACCTGAGCATTATTCATGTGTCGATAGATTAGGAATTCATTTCTCGGGTGTAACCACTATAGCACTAACCTAGCAATTTGGCGTTGAAGATTCTTTCAAGAGGATTTCACCACCAATACGATTCAGAGTATATTGTTGTGCATCTATACAACAATGTTTTCATGATGCTTCTATTTTTGCGAATATTTATTGAGTTCATTTCCGTTAGATGTTTGATTCAGCATGATGCGTTCATTGAGTTCGATTTTTATTTTTTAGGGTACTTCACAATCAATTGCGAGGCAACGATCGCTAAAACAATGAGATGTTGCTGCGGTGAACATTATACTCGTCGGGTATTTTTATTTTCAATACTTTCCCATAGATTCGGCAATTCCTTTTTTTCCCACGGGAAGGAATATGAAAGTTGCAATTAATTGTACACAACATCGCTTATAAGTAACACATGCATTTAAAATTTTGTGACCTTTTCTAAGATAATTTGTCGGTAATGACGCATCTGGGTTTACAGTAACTACGAAAAAAGCTGACCGATGAAAGGAGAAAGACGGCAAGCTTGGTCGGATAACGCGGACATGACCCTGACTCGTGCAGCAGCAGGCTAGGGGAACATAATTAGAGTGGGATGGAGTAGGGGATCGGGTGATTGAGCGAGGGTACACACATGGCTGTAGTATTGGTCTCATAAAAAAGATGGCTTCGTCCATTCACTTTATTCACTTCATCGAGCTAGTCTAGCTACTTTTTTTCCACGTTTAACCCAAGTTGGAACTTTGCCGTTGGCAACTTTTTCATTACCACCCTACCCCTTGAAGAAATTCTATCCTCATAGAAGCTAGACTCAAGTTTTTTTTTTTTTATTTATTGCTAGTTTCATGAACGTTGATTGGACGCCTTCTACCGGGGTCATTCCTTTAGTTCGCGACGAGACATCCACTGAAGAGACCCTATACATATCAGGTGGAAAGATTTTGGTTCAAGATTTGTTCTAGTCACGAGTTGCAGCTGTGTGCATTTTCGTTCTCTCACTAATATTAACTCAAAAGTACCAAATTTCCTTCATAACTGTACTTTTTCTTCTTTATATCCTATTGGACAACTTATACCGCTGAATTGTATATGTGCGCAAATGTAATGCGGATACAAACTATTGAGGAAGAAAGGGTATAGTTAAGAACTTTCTCCCATCTGCATCAAAACATTCTCAGGAACGTGCTTTTAAGGGTTTGTCCAAATTGACGTTCAACGGTTCAAGGCGGCACTGTACCGATCTTCTGCCGTTGGCATGCTTCTTCACTTTCTGGTGTGGAATGGTATGCATCTTACTTTCTTGTTAATAACTAAACATTCGTTACTGAATATTGAAGGACTCGTTTGCTTAGAGGGAAGGATAATCGTTTTTGCAATTCCATAGAAGAGAGGTTTAGGACCGTTCGTTTATGACTGAAATATTTCCTACTTGTTAGAAATCATCATTGGGCATATTAAGCAAGTTGTAGTCACATTTGAAACACCTTGCTTAACATAAGGTAAATGGTATTGTTGAATAAGTTCGGCTGTTTTTTTTTTTCTTATTTATTTTGCAAATATTTTAGCACTTGTGCAGCACTTAGACTCATTTGCTTTTGATGTCAGGCTTCTGATAGTTGTCGAACGAAGTACCGTCACTGAATGATTGCAATCTGTCCTCGGGAGGTGAATTTTGATTGGAAGAATCAATAAAGCAAAGAGTGGATGCCTACTTGATTCCTCTGAGCGTTCGAGCATTTAAGACTAGTAAACGGATCACTTTTTGCCTGAGAACGAATGCCCTGTTGATGGGAATTTTAGCGGGGTAATCCATTGAGTAAAGCAATCAGTCAAGTCGCTACATTATATTTGTTACGATAGTATAGGGAGTAATTGTTTTTAATGCTGAAGACCTTCGAAACATTTGGGCATGTTTATACGGAATATCGGATTTTAATCTCTCATTTTCTTTGAGTTCCGGACAGTATGTATTCTAACGTCTTTGGGAAATGAGTTTACTTGAAGGTTGTTAGCCATGAATGCTGCGTACCCAAGATTCCTTTCACTTATGACAGCTTTGCTCTCAAATTCATAATAATGCATCAGATATGTTTCATTTTGAGCTGCAATAGTTCACTAGGGCAATCCGCTTCCCTTATTTGCCGTTCGTGTAAGTTGCACGTGTTCCGGTTTTGATTGGAGGTGTTCCGGTTTTAACTTTTGCAAATAGAAAAACGAATTCCTTTTATCGTGAAGCACTCGTGCTCATTGACCTTGTCTATTCATTTTATTGGTCATACTCATTTAGACTTATATTAATTCTTTATTGACTCCGTGCTTTCAATTGTATTGATTTGAGGCATTAGTTGCTGCATTTGCACTACTACGCGGAGATGCGTTTCGTATAGTGAATGGAGTTGACAGCTTCGGGAATACATGTGGTCGTAAAAACATGCCATTGGTTCTATCGGCCAACTCCACCACTGATCCGGTATTCTTCCCGCTGTCTGGACAGGATATGACCGATAAAAAGTAAGTGCATCAATCTTATTGTGCTTAGTGGGAACACTTGATAGAAGGGTCTAGAAAAATCGGATGGGTGATCAACGCTGAACTTTAGTTTTGGTGGTTTGCCTCAAAATGTTTCATTTATGAATTTGTTTTATTGTGCATCTCATACCAAATGTTAGATACGTTTTTTAAATGGTTCACATTTTTGAATTTTAATATAATAGGCTCATTTTTGAGTGACACATACAAGTGCCTGACAAATTAGACGGTTTGAATGTCGCACGGCTCGTAAAACATAAGTACACATGTCTATTGATGGTATTTGTGTTTTACCTCTCATCATATTCTTTTACTTATAGTTTATATGTATATATTTACTAAAAAAAAGTATTATTATTTTACATAATATACTGTGTGCAGTCCTTCCCCCCCCCCCCCGCCCCCTTCTCTATCCATCACATCGGACTTCAACTAGTACTGACTAAAAAAAGTGAAAGTAATTATAACTTGAGAATGGTGTATACAATGGAGGAAATAAGGAATCCTTTGGCCACACCTTAAAAATTTAGGGAGGAGCTTTTGCAAAATGAATATTTTCTGGTCGAATGGAGTGTGTATCTTAATAGCAGTCTGCATTATCCAGTGAAAATTCGCCTGATCCTTGGTCTCAGTAGGACTCTTTCTGGTCTCTAGTTTACCTGTGGCGTTTTTTTTTTTTTTACGAAAGTCCAAGTTCTCTATGTTCCCTTCCTGTTGATTGCGGACCTGACTGATATCTGCATACGTCTCAAGCGATAGGAGACCTGGATCTCGATGGCAACACTCAATTATTTAGAGGTCTAGAATGATACCACACTCCTCCATGGATGGATTGTTCTAAGGCCTCAAGCCTTGACGGCAGAATCTTGCCTTTTGGAGTTCCGATGCTGCCTTTTCCTAAGTTTCTTCCCTATCCATCCCCGCGTGTGGTGATTTTACATCCTTGTTCTAATTTCGCATATCAGAGCTTTCTTTTTACTGATAGGCCAAGTTTATTCGGTATATGTTATCACCAGGTTTATTTATCCATTTATTTTATTTATTTATTTATTTACTTTATTTATTTTATCTACTTTGTTTGTTTATTTATTTATTTATTTATTTATTTATTCATTTATTTTATTCTTTTCATTTATTTTGTTTATTTATTTCACTTATTTTATTTATTTATTTTATTTATTTACTTATTTATTTATTTGGTTGTTTATTTATTCAATTAATTAATTAATTAAATAATCAATTTATTTATTTTATTTTATTTTATTTATTATTTATTTATTTATTTATTTATTTATTTATTTATTTATTTAGAGGAAATAAATTCGACGAAAAAATGTGTGCGCATCATTTTTTTTTATTTTACAGATTTTTATTTCCACTCGATATTCGTCATCCATTCAATTCGACATGGATTTGCGTAAGCGTTTGCCCGAATCGTACGGTGGCCAATAATTTTGTTGAATTTCATATTGAAACAAATTATTCGTATTGCACAGCACCGATTGGGTTTGATGCTGTCTCGCGCAAGCGTTATTGTCCCATCGGAACTATTTATGAGAGGTGGGAAACTTGAAATTTTCATTTTTAATTTAATGAGTGGGGAAATGATTGTGAATTTGTTGTTTTTATTGATCACTATTGAGAATGCTTCTTTGATCTTAAGTTGATTTGATAGCGGATTGTGAGGGAATTGGAGTGATGTGCGAATTGATATCCTTTGATTGTTATTGTTATTGTTTAAAGGACTCTAATCCTTTATTTTGTTGCTATTAGCATAACCGCAAGTTTTTCCCGCATTTTGCTGACGAATTACCTGTGAGTGCATGATGGTTGCGGCACTTTGCAACCGAATATATATGAAATTTACAAATTTCTACACAAGGTTTTACCTGCTGAATGCAGAGAGGTTGATTTTAAATTGACTAAATGCCTGAGTCTATAATTTTCAGTGATGGATCAATACTTTCACGTTGTATTCCGAATGATATATTAGCGATGGCAATCGATATGCTGTCATCATTGCACGAATTTATTCGGGATCAAGATTGGATTAGGGAGATAATGGAAGAGGTGCTTTCAGTGAGGGCGGAGATCGGAGCCCTTTGTCTCTTTTCTGTGGGTAAGTTACTCTGTTCGCGTTTGATTTGAAAGGGAGGATTTTTTTTGTGGGGGGGGGAGGGGAGGGGGGACAAGCAGTAGTCAGTGGTTATGGAAGGAGGGGGGGAGGAAGTGGGTGATCGAGTAAAAATCATCGTGCAGGGGAAAATTTTGCTCATTTGTGGCGCAACCTACTCTTCTGTCGTTTCATTGATGAAGGCCTACTAAAGAAAGCTCCTTCCACATTTTATTTAAACCGAATAAATTGATAGAATAATGAAAAATATTCATTGCTTTTGAAGAAAATACTGCAATAGGTGATGAATTTTATATTCAACTTTAGAAGATATATTATAAAAGGCATCTTCGTTGGTGAGAGATGACTGTTACCCCATTGCTGAGCAGCAATGATCCCATCTTATAAGGTCCTGTTTGGGAATAGTTTTATGTCTGTCTTATATGTTTCTTCGTGAATTCAGAACAAATGCGTCAAGAGGTGATTTAGTTGCTTGTAATAGGAAGATTCATGTTTCATGGGCAACTCATATGGTCATTTGAAACACCCACTTCTGAGAAACATTTAAGGCATTAAGTGTAACCCTTACGAAAACGTCATTGTAGGCGTCCGACTTCACCGCGCTTCTTATTATTTGTAAGCAGGTCTAGGCTACCCACAGGTTGCATATTTTAGAATGCGGATGCAGGTTGAGGGTTCAAGAAGTTTTCACCTTCACCTTTATGTAGAGAAGGAGGGAGGGAGGGAGCGGGAAGTACCAGTGCAGTGTAACTAAACTCTTCCATTCTACGAATCCAAGTGCTCGGCGCAGCAGGCATTCACCCTTATCGCTGGATAAGAGCTCTAATAATGGGAGCAGTCTAGGAATATCCCTGTATTCGCATAGCTGTAGTAGTGTAATGTCGCAGATAAAAGAAAACGAGAAAGCGGATCACTCAGATGATAAATGCATAGAAGTAGATTTATCATTTTATTGCACAATTTGATTATTGCGGTATTTACAGCGTTTTGCAGCAAGTGCGTACTTTTCAGGATTATCGTTGATTGGCGTATTCCTAATTCGATTTCTTGCACCAGTAATTGTTTATTTCATCTATATAGTGGCCATTCTTTTGGCAACTGGTGAGATGTTTGGATTGTGTTTATGTCAAAAGTTGTGACGATGCTAAATTCATAGGGAAAGAAATGGATGGGGAGGGGAGGGAGGGGATGGCGAGCTAGTTTTATGGTAGATTTGAGGTTTGGTAGGCAGTCTCGAAAAGCCTTGAAATTCTAAAGAGTCAACTAATTCGTTTGGAGTGAGCTTCGTTACAAAGAAATTGTCTGCTCGTGATTAGTAAAATGACGAGGTAATGTAATGAAACATGGGAGTCGGAGAAATATTTTATCACTACTTATCCCAGGATTGAGCACTCATTTTTTTCACCAAGATTTTTCAATGTAATTTGCAAGGAAAGTTTATTTTTATAGTGGGAGAGCTGTCTCGCAATTCATCGATCACTCAAATATTTATTTTTTTACTTATAAAAAATAGAACTCATAGGGAGTCCCATGTCGGGGAAGGTGCCAGTGGAATAAGAGCCGTTTGTTTCGTATTTGATAGGCGCATATTGCTCACTCTAACAGTTGTGCTTGATTCTCACAACTCATTGGGCGCTTTCAGTCTTTATGGTGATTCAACTTTTTGCTTCAACTTTTTAGGATCTTCATATAAATGATTTCAATAAGTAACTTCCGAATCGGTTTTCCCACCTCATTTTCTGCTTATGTGACTTTTCTGTTATGGGAATGCACTTTTATTTGTTTAGGTTTTACGTCAGCTCTCTGGTACGGATGGTACATAGCATATAGCCGTAATGAAACATCGCTGGTGACGGCAATCGGTGCGCAAGAATTGATTGCGCTTCCGGAGTTTAGTTCGGAGACGTTGGCTATCTGTGCCGTTTCGATGTCTCTCATTACGGTGAGATGTCTTTCTAATAAGCACAGCGAAAGAATTGGATATTTTTCAAGGACGTCTTTGAAGGAACCCTTTTTGATGTAAATTTTCGCGTCATTTATTTTGGTAGATACAAAAATGCTGTGAGATATCCAAGGTTTAGAGACCAACTTCGGGAGAAGGAAGCAGTCTACGAAGAGGGGGAATTATAATCAGAAGCTTACTTTGGCACAGGACAATTTATATATGTTGGAAGTTTTTAAGCACAGCGCTCAACTTTAGGTTTTTTTTTTTAAATTGTTGTGTTGTACTTTCAGGTGTTGCTGTTCGCTGCAATATGGTGTGTTTGGCCTAGAGGTGCACTAGTTGTGGATCTGTTCCATGAAGCAGGACTTGCTTTAGCAGCGATGCCATTTATGCTTCTGCAGCCACTTCTAACGTGTGCTGTCATCGTCGTATTCATTGCATATTGGGCCATCATTGCCGTTCATCTTTACACATCTGGTTAGTGATTTGATTTGAGTATGGGAAACGAATGAAGTGAAGGAAGTGTGCCGAAGGAATCATTTCTATTGACAGCTAAACGCGAAAGTGTTGGCTGTAAGTATTCGCGACGAAGCGTCACTGCACTAAGCATTTTTGGCTTGCCAAGAATCTGAGTATTTAATCACGTGGGGTATAACTGCAATATGTCTCTTTCCTTTTTGAGTAAACGTTTTGTAGTTCGATGTCAATCTCCACTAAAATTTTTAACGATGACAAAACGATGGGGTATTTTTTTGTTGATGTGATTATCCATTTAGCTACAGTGACTGTCCGCAGCAATAAGGGCTTCAATGGCGCTTATTGTCATATAAATATTCATGTTTCAATGGTTCATGTTTCATGTTGTTCTCAAGGTTCATGTTTTAATATAAGACGTGATCTTGCTTTCATTTTTGCAAGTTTCCCGTCTTGATTCATTGACGTTTTTAAAGGTGTTCACCCATCCCAAATTACGGGTACGACTACGTTATGTGGTCTCAGTTCCGATGGTCTTTTTCCTTACAATGCTAACTACGTCATTATGCATCATGAAGAAAATTTGTAGAAATGGACTGCCCTTCCCCAACCATTATTTCTCGAAACCGAGATATGGGGAGAGGTGGCTGTCTACACCAAATTTCGGCTTTATATATGCGGAGAGGTGATCATGTAGTTTCTGATTCTTTATAGATGAGTTTTTGGTTCTGTTTAAATTGTAATTTGCTGTTCATTTCACTGCTGTTCGATGATACTCTTAATAGGAATGGACAATCACTGCCAACTGTGAACGTCAACCAACGATATTCAGCGAAATGAGGTTCCGATTTGGCGTACACGTTGAGTTGTTTAGTCAGGGTGAGCGAGAGTCTTATAGCGCGTGTGTGCATTTATTTGAACTGAATGTGATGTGTGCTGTGGTAGAAGGGCCGTCGCTTCAAAAGGCATAAGTAAGCACGCTGCAGTTGTTGTACTTGGTTGCTTCTGGTGTGGTTATGCACATTTGCGGTGTTTGCTGTGTTACTTGGAGTTGTGATGTACAACAACTTTTTTCTTCTTCCCATTCTCTATTCATTGCTCGGATCTTGGAGTGTGTGACGATGTTTCGTCTATATCGGACTCTATGAGAATGTACCAAGGCATTAATTCTATCTTCACGGGAAGGTGTCGGACGCTTATACGAGAAAACTAACACTAAACTATAAGCGACCACTCTTATTACGAGGAAGGTGAGAACTGCTGTCGATGGTGTTGATAGAATCGCTTTAACTAGCCTTTTGCATGTCATCTATTCGTGGGTTCTATATTTTTGTGATATATTTCTTTTTTTTTCTCATTTTCGAGAGCGAAATAGAACTATACCAAGCATGCTACCTTGGTTGGTCGCGGCGGTGGTGGTATCAAGCAAAGCGTCGTCATTTGCATTTAACTCTAATGCATCGTTTTTCGATATGCCAACGCGTGTTTTTTGAACGCATTTTTAATTTTATAGCACCCCCCGTGGCGTCGATGATTGTACGCTCGAATGGGGAGATAATAGAGGCGGTGACATTCAACGTGACCAATCAGATTCGATATATGGGCTGGTATCATTTCGTTGGGCTCATATGGACTACCGAATTCGTCTTCGCATGTCATCGGATGGTGGTAGCCGGTGCGGTGGCAACATGGTACTTTAAGCGGTATATATTCTGTTTGCGTTTTTTTGGTAATAAGGGGACTTGTAACGTTCTGAAGTTAATCTATAATTTTTTACGTTTGTTCTCTTGCTTCGTTTAATAACATTTGTTCTGCCTTATTTTTTTGCTGTGGATAGCAGCTTTTATTGTATATATGAATGAAATATATGATTATGACCTAAAAATCTATGAGTATGTTGTTTAACGGTGGAGCAGGAAAGAGGCGGTCATGAGTCTCCGAGAGGTCATTCACCTTTTGCGCAATACATCTGTTTTATTTCTTTCAATGTTTACGTATTTGTTAGCATTACGTGGAGCAGCAGAGTATTCCTGTATTGAGATCTTCTTTTACAAGGGTTTAGAATGCTTCAGAAGTAGAGAATCGTTTTCACTTGTTCTATCGCTAAACTTGAAGAGAGTCATGAGGATGCGAAGGAAAGGTATCGCAGCAGGAGATGAATACACTTATTTAGGAAGTCTTCTTCTCCGTGTTGTTCGTCGTTGAGCAATTTGATTGGCTATCACCTCGGTTCGGTCGCATTGGGATCGTTTATTATAACGTTGGTGAAGTTACCGCGCTATGTCCTTATGTACATTCATAGAAAGTATGTTCTTTGGCCGTTTCCTCCTTTTTTTTCATTTTTTCAATTTTTTCTTTATGTATTTTTTATTCTAACATAAATTTTAAAGTTTAACGTATTGTACCTAAGCATGTAGAAAACGGTGCTGATGACAGCTATTTGTTCGCTGACACGAATATCACCTATTCATTTAAGTGCTCATATGCACTAATGACCGTCCAAATAATACAGGTTTATGTAGTTTCCTGGAAACCGGAAGTAAATTTGCGTTCAATGAATATAGTATGCTTAATCGCAGAAATGCCAGCATACTTATATTACATTGTTTGTGTTAGCATTCCGGTCATTTTTCTTTGTCAAATTTTTGCTAACAAATTATTTTAGTGAAAGTTGTAGGCAGTGGGAGAATTAATGCACCAGTGAAAACTGTTGCAAAAGAAATATGCATTTTGAAGATATTTTTTGAAGTATTTGAATTTATAATCATCATATTAAAATATGTCATTCCAAGTTGCAATCACGTTGAAGTTGGGTAAAGTTGAAGAAAGTTTACTGTAGAGTGGATCACGTGTTCAACTTATTTTGACTTGTTGAATTACTAGTTGATGACTAGGCGTTTATTCATTTCGTTGTTTTACAGGCTAAAAGAGTCCAACAATTTCATCGCGAAATATATTCTGCGTTGTATGATTGTGTTGTTGCGTTGCGTCGAAGGATGTTTACGCTATATTCATCATAACGCTTATACGGTTATCGCAATAAATGGTCAGAGTTTCTGTCCAGCCGCCCGCATGGTAAGTGTTTTGTCCTCATTCACTACTAAGGGGCTATTGCAATCCACTCAGCGTGGAGGGAACTTAACAGTTGATGGGTTTATGTACGGATTATGCTGTTGGAGATGACTTTTGCTACCTTCTTGCCGTTAATCTATTCTCTTGCGGGTATGTTCCTATCAAAGAGCTTTACGCGTTGTGTAGGCTAAATGACATCATTCTCGTTGTGCGTACAGATGTGCTGCTTTGGGGCATGCGCACTTATAAAGTGCTGTTAAATGAGTACTTATTTTATGGTTACGAAGTGATGGAATGATTGAGTTGCGGGGAATGGAAATATTATTGATAGGGGTTCGAAGACACTGCATGAGCCATCGCAGCGTCGTGCTTCATATGCTTTTTCACGGAAAATTTCGAAAGGTTTTCGTGATGGCGATCAGGTTCGGCATAGGTTTTCAGAGGGGCGAAATGACTATCATAGGTGGTCCGGGAGTTGGAGTGGCAGCCATTTAATTCAAACAGTTGCTTACACGTTGCTTAGATGGTCGCTTTTCAATTTACAGTGTTCCTCTTGAGCTGAAGTAAAGCGCAGTAGAAAGCGCATTCACTTCCCACGTTCATTGCTTAAGAGCACTATTGGCCTTTTTTCCGATCTCTGGTTATGGCTTCCATGAACTTTTCAACTAGCGAAATCAGTGGTCTGTTGGCTAACCTGTTGATTTGCTTTTACCAGCATGACACTTCGACAAAAACGTGATTCGAATACTCCAATTCTGCTATGCTCCGCTGCTTTATACTTCTTGGACCGTTCCATCACATCGTTTACATTCTTTGCACTTTCCTTGCGAATCATGCCCTGCTATGCATCCACAGCTTCCAAATTGGGTTGAGATCAGGTTGTGCCTAGTTAGAAAATTTGCTTGATCCTTCTTGGGAACCAGGTTTTTGCAGTGCTGAAGGTTGGTCGCAGTCTTACAGGGACAGACTACTGCGTAGTCCCCTTCACTGCAATGTAGGGGATAACACCAACTTATCGATTTGATGGATGAGTTGAAAGGGGTCGCAGGTGCTATTAAGGCAGTAAAACGGCTTCGTACAAAATGCTGCGGATAGCGGCTATCTTCAGCTGAACAGTTTTCAATGATTAGACGGTCCCCGAAATCATTTTCGTATGCGCAGCGCTGTGATAGTCACTGCGAACGCAACGCTTGCACGCAAAAGGTGTGTGTATTTAGGCGGTCCAATTGCCTGAATAAGGGACTGCCGCGCTTTCAAGCGCTCTATTCTTTACACCATTAATCGTGAGCAGTATGCAACGATTAGGGCAAACGCGTTGCAGTGTTGCGTTGAAGAGGGGTGGGGTACGCCTTAATGACAAGGGCATTGTGTGCTGTTGTAAAATGAGTTCAATGTATTGCAGGCAGTCAATGTACTGTTGGATAATGCTGTGGACGTGGCGACTATCAACACTGTGGGTGATTTTGTTTTGTTCCTCGCCAAATGCATCGTCACAACTGCGTGTCTTGCGATGGCGATTTTCAGATTTAAAGTTCGTTATCGTTGATTTTTGCACATTAGTGAAACTCTTTTATGAACATAAGCTATCCACTTTTAATTGTGATCACTTTATTCCCGGCAATCGCTACTAATTCGACAGGTTAACTAGCAGGGCGGAAAAATTTCCTAACTTTTAGAGAGTGACGACCTTGGCCATGCAAGCTATTTGATGACAGTCAGAAATATGAGTCCACGGTGAGATGAATGATTGATCCGAATCTTGCTAGGGATGTTGAAGAGCTGCAGTTGTCTGTCTGAACACTATCTAACGAGAGGAGTATGACTGATGGTGCAGTAAATATCTTCTCTACTATAGTTTCGTTTACGAAAAGTTGATTGAAGTGGTAATGATAGCGTGAATAAATTGTGATGATATAGCGAGGCGGCATCTTTTAATCGCCTAATTCTATAAAGTTCTCTCTTGCGACTATCTTAGAGTAATTGTTTTTGCATTCAAAAAGTTTTCAGTTTCAATTGGCGCTTAATTATTGGATGGTAATGGCGGGTATAGTGGCTGTAGTGGCCTATATATCCGCATCGTGCTTCCTATCAGTTTTTGAAATGGTCATCGATACGCTTTTCTTGTGCTTTGCGTATGACAACGATAACGTGACGAAAAGCAATGGATCAGAGGATTATGCCGACGCACACTTTAAGGTAATTCAGTTTTATCCCAGTTCTTTGATATGTTCTATTTAAGTGAAAGAAGAGTTATGAAGAGCAGTATCTTTCAGATCTCTGGTGTTTTACTTTAGATGTAGATCAGTAGTCATGATTGAGGGATATAAATTTTTATATCCGTGGCTTAGGACTTTGTGAATTTTCAAAATCTTCTATTGCTTATTTCCTTACTTCGCAACAATCGTAGCTGAAAGTTAATCCCATCCAATATTCTAAATTGGTTTTGTGAGTGTTATTCGATTGAGAGAGTACGGTGTGACATCGTTGCTTCCTTTAATTTAAGATTAAAGATGCAGAGCAGGTAACGTATCTCTAGGGGATATAGTGGAGAAAGACGCATGTGCATGAGCTTGGGGATTTTTTGTTGCTGATTTTTGTACCTTAGTGCATCCTGTTGCTAAACGAATTTCACTGTTTAAGCGGTGCTTTGTTGGTAGCGGTATACAGGGCTGTCTGTATGAACTAGGTATGCAAGCCGTACATGCAATAGTCGGGCGAATGATGATTTGTTCCTGTTCTTAAGTCTGAGAAAGGCTTCATTATTTTTATCTAGGTTTCTTTAATTTTTCATAAGTTCAACGGCTATAATAAGTCAAGATCAATTTTTCTGCTATGAAATACTCGCCGTATGTAGATCGATTCTTCGAAATATTAGTCGGCTAAGTTTGAGTTAAGCGCTAATCTGAGCTTTAACTTTCAGGAATACATGAGCACAACGTTGGATCGTGAGCGCGCGCTTGGTGCAAAACGAAGATGGCGACAATTGGATCGTAACGCTGTCGAAGAGATAGAGCTCTCCAGTCACTAAGTGGTTGTTCGCATTAACTTTAGAATCGCTGCATTTTGGTTGGTTGTGATCTTCGATTTCCTTTCCATGCAGACTTGAAGACATTGTTTGGTGAATGGCGAATTTTTCTATGCTGATCGTGAAATATGGGAAAGGATCCAAGGGAGGGTGAGGAGGGAGGGGGTGGTAAGAGATTTAAGCAGTTTGCTGATATTGGGAGCTTTGGAATTTTGATCGCTTTAATTGTCGTTGATTTTGATGCCCAATTACTGAAGGAGGATTCGGCTAAGGAATTCTGATTCCAATTGGATGATATTGATGAATGAGAGATAAACGATTTTCAAGTGCGTATTTTATCGACTGGGCAGAGTCTGTTTTCTGGCTTATATGGTCGAAGCGCTCTGTTACTTAAAGAGGCGTATCGTACAGAATGATCGTAAGGCGGCTTGTTTATCTCTCTTCATCATTAAAGGTTGTGGCGATTTCCGTTATCGTCAACGGGTTAGTGTTTTGAACGTAACTAACCTAATCGCCTCACTCTGCACTGTTATTGAAATGCTTAATTTCAACTAAATTTCACCTGGAATCACTGTTTTCGTTCAATACTCGTTGTTTAATCGGTTCAAAATGTCTGCACAAAGTGCCGTTTTTGCATTTGAAGATGGCTGACATTTGCAATAAGCTTACTACGCTGCACTTCAATCTATGCCCTGAGACGTGCACATAGATTTCGTCCCTATCATTGTTACAACAGTAGATAAGCAAAGTGTGATTCGTTTAAAAATATACATTAAGCATTACCTTAATATTGTCTGTAAGTTTCAAGCGTAGTTGTTTTGTCAAAGTGTAGGCAGAATTTTCATGATCACTAGTCGTGACAGTTGACCGTTAAACTACGCGCTAGGAGTTATGTTTATGGGCCATTATCATCGTCTGATCAGTAAGGTCGCTTATCTAATAACTGCCTTGCGCCACCGAAATCGGGTAATATCGGGGAAGAAGTGACGTGTAAACATGTAGGTGACTTAAATTTTGCTACTAACCTTCTTTATGCTTTATTTCCGGGTGTATTTTTGTAAAGGTTTATTTACTTATCAAATGATCACAGAGGCATGGATTGAAGCCCTCTTACATTTATGGATTCTTCTGAGTGTATGGTGATAGATTTTCTTGAGAGAAAATTGTGCAATCGTGTTTGTAATTAGACCACAAGTTGGGAAGTTGGAGGGAACAGTACAGTATTTTGCTCACCTGAGGCAGTTCTTAGCCGAGTCGGACTTTTCGAATGTTTGCCTTCCAATTTCCTGTTCGGTTGGTCGTTTTCGTCCATGTTTTCTCTTTTGTAGTTTTTAAAATTCATGGACGGGAAGTGTTATTGCTGTGTAATGAGTCCACTCGATTGATTTCCTTTCATTGTGTATCGTTTCTAAAATCTTCTCTGTCTCGGTTTGTGCTCTTTTGATTCGGGTTTAATAATTTTTTCAGAGGTTTGTTCCATATTTTGTGGAACTTTTCTTTGGTGCTACTTCCGAGTTTCTCTAAGTGCCATAACTTTACTTTAGAAGGCAGGTTTCTCTTGATTTGTGATCTTTGTTGTCGCACAAATTGTTTGTAAGCGCATTCTTCCCTTTACATAATCACGTTTTGACCTTATCTCGAGTTTTGATCATCTTTTTTTGCATTTGATTACTCCTTATTGCTCTTTTTCGATGGTCATTTCGAGGGTATTCCGTGTGACGTCCATTTCTTGCCATGGTTCTTTTTATTTATTATCTAATTGTTCGTGTTTGCTATTGAATAATAAAAGTGGTCGTTGATAGAGGGAACATAACAAAGAGGGGAATGCATCGATTTTGGAAGGGAAAATAACAAAAACATTGAGAGGTAAAGGTTTCAAGTGATAGAAAAAGTATTGCAAAAATGTTACTAAAAGAGCTTAATTACAATACTTTTGCCACGAATTGTTCATATTGATATAAACGTCGCAAGTGGCAGCTTTTGAAGTGTTCTGGGTTTTTTGTTGTATTTGTAAGGTTGACGTAAATAACTTCTCAGCGCTACTTGCAGTTATGGTTTTTGATGTGCGTTCGGGTTCCTCGTAAGAGAACGTTGTTCTCGCACTTGGCGTAGGTTGTAGACCACTTCCTGACATATTGGTACAACTGCATCTGCTTGAGCTTTACTTGCACTACAGTTCGTTGTAGCGCTTTCTTTCTTCCGATTACCTCAATTCGATTCATCGAAGCCATTATGGCACCGTCAGCAGCGATCGGTGCGTATGCGATCTTCTATTGAGCGATGCGATTTTTTACTGAAGAGAAATCACTATTTTATTTAGGAGTGTCTTGGTTTTAACGAGCTCTCATCGGGCTGTGCTGTATGGTTATATCGTTACGTTATGTGGAGCCAAACTTAAGCCAGGAAATAGGGTGACTCGGCTGCGGGTATCAGCAACAGTTATCACGTGTAGATTCGCATGGTGCCGTCTTCCATGAGCGTTTATGAGAGGAAACGCGATGGTATTCCTGACATCGAAATATATCACATCGCATATTCCATTTATTGAAGTTTGTTGATGTAATAGCAAAAAACGTTGACGTTATAGCCATTGACTGTCCATTTGCTAATGAGGAGTACTATCGTACGCACATGCATTGAATGTCGAGGTGACAGCAATTCTCGATTCGCGCGAACTAACTCTTCGTTTTGCAATGAACAATGCACTTATAAATCCGCATGTCGTTTTATGCATTCGCGTCTATTGCTTTTACCCTTTCGTATATATGCGTGCGAATAGGAATTTCATCTTTTTATCAATAAGCAGGAACCTCAGGGAGTCATTTCTAAAGCCACGTCGTCCCTCGCCGTAATCACGACTTTAGCACCGGAGTCGATACGAGCGGACCGTTAATTACTCATTGAAAATATCGGAGACCTTTTCATGCTCTTTTGAGCATACCTATTGTGCGCTTCTCGCCACAAATTTAAGGTGCAGTAATTGTAACAGCGACGTGGACTATCTGTGTACGGCCTCTCCGGATAGCTCGATCGAGTTCGGTATTTGCTAGGAACGTTGTTTGCCAGCCAAGTTATTAAAAGCTTCAAGCCAGGGATGCTGTGGAGTTGAAGTTCTGGAGGTGGAGCTTCGTAAAAACATCAAGGCCGTGCTGGGGTCTGGTTCATGAAGGTGTGTTTTATAGCATGATTGATCCGCAGTCGCAAGCTTCATGCAAATCTATCAGTCCTTAGGAGGGGTACCGTAAGTTTCTATTTTCTGGGGTTCTATCCTTCTGTGGTCACCAAAATGTGTGCGAGTTCTCTGAGATATGACGGAATGCGGATTGGTACGGTGGAAACTAACTAAAGATTTATCGGTGGGCAGTGCGGTCGAAGGCAGTGAGAGAGATTGGAGCTGGTGGAGAAACGTAACAACGATGAACACATGAACCGTTCACCAGCGCGGGCTTGATGTTTCCACGCAACTGCACACTATTTTCACAGACGAAATGTCCTGTACACGATCCTTCACTTACACAATCACTCTAACAATCGACGAAACTTGAAACCAGGAAATGAATTTGTCATTTACTCATTTCATAGGGTCCCATTGGAGTTTCCATCTCTCTTAGAATGTGCCAAATGAGCCGTTGAGAAGATTGTTTGTGATCATAGTGTGTGCACCTCACTATCATACTTAACAATTCTAAATGGTCTCTCTTAAATCACTGCTTTTGTTTTGCTTCCGAAGCGTTCCCCTTAGTCTACGTTACAAATGTATATATACAAATCGGATTTTTTTTTATCATTTACATACCGGAAATTTTGTGAATATTTTTTAAGCGACTGGCACCTAATGAGAATTAACAAACTTTTCGATGCAATGCTTCAAAAAAAAGGATCTTTAGTTATAAATTTTTATTGCTTTTTGCTTATATATATGCGGAATTCCAAAAGGTACGCTTTCAGCAATATCTCAGTTTTTTTTTGGTATTTCTCTCTCTTTTCAAGAAAATATATGGAAAATTAAATCAGTTTTCTAGGTGCCTACAGTGCTGAAATATCATCGTTTGCTGCTTACTTATGATACCAAAGTAAGGTACTGCCGAAGAAATATTTTGCTCTCCCCTTGCACTCATAGGTTATTTTAGTAACGCAAATATGCAAGAAGTGATATTAATTCAGTACTATTTTACCACGATTAGCGGCACCACTCAAAAATTGGTTTTATAAAACTTGACCATATTACGGAAACGGTTCTCACCTTATAGCATTTCTATCGATGCTTATGTCACCTAATTTAGCAGTACTTCAAATTCCATTATTGAGAAGTGCTAGCAATTCAGAATTTGCACGATGGAAACTCCTGTTGCCAATTGTATGGCTATCCCGTATTTTGAATTCCATTGAAATTTCCTAGCGAATGAGATTTTAGCATTTAAGAAATTTTTTATCACTGATGAAGAAAAAAAAAATTATTTTACCTTGTGGATTGCGTTTCTCAACGTCGATTAATCAGCACAAACGCAATCAGTCAGGTTGATTGGGAATGAAATTGCATTTTTCTTTTTTATTTCACAACTAATTGCAACTATGAACGTAATTCTTAGTACAAACGTATCTCTTAGTATTTTTCTTCATTTCGTTTTGCTCATTTTTCACATCCATAGTTAGATATTAACAGATTTCAGTTATGTTAATGCAGGGGGATAAACGTTTATTGTGAATATTTGCCTCTATGATGTTAGTATTTCCCTCTTGCGATTATCTTCGATGCAACAAATACTCCACTTTCTTGAATTTATCCTTACATTTAAGAGTGCTTTTATTATTTAGCTTTTTATTGTATTACGTCATATTTGGAGTGCTATGAATGGTGCTCGGCTACGATTTGCCTTGATCGTCTGCTCATGAAGGGAAATGTCAGTGCGTTCTCGTTGAGCATATTGAAGCCTCTAAATGGAGCTAACAAACTCATAATGTGAGAATTCAATGGCACACTTTAGGAATATTGCACGTCATCGCCATACACCGCATAGGATACTCTATACGTAAATAACTTTAGAGAATTCATCATATTAGGTTTGGCTATTATTTGCGTTATTGGAATGATATATTATTATTAAGCGATGAGAAGTAATTCTGATTGCTTTATAACTGGAAGAAAAATTTTGGAAACTGATTCAGTTCTAAGCAAATCGTCCCCTGAGAGATTGTGAAATTAAGATTACATATTCATGCAATTTTTTTTTTTTTTTTTTGTAGAGTAGAGCAAAATACGTTAATAAAAAAATTATTATAGAAAGATGCATTCAGGGAAAACGAAATATTTGTTTCAGATGCTTTGAAAATAACCGGAAGGCCGAAGTATTAGCAATAGAGCACTTGCAACAACTATGGTCCATGATTCGAGAAGGGAAGTTAACGAATGTTCATCGGTATTATGAGAAGCGATTATTCGTCCTTCCGATAGTATGAAATGAAGGGAACACTGAAGCGTACGATGAGAGCAAAAGGTGTTTCCGTGACAGACGTTCACTCATGGACATTTTATTCAAATATTTGCTCACCGTTGGATGAATATCAAAATTCTTCATATATTGCATTTTGGTAAGAAATTTTGATGAAAAATTCTGTGCTATGTTTATATGCGTTCTTTTTTTCTCAAAAAATTTGTTATCGTAGGAAGTCGTTTTGCACAAGATTTTTATAGCTCTTAAGGATGAGAGTTATTCAATGCCAAGAAATTCCCGTATGAATGGTTGAGTTAAAGCTAAGTGAAGAGAAATGAAACGTTCAGTGCAGTATATTAGACAAAATAGAGAAAATAGATATGATAAGTCAATTCTTGTGAATATGTTTGAAGCAATCGTAAGCAAATGAGAGGAAAGCATCAAATAACGGGCACGATAAGCAACTCTACAAATTCCAGCCTTAGCATATCGAAGGGAGATATCGTGATAGCGCCTTTTTGGTACCTTTCTAAAAATGCCCTCAAAGCTTCAGATTGCTTCACGCTTTTGCATGTAATCGCATTTTTCGTGATGTTTGCGGCTCGTATAAACGAAAGCGTAGGCAAATAAATCAAGCCTACTTTCCTCTTGAGGGATTCGCTTCATGGAATATGCTAGCACTGGAACGCTACCAAATTGGGGTATCGCAAATATGACTAATGACTGTAAAAATTGCCCTACAACGGCAGTGATATTTTCAAAGATCTACTTTGTCCTTATTGTTGGTCTTAGAAAGTGCACATGAAGTAACCAATAGCTCGACTCCTCCCTCAGGAATCCGACAAGAATTACGAGTGAATGGATGGACGAATTTAAAGGAATCAGAAGTCGGCCAGAAAAAAAAAAAGATGTATTTTCCTTAGGGGATGCAGTTATGAGTGCATCCAATATGTGACTCAATTCTGCGCACGCGATGAGGAGGAGACAGACAGCTTGTTTCGAGCGTTGTGAGTGCGACACTCAATGGTGAGCCATGTTCACATCTCACTAGCTAACAATCAGCCGGCTGCCCCCTGCGAGCGGAGTTGATTCCTATGACAACGTCGTTGCATTTAATTTCCTATGTGCTTACTATTTCTCATCATTGTCTCTTTATTAAACAACGCACACGTAATACCTTTTCATACCTCCCCAGCATTTTTAAAATTTTTACTTTGAGAAAGAAAAATTGCAAAGAACTTCCCTTCTTTACTTGTCTATAGTTTTGAATATATATCCTAGTGTTCAGTGTTCATTAGAAGCGTATTGCTGCTGTAGCATACTGAAATATTTCCAATGAGCAATAGCTATTCCAAAATGGGTATTTGACAGTTGTGCTAGATTATTGAATATTATATTCGGGTCTTTTTTTCTGTAACAATTCTTTGAATAGTATTATAAATTTATCTCGTGTTTAAGCAATTTTGAGTGGTATAATACCGTTTTAAGATTAAGTGGCAGTCGATTTATGTTTTATTCACATTTTGTTCTATATTTTTCAGTAGATAAATCAGTGTATTCAACGAACTCCTCTACGTCAGCACTTATCTCTAATTTTTCTCGTTTGGGCGCTGTGGAAAATTGTTCTTCCCTGAAATCAACAGTAATAACTACGCAGTTCGCCATCAATGGGAGAGAAGGATCAAGTACGAGTAACGGTTCTTTGACTCATAGGTTTCTTTGATTTCTTGCACTTTTATAAAAAGGCGATCCAGTTCATGATTGCCAAGATTATGAAATTTTGGAGTCTTCTATCCCGTTTGTTGAAATTTCGCAATTACCTACATCGGTACATCATACACACTGCTACAGAACTCGAAGGCTCATTTTTATTGCTACTGCTTAGGAAAAAACATCACTGCCACTGCCTTTGTTCTTCTCTTCTCATATTTCGTCTGATCCGAATATGCTTATAAATCAATCCACGATTAGTGAATGAGCCTTTGAAAGTTATAGTATTCACATCTTCCGCATGTCTTCCAGTTTTTACGTTCCAAATTTTTATTAAATGAGATCTATAGATGAAATGCAAATAAATGCTCATCGAATTTATTTCGGACAATTAAAAACCCGTGATTTTCAAAGCAAACATCTGAATTAGAGGCTTTGCGGTGAGCTTCAAATCAGAGATAGCATAGCTGTCGGGGTCGTTTAATAATTTTTTCCTACGTACCTATCGTTTCCAGTGAAGTTTTCACTCTTACGTTTTCGAGCAATTTTCTTCACATTGAAATATTCTTATTGTTTCGCGCAAAATTCCATCAAAAGTTTATGGCTAAAAATGCAACTTGGATCCCTTATTTCATATTTTCTATAGAGTACTTTTTCCGCTTTATGGGAATGTTATCTTTTCGGGTGAAGCATTCTGTATTTTGTTAGTATCATAAACAGCGGAAGTGTAGACTATTAGAAAAAGCTGAACTTATTTTTTTAATTTATGGGTACGGGGACAATTTCGACTAGGTATAAGCACAACTCTTAAAAACTTCTTGCATCAAAAATATACAGAGGCATCTTTGTCGAAAACCTGGCGACTATTGGGACGGCTTCAACGTTTGAAATCTCCATTTAGTTATAGATATGAGGTGTTTTCTATTATAAAAGTTCGGCTCGGATCTAGTTTTAAGGATGCAATTAAAACGGTACGATACCCCTCCTCTATCCCTTCCCCCACCTACCGATTAGCGCGTTAAGAGTAATACTGTAGGCGTCGGTGAGTTGGGTATGTTGTACGATAAGTATGACGTCAGCGTGGCGAACACTTGTCTCTATATTTGCGTCACCACGTCTTCTAATTTAGTTGTCAAGGCAGTTTGCATCGTCGATGATTCTTGCAGGCGTGTTTTACGCATATCGTACAACTTCGAGTGCCTCTCTTCACTATTAATTCCCATCCCTCTGGAATAAATCTATCAAAAATTTTAGGAGAGGTATATATCTATTCAATAAAATCTTATTTAACCCTTGCCCACATTCCTGCAATGTTAGCCCCTATTATTTTACATTCTCAATATTTTTGGAATAAGAATGGCTTTCATTTCTATGGGATTTTCGCTAGAAATGTTGGGGAATTTATAACCGAGAGAAGCTATACGTATATCAAGGCTGTTGGTGTTATAAACGCTAGATCGGATCGCTACTCAGTCTTCCTCATGTATTTTGCAGGTGTAGCGGCGATGATTCATAATCGTCACTAACTTCATATCAATTCTTCGCTCTATGACCGTATCGTTTAATGATGAAACGTATGAAGCCAAGAAAATGAACGACGACTTCAATGAAAATAATGCATCGTTCTATTTACTCTCGCTTGTGCACTGTAAATATGCGGCAATGCTAAGTGCGTTGATTGGTATTTTATGTGTGGTGGCATTATTCGCGGTTTCGGTGGTTCATTTTGAATGGTATCTTTACGAGACGGTCATCGATGCGATAACATTAGGTGGATTTGGACTTTTCCTACTTACGGGAGTTGCCGTCCATTATGCTGTGCTATACGCTATACAAACTACAAAGGTTTCATTTATTGATTTTATTGCATCTGAACATTTTTATTTGTATTTATTAACTAATCCACTAATTCAAGTCAACGTTTTTAGACAGCACTGAGGCATTTACGTTGAGCGTCACTGGCATTTCAAGTAATAGAGGAAGGAGACGATATGCGAGTTGAAAAATTATCGAGGAGGTCAAAATAAAATAAATCAAATCATTTAGAAAGGCAAAAAAATATCCGCGGCATATTCAATGTGTTGTTTAGGGACTCTCAACGTTCTCTCGACATTGGAACTTCCTAAATTTGAGGCCATCTTAAGATCCAGAATTTTTCCGCACTTTTCATGCTTAAATTTTTAAGTGCAACATCCATCTATAGCAATATTACTGTTTTTTCCTTCTTTTTTTCATGTGTTATTTCATCAAGAATGGATCTATCTTCGATCTGTTTAGTTATTAAATAGGTATAATTTCGTTTCTTTTTCCTAAATTATGAAGTGATAAAATTAAGAAGTGAAATTTGTTCTCATTTATTGCATGTTTTCTTATAATATTATATAATCATAAATTTATCTAAGGTAAAAATTTCATTAGTGAAATGAGTGAAATGTGACGGTTATGAGCGATGATATTTTATCGCCACGTTCGGTGGTAATAAGGCCTTCTTCAGGTTAAATTTATGAATCCGTTTCTTATCTTCCATACATTCTCCGTTATTTTGGAAGTAATCATTGCGCTAACAGCAGTCGGTGAACTCGTCTCTAATCAGGTACTTTTTTAATCTTCATGCTACCTAATTTTGCAGCTGGCAGCTAAGACTTTTCTGAAACTATTCATTTTTTCTCGTCCATTTAGCATGTAGAAACCAGCGCCTCTTGGTAAGCTCCATGCAAGTTGAAAATGGATATCTGAAGTATCCTTGCTTTGTGTTTCCTTTCGCAAAGTACGGTGCTTAGCAAGTTCTCACTGACCTTTTGAATGGAATATAGCTCCCCTACAGCAGTGGCGATCTTGTGGCCTTGCAAGACGTACCCTCCTGCACGAATTTTCTTAGTCCCGATTTCATGTTTTGAGCTAGAAAGGTAAGGGCAGAGACATGTCTCCGTTCAGATAAAATAGGCAATCAGCTGCACTGAAGACGGTTTCGATAATTCACTCTACTGTGGCAGTTGAAATTCGAGAGCTCATTAGCAGCTTTTTGTGTTCATCTTATCAACTCTAAATTAAGTCATTTCATCTCACGTTTTATAGGTTACTTCTTTCAAATGGATGCTTAATTACGAATATAACTTCAATTGATGAATAAGGTAGAATTTTTTCGTTGCTAAATTTATTATGCTTTCAGATTGCATATATAGAGGAGAGAAATAAAATTGCCCGTATTGTCATTTTATCGATTCCATTTTGTATATGCGCACAATTAGCAATGATATATTCGGTGGTGAAATGCAAGGCGTATGTGAAGAGGAAAGCGAATCATTTGCTACGTATCCGCTCCAGTCAGGTAGGAATTTTGTGCTTATAAAAAGAAAATATTTCCGAGTTACTTAATGACACTTCATCCTTACAGATATATCCCTTATAGTCATAGTCATTCATAAGAGACAGGGCAAATTTGCTTCCAAAATTTTTCATTTTTCATTATTTTCACAGAGTTGTAAGTGTATCAGTGGAAAGTGTCGCCACATGTGTATGTATATGCTTGTCTGCTTTTATTTTCGTTTGGATTTTTCAGCTCTGGGTTCATGAAGGCTTCAGCGATGAAATTTATGAGTTTACTAAAGCAGTGAAATTTAGACGCTTATTACGATAAAGTTTGTCGCAGTGAAATACCGTAAAATCGAACTTCATTCCAATATATCCATTCCCTAAAGCGTTATAAACTAACGAATATATAGTGAAAACTGTAACTAAAATTTTTTGGGCAATTAGTCGGCTTGTGCGGGAAAATGAATGATTTTTTGGAAGGTTTGTGCGAGGCGATCAAATAGCCGGAAAGATTTTTTTGTTTGTTTTCGATGCAACTACTTGAAATATTTTTATTGTTTTAGGTTTTTTTTTAATATTATTTCCCTCAAATGAATTTTAGATCAATTGATTAATCGGTACAATTTTATTCGATCCATAAGAAGTATGGAATTTTTAATGCGTTGCTTAACAACATTAACGAATACGAAAACGATTTCATTTCGAAAGTGAACACTACATCTCATTCAGCAATACTATAATTTTATTTGCCCGATAAGAAGTGTGCAAAATATATCGATTCTGCAAATGCACAAGATTTGAAATATAAGGATTTATTCAACAACCATTTTCATTTCTTTAATATTTCTTTTGTTTGAAAATGCAAAAATATAAAGCATATCGAATATTTCTCATGAATGTATCTCACGCAAGTATTGTTGGAATGATTGATGCTCTTAAGAGTGGCGATTCATTTCTTTTAAGAGAGCATTTCGATCGTTTTCTCATATCCTCTTGACACATGCAATGCAAATTTTTCCACTGGAAAGCTTTAATAACTTCAACCACATCAACGGCATCTTATTTGACATACGAAATCCAGGATAGACTGGATGGCCGGAATTAAATCCTTGATTGCATTCTGATTTTGCCGCAAAATTTCCTTCAAATAAGTCATAGTGGAATTCGGCTGAAGTTGAATGATATTTTGCAACGTTTTGTGCTGAAATTTGCTTTTAATGGTAGTAACTCTTTGGAATTTGCAACATAGCTTATTGCTCTTCTTCGTTATTGCTCATTTTGCGCTTTTTAAAACATTTTGCCCGAAAAAACATAAATACTTCTATGATGGAAAAATTGCTTTCAGTGCATGCGTTAAGAATTTTCGGAAGAAGAGGCAATAAAAGTGAGATGATTTATTTGTTGTTAATAAGATTTAGAGGAAATTTAAATGACGATGATATTATTGAAATATCGATTTCAGGGGATCAATCAGGTGCTGTTTAACAACAAAGTTTGGGATGTTGGTGTAATGTTACCGGTAAAAATCGCAACAATCTCATCGACAGCTATCATCAGCTAAAATTGCAATGGATCGACGCCTCATTTCATTTTTTTTTTTTTTGTTCCTGCAAAAATGGCTTAGCACTCATAGTGATGTTTTGCATTGAAAAGATTATTGCATTCGAAAAGAATAGATCTCGAAATGAATTTTTTGCATTATTTGTTGGCTTAGACAGTTATGATGACAGTATTGCTTATTGCTTGCTTCTTCTTTATTCACAATGTGCTCGTTGAAAAATTGGCCGCTTATGAAGATTCACCACTAACGTTTTATGTATTTACCGCATTCTAGCGTCTGCATTCTGTTGAATTTTCTAATAATATTTGAATAAAGTATGATTTCTTTTTTTTTCTAAACAATGGGAATTAACTTCAGTGATAATAAGTACAATGCTGGAAGCTTATTTTATAATCTTTAATGCGTCATTTGATAATCATCGATTCGGGTTGAACCAAAAAGCGAAGGCCAATAAAAGGAAATTTCAATATTTAACGATGAGAAATGACAACATTGTGAACCTAATATAAGAGGAGCGTATAATGTGAACGCAGCAAAGATCAATATAGCGTGTGAAGTACTTCAACGGAATTATGGGGAAATAACATTTCGCATTAAAATAACATCACAAAATTGAGAGTTCAAGCTGGTGAGACCAGCCTCATAACCTAAAATTTGAGTTGGTAACACCAACCTCATGACCTAAAAACTGATAGTTTGAGTTGACGAGATCAATCTCATAGTGCAGAACATTTTCAGCTAATGTGCTTCCTTATTCGGGTGGTATGTAGCACTTTTTCATTTCCACGTCCACCAAAGGATAGTTTTTTTTCCCATTTTATGTAAAGGTTGTTTTTCATAGCGGGATATTTGAAACAAAGATGAAGAATCAGAAAATTAGGAGGGAAGAACCGGTCGCATTCTTCTAGCGGTATGATCCTGGGGGTGTATGAGGGAGATCTTCGTTTCGATCGTCAGTTAAGCCAATAATTTTCGCGTCGATCATTTCATTCAGAAGTTTTTTGTTTTCAACTGGCCCCTTGAAGTCACTTTTGGGATGATAGCCCACTCAGAGGAATTAAGTTAGGAGCCGTTGGCGATGAAATATGTTGGCGATTTAGCTACCCTAAGGGCATGGAAATGCCGATCTCACTGATGGAACAATAAATTCGAAAATTTTATAAAAAACTAATTCTTGGCATCATCGTCACTAGAAGCATCCACAGATGAAGTTTGGGAGCCGTCCTGCAAATGTCGATGATCTGATCATTCCAAACAGATCTATTATATGTCCGGTTTGCAATCCTCTTTTTGAAGACATTTCTTATCAGCAAAGGTTTTTGTTACGTTATGGTTATTAGTAAAATCCTTTAGGGGATTCCTGAAAGCAATGATCAGATTATAGTGATCACTTACTATGAGGCCGTTATTGCTTGAATTCGATTCTTCGAAGTGACCGTTACGAATTCAAGCTAACTCTAGACGGCAGAATCGTTCAGTTTTGTGGTTGCAGCTGTGGATGGCGAAACGTTCTATTTATAAGTAGCACCTGAGCCTAGAGTATTCATTTCCATCCTTTGATTGAAACGTTGTTCTTATTCACCGTAATAGTTTAAAGTATTGTCTAACACCTTGTGGTTGTCTTCTGATGTCGTTTTATCTTCGTATGCAAGATATTGTGTTTGCATGTTTTTATTTCCTTCATATCCTTCGAGAGATTTTTTGTGTGCACTTACATCTTTGGTGACGCTTCTATTACTCTAGTGCGCAATTATGATGGTCAATGAGTTGAAGTGTTTAAAACAGTTCGCTGAGGTGAGATATGTTACGAGTGCAGCTCAGTGGTCCAGTGGTTTGACTCTAGCTTTAGGTGTGAGAGGTCGTGGTTCTGATCACCCGCTCGACGGGTGTTTTACCCCTCAGAAGACTGATTGCGGTGCAGTCTCTTGCACGCAAGTCGATCATTAAAGACGTCTATGAGCAGTTTCAGTAGAATCGATAAGCGAGATCACCCGGTGAAGGCAACGGTAGATCTTAACTTAGTCACATTTAACGAATTACATTTAATCTCATTTAGCATTTGATCTCTAAACGAGACAGTTTGTGTGGCTGGATGGTCCTTCAGTTTTCGTTTGCTGCAGTTGGTCGAGTGGTTGTGTCTACACGTGCTCCGTTCTTCGGTTATATTGTGTGTGGGATCGGTAGCAGGGTTATTGATAGTAGTAGGTAGTTTTAGAGATAGGTGCAACTGATTGCATATTATTTCAGACGTTACTTCTACATTCATTTGTTCCGTCCTATTAAAAGGTTGTTTTTGTTTGCAGTTACACTTTTGCTGATACTTCAATTTAGTGTACAGTTACGATGGTCACCAACCGACTGGAATATGTTTTTGTTTAAATAAAGTTTAATGATGGTTGGTGGACATCTAGTGTTATATCTAATAGCCAGAAGACAAGATTGCAGTTACCAGCCCAGCCTACGATCTTCGCATCCTTCGTTTAATCATAAATTTTTTGACCTGCAGTTAGAACATTCGTGTTGTGTTAGAACTGATGTGCTAGTTAGTCTAGAGCAACAGTTATCGATGTCGGTATGGGAGGTGGTGCTTTCAGTAACAGTTATCGATCTGTGTTGCATTGTGATGTGGACTGTACCTGAAGTTTTTGATCAGAGGGATTGTTTGTTGTTGTAGCACTCACATTGCATCCTAAAAGGAACTGTGAGTCATACTTTATCTACCAATTGTGATCGTCACAACACATCATAGCCTTGCCGCTTCACTGCGAACGTTGCGAACGCGTTTTTGCAAAGTAGCGCGCATGCAGGACCACTTATGACACTATACGCTTCTGCGTGCGTATGGCGTATATGTGCACGCGTTGTCTGCAGTTCCCAATCGGCGATGGCTGGATTTTCTTTGGGTGTCAAATTTAATGGGCATAATGTGCACCTATAAGGATATGTGGCCAGAAATTTGAGGAAAGGAAAGGGGTAGAGATTAGTCGAGTGTGGCGGCTACCTATCATTTCTGTCCTCTACGTGAACACTTGAAGCGATTACAATGCTGGAAATGATGATCTATGATCAAAAAGCTCTCATCAGTTAAACTCAATTCTTCAGTACATTTGCACAATAAAATTTATTCAAGCAGTTGGGAATTTATCGTTAGTGAATTTGTTGACTGCACAGTTACAATCTTTTTTCTCCTTTTTTCCATTTAGAACGTTGCTTTTATCCGAGAGTATGGGTTTTTCCATTTTTCCATCCGAGAGTATGAAGGAAGTTGCATTGATGTCTTGATTCAAAGAATGTGACTTTTAACTTTATTACTAATTTAATTTATATTATATTATCAATTCACTTGTTGTCACACATATGCTATTGCTGATTTTATAAATGTTTTGATGTATATATATATATATATATATATATATATATATATATATATATATATATATATATATATATATATATATATATATATATATATATATATATATATATATATATATATGTAATGTATTATTTTTCTTATTGTCTCTCCATCCTCATGTGGTAGTTACAGCGATATAATCTTTATTAGTATGAAACGATTGTTTGATTAAATGCTTTCAGAAACAAAGGAAATTTGTTTAAAATTATTCATGAACGTGTGCTGATGAAGTACTCTTTATTGTTTAATTGAAACTAATTAAGCATTATTTAAATTCGATACCGAGTGATCACTTAAATACTTCGGATGACGTTCTTTTATCGTTAACGTAGGGAGGTGATGTTTGATGAGATTGTTATACATTGTGCGTTCGCTATATATTCTTTTTCACCCCCTTCCCATCCACCGTCTTCCCCTTTTCTCACGCAGCTACCATGTGTTTTCTATAACTTCTTTATAGAAGTATTGTTTTTCTAATTCCGCTGTAATGCTTCTTGATGAGAATCGTCTGCACATGAATAACAATTAGTCAAATCCATGCAGAGGAGAGCGTTCTTGCTCCGAGTTGTGTTAAAGGCAGTTTTCGGTTTAGTTTGCGGCTGAAGCATTCGTTGCGGGGTGAAATAATGCCAAGGAATCACTATAAGCGACTGGACAAGGAGAAGACGAGGAAAAGTAAACATCGCAGATGAAATCCCTCTGTGTCAAAGAAACAACCTTCGAAAAAACGACGCTCATCAACCAGATCGCCATCCACTGAATCATTATCCTCATCTTCAAATAGAAGTCCTCCACCAGCGGTATGTTTTAGCGAGATGATTTTATAGATTTATGGGAAAGTATTTGCTGAAGAAAGCTAGGTGGGAGAGGAGGGCGCTTTGATAGAGGATATTCGTTCCATGCGCAGATGGATTTCCTCATCTTGCACCTCGTTCTACCCCCCTCCCCTCCTTTCATTCCTCTTGTCATGTGGTAAGCAGAAATTCGTTTCGCCAAATGGGTGAAAAGAACATGGGAGGTGAAGTCGTAGAAAAGCGAAAAATCGTCTAGCAAAAAGGATTCCAGCAAAAAACTTGTGATCGCAAGTAGGCGCGTAGCTGAGAAATGTGAGCACAACCTGCATTCCAACTTGAAGTTGGGATGAAGTTTCCTTATGTGTGCAACTGTGGTACTCGATGCATAGCTGATGGATTATTAACAACCCAACCGGCGAGCTGTTGGTCGTCGGCTAGAGCATTAATGACTCGGTGTTATCGAACGTTACATGCAGGAATTTGATGGATAGCTATTGGCTGAGTTTCGTTCGTGTTGAATTTCTGGGATGAGTAGCATTCGATCGTAACCGATGTACGGTTTATCATCGAATGCATTGGATCATCTCGACTGCATGTTTGTGGTCAGCAGTTGTTCTCTCGAGAGCCCGACACTTGCTGGTATGTTCCTTTCCAGCTGTCCTCATGATAACATCCTGCACCCTTGATGTTGACATTTTGCATCAGTCTATCAGTGGATGCGGTTAAAGATCTCTGAGAATGGTGGTATCAAGAGGCGGCTTCCTTGCCTTGAGTTGAGTTACAGTTGTGGGCTTATAGTTGGCGTAGATGTCAGGTAATCGAGAATTTCGAACATCGGGAGACTCCGAACGTTTTCCTTAAGTCTCGATGCTCCGAGACGCATCCGTGATTCTGCAGAATTTGTAAGGTGAATGGTTCCTCATAATTTCTGCGCGGTATTCTAAGCAACTTGCATTAAGAATTGATTCGTGATAACTTTTTAATCGTTACTTGGTACTCTTAAATGCGCTGACTTTGTGATTAAACCTCATACTTATTTGCCATCTGCAAGTATGTACAGTTTTCTAGTTTGTGTGATCACGTTATTCGGCGAATGAGGCTTCGCCAGCCTTACCGACCTGTTCTGGATTAATCACTATAGTTACTGCTGCAGTCAAATAATACGCTTATAATATTAGAATTTTGCTTCATTGTGAGCATAGTTGAGGATAATTACATGACCTTAATCGTTAGCTTATCCAATTCTTTCATCAGCCACTTCATTCCTCTTTGAGCGTCTGAATTCCGAAAATCTTTACAGTAATTTAAATTGCACTCGCCTGTGTCTATAGGTCGACTTCAAGCAATCAGTTGCATGCGTCGAGGCGATATACCAGACTGCTATGGATGAGGCAATTTAATATGCGGCATCAGTCATTATTTGTCTTTATTTACTTATTTTCCCGATATCGCATGAACTCATTGTGCCTTCAGGGGAACTTACGACGGAAAGCTTTTGCGTACTGTATTTGTGCCACAGATTCAACGAAGATGTGGCACAGCATTTAATCGCTCTTCTTTCTGCCTTATCGTAATAGTTTGAATACACCTCATCAACACCTCAGACGGGAGCGAGAAGAAAGGAGGGTCGTTTAGGTATTAACCTAATTGGTCGCAGGCAATTTCTATCGTTAACTTTGTGCACTAGTTATCCCTTAGGTTGTTGAAATTGCCCGAATGTTGTTTTTTCTATTTCTGTGGGCCCGCAGTTTTCCTTTCTTACATCATTCAAACGATGGTTATTTTTTCGACGGTGATGTCGTTTTGTAAAACAATTACTGTTATTTCGTAAAATAATTCTATTCTGGAGAGTACTTAGAGGTGTAAGTACGGGACGGATTTGGCCCCATATTATACTAGTAGGTGAGCAATCCCTGAATATGGGCATGAAGTGCACATGAAATGATGTCTTATCGAATATCATCCTTAGGTTCTGTTGTTTACTGCATATTTATTTGGTTTGCTTCTGTAGTGTAATGTTGATGCGGGTTGGTTCTTTGAACTCTTTAAATAGGTCTATGTTCTGTTTATGACAGATTTGACGAATTTACTTCAGATGGCTTCATACTGCGATTTTTAATGCCTTCAGTTGTTTCGTACTTTTCTTTAATTCATTAAATTCTGCTTCGCTGTCACTGTTGACTGCTTACAGTAGTTGGATGTTATCAGCGAATATCAATGTGTGATCAGGTGGGGGACACCCCTTTAAATTTGAGTAAGTAATCAGTAGGAAGTATCATTGCAAAGGTGGCATACTTGTGAATATCTGAATAAGGGACAGATAGTTGTTGGGTACCAACGCTCTATTTGTAACGTGCTGTTAGGTATCAGCGGTTACTTACAAACCTTCACAGTAAGCAGCGATGGAGGTATACGATCACAGAGTTAATAATCCGGCTAAAATTAGCTTGCAGCGCTGAATCAAATGTTTTAAGGCACAGCAATCTACGTTGTGCAATAAAGTGTCCGTTGCGGAGAAACATCTGTATCGTGCAGTGATCTTATTTAGTGTTGGGTATTCAGGGCTCCAAACTTCGCCGCTGTCAAAATGGAATTTGGCTTTAGGGAAGAGGGATGGAACCAGCAGTAGAGCTGATATAGTAGCAGCCCTAGCCCACAAAGGTAACATGTGCTTTCTTAAGTGAACCCATCATCGCAGCGTTTGCAAGCAGAGGGACATTGATGTGATTGCAGATGTCGTCAGCACATGTGGTATCGCCTCCGCCTCCACCGTCAATACCGGCTGGTGTGCTCATGCATACTCCGTCGTCAATCCTGCTGCCGGTACCTTTGGGAATGGATGCTGTTGCATACCACGGTGCATTGACCACCTACAATTCCCAGTACGGGTGCACCGCTCAGGTATTTCTCTGTTCTCGATGATGCCTGATTTTGTTTTAAGTTATAGGTCTGAAACATCGTACCCTCCAAGTAGAATTTAAACCTCATCTGCTGCCGTGAGTGGAAGGGGTTCGCATAATTCTTTTCATTTCGAAGACAAACTGCTTCCGTCTTCCTCAAGTACCAGTATCTTTTAAAGTTGTTTCTGAAATAGGTTGTGCTCGTCATTGGTACTATCGTCATTTGGTAGCTATCGATGCGCTATACTGGTATAACTCATGCCATGAACTGCTAACTATAGTGTCACCTGCTGCTACATACTACCTATGTTCCCCACTCGACTTATCCCACTCAGTTAATTCTCTTCGTCACTGCGTACCACTACTATTGCTGTTACCATGCTACAATTCTACCAAGGCTGCATTCCCGTTAATGCTGTAGTAATATCTTTACTGCGTACACAGGTGCCAGTACCTCATGCTTGCAGGAACTAATATTAGGTTTAATAACCATTACTGATAATAACAGTATTGTAGTGAGCAGCAGTACTGGTAGCAGTAAGCCAGTACTAGTAGTAATTAGCTATGCATGTTGATGAGGGGCACAAATGGTAGTAGCAGTTGTTGCTCGTGTTAGTGCTAGGCAGCAATAGAAGATTCCTGAAATTTGGCCGGTTTTGAAGGCACCGTTTGCACAAACTCACTTTTCAGCTTTAGGTTCAGTACATCGATTTAATCTTCCTTTCTTGGGCATCATTTTGCTTTCTCCTTTCCCCTGTCAGCATTCACCCTCCCCTCACCTCCAAGTTTCTTCGTTAGCGACCCTCAAAGTTGCAGTCGCCGGGAATTGAACTCATAGGTTTATATTGTTTTTCGCCTTCATTTCTGTTTGAAATTTTCGTCTTGTTACAAAAAAATTTCTTCCTTTTTTTTATTGGCTCTGGGTATAATATGTGGAAATTTGTTCCACTTAAGTTTATTTGTTAAAGAGCAGTTTTTAAGCGCTCGTGAAGACGTTCATTGCATCTTGTACTTTAGAAGTTTCCTCTAAACATACTGCTTATAGTTGGATGGATCATCGCACTGCGATGCTTATACTCTTACATTTACTTTTTATTCACATATTCGACCATCCTATAATTAGTAAGTTGGGTGGATTGAAGCCGGTGAGGGATCGGAACAGAGGCAGATGAGCTTCAAAAAGTCGTGGAGTAATTGTGGACGATGAGTCATGAAAGCTTCACTTTTAAAACGGTTGAAGTCGTGATGGATTCTGAGAAATTAACTTGGTCCCGTCTGTGCTATTCTTATGTTGCACTAAACTCAGATGTGGATTGCAGTGATGTTTGATTTTCAGTACTCGGCGTTCCTGATCCCATCACCGCCGTATCCGCAGCCACCCCTTTACCACCTCCACTGTCAGCACCAGAACCGCCAATTCTTCCTCCTCCTTCGCCTTTGCTGCCGACTGCGATCCCACCTCCTGGACCACCCCACGCTTCAACTTCAATATCCCAATCGCCTCCACCTGCACCATTGTCGCCTCCTACCGCCCATCCGGTAACAGCAATGAGTACGCTCCCGTCGCTACCGCTTCCCAGGATACCTCCACCAGCACCACCGCCCGTGCCTCAACCATCGGTCAGCAACAGGTTGCCTCCAAAGAGGACATTCTGCCGCTCACTGTGAGTGTACTGTCTTATTTGAAGTTTACAAAAGATATATTCGGCTTTTCTATGCCAATTGTAAAATAAGAATATGAGAATAGGAGAAGCACGCAAGTTCTCCTGAGTTCTCCTGTAATTCGAGAAACGGTGCAGCTCCCGTTGTGTTCATATTGACGTCGTTATTTGATTTCGTACTTCACGGAGTGTAGTTTATTCCTAGGGAGGGGAGGGGGTATGTGGTGATGTTCACTCTACATATTAAAATATTTCTGTAAGCAGCGTTCGTGCGTTGCAGTTTTATTGAGCGTTTTCTTGTGTTCCTTCATATTGGTTATGTTGCGTTGTTACATGTAACCACTTTGCCATCTATCACAGTCGATGTTGAAGGAAGCGATTAGTTGGATAGTTAGAGTCACTAAAAATTTCTCGTTGTTGTAAAGAGGTGATTGGATTGCGTTGCAGTGTATTGAATAAACGCCTAAAGCTTCGAGATGATCCCGAGAATTGGGGCTGTTCGACAGTGGAGAAATACCTTATAAAACTGCAAGTGGATGGGGCACTAATGTAGAGGTCTATAAAGCGATCGATAAATTCACTGGTTCGTTTCGCTTTTTGAAAAATTAACGCCTGTTTGATTAAATTTAAGAATAGTTAAGGAATACAGGAACTTAATAAAATATTTCATCGTAGTACGACGTTATTTTAATTTAGTTTTTTCCCAACATTCAATCGCTGTCCGGGTATGATAGCATTCTCTTTTATACGGACAGCTTTGAGCTATATGCAACCAAGGGAAAGGATGGTTCGGTTCATACGAACAGCCTGTAGAGGTAAATTTTTGGTGAGAAACTCTAGTGTGATCGCATATGACATGCTATTTTAGTGATTTAAGGACAGATCGTCGCCCTGAAGAAGGTCAGCCTTGAGAACGAGAAGGTTTTTCAATAACGGCTGTACGCGAGATCAAGACTCTGCGACAGTTGAATCACAAGAATGTTGTTGGGTTAATCGATATTGTTACCGATATGCAAGCAACAGCCGATTTTCGCCGAGACAAAGGTAAGTGCACCACTTATAATGTTGGCTTTAGAGCACGGCATCAGTGATGTGCTGTTTCTTTCGCACTCTCTAGCTGCTATGGCGTTTTATACTTGAACGTGTTGGTAAGGGGAGGGAGGAGGATGGGTAACGGAGGCAAGTGTTCTGCAATGCGAAAAGAACCGCTAACAATCACGTAAGAACCGAAATTGTTGGTTTGTTTTTTGATCTTTAAATTACCTTCCTGCATCCTTTCCATTCCCCTTTCCTATTTTGCAGTAATATGTCATCCCTGTTTCCACTTTTTTTGTGGTTTGCAATAGATGCATTACAAGCAGTTCCATATGTTTTCATTGTCATAGATATAATGATGGATGTATTTTTAGGTGCTTTCTGCTTGGTATCTGAGCATTTGGATTATGATCTAATGGGTCTCCTCGAGAATCAGTTTGTTGACTTCACCGACGATCAGATCGCCTTGTTCAAGAAACAGTTGTTATCTGGACTTGAATATTTCTACTCGGTTGGCTTTCTGCATGGAGATATTCAATGCTCCAATATATTGCTCAACAATCGGTTCGTTTGCTTCTCGTTTTGCTTGTTCTTAAAATCCGGCAGTTGCGCTAGTTTCATCACGAAGGGCAGTGAGAACAATGAAAGGGATTGAGAAGTAGACGAGATAGTATGTATTATTGAGATACAGAAGTGTGTCAGTTGTTGATATGCTGGGAGATGAATGGCTATGTTGGTTGATAAGCTTTAGGATGAAGAGGATTTTAGGTGAAACTTTGTTTTGTTCCACTCGTGTTATTTTGTGGTCGATGTGGTACTTCTAATTGAGGTGTGAGTTGTTCACTCCTGCTCGACGATTCTGTCAGCAAGGTGTTTGAAAGGTTCTTAGGTCCTACCTTGGGAATTTCGTTTGCATACAGAAAGACGAAGATGTTATTGCAGGGGAGAATAAAAGCTGGCAGATTTTGGATTGGCGAGGCTATACGATGAGGATGAAGATCGGCCTCATAGGAATCTGGTTATCATGCTATGGTATGGACCACCTGAGTTATTACTCGGTGAAGAGAGGTATTCGACTGCCGTCGATGTATGGAGTGTTGGGTGAGTTTTGCAGAAAAAATTCAGTGTTGTCAAAAAGCGGAATGTTCAGGAGGATCATTCTTGAGTAGGGAATATGGGGAGGCATAATTTAGGGCAGGGGTGATCGCTTCACATTTCTAAGGTAAGTTGAGAAGAAGGTGTTTTAGGGTTCCCACCTCCATTTTGCAGTTTTTTTAAGAAAGGTCGTGCAAGTCGTTCTCGGTGAGTGGGATGTCGGGTGATTGAGTGTTCCTGCAGTTTCAACGAGGTTGAGATGAAGGAAAGTCGGGGACTTTGAATTTGATATCCGTATGAGGCTGGTGTGCTGCAAAGTGTATATACCTCATCTGTGTAAGAATGTTGCACAAACTAGGGTGTTCTATCAGTGCCCAAGTTGCAGTGCCTTGACTTTAAATTTTAAAAACGCTCATTTTGTGTTGAAAATTGTGGCAGGCTTTTACTAGCATAAACAAAAAAGTCTTCTACTGTTTTATTCGATCGTTATCCTTGTTGAGTTTTCTGTCAAAGTGTATGCATAGGAAGTCGAAATCTGTAGGTCACTGAGATGTTTCAAGCAATTTCAGATTGAGTCGCTCTTAGCTCCGAGATTTTGCTGTCCTTTCGCCATTGAAGCCATTTTCATTGAAAATCTCTTAGCAGACTTGAGTCTTAATGTCAGCTTCTCAGATATAAAAATTGATAATCTGTGCAACTCGTCCTGTTGTTGTCTACAAAAGTTATGTTATTAGGGTAAGGAACATTGAGCCCGAATCTTAAAAAAATAGCCAGCAACCGGCTCACCACTATTTCTGTTCTGATGGCATGTAACATGTGTGAAGACACTAAAGTTGAAGGTTTCACGCACAACTTAAAGGCATAGGCAGTTAATGAAATTTTTGCTTGTGGTATGTCTCTAAGTAGAGTGATTCGGAGATGTCATAAGCAGTGCTTGCTTTGGAAGGAGCTTCAATGATCTTTAATGTAATGTGATAGTTTAAACGAACGATGTGCTTCTTGTAACCCATGGTCGTTCGAATATGACTGAATTCAGCGAAAGTAGACCGTAATAAGTCCTTATACTTCAGAACCACCTGTTGTAGCCATTAGACTTCGGATGGAGTTTATAGCTGCTACAGGAATTATAGTGGTGTGAAGTAGGTATGCTTCAATTTTCAGGTGTATATTGTGCGAACTAAACACGGAGAAGCCGATCTTTCAGCGCAATTCGGAGATGGTGCAACTATACCGAAACGCACTTATACGCGCACTTTGAAGGACGCTTTTGGATTGTAAGTGTTTTAACGAACTTTGCTGTTGGTGTTGGAATGCACAAATATTGGTGTAGCTAAAGGTGTTGGAATGCATAAGTCAATTGGGAGGGAGGGGGGGGGGGGTGGGCGGGTGCAATGCCTAAGTCAGGGTGCATAATTCAGAGGATACATAACTCAGGGGCGGTATATGAATGCTATCTTCCAACCTAGGAGTCCTGTGTTTTCCCTATTGGCATATATCAATGTTAAGAACTATACAAGATTATTTAACCGGAACGGGCTATTTCAACAGCGTAAAGTTCATATGCATTCCTATAATTCAATGTTCTGAGGCTGTTGATGATGAAAACAGTTCTCATTTTCCCCCCCTTTCTCTTTCTCTCTCCCTCTCACAGTCCACATATTTTGTTTTTGGGTTATGTATTCTCTGTGAAAATTGGTTACTGATTGTGTTTCCCACGCTCGAGCTCTGATTGGGTGGTGATGGGATATTTGCTTGCATAGTTTAGCGGATTTATGCTGTTGAAGCTATACCAAGTCGAGTGTGTCTAACGATATGTATGTAATGTGGTCGGTGTGATTTTCGGTGCTGTTTGTAGCTTGAAAAATAACAAAATCATCAGTTTATATATTTGGTGTTGGTTTTGTGAAGATTTTTGGTAGATTTTTTGGAGGGAATTGTCAGCTTTTTACAGCACTTTGGAACCTTTGTGTTTGTTGGAAACTATGGAAGATGTGGAGGTGAGACGGTGGAATTTCTTTGACAGCTTCTGATGTTTTTTATATAAGCTTAATGTCGAATTTAAGTAGATGACTGGTTAAGAGGATTCGTTGAAATGCGCTTTCAGTTTTCTTCATTTCGACAAACATTTTTTTAATAAATTCAAATCCCTCGATAATCCTGCGCCATTCATTTCCTAGTTGCGCTGTGTAGAATTGTCTATATGTAAATAAAAATAAGCTTGGCGCGAAAGAAGTTTCAATTTTTCAGTGGAAATATAAGAAGAAAAATTTAATCTCCGAGATGTGCCACTTGATTTATTGGATCCGCTACTGGAGTTGGATCCACGGAAAAGGATAACTAAGAGGCAAGCACTGCAAGATGCGTGATTGAGAGAGCCTCAACGCTGTCGGATCACCAAAATTATTCGACTGGCAGGACTGCACGAGACGTGGTCGAAAAAACAGCTCGAAAATCGAAGGAGTAAGCTGTTTTGTCTCGAATAAAGATATTTTTATGGAACAAGTTTTCTTTTCGGTTGAATGGATCATCTCTGCACGATCGTAAAAAATTTTTCAGTGAATTGTGCTGTTCGCAAAAAAATGCGGACGTGGAAATTGCTGATTCCACATATATTGTTTTTTCTTAATATTCTCGACGCAGTACATTCACAAAACGTCGAAAAATTTCGAATTGAAAATAACTTTTGCTTTCAAAATTTTCACTTTGTTCAATAACTAAACCCCGACGACTTTTTTGCAATTTTTTTTTTTGTGATTGTAGGTGTGTCTATGAAACATTCTCGAAAAAGCTGTTCTAAAAATGGTTTATTGGTCGTTCAGTGGTTTTCTAAAATTTGATAAGTTTGAAAATGCCATATTTCCTTGAATAGACAACTTGATTTTCTGTTTCTCAGCTTTGGAGAGCGGATAAATCTTTATTCATGCTAATAAGGGTCCTTCATTCGTTAAGGCAAGAAAGGACCTCTTCTTGAGAGACCAGGAGGGGTCCTTTCTCCTGTGAGTGGGAGAGTCTTTCGTTCATGAGTCTAGGAGAAGCTTTCAATCAAGAGCTCGTTCTTTTTGTTTGAGGTTTGTAGTTCTAATAGCATTACTTCCTTTTAAATTCTGTTTATTCTATCAAGCTTGAAGTCTTGATAGCATTTATTAATGATTGTTTAATTCGCATCCATTCCCTTCCTGTAATTGGAAGTGAAAAACTGGGTGTCGTATTAAAATCATTGCAGATGGTGGTAGTGAACAATAGCGCATCGGACGTGGGTTTTATCAAAACCAAAAAGAACACGTTTATCTGGCATCCGAGTGAAGGACGATCCATCAGAGGATGAAGAATTCATCGGACACACGTATCGTCTTTCAATATTTTTATGCTTTCAGTTTTAAACATTGTGGTCTAATGAATTGTTGAAAGCGTCGGTATGAAGAGGGCGTCACATCGAATCAGATCACTTCTTTCTTCCACTGATCCATGAATAATTTTTGTATGAGCCAAAAACATCGAAATTTCATTTATTATGAAACATTTAAGGACTAGAAGCTCTAAAAAGTATTGGCTGCTGAGGTAGGTGGGAGTATACCAATATGTAGCATGCGCACATATAGTTTTGTTCCTTCCATAGTTTTTTATGGTCCTACATTTGAACCTTCGATCGGTGCTGAAGTGGGTCAGCAGATAGTTTTGAGAGGTGAAACGATAGATACCAACTGGTTTCACTGTGTTAGTCGACTTCCGCTCATTATTTGTTTCACCGCTGTGTTCTGTTTTCATTTCCACTTTTTACCAATTGATCTTCTATTTCTTGTCTTCGTCATGGCTCTAAATTCATTGTTTGTACGCCTCATGTGCAGAAAAAAATTCACGCAATGTGCCTGTTAAAACTACAGTCATAATAATGTATAGCCCTTAAATCTATTCCTTCCCCCCCCCCCTATATCCACCTGACTATATATATATATATATATATATATATATATATATATATATATATATATATATATATATGCATTTTCGTTGCAGAAAATACGTAAAATGGATAGTCATTATTTTCTCAGTTAATAGCGAGAAAATGTATGATGGTCATGAAATTCTACCAGTATCCTGGTTTTAATTGCATTTTACTCGAGTGAATTTTATGCGCTCTTTTTGAAACTTCTATGGTCAACTGATAGCAATAGACGAGCAAACGAATGAATGTTTATCCATTTTTAGTATATGATCGGTCTTTTGTTCGTTGCATACAGACCGTCGCTCCTGACGGAACATCTATACTTACTGTAGTTTTAATGATATGACCTTTCTTTTTTGCATGCTTTATGAGAAAAATATTGATTGTTTCTCTTTGTAGTATTTATCGTTCGGCGCATTTGCTTCTAGCCAAAACCAACAACATTAAGCAATTGTATAACTGTGCACGCGAAAATATTCCAAATTTAATCAGTCACTAGGCACATCGCCGACTTTTCCTCTCTCTTACCATCCTCTTTCCATCATTCACGTCGGCTGTTCAGTAATTTAACCCCATGATTTTTTTCTGGAGGGGGGAGAAGGGGTGGGGAGGTGAGTGGATATGGTTTGTAGCGTCAAAGAAATTGTTTATGTGCTGTTGTATAAGGGCACACTTGTAGGTATATTTTAAAAGTGATGTTGCTAAGTTTTCCGCTTTATCTTAGCGTGCATTTTATGAGTTTTATGAGTAGGTAATTCGTTGCTGAACTCTAATTTAATGCACCCGGTTATCGCTTTTTATGGTGATTAAAGAGAGACAACGCAGCGCACGTTGTGAACGATTATTTTCACTTGAAGAGACACGTTGGCGGAAGTTGCTAAGTTTCTTTTTTTGTGGCGTCAGCAGTGTTGACTTGAAGCGGAAAAAGTTTGTGCTGTGGGAGAAAAAAATTTGCTTCCTCTGAGGGCGTTATAACGAACATCCATTACGGTTCGTCATGGAAGACATCTCACCGAGGGTTATGCTCGAGTAGTTCAAAAAGGTTGCGTTCTCTAATGTTTCCTCAATAATCATTTGAGGGAATCGCTGTATGAACTATCCCGGATCATTGATACAGAGGCAGTGTGGTTTGTCTTGCTTAGGATCTTTGAAACGGAAACTGCTCATAACTTAAAGGCTTTTGTAAACGGAGAGGTTTCTATGCTTTGACAGTTTGGGTCCTGAAAAATTCTCCAGCGAAGTTCTCCGGTGCCGTTTTTAGGTTTCAATCCCAGGAATATTATGGGGGCATAAAGGCAGGAAGGAATGAAGCTTCCTTCTGCGACATGTCCTGTTCACGGGCGGTCTAAAGTTTCCTTAGTGGGGGGGGGGGAACGAACGGGGTATCACTCTCCAGCCATCCAAAACTTTTCTTTTTTTAGTTCCTTTGTTTCTTCTTTAGCTAGGCTTTTCCACTCTGCTAGCTTCCAAGTCATTCGTTCATTTTTTAATGAAGTTATGAAGTTCTTGTAAGGTTGACGATGCAGCTGCTTTGTCGTTTAATATAAAACAAAACAGAATATTCATGGCCAGTGATTTTGTAAAGTATAGCATATTAGCAGTGTTGCTGGAGAGAAATTTCGACTACTTAAAGCCATTTGCCGATCGTGAAACCGAATCATACTTGGCTTTGTAATTTGTAATTCGACAGACGCCCCCATCCTATTTGCCTATAAAAATCAACCATATTGTTTTTGTTTTCTTCGGTTAAACTTTGAGGTAGTTAGTTTTCTTTCAGAATATTTAAACGTCATACAGCATCATTTAGTGGAATGTGGAAGCATTAATTGTTTATTAGTAGTATACGCAAAATTGTTTGCTTGCTTTCATCGGTTGGCTTCTCTAGTCATCACGCTGGCAGTAGATGATCGATACGGAGTCGCTAGAATAAAGTCCGGTGCGATACATTATACTCCATTCAAAAAGAAACCAACAGTATTAGTTTGGGATGAGGTTAGTCGGTCTGAAGCCTTAATACGACTCCTGATTTCAACCTTTTGTTGCATTCAGCTTTGAATCGAGTTAGTGGTCTGTGTGTGTTGGACAAATGGGACAGTGGAAAACATAATCGAGTAAACGCTTGGTAATCTTAAGTTACTTGAGGTTTGAAATGCCCGGATTTAAGGATAATGGGGAACGCAGTAATTCATCCCTCAGTATGCCAAACCACCAAATCCAATCTCACTTCATGTTGGTATCCGAATGGAGCCTTTTTCTGCAAACTGGCGTAGTACTAGTGGGGTTGCAAGGAAATCAAATAAAGAATTGTGCACCAATATTCATATATCCGTCATTTTAATCTATCATAACTCTTGCAGAGGATGTGATTTGCTTTATTTGCGATATTCACTAAAGTTTGTTCTTCTTATACAACTTTGTATTACTTACCATATTCCAAGGTATAAACGCGCAATATGAGCAATCATTACCATCTAAAAAAATATGAAATTTGCGAAGTGTTCTCTACGTCATAAAGCTGTGGGCATAGAGTTCACACTCATCCATCGAAGTCGAAAGAAGTTATAAACTCTTGAAGATGTCAGAAAATTTTCCACACGTTTTGCATCTGATCAATTTTTCTATTTTGTTTTGATCTCACTGAACAACAAAAAAAAAAAGATTCTTTTGTGGTGGTTTGTAAAAGCAATCTGATCGTTTAAATTATGAAGTATTTTGTTATTGATTAAACTGTGAAAATGGTTGATTGGGTAAGCGGGCTGCAAAAACGCATTTCGTGCAAGCGTATTTGATGCGCTTTCCCACTTTGCTGTTGTTTTCCTTTTTTAAGATGTTAGTGGATTTTGACTGGAAATTGTAGGTTGGAAGTTTTACTTGTACTGCTCACTTCAGCAAGATGATTTGTGGGGTTTCTTTCTTTTTGCCTTGCAAACATCGTGCACGTCTCGAGGATTAGTTAGTTGATGTTTATGAGATCTCGTTGCTGAGGTGGATGACAGTGGTTAATTTTCTTCCTCTCATATTTCTTGCTTTTTTTGTTGTGCGTTTTCTGATATGTGCTTCATAGTGTTTGTTATGTGGAAAAATGTTAAGTTATTGAAAAAAAGTGTAGAAAATTCATCTCAACGCGGATGTTGAGGAACCAATTTCGTTGCGTTAAAGTTGGGTTGGAATAAGTAGAGTGCTTTTCAACGTTCAGTAAATTTTATATGTTCTTATTCGTTGCTGTTACTGTTGATTTTATATATTGTGTGGTGAGTTTGTATTCTATTAGGCTTTGCTAACTAGATCATTGCAGTACTTAGTTGAATGTGCTGAGAGTTTCCATTGTAAATCGTGCTATTGAGAGTTTCCAGTTGTAAATGGTGTATGTTTCAATGATGGAGTCTATGTGTGTGCGTGCCCAGTATGAACGGTTTCGATGCTCTTCGCAGTTCTGCCACACAGTGCCTGCTACTCTGCTCGTCTCTAATTTCTGTGACGTTTGGCACTTGAGATGCATAAAAAACCGACTGCATGTGAGCTGCATGAGGCTCTTCTGCGGTCGAGCGCATTTTGCAGAAAAGTTAAGACAAATGCGCAGTTTTCCCTAAGAGGAGGGGAATTTATTTTCGTTTTTCCTTAGTTGGGGATCATGACTGCCGGATGTCAGGCATCAATACCGGGTTCCTCAGTTGATGCGTTATGGCTTGAAAGTGTTCATACACCTTGATCATCTACGTTCGTACAAAGGCCTTGCAAAAGGACGATCGGGGCCACACACACTTTCCTCTTTGTCCACTTCCTTTGTCGACGAAAGTGAAGTGCCGCTAAGCTGTCATATTTGCGATTTTGAAATTTGCATATTCTAATATATTTTTAAGTTGATATGTTGCGATTTTTAAATGCTTATGTGCTAATCAATTTTTGAATTAATATGTTATGATTTCGGAATTTTTATTCTTTTGCGATCCTAAGCTGATGTATAGCTATTATTCCGATTATAAAATGTGCGCGTATCATTTACTGACTTATTTGTTGCCATTTCTACATGTGTCCGTTTTTTGTCTTACATTGTCCGATTTCTATTACCTTTAATTTTATATATGAAATAAATAAGGTGGCTAGCAAATGTGATGCTTGATTTGTTAGAAATGCGTCCACCGACACAACTATTACTTTTGATCATTTGCTTTCTTATTCGACTGACTTGCATTGCGTTCCTTGCATATCATATGGTTAGCTGAGATCCTCGATGCGGCAGTTAGTTGGTACTTTTGTAACCGTTTTGTTTGCATACGCTGAGGAGAGGATTTGAGTGTTAACTAGACGAGTTTGGGTTGGATGTGACGCTGATTTTGCGGTTACCATCACAAAGGAAAGTAGTGCCTGGGGACCAGCTTTCTTAAGTAGATTTTTTTTCACTATGTTCGTGATTGTCAATATTTAATTTCTTCAGTATAAAAGCGTTTCATCTGTTTTTCCCTCCTCTTCAAAAAACGTTCTCCACGCCTGTTGAATTTTAAATCCCAAATGTTCGTATCAAATCGGGTCGATTTTATCAGCGAATACTGTGGTTAGCAGATGTCCTCAGAGCTGCTCAACCTTCCGTGATCGACAAATCAAGTCGTTGGGCTTCACTGTTTGAATTTGGCGCTCCGAGTAGAGCTGTTAAATATTTTTAAGTTTTTGATCGTTAAAGACAGCACTGGTGTGCAACTAGGGAGGCATATTCTACCTTCATTTTATGATTTGATGGAGGAGGAGGGGAGGTGGTACAGGTTTTTGCTTGCGAGGCGGCATTCGTGAAATCTGAACGTAGGACCTCTGAAAGGAATCTTCTGTTAGTGTGATGTAATTGTGTGCGATGTGGCAGTACGGATAATGCTCGTGGGTGCGTACGTGTTTTGAAAATGTTTGGTGTTAATGTTTTTGTTTGCAAGGGCGTTGACGAAGTGAGCACCTGCGAAAATCTGAACCTATAACGAAGAGAGAAGAGAACGGGGGGAGAGGGGGGAGTGGCCAGAAATGAAATAGCAGTTATTCGAATTGAAAAGAATTATGAGAAGAAGAGTAACTGGCAACTCCACGCTTTAACAGATGAAAGGTGAAGTGAAAAATTATGTAGGAGAGGCAGCACATATTTGCCCAAAGAATTATGCAACCAACTTGGTTTATCTTTCTGTAGCCTTCAATGGATCTAGTGAGTGCGGCAGCATGATGAGTACGCATAGCCTTTGTAATGGGACATAGTTTTTCGTTGGAATTTTAGCTCCAGTAGGATCATTTAAGAAAAACGACAGCTTCTGTTGGAAAAAGTAAACGAAACCCAAATGTACAATAAGTCGACATAGGCAGTACTTTCAGATGTTGGCATCAACTGTGTCTCGTATTAGTCGGTCGATGGCGAATACGTCACGGAGGTGCCTCACATCGAAGCAACTTATCTACGAGAAGTACGGCGATCCACTAAAGGTGGGTGTTTTATAGTCGTTATTAATTCATTTCTCTGTACCACTTTTCCATTATCCCTACGACGCAACATAAAGCGACCGCATTTTTTGTATTTTTCTTTATTCCATAAAGCGTAGTATTTTTTTTTCAATTAGAGCGCCCTCATCGTGTCAGAAATATCAAGCGGTAAATTTTAAGTCGGTGAGCGCATTGTATAGCTCTCTCAGATCCGGTTTTGTACTTTATTGACGAAACTCTATTTGTTACAGATGGAGTTATAAACGTTTTTGATATAGCGTAAGGTAAGGGCTCGTGTCGTGCAAAAAATGACTGCCGTTCAACTCAACGATGTTGTCTAAACAATTGAGATGAGTTCGCATTGTGTTGGGTTTCTTCTGTGAAATGAATTTCCGATCACTCTAAGTGCACTATGAATTGGTGCAAAAGCGATGCGTCCATGTAGAGAAATAATTTTAAGGATATATGACACGTATAACCTATTCATTTCGGCATGAAGTAGCAAATCCAGCTCAGTGAATTGTTCTTGAAAAAAGTAAACTACTTTTCATATCTGAAATTTCAGCATGTCTGATTAATCACGGAAGTGAATTGAATAGCATTCCTTATATTTTGCTGCGTTGTTTTATACACCTAAATTATCCCCAACAAATCTTCATCTGTTTGCGCTGCTTGCCCCATTTCCTTTAATTTCAATATTATTTATCACTTGTTTCTTATGAGCCTTTAAAAGTAACTCGCAATATGATCACTCACTTTCATTCCACTTCCGCTTCTTCCGATGTTGCGATCGATGAAGCATGAGGGGTTTAGTTTCCTCGACGGTTTTTCTCTCTTTTTTCTTACCTAAAGTATTGCGTATGCTAGCTTTATTTGTTGTGTTCCGTGCGCGCCCTCCAAAATGAGGAACAAACTTTAATTAACGATTTTGGCTCACCTTATCACTGGAATATGTTGTGGCAAATTGCTTTACTTTGAAGTCATGAAAGAGCATTTATTGATCAAAAAGCAAAAGATTCACGAGGCATTATTGTGACCCCTCACTACATTCAAAACATCAGCGCGCGGTTGAGGCGAGCGTTGAAAGTGCCATTGCTGCTTTCAAATGGTAGTGCGATATCTGTTTCTTTCGCGATGGGTCGTGTCTTTCATATCGTTTAACACGACCAGCGATAGTTACGTCGGCTTCATTTTGTTGTAAATTTATCATCACGCATCAGCCGTACAAGTTTTCATGGGAATGTTTTAGCGCCTTTCTCTCTATGTTCGTTATTTCTGCATTGTTATCTGCAAGCATTTAAATGAGGAGATCGGGTCCTAAGATTACTGAATATAGTGGGATGTTACTGCTTCAGTTCATTTGAGCGATCTGAATTGCATCTCAAAATTGAAGAAATTTCTTTCGGATTTATGAAGAGAGGTGTGACTTCAGCCAGCCACAAGCGTTAATTCATCGAAGAAAAAGGTTTTTTTCCACTGCTGGCTCCATTTCTTTCCCTTTTAATATAATTCATCAGTTGTTTCTTACGAGGCTTTAAAAACAACTCGCAATATGACCACTCAGTTTTTTTCCAATTCCGCTTCTTGTGATCTTGGGATTAGTTTATTCTACGGCTTTTCTCTTTTTTTTCTTACCTAAATTATTGTGCGTGATAGCTTTATTTGTTGTATTCCGTGTTCGTCGTGGCGTTAACCAGTAAGCGCTGTCATCAACGCCTCACCTCTAATGGTTGGCACGTAATTTCAACGGTAGTGCAAATAGTTGGGTGCACATTTATGCGTTTAATAAGAGCGAAAATGAAGGGCAAACGTTATAAACGATGTTGACCAGAAATCGCTTTCGCTTAAAATCCTGTGAAAAAAAAAAGAGGGGAGGGCGCTCTCTGGAACTGTTCCATGAACGATGCTCAACGAATCGGGGACGCATTTGTCGGACACCCACTTCGGTTTCTTTTGCCTTTTACTGAGAAGGCCGGCGTGGCGTATATTTCATGAAAAACTTTCTTTGAGTCCAAGCTAGCATTATCTTTTCTGGATACGTTCCCAACCAAAAAATCAAGGATCCTCTAAAGCAACTTTCAGCTTCTTTTTAACTGATGTTTTGAAGGAACTGTTGTGATATCGGTTGTACACAGCCGTCCCAATATTGACAATAATGGCAGCTAACGCTTCCTTTGAAGCGCTCTTATTTTTTGCTTCGTATGTGATCGTGTATGTGCTCATGGTCGGTTAACAGTCGATGGCCTGAGTGGCGTCGAATTTTTTGCATTACCTTGTTGAAGATTGCTTACATGCTTTTAAGTGCTGAAAAGCTCCCGAAAAAATAAACTAGAAGAAGCCATTGCTGGATTAAACTGACAGATAGATGAAATGATTCTATACATTTCTATGCAAGCAGCAATTGTAATAAGTCATTCTCGGGTTCTGTGCCGAAATCCACAAGTCCGTATTGTGTTGGGTTTCTTCTGCTAAAATGGTTGCGATTGATGGCTTCACTGTTCTCGGAATTTGCGTATGCAAAATTTCACATTTGTAAGGCAGAACGATTGATTAAACAAACCAGCAAGCGTTAGTAAAATACCACGGGCACGGCCTACAACGTGCCGAATGTGCGAAGTGTGAAGCTGACCTGCTATTAAGGGAACGGTGCACCAAAATAGAAGGCGGGCATGCGTGAGGGGGTTGGCGGAGCAAGATTAGGGGTGCAAAGACCGTTGCTTTCAGTTTCTGCTTGCAAGCCTAGACTGCCGCCCCCGCCTACTACGACGCAACTCTAAACCTTTAGCTTGATACTTGTTGAAGCCACATTCACGCAAAACTGCGACTCACCTCCCTAGGTGGGTTCTCAGTTCGATATACCCCTCCAGCACTTTAGTAATATTCATTGCTGACGTTCTCGCTGCGAATATTGGCTTTCCCGGTACTACAGTAAGAGGTTTACAACACTCTCAGTCAAAAACTGTAGAAAAGAGAGGTGCTTCCCATTCGGCCGGCAGAATCGACAGAATTTAACACGGAATGATGTTGTAGATTGATCGCGAAGGCATAGGTACAATCTGACAGCCAAGTATTTAAACTCGTATGGACGGTCTATTGCAACATAAAAGCAAACAAATTTGTCAGGGGGTCGATTGGGTAATTGTTCAGAGCGAGGGCCCAGCCAAAAAAGTAAAGGAGAAAAAAATCGGAAAACTTCCCCACGAAGGACAGTTTTGTCGGAGCAGGGAAGGCAACGAAAATGTCGGGGAATTTCAGCACGACGGAATCCGCGAAAAAGAGCAGTGCAAGTTGTGGGCTTCATTACACAGCGGTTGCTGAAACATTACAAACTTGGGAAAATAAGTAAACGCTACAAACCTAGCAAGCTTATTTTTGTTGGGTGCTGCAACATGTTGTCTGGATTGTTGGGTGGCGGAAGCGATCCCATAAAAAGGACCCCTCAAAAAAAGCCATATGGCCAGCTGTGGTGGCAATGTTTGCATTGAATAGTTGCAACGACTTTTACGATTGTTTGGAAGCTTATATCACTCGTACATTTACACAAGCTGTAAAGTTAATATGGAAATTGGCTGTGACTACCCTGCCACCATGATGTGGTACAGCTTTATAACGAGAATGATATCCTGGTTTCTTCGCCTTCATCGATCTTGGAACTTCAGGTGCATTTATTTAGGTACTCGAGCTGAAGACCGTTGAGATCCCAGAGAAGCTAGAGATGAACGAGATCAGAGTGAAGTGGTTGGCAGCACCAATAAATCCGGCCGACATCAACCAAGTGCAAGGAGTCTATCCGATCAAACCGGCCGTTGGTCGGTTTCCGGCCGTGGGTGGTAGTGAAGGATTCGCTGAAGTCGAAGCGGTATGTGGAAAGTCTCATATTAAAGTGCTAAACTAGCACAAGAAGCATAAGTCTGTGGTTGATGCATGCTGAAAATCACGCCTACGTAAAACTTGGTATTCGATGAGCATTGTGAGTGGCGCTGTAGTGTTTTTCAGGAACTCTTGAAAAATGCAATATTCTTGATGTGACAGCGGCCGCCTTCGCCTTTCTTTACAGTTGAAGTTCTGGATTTGTTCGAACGTTTTATCGATTGCTTTACCTTTACTTTACTTTTATCTTATACCTTCACACTCTCTTTACAGCCTTCCTTTGTCAAGTCGCCAAGAAATCATATTAATTTACTTTTATCTTATACGTTCACACTCTCTTTACATCCTTCCTTTGTCAAGTCGCCAAGAAATCATAGCCGACGAATATTCATCATTATTTAGCTAAGGAAATTACTTTAATATTAAGTGCACTTTTCCTGACTTTGCATTATCAGGTCTTATCTATTTCTTCAATATTACGTCATATTCACGTTGGCAGGCGATTAGCCATTCCCATTTATAACTTTTATTTGGTTGCTTCTTTGCTTGCTGTTTATCTGGAAGTTTTTTCAATCGTATAACTATACTTTTGAAGCAACGGAAGAGGGGTGGATCAAAGGACTGCTTCTTTTGAACCCTTTCAGGAGTGATTTCTTGTTTGAGTAAGTTTCATGAAAATTTGCGGTCTTTTTTTACAACTCAGGTTTGTTCTCATCAGTGATGTTTTCTGAATGTCAACAGTTTCAGTTTTTTATCACTTTTCTTATATGAGCCTCCAGAAAGACTGGATACAATGATGAAATGCTGATTGGGAAGGGGGAGGGGCTTATGATGGCAGGTTAAACTGGTGTGGCATTTAAGGACTATCGGCAATTGCCATTTTTTATAGATAAAGCATACCGTTTAAAGTTTTGTTAATTAGATGGAAATTCGAAAAGAATGTTGATTAATTTCAGGTGGGGGCAGGTGTGGTCGATCTAGAACCTGGTGATTGGGTAGTCGCTGCACATTCAGGACTCGGTTGCATTCAGGACCGCATAAGATGCTTAAATCGACGCATTCGATGACTGGAATCGACGAGTGTGAGTTTGAGAACATCAACGAGCTTGCGGAGGTATGTCAATTATCTATGGCGAAATTTATAGTAAAACTTGCTTAATAAGTCTAACCGGAATTACTCGTATGAAACACTGATTCACCTTTATGCATCCTTATAAAGTCGTCTCGTAAAAGCGTATTGCTGCGGCATGTATGTGCCTGTGTGTCTATATGTCCAGTAGTTTAAACTCGGAAACTACGTAAGCTAGGGTTACAAAACTGGGTGAATTCTATGCATGCCATAGGACGACCTCCTTTACGATGTTCCACACTGACCCACCAACTTTGAAGAAAATTGCAGACACTGAAAGATGTCAACAAACTTGCATACGTCTACACTCAGTGGACTTTCATTTCCCTGGAGCCTGTCCATGAAAAAGCAAGCCTTTCGTAGATTTGTTCGGGCAACCGGATGTTTCAAAACATAAGGTCAATATTTTGGAGCTTCAATTTTCAGAGTTCCGTCTGCTTCAAAGTCGATGCACAATGTCAGTCTGTGCACTAAACAGATGTGACGATTACTTTCACAATGACATGATCACTTTCTACTCATTTATGATTTCCTAATTTGCTTTCTGACTGTATAGAAATGTCAAAAAACGTTTCGCCCTCGATGCTTCTTGCAAAGTTCTTTCGTCCTCGTTGCTTTTCACAAAGTTCATCATGGACCACACCAATCAAATCAAGTCACTAGCCTAAAAGCCTTCACCCTGGAATCAGTGAGATGTTTCAGGCGCATATTTCAATCAATTCTATGGTACAAAATTGTGCGCCACTTTTCGGATACTGCAATTTGTCTCTTCTCGCAGGCGACAAGGATATCAGTTCTAGCTCGCCAAGAAGTGCTGCGCCGCAATGTTCTCCGGAGTTTCCAGCGTTGTTTTCTATGAATCTGGAATCTGCTTCTCAAGGATATCGTCAGCGGATCTACTCCTTCACCTTTCAAGTTGCGCGTGAGTGATTTACACATTCACACTGCTATTTTTTTCCACAATGATTTCCGAGGTTATGTATGTTTTGTCACTTCGAGGTACTTATACCAGAAACAAATAAAAAATAGAAACTAAACCGCACGCAAAAAATACCACTTTGGACCATCCACTTCCACTGCTTATCTGGCATATTCTCAGTCAAGCCGAAAACAGGATGCAGCTCTAAGAAACGGGGGTAGGGAAAGGAGGAGAGAAAGCATTTACATAAAAAGTCACCAAAAATTAAAGCCAGTCATCTACTGAAAGGCATTGATAAGGTGGAATTAAGTTTTATGATATCCATATGAGTGAACAATGCATACACGCAACCAACATTTGGACGTGAAATGTAAGTAAGCAATCAAGAGCTACGCAAACTCTTAGAAAACGAAAAACTTAAGATCAACAATTTTTTGCATAGTTAAAATTCATCGGGAAAGGCCATTCTGAAATAGGTTAGCACTATCCACGAAAATTAAAAAGTGCAATTAAAAATGAGGATACGGGTTTTTTTTCTGAAACCATTAGAGATATGACTAGGACTGAGCAATCAAGATGAATGAGGAAATACGTGTTTCATATGCCGACAAATCAGTCAATAAACGAAAAGTTGTTTTTTATCCGCTGAGCTGACTGCGTCAGCCAATGCCTTCTGCCAATCCTCCAGTTGCCTTCTTTGAAAATGCGGCGTCTTAAAACGACCGGTTCGCACCATTTCACCCAACTCCTTGAACATCTCCTCACGTTGCTGAAACCATTACAACGCTTGCATTAGCTGAATAACTCTGAGCCTTAGCTCAAAGTGACTAATGTTCCCTGGGATTGCTTTTATAGAAGTAAATGGAAGTTTAAGGTCGATTTCATTAATAAATTTAAAGGACCTTCGGTTCTACTTACTTTTTACTTTAACAAATATTACTCAAAGCAATGTGGTCGTGACGGCTGGGCAATTATTTCATGTTTTTTGTTGTAGTTATGGGCCCACCAGAAATGGTGTTCAAAAGTGGTCGCAGACAGGAATAGAATTGTGTATTCAGCAGATGAATGCGTAATGGATGTTAATAGCACACAGTTGCATATTCCTAAGATAGTTACTTGATGTGGTCATGTCATGAGACATCAGTGTTGAACTCGGCAGTTGTAACGAATTGGTAACAGCAACTTTCGAGTCACGAAATCTAGGGGACCCTCAGTTGCCGGACATATTCAATAATCGTAGGACCCGATCTCTCATTTAAATGCTTTGCAATGTATCGTGTAAGGGCGGCTGTTCTTTATCATGTAGATAAGTTAGTGAAGAAATGAATTAATGGAGTGTTATGCAAGGTTGTTTATTTGATTTCCACCTTCCTGCCCTGACAGTCAATCCTTCGACGACTTATTGTTTTTCCGATCTCTTTCGCTGTTCGTTTTGGGTCGAAAACCGCCAAAAAGATAGATCACTTAATTAAAAATCTTTTTTTTTATGGTTTAGCTTGTGATGTTTGCTTTCAGTTCTTCCTTGGATCGGCTCGAAAATGTCGGCGGTTTTACGTCACATATTACGGAGGACGAGGAGAGGGAGGTCAGTTTCGCTTATTCTTTTTACGGGGACATAAAGGGCTCTTAGGAGTGAGGTTTGATGTGGGATTTTTCGACACTGAGGGGATCACTATGAACATTTGCTTTTTTTTCTTTACAAAATCTTCGATGATCGGGCTTATGTATTTGGTGCGAATTACCTCCTAGTGCAACGGCTAGATTCACTTTCCACAGTGTGAGGACCTTTGCTGCATATTCTCATCCAGTACTCTTCGTTTCAACTTCAACCTCCGAAATTTTCGCTCACTGAAAATGATAAGCGATGTTCTGTATTAAGCAGGCTTCTGTATCAGATAGACTAGCGGTAGATAGAGCAATAATGAATGAGGCCGTGGTAGATCAATTACCAGTGGTAGAACAAACCATCGGCGGATGAAAGCAGGGCAGATCGGATATAGTGGTAGATCTACTACTGGTATTTGATCTTCAGTGGTTTGATCTACCATTGGTGTTTTTGATTTACAAGGGTAGATCAAAGTTTGACTTTGATCCACCAAAGTTTGATCCAGCTCTATGCTTTCGATCTTTGCAATGCACAGGAACCTCCCCATGGTATATCAAATATTAGCGGTAGGTCAGAACATGGTAGGTCAAACCTGCTACTATCATTTGATCTATCGTAGACTGACCTATGTTAGGTCAAACGATGGTACGTCAAATACAAGTGGTTGAAACCATGGTAGATCAGATAGTTTGGTCTGCCGGTTTGATTTACTACTTGTATTTGACCTACCATGGCTTGATCCACCATAGGTCGATCCATGGCAGTAGTAGCTTTGATCTACCATGTTCTGATTTACCGCTAATATTTGATCTACCACTGATTTTGGTCTGCCGGCGGTGTTTCTGATATGCCATGGTAGGCCCAATAGTTTGCTCTCTACCAGTGGTTCTGATCTGTCATTGCTGATTTCCATGTAGCACAGGATTTGGTCATTTGATCTACCACTGTATTCAATCTACCATACCAAAGGTAGACCAAAAACACCGCCGGTAGGTCATATTATTCGATCTACCAAGCTGTTTGATCTGTCATGCCAGTGGTAGACCAGAAATACCACCGGTGGATCATATTATTTATTCTACCAAACTGTCTGATCAAACAGTTTGGTAGATCAGATAATATGATCTACCGGCGGTGTTTTTGGTCTACCACTGGTATGGTAGGTCAAGCGGTTTGGTGGATCGAATAATATGATCTACCGGGGGTGTTTTTGATCTACCACAACTGATCTACCGGTAGGTCAAATTTTTTGATCTACCGGTAGATCAAAAAATTTGATCCACCGGTAGGTCAAAAAATTTGATCTACCGGTAGATCAAAAAATTTGATCTACCGGTAGATCAAAAAATTTGATCCACCGGTAGGTCAAAAATTTGATCTACCGGTAGATCAAAAAATTTGATCTACCGGTAGATCAAAAAATTTGACCTACCGGTAGATCAAAAAGTTTGATCTACCGGTAGATCAAATTTTTGATCTACCGGTAGATCAAAAAGTTTGATCTACCGGTAGATCAAATTTTTTGATCTACCGGTGGCGTTTTCGGCTTTGATCTCATTGGTGTTCTTGATGCATCATGGCGGATCAAACAGTGTCATCAACCAGTAGCATTTGATCTGCCACGGTAGATCGAAGACACTGACGGCAGATCGATTGCCAGTGGTGTTTTCGATCTACCGTCAGTGTCTTCGATCTACCATGGCAGATCAAATACTACTGGTTGATGACAGTGTTCGGTCCACCATGATGCATCAAAAACACCATTGGCGGATCTACCGCGTTCACACCTGCCGCTAAAGTTCGATCTACCATCGGTGTTTCTGATGTATCATGATGGGTCAAATAGTTTCATCAACCATGAGTATTTGATCTGCCACGGTAGATCGAAAAACGCGGTAGACCAAGCCCACTACTATCATTTGATCTACCTTGATTTACTCTATAGCAGATGAAACCATGTGGCAGACCAAACCATAGTAGATGGAATACCAATCACCTACCATTCGAAGATCAAATGATAATAGTAGGTTTGACCTACCGCGTTCTAATATCGGAAACTGCATTGAGCGGCGAAGTAGTACAAAAAGCGAGAAGGTCTGAGAAATCATTTCATCTCCTTTTCCTGTTATCCTAACAGCACGCAGAAATAAGCAGGGGGTTCAAGAATCTATCGATAGTGTTTTGATCTACCGCTTATACTTGATATACCATGGTCTGACCCACTATGTCACTCGGTCTACCACAGTTCCAATTCCACCACTAACCTACGGTTCCGAAGCATTCAGAAAGAGGTCGTAAGTTGCGACGGAGAGAATTCACGCACGAGAGAGACTCCCGCCCCAGCCGGAGTTATGGAAAAAATAATTCCTTAATTCATTATCTAAGATTATACATCCATTTATTATTACGTTCCCAAATCTTCATAAACAAAGTTATTTACTCTCGCGAAGGGAATTAACCCACAAGGGGAGCTAACACCGTCCTCGAACCCCCTGCTTACTTCTGCGTGTTGTTAGGATTATAGGAAAAGGGGTGAAGTGATTTCTCAAACCCTTTCGCTTTTGTACTACTTCGCCACCAATCTAATTCCTGATATTTCCGTACCCCGAGGCGTGGAATTCCGACGAACATATCAACAAACCACCAAAGACGCCTACTTGACTCTCTACACTAAAGCGGAATAGCAGTAAAAATTTACTGAAGCAAAAGAGTTATAACCGATGTTTGTTAACTACAGAAGAAAAATTTTCTAAGTTCCCATTCCTGGATTTTGCCCACCAACAAAACTTGCCTGCGCGATGTTCCACGTTATCTAATGAAAAAAAAAAAAAAAAACTTCCTCAAAACTGTCAATGTCCAAAAGCTTCCTTAACCATGAGAAAAAAACCTTTCAATGGTTTCTGCCATGGAAACTGTAGTGACTACCACAGAAACTGTGGTAATCACCACTTTTCCAGCCACAGAAACTGACTGGAATCGTAAAAGAAACAACAGAAACTCACAGGTTTATGCTCGGGATAGGTGTACCAGTGTGACATCCAGAACCCAACCAATTTAATATCCTTGAATATCAGCGGCCCGGTAGGTACCTGTAAAGTGCAAGGTGGCGCAAGTTTAGCGAATATACAATACAACTATCATTTAAAATCCGAAGATATCAATAAATTTAAACTTATGTTCACCATATATTCATCTAAACGATTTTTGAAGGAATGTCTCTGCTGCACATCCGACTACCTATTTTCTTCCATCAGTCAATAATGCCAATAAACTTCATCGAGCATTGCATCTTGCCTATACCCAACTCCACTTCCACCGCTGTACGTTTCGACCGCATCGTTTCCCACAAGCGAAATCGGTCCACATTTCACCTTTTTCTTTCTATGAGCATTAATATTATATGAAGTCGCAGCTACTGCTCCCCTGCCCCCCTCCTCCCTCCCCCTTTCAATTCAAAACATCTACGTGGGATAAACGCGATCGATGGTGGCAATGGAAGTCGACTTTAAATAAGTTATGCTTTGTGCTGAAGAGGACTGCAAAAACAAATTCAAGAACAACCTTGGACAGTGCACAGTTCGACTACTTCTCCCCTTCACTTCGATAATACGCAAAATTCCCACGATGTACCGCTCTACGGAGCACAGAACTTGATACTTAAAACCGCAAGAAATTATTGAAGTGACCTAAAGAACGATCGAAATGCGAAGTATCGGAAATCAGTTAAAAACAAATGTTTCACGTAAACGTCAGAAATAATAGCACCTGCTAGAATTAAATTGAGATACTTTTTAAAAATTTGTCTTCTCCTCTCCTAAATATTTCAAGTAGCGGCCATTTCCCAGCATGTTCTTTCGACTCATTGAATTCATATGATAAATTAATACGAATGTGGTTTGTAGTACAAGTCTTTCATGACCAAACCAACAAATGTCCTATGTGAAGGGGAAGGAAGAAATAAGAATGAGAATTGCTAACGATTCAACTAATAAAAGAGTGGAAATACCTGTAGCGGTTGCTTGCTCATGCCGCCATACGTAACCATAATACCCTTTTTGGCAAGACAAGTAGCCAGCATCAGTGCGCTTCTGCCACCCACACAATTCAGTGCCAGTTTCGCACCTTTTGCCTGCAACAGCATCTTCACTTGCCCTGCTGCACTTTCTACTCGCCAAAATTTATAGACTACTAACTAAAACGATGTTCCGTCGCCGGACGACTAAGCTTGCGAATTTCCTGAGAAAAATCCCAACTCAACCTCGTCAACCGACTCCAGTCCTGAAAAATGTCCACGACGACACCGTGGTACGTCCACGCCCAAACGAATCTTGTGAAAGATGAACAGCTGCTTCTTGTAATGGTGACAGTTAATGAATATGTAGTAAAAATGACCAAGTTGCGCTCTCTGCGTCATTTTTAAATGAGCTATTATATGAAGAAGTGAAAGAAGTTTGTTTCGCTTTCCCCATCAGCGACAATGCCGCATAAGAAAGCTGATTCACCCAGAAAAGTTGCCTAATCTCCGCAATTTCAAAGGAACACGCCACCAATAACAATTAAGTTTCTTCTTTTCTAATGGTTTCAGAAAAAGTTACTTATAGTATCATAAAATCAGTAATTACTCACTTGTGGCTAGCCAATACATTGGAATGTACCGGAAGAAAAACTGAAGCCCGACCTTTCCTTTAACCTCCTTCAACATCTGTTCCTCTGTAAAAACTTCGTCGGCTCCTAATGATTTCAGCTCAGCAACCAGTTCATCAATATTCGGTCGCTTGCGAACCACGTTCACTGTACGTATGCGCCGCGCATGCGCTATCTAAAAAGAATTTACTGACAGCAGCCACTGTGTAAGTTGCTACGCAAAATTTTTTAAATGAAAGACCAACCTTCTATGCAATTTTCGAAAAGTGCAATTTTCGAAAAGTTATGCAAATACTTCGTTACCTATTCAAGTTAGTTCCCACCTTCTCTTACTAAAAAAACCGGCACCATGTGGCAAACCGAAGCACCGCCTTCATTTTTTTCTTGCAAGTATCATCCATAACTTCAGAAACGCTGTCCTGAAGATGTCAGTTGATCGTATCGGTCGTCTTCTAAGCAATCGCTTCATGTGCAACAGCATCCATTCTATTACCACCTTGTCTAACCTTTATCCCTCATGCAGCACATAGGACCAACCATCCACGCCTTCCTTGCACCATCAACTATATGTCCTCTTGATCTGCGAACGTGTCCTCATTTCATTGTTGGAAACCTAGTCAGTCCGATACACAGGTAGCATTTTCCCTTCTTTAACTTGCAGAGTAATTCCAGTTTTCTCATTGCCTGCCTTCTATATAATCCAAATCTCTCAGCGATTGCAGCAAACTTATGTCTCAACTATTTCCGCAAGTCCTTTTTATAATCGAGTTCTACCGCAGCAGTGAACTAAGAAGTAAGGTTGACAACATCAATTTAGAAAAGTTCACCCAGCATAACCTCACACACCCACAATTCCAAGAACTCAATTGAATATCAAGTGCTTTGCTACATTTTTTTTTTCTTAAATAAGGAGTTCAAAATACCAAAGCCTATTGCTGCAGCCATTCTCAGCAGGGAACTGAGAGCAACGGACAAGAGGACAGATAAGTGCGTGCATACACCCAGAGCAACCCTCATTAATAACAAGCTGGGAACATTCGCCTATTGAAGGAAGCGCATTTGCTGCGAGGACATGGAAGCAAAATCAACTACCAAAAACGTCTCCCTCTCCCCTGCATTAAATTCCATTCCGGACTGATCGTGGCTGCATTGAAACTTCTTCACTATATTGATAGATAACGCCTATACTATGAATGACCATTTAACGCAAATATACAACACCAGCCTGAATGACTGCTCTTCCGACAGCAGAATTGGCAGCATTCTGGACGACAAGGTCACCTGATCTGAGATCCACGAAATCCTTCAGCATCCGATACGCTGTAGGAGGGTTCACCTAAAATTCATAACTTTGTGAGAAAACCTCCTGAAAACCATTTGAATTTTCACGCAAAGGCAGCACAGCTATAGAGCTTTAAAAAAATCTTTCCTTGCACAAAATATTCGCCTCCTCTTCAAACTTCCGTATCATAGTGGTGATGGTGCAACGATACATCGACATGTACCTTTCTATCCCTATTTGCTCGGATGAATGTTTAAGCTTTCAATTAATGCGGTGAATAAGAAGATAATATCAGTACAACTGAAGAGCTAGCAAACAGTTAAGAGTTCAAATTGTACGTACTGATGAATAGTATATATTGCATTTGCATGGCATACCCCCCAACATGCAAGCGCCAGATAACGGATGCATTCGTTTGTGAGAAAACTGGCGTTTCGTTGCACCATTAGTTGCAGTTATGTGCCTACGGTGAACCTTTCAAATAACGCCTCAGCATGGTTTCTTCTGTTACCTATGATTTTCACAAAAGGTGTTACATCTACATTCTTCATCCTGCAGTTTACTTCCCCATCACAATTGAAGTTTGTACTGGTCGTCGCCGCGCCATATTTTCTCTGATTTATCAGCGTGGTCAGACAATCGGATTTTTATTCTTTGCTGCGTTGCAAATATTATCACTGCCAGTCTCCAACAGTTGTGCATCTAGGAAATAACACTCCTTCGACACTCAAAGCATTTACAGTGTTACTAGGAACTTTTGAGTTAAAAAAAAAAACAATGGTCGACCCTCGACTCTATCAAAGAAAGAGATTTCTGTAAATTCCACGCAATCATGGGTCCAACTCGTTCAGTTTTAACAGCTGTAAAAACCTATGATAACGGGAAGTGCCATACAACGTTGATACTTCCTGCAGCCCAACCCACCAAGGTGATATTTAGCGTAAAATTCATTGCACAGCAACGAAATAATGATCAGTATGCATTTTCCTAGATGAATAACATAACTGCCGATGCAGACAAAATCAACGCAAACAAAGATTCTAATGGGATGGGCGTCCATCAACTCAATTTTTAAGAATAAATCAGGAATGCGAAAAATACCAACGACAATAAAATGTGTCCTCAGTCTTTGAAAATGAATCTAAACCAGCTCCACAATACGTTCATTCCAAACATGTTCAAATAAAGAACTCTGAACAACAGTGGAGTATCCCTTGTTCACGCATCATCTACGGAACTGAACAAAGAAACCGATACGGCAATCGACTATGACTTTGTACTTTATTGATACTTCCTTTCCCTTCTCCTCTTCCATGCCTCCCTCCCCCTCCCCTGCCAACATCCCCATCTTTTCTTCGCTTAAGAATGCGTATAAAACTTACCTGGAAAGTCGCCGCCGCCTCAAACGGTATATCCTTTCCAATCTTGATAACGTCATTCTCAGTGTAAATAGCATGCGTGCGCCAGCAACCGAGTCCTGAATGTGCAGCGACTACCCAATCACCAGGTTCTAGATCGACCACACCTGCCCCCGCCTGAAATTAATCAACATTCTTTTCGAATTGCCATCTAATTAACTAAACTTTAAACGGTATGCTTTATCTATAAAAAATGGCAATTGCCGATAGTCCTTAAATGCCACACCAGTTTAACCTGCCATCATAAGCCCCTCCCCCTTCCCAATCAGCATTTCATCATTGTATCCAGTCTTTCTGGAGGCTCATATAAGAAAAGTGATAAAAAACTGAAACTGTTGACATTCAGAAAACATCACTGATGAGAACAAACCTGAGTTGTAAAAAAAGACCGCAAATTTTCATGAAACTTACTCAAACAAGAAATCACTCCTGAAAGGGTTCAAAAGAAGCAGTCCTTTGATCCACCCCTCTTCCGTTGCTTCAAAAGTATAGTTATACGATTGAAAAAACTTCCAGATAAACAGCAAGCAAAGAAGCAACCAAATAAAAGTTATAAATGGGAATGGCTAATCGCCTGCCAACGTGAATATGACGTAATATTGAAGAAATAAATAAGACCTGATAATGCAAAGTCAGGAAAAGTGCACTTAATATTAAAGTAATTTCCTTAGCTAAATAATGATGAATATTCGTCGGCTATGATTTCTTGGCGACTTGACAAAGGAAGGATGTAAAGAGAGTGTGAACGTATAAGATAAAAGTAAATTAATATGATTTCTTGGCGACTTGACAAAGGAAGGCTGTAAAGAGAGTGTGAAGGTATAAGATAAAAGTAAAGTAAAGGTAAAGCAATCGATAAAACGTTCGAACAAATCCAGAACTTCAACTGTAAAGAAAGGCGAAGGCGGCCGCTGTCACATCAAGAATATTGCATTTTTCAAGAGTTCCTGAAAAACACTACAGCGCCACTCACAATGCTCATCGAATACCAAGTTTTACGTAGGCGTGTTTTTCAGTATGCATCAATTACAGACTTATGCTTCCTGTGCCAGTTTAGCGCTTTAATATGAGACTTTCCACATACCGCTTCGACTTCAGCGAATCCTTCACTGCCACCCACGGCCGGAAGAGGTGGTTTGATCGGATAGACTCCTTGCACTTGGTTGATGTCGGCCGGATTTATTGGTGCTGCCAACCACTTCACTCTGATCTCGTTCATCTCTAGCTTCTCTGGGATCTCAACGGTCTTCAGCTCGAGTACCTAAATAAATGCACCTGAAGTTCCAAGATCGATGAAGGCGAAGAAACCAGGATATCATTCTCGTTATAAAGCTGTACCACATCATGGTGGCAGGGTAGTCACAGCCAATTTCCATATTAACTTTACAGCTTGTGTAAATGTACGAGTGATATAAGCTTCCAAACAATCGTAAAAGTCGTTGCAACTATTCAATGCAAACATTGCCACCACAGCTGGCCATATGGCTTTTTTTGAGGGGTCCTTTTTATGGGATCGCTTCCGCCACCCAACAATCCAGACAACATGTTGCAGCACCCAACAAAAATAAGCTTGCTAGGTTTGTAGCGTTTACTTATTTTCCCAAGTTTGTAATGTTTCAGCAACCGCTGTGTAATGAAGCCCACAACTTGCACTGCTCTTTTTCGCGGATTCCGTCGTGCTGAAATTCCCCGACATTTTCGTTGCCTTCCCTGCTCCGACAAAACTGTCCTTCGTGGGGAAGTTTTCCGATTTTTTTCTCCTTTACTTTTTTGGCTGGGCCCTCGCTCTGAACAATTACCCAATCGACCCCCTGACAAATTTGTTTGCTTTTATGTTGCAATAGACCGTCCATACGAGTTTAAATACTTGGCTGTCAGATTGTACCTATGCCTTCGCGATCAATCTACAACATCATTCCGTGTTAAATTCTGTCGATTCTGCCGGCCGAATGGGAAGCACCTCTCTTTTCTACAGTTTTTGACTAAGAGTGTTGTAAACCTCTTACTGTAGTACCGGGAAAGCCAATATTCGCAGCGAGAACGTCAGCAATGAATATTACTAAAGTGCTGAAGGGGTATATCGAACTGAGAGCCCACCTAGGGAGGTGAGTCGCAGTTTTGCGTGAATGTGGCTTCAACAAGTATCAAGCTAAAGGTTTAGAGTTGCGTCGTAGTAGGCGGGGGCGGCAGTCTAGGCTTGCAAGCAGAAACTGAAAGCAACGGTCTTTGCACCCCTAATCTTGCTCCGCCAACCCCCTCACGCATGCCCGCCTTCTATTTTGGTGCACCGTTCCCTTAATAGCAGGTCAGCTTCACACTTCGCACATTCGGCACGTTGTAGGCCGTGCCCGTGGTATTTTACTAACGCTTGCTGGTTTGTTTAATCAATCGTTCTGCCTTACAAATGTGAAATTTTGCATACGCAAATTCCGAGAACAGTGAAGCCATCAATCGCAACCATTTTAGCAGAAGAAACCCAACACAATACGGACTTGTGGATTTCGGCACAGAACCCGAGAATGACTTATTACAATTGCTGCTTGCATAGAAATGTATAGAATCATTTCATCTATCTGTCAGTTTAATCCAGCAATGGCTTCTTCTAGTTTATTTTTTCGGGAGCTTTTCAGCACTTAAAAGCATGTAAGCAATCTTCAACAAGGTAATGCAAAAAATTCGACGCCACTCAGGCCATCGACTGTTAACCGACCATGAGCACATACACGATCACATACGAAGCAAAAAATAAGAGCGCTTCAAAGGAAGCGTTAGCTGCCATTATTGTCAATATTGGGACGGCTGTGTACAACCGATATCACAACAGTTCCTTCAAAACATCAGTTAAAAAGAAGCTGAAAGTTGCTTTAGAGGATCCTTGATTTTTTGGTTGGGAACGTATCCAGAAAAGATAATGCTAGCTTGGACTCAAAGAAAGTTTTTCATGAAATATACGCCACGCCGGCCTTCTCAGTAAAAGGCAAAAGAAACCGAAGTGGGTGTCCGACAAATGCGTCCCCGATTCGTTGAGCATCGTTCATGGAACAGTTCCAGAGAGCGCCCTCCCCTCTTTTTTTTTTCACAGGATTTTAAGCGAAAGCGATTTCTGGTCAACATCGTTTATAACGTTTGCCCTTCATTTTCGCTCTTATTAAACGCATAAATGTGCACCCAACTATTTGCACTACCGTTGAAATTACGTGCCAACCATTAGAGGTGAGGCGTTGATGACAGCGCTTACTGGTTAACGCCACGACGAACACGGAATACAACAAATAAAGCTATCACGCACAATAATTTAGGTAAGAAAAAAAAGAGAAAAGCCGTAGAATAAACTAATCCCAAGATCACAAGAAGCGGAATTGGAAAAAAACTGAGTGGTCATATTGCGAGTTGTTTTTAAAGCCTCGTAAGAAACAACTGATGAATTATATTAAAAGGGAAAGAAATGGGGCCAGCAGTGGAAAAAAACCTTTTTCTTCGATGAATTAACGCTTGTGGCTGGCTGAAGTCACACCTCTCTTCATAAATCCGAAAGAAATTTCTTCAATTTTGAGATGCAATTCAGATCGCTCAAATGAACTGAAGCAGTAACATCCCACTATATTCAGTAATCTTAGGACCCGATCTCCTCATTTAAATGCTTGCAGATAACAATGCAGAAATAACGAACATAGAGAGAAAGGCGCTAAAACATTCCCATGAAAACTTGTACGGCTGATGCGTGATGATAAATTTACAACAAAATGAAGCCGACGTAACTATCGCTGGTCGTGTTAAACGATATGAAAGACACGACCCATCGCGAAAGAAACAGATATCGCACTACCATTTGAAAGCAGCAATGGCACTTTCAACGCTCGCCTCAACCGCGCGCTGATGTTTTGAATGTAGTGAGGGGTCACAATAATGCCTCGTGAATCTTTTGCTTTTTGATCAATAAATGCTCTTTCATGACTTCAAAGTAAAGCAATTTGCCACAACATATTCCAGTGATAAGGTGAGCCAAAATCGTTAATTAAAGTTTGTTCCTCATTTTGGAGGGCGCGCACGGAACACAACAAATAAAGCTAGCATACGCAATACTTTAGGTAAGAAAAAAAGAGAGAAAAACCGTCGAGGAAACTAAACCCCTCATGCTTCATCGATCGCAACATCGGAAGAAGCGGAAGTGGAATGAAAGTGAGTGATCATATTGCGAGTTACTTTTAAAGGCTCATAAGAAACAAGTGATAAATAATATTGAAATTAAAGGAAATGGGGCAAGCAGCGCAAACAGATGAAGATTTGTTGGGGATAATTTAGGTGTATAAAACAACGCAGCAAAATATAAGGAATGCTATTCAATTCACTTCCGTGATTAATCAGACATGCTGAAATTTCAGATATGAAAAGTAGTTTACTTTTTTCAAGAACAATTCACTGAGCTGGATTTGCTACTTCATGCCGAAATGAATAGGTTATACGTGTCATATATCCTTAAAATTATTTCTCTACATGGACGCATCGCTTTTGCACCAATTCATAGTGCACTTAGAGTGATCGGAAATTCATTTCACAGAAGAAACCCAACACAATGCGAACTCATCTCAATTGTTTAGACAACATCGTTGAGTTGAACGGCAGTCATTTTTTGCACGACACGAGCCCTTACCTTACGCTATATCAAAAACGTTTATAACTCCATCTGTAACAAATAGAGTTTCGTCAATAAAGTACAAAACCGGATCTGAGAGAGCTATACAATGCGCTCACCGACTTAAAATTTACCGCTTGATATTTCTGACACGATGAGGGCGCTCTAATTGAAAAAAAAATACTACGCTTTATGGAATAAAGAAAAATACAAAAAATGCGGTCGCTTTATGTTGCGTCGTAGGGATAATGGAAAAGTGGTACAGAGAAATGAATTAATAACGACTATAAAACACCCACCTTTAGTGGATCGCCGTACTTCTCGTAGATAAGTTGCTTCGATGTGAGGCACCTCCGTGACGTATTCGCCATCGACCGACTAATACGAGACACAGTTGATGCCAACATCTGAAAGTACTGCCTATGTCGACTTATTGTACATTTGGGTTTCGTTTACTTTTTCCAACAGAAGCTGTCGTTTTTCTTAAATGATCCTACTGGAGCTAAAATTCCAACGAAAAACTATGTCCCATTACAAAGGCTATGCGTACTCATCATGCTGCCGCACTCACTAGATCCATTGAAGGCTACAGAAAGATAAACCAAGTTGGTTGCATAATTCTTTGGGCAAATATGTGCTGCCTCTCCTACATAATTTTTCACTTCACCTTTCATCTGTTAAAGCGTGGAGTTGCCAGTTACTCTTCTTCTCATAATTCTTTTCAATTCGAATAACTGCTATTTCATTTCTGGCCACTCCCCCCTCTCCCCCCGTTCTCTTCTCTCTTCGTTATAGGTTCAGATTTTCGCAGGTGCTCACTTCGTCAACGCCCTTGCAAACAAAAACATTAACACCAAACATTTTCAAAACACGTACGCACCCACGAGCATTATCCGTACTGCCACATCGCACACAATTACATCACACTAACAGAAGATTCCTTTCAGAGGTCCTACGTTCAGATTTCACGAATGCCGCCTCGCAAGCAAAAACCTGTACCACCTCCCCTCCTCCTCCATCAAATCATAAAATGAAGGTAGAATATGCCTCCCTAGTTGCACACCAGTGCTGTCTTTAACGATCAAAAACTTAAAAATATTTAACAGCTCTACTCGGAGCGCCAAATTCAAACAGTGAAGCCCAACGACTTGATTTGTCGATCACGGAAGGTTGAGCAGCTCTGAGGACATCTGCTAACCACAGTATTCGCTGATAAAATCGACCCGATTTGATACGAACATTTGGGATTTAAAATTCAACAGGCGTGGAGAACGTTTTTTGAAGAGGAGGGAAAAACAGATGAAACGCTTTTATACTGAAGAAATTAAATATTGACAATCACGAACATAGTGAAAAAAAATCTACTTAAGAAAGCTGGTCCCCAGGCACTACTTTCCTTTGTGATGGTAACCGCAAAATCAGCGTCACATCCAACCCAAACTCGTCTAGTTAACACTCAAATCCTCTCCTCAGCGTATGCAAACAAAACGGTTACAAAAGTACCAACTAACTGCCGCATCGAGGATCTCAGCTAACCATATGATATGCAAGGAACGCAATGCAAGTCAGTCGAATAAGAAAGCAAATGATCAAAAGTAATAGTTGTGTCGGTGGACGCATTTCTAACAAATCAAGCATCACATTTGCTAGCCACCTTATTTATTTCATATATAAAATTAAAGGTAATAGAAATCGGACAATGTAAGACAAAAAACGGACACATGTAGAAATGGCAACAAATAAGTCAGTAAATGATACGCGCACATTTTATAATCGGAATAATAGCTATACATCAGCTTAGGATCGCAAAAGAATAAAAATTCCGAAATCATAACATATTAATTCAAAAATTGATTAGCACATAAGCATTTAAAAATCGCAACATATCAACTTAAAAATATATTAGAATATGCAAATTTCAAAATCGCAAATATGACAGCTTAGCGGCACTTCACTTTCGTCGACAAAGGAAGTGGACAAAGAGGAAAGTGTGTGTGGCCCCGATCGTCCTTTTGCAAGGCCTTTGTACGAACGTAGATGATCAAGGTGTATGAACACTTTCAAGCCATAACGCATCAACTGAGGAACCCGGTATTGATGCCTGACATCCGGCAGTCATGATCCCCAACTAAGGAAAAACGAAAATAAATTCCCCTCCTCTTAGGGAAAACTGCGCATTTGTCTTAACTTTTCTGCAAAATGCGCTCGACCGCAGAAGAGCCTCATGCAGCTCACATGCAGTCGGTTTTTTATGCATCTCAAGTGCCAAACGTCACAGAAATTAGAGACGAGCAGAGTAGCAGGCACTGTGTGGCAGAACTGCGAAGAGCATCGAAACCGTTCATACTGGGCACGCACACACATAGACTCCATCATTGAAACATACACCATTTACAACTGGAAACTCTCAATAGCACGATTTACAATGGAAACTCTCAGCACATTCAACTAAGTACTGCAATGATCTAGTTAGCAAAGCCTAATAGAATACAAACTCACCACACAATATATAAAATCAACAGTAACAGCAACGAATAAGAACATATAAAATTTACTGAACGTTGAAAAGCACTCTACTTATTCCAACCCAACTTTAACGCAACGAAATTGGTTCCTCAACATCCGCGTTGAGATGAATTTTCTACACTTTTTTTCAATAACTTAACATTTTTCTACATAACAAACACTATGAAGCACATATCAGAAAACGCACAACAAAAAAAGCAAGAAATATGAGAGGAAGAAAATTAACCACTGTCATCCACCTCAGCAACGAGATCTCATAAACATCAACTAACTAATCCTAGAGACGTGCACGATGTTTGCAAGGCAAAAAGAAAGAAACCCCACAAATCATCTTGCTGAAGTGAGCAGTACAAGTAAAACTTCCAACCTGCAATTTCCAGTCAAAATCCACTAACATCTCAAGCCAAGTATTCAATTCTTGTTCCGATAACCTAAGAGCAGTTCCCACACAAACCAGCCATAAGTTCCCATAAGCATAACAACGGAGACAGTAACAGTACCAATGACCCGACTCGTGGCAAACATGCGTTAACCACTCTTCCATCTACTCTTTAGCCAGCGTCGACAATGAATAAACCAATTCTCTTTGCAAATACAACAAACGAGTCGAAACGTTCCAAACGTCATTAAACGTTAGCAAATGTTAATCCGAGTCCGAGGAAGGCGAGCTTGTTGATGACGATGAACTTTGTCGTAGCCTATTTTTCTTTCTTCTCGGAGAACCCTCTTCATCGCTAGCCGCTCGATTCTCGTCCTCTCTTGAAACAAGAATCCTCTTATCATTCAAAAACGTCACGATTAACTTAAACCAGAATAAGGCATCACCAACTGCAATCACAAGTAATTCGTGGGTACAATTAAGCACATCATTTTAACTGTCGCTTCACCGTTCCTACTGAAGGTACCGTCCCTTCAACTTCATCACTATATGTAGTTGCCTTGGGTGACACAACGATATGAGCCTACTGGATAATTTCCGGTCTGTTTAGGACGGATGGTAATCCACCCGGATTCAACCTTTTCCGCACTTTACCATGGTAAAGACTTCGAAAACGCTAATGTAAAAGATTACGTGGTCGGCCTGAATTATATATCTCCCACATAAGAGATGCAGGTGCACTGCTTCAATTTAGAAATCTCACTTGCAGGTTGAATACGACTAATCGATAAGGGAAGTATACCCCCTGATCAAGAGCTATAAAAGCAACTGTTAACATTTCTTGCAACAAACAAAAAACACCCCTTTCTGGAAAAAGAACAATGTTACATGACTGAACAGAGTACAATAAAACATGAGATACTAAACCAAAAATATGAAAATGACCCAAATTTCCCAATAGTTAGAACCTTTACAGACAATATGCCATCCTTTAAACAGATCTCCTTTAAAAAAGGAAAACAACAGCAAAGTGGGAAAGCGCATCAAATACGCTTGCAAGAAATGCGTTTTTGCACCCCGCTTACCCAATCAACCATTTTCATAGTTTAATCAATAACAAAATATTTGCCGTAATGCTTTCGTAGTTTAAATGATCCGATTGCTTTTACAAACCACCACAAAAGAATCTTTTTTTTTGTTGTTGTTCAGTGAGATCAAAACAAAATAGAAAAATTGATCAGATGCAAAACGTGTGGAAAATTTTCTGACATCTTCAAGAGTTTATAACTTCTTTCGACTTCGATGGATGAGTGTGAACTCTATGCCCACAGCTTTATGACGTAGAGAACACTTCGCAAATTCCGTAATTTCAGGACGTGTGATTGCAAAGTTGAAACCACCGGACCGAGAAATAGATACCCACAAGCATAGAGAACATTGATACAATTCAATTTGCAAATGTAAAAAAATTGAGCTATGGAAGCGCATTAAAAAATGATCAGCCTACTTTTCTTCGTCATCTTCATCCTTGCGCTCGCTCGACTCATCGTCTTCCTCCTTCTTACTGCCGCCATTCCTCGCCATCACCTTCTCCAAGAGGCGCTCTCTTATCCTCGATTCTTCAGTGCTGGATGCCGCCACATCCATTTCCATTCCTTCGCCCTTAAGAACCGTTATGAAAGCCTCATTGATCTATCCGCTTCACTCATTGAAAATACAGCCAATACTATGTCTAACCTTCCCTAGAGTTGAATATTTCTCGAAGTGTCTAACCCGAACAGTCAGTTGACTTAGTTTTTTCTTCACAATATTTTGATAAGCTAACAATGTAGCAAAACAATACAAAGGCCAAAAATGTGCTCAGATAAAATATATGTGATAATTTCACAAGCAGTTTTGATATTCCAGTCTCTTCACAAGACAAATGCGATTACTAACAGGAAGGCCATTCCTAACGATCGTTATATTTCCACTTATTCATTGAGAGATATTTCATTAGCAGCTATTTTCCACATATGAATATTTCGTTTTTCATGAGCAATATCTCAGCTCAAAAGAACTCATCAACCTCTCAATAATATGAGCAATAACTAAAATTAGATAATGCAATCGAAAAAAAAGACGACAGTTAGATGTGGGGCCGATAACAATAATAATGCCTAGAAATCGAGCAGCATAAGTTAAGCATTAGATATCGCTTCGATTTCAAACGCATCTCCTCTATGCAGCATTTGATTGGAACTTACAATTACTCATCCTTGGTTCAAAAATTGATCACTTCCTATATATGTGAAAAGAACTTGTACAATATGAATCAGATAGTTCTAGAATGAGGAGGTATTATACCGACACACGAATTTTTCCCTTCCTTCCGCTCAAAAATAAAAACAGTCTGGTGGCAAAGAAAAGAACGCTTTGAACCTGAAATCAACCTGGAATCGAAATTAAGAAATGATCCCTTAAAATCAGATAGTTACCAAAAATGCAAACTAGAATGATCTTCTTTTTTCAGAGTTACCGTGGAAAAAAGAAGCGTAAACTAACATCTTCGATTTGCAACTTCACGTCTGTTCTCGCTGGAGCAGTCTTTGTACTCACACTTCTCCTCCTACTCTTTTCTTCACGTTCCTCTTTGTCCTTCGAGCTCTTTTTATCAGCCTCTTTCTCCTTCTCTCGGCGACTTTTCTCACTTTTACTCTCGCGTCTCTTATCCTTTTCCTTATCCTTCTTCCGTTCACTTTCCCTCTCCTTTTCCTTCTTCCGATTCTGAAAACAATAAACTAAGGTTCTAATTGAAAGAACTCTCTCAAAGAATGACGACAGAATGCCGTTCGGGCAATACAAGGGGATGAACCTGCGGATGGCCTGCAAAAAATCGATGGAATGTGTGGCAATCAGTTGTCCTAGTAGGCATTAGTGCTGCCTCACGACAAAAAATGATGGGCATTTCCCAATTCAGATGTAATTAAGGCCGTGATGGAGAGGTTTGGTTCAAAAACTAACTGACGATTCCAATTCAACTGTCAGACTCGGAAGTTACCAGAGTTCCCGACTTGGCAATTTTGCCCAAAAATTGATTGGGCATCCCAAAAGATCACTTTAGCTAAGAAAGCGCAGAGCTTGGAAATAAGGCAAAAGACTGGAAGTAGAAAGAGAAGTGCAACATGAAACCTTAGGTTCAACCTCGATCTGGGCATATTCTGCTGCTCCTACTGATTTTCCTGGAACAAAGCATAGCTACACTGAACTGTTCCCATCAATTCCCTGCTGCCCTAGCCGCACAACTGTATCTGCTCTTTAGTCCCAACTCGATGTATTGCATCAGCCGACTCGAAAATCTGGTCCAAAAGTCGTCGAATGTCAACAATTTGGAGGTTAGACTACCAGTACTTCGATTCCCTGAGGCAAGGCTAGTCGGCACTTATAAGCACAGGAATATAAATACAATAGCAGCATAGTACACAAACATCACAAAAACAGATTGCTTAAAATTGCTTCTCAGTTGGCATTTTCTTCAAGGAAAGCCTTACTAATAAAAGAAAAAAGAGCATCAACAAAGTGAACCACTTAAACGGTGCCAACCGATGACGGTGGTCTAGTTAAGTGAAAAAAAGTGTCCTTCACGCCTACAATTACCAAAATACAGTACGCAATCCGGTAAAGACCACACTCTTCGAAATCATTTCCATGCCAAAGCAATAACTTATCACATTAGAAACTTACTGCGATGATGGAAGAGGAATTCCATTCTCTGACTCTCTACTATTCTGCATCAGAACTGACAGCCATAACAGCTGGCACATATATCATAAAGCAGCATTATTTCACGTGAACATAACTCCATTTCGCCTCATGGGCATAACCAACAAAACAAAATCAATGAAGACAAGCCTACCTTTTCCATGAAAACAGCGGAATCCCTATTTCTGAGAAAAGAAAAGGGTTTTTTTTTTTGGACCTAACGCGCAGTGGAACAGTTTCTTCCCACAGTGCGTCCAAAGAATTCAATTCAAATCGCACCATCGAAGAATTTCACATTCCCTACACATATTCCCTCTCGTATAAAGAAAACCTGTGTTTCCATTTACCTCAGAATCCCCTAATTTAGTTGCTATCCCTTGAGTGAGGCTTCAAGAGCCAAATCTCTACAAAAACAAACAAACAAACAAACACAATTTACTCACTAGCAGAAAGGGCCTTATTACCTTATCCTTGTCCTTCTCCTCCTTTCTTTTGGGCGTTTTGCTTCGACTGCGCTTCGGCTCCTTCTTCTCTTTATCTTTATCCTTTCCTCTGTCTTTGTCTTTTCCGCGACGATCCTGAACATACAACACGTAAACAACTGACCACGAAAGCAAGATTTTGAATAAACGTGGTGATGACCAACCTCCAATCGAAACCACAATGTCACCTTCATAAATTTACCGACAATCCAAAACCAAAATCGATATTTCCATTCAGAAAATTGGAGAGTACATTTTAGCCATAATAAACGACCACCTCAAGATAAAGCATAAATTAAAACTCGAACAAAACAAACAAATAAATAAACAATTAAACAAACTAGTAGACAGACCGATCAGTCAGTGCAGCCGCCACAGCTTGTAGTCCCCTATCAATGAGGCAATCACTTCATCAGCTTGCCTATCGCCAATACAAAATGTACCGCTAAAGTTCGCATATTCCTTAAAACTCAAAAGACAGAAATTATCTCATTAGCTATCCTTCACAACTAATTTCTGCATTTTGTGGAACTGTTCTGGAACAACACAAACAAACGCTCCGTAATTTACTGCCGCATGAAGACAAAACGAAGTAGTCGTCTCTATCTATTTAAGCGGTCCATATAAAAACCCTCAAGGTCCCTGTCTTGTTTCTTTTAGAGCATAACTCCAAAACCTAATATCCTATTGAAACAGATCTCACTGACATTGAAAAACGCGCTAAAAACAACTGCCGAAGCAGGAATTTAATTGTCTGATTAAGCAAGTGAACGAAGAATAACCTTGTCTTTGCGATCCTTAGACCGAGAACGACGTTTATCTCGATCACGTGAACGTGAAGGCCGCCGACGGTCACTATAAACAGTTTTGATCATATTCATTTAACGGTAAACGAGCGAAGAATTTACAGGCAAAAAATGCATAAATAGCGTGCATATGTGCAACAATAACGTTGCCGCATTTTCAAAGCTACGCACAACTAACATCTCCTGAGGTAATTCTGACCCCATCTCGCTTATTTTTATCTGCCGATATCGCGTTGCACTATCTTCATCATTCCACAATTTCTTTCGTACGCGTTCTTGTTTCCTCAATTTTTCAGTTGCCTTGAATACAATCTTTGACTACGAGGAAGGAAGCAGTTCGAGAAGGAGGGAAAGGTAGCGCCAAGAAGACGGAAAAGCAGTGCTTATTTATGCTCGCCATTTTTTTTTTTTTTTTTTTACTTCGATGAGTGCAATAAACGTAGAACGAAGCGAAATGATTGCCTTTTTAAACGAAAAGTGCCAAAAAAAAAGTGCCAAAGGAAGCATTGCTAATAAAATTCCATCTACTAGTTGTAAGACCTTTCACAACAATTATGCCAGCGTACCGTGAACGACTCCTGCGGTCCCTGGAACGGCTGCGCCGACGTCGGGACCTAAAAATAAAAAAAAACATTTTATCAAACACGACCGCCCACCAAGCAACACGTACGATTCCAATTCATAAATTTGAGAACAACGAAAGAAAAGGAACTTTTTATTCCCTCATAAACGGTGTAGCAAAATGTGAATGGAAAAATTCTAACGAATCCTCGCTACTCCCTATGTTCTTTACAACGAGATTCACCCTGAAACAATCATTTCCCGATCATTGTCGAAACGAATCACTTACGAATGAGAACATGAATGATATTTTAAAAGCATTCGATTAAAATAAAAATCATCACTTAGCTACAGACGGCGAATTGCATCTATCTGCAGTCGTTGTGTGAATCTCCACGAATTTAACGGGAAGCTTTGCTTTATTTAAAGTGCCTTTAGAGACTTAAAGACTCATCAGCAGTAAAATGGTCATCGCGATCGTTTCTAAGCAATTTACGTATCTGCATTAAAGGCAGTCCCGATCGCTTTTATTTAACACAAATCCATACAGTCGTGAGGCATGCAAGCGACCACTTCTTAAATTATTGCGCATCATTACTTCTCAAACCCTTCAAAACTACATCTTTACGCCTAGGACGAGTGAAGAAATGTGGCCTCCCCCCCCCCATCCCAAGCTGCTGCGCTCTGATTCGCCTAACCTAGCCGATAGTTCAGATCCTCCTATGCCTCCATCGATGGGCATGGAATGAGGAAATGACTCAGAGGGAAGTTCCCGTCTTCGGCGAAACCTCATATTTCCGATCCCGAATCTGTTCGGTTCGCAAATGAGATTACAATGAAAATTGATATGATCCTTTTCCTCACTTGGCTTGGACTGGAAGGTGTATCATTCTTTGCTTAACTAGGTGCACGCGCATGCTTGTGTATATGGTGAATAGGTTCGGACTCTCGCTCCAGGATTTCAGGATAGCCCATTTGTCCTTTCAGGACAAAAATGGGACTCGCGGAATCTATTGAAAGATCCAAGACCTGAGAAGTGCTCATTTGTTACACAATCCCAGAGAGTCTGCGCGACACGAATAGACAAAAGGAAAAAAGGCACTCACACACAGCAAATGCAACAACAACTCATATCTTCTCTAGCGGCTTTTGAGGAATTTAATCCACTTTACGCAGTTCACTCACCACCTCCGCACTGATCAGTGCGACAGCTTCCAGAAGCAAACATTTCCCTCACTTTACCCATATATTAATTGGTCATTTCAAACTTCAATACGCATCTTCAGCAGCAACCCCATTATCGGTGTAGCCACAGGCAGACAGTAATCATCAGATACACATCCTGCAGTCCTCTAGTCATGTAGTCCACTACTAGCCCATTTATGAAAAACTGAAGAAATGCACAACTATCAACAAAAAAAGGTAACTTACGGCCCCTTGTCTCTCAAAAAGGCGATGAAGGGATGAACTTTGAAGAATGACTTGTCTCCGACTTAGCCTCGATATCAAAGAAAGCTGTTCAAAGCCGATCACATTGATATTATCAATTTTTTCTGGGCTCAAACTATGGGTTCGAACAACGCTGCAGGTTCAAAAAGCGAATGCCAATTTTTTAGAACTTTAGGATCTATGAAATTTGCAATTAGCTTCAAATCTTTCATTTAAAAGTTTTTTTGGACAAGATCGAAGAGGAAGATTTTTCACTCAAAAACCTTCTTTTGCCGATTTTTGAGACAGTTCAGAAGTTAAAAATATCGAAACTTACTCTATGAACCTCTACGCGTTAATTTCATCCAGGTAACAACAGCAACTAAACACAGAGCTAGTTAGGGTTTTCGATTTTCTTCTTTTCAAATAATTCGTATTTTTTCGACATTCACTTCTCTTCCAGCCGTCTGTCCTCAAATTGGTCTATCATGCCTCTAATATAAGGATATGTAATCCGATTGACAACAATGCGATAACCAAGCAAAAAATTTAGGATATCGCATAGACGCAAGCATACAACAAAATAACCTTGATCTAGAACGAGATCGCCTCCTCCTGTCACGCGATCTGCTGCGACGGCGAATCGGCGATAGCGAGCGTCGTATTGGGGAATAGGCTCGATCGATGCCTAAAATCAATCGAAACCTAAGCCCAAAACAAATAAAACACAAAAAAGCAAATAGACAAACCATTTCGAGCATTTTAGGTCCTCTATCAGCCCCTCTCTAACAATATTTTTGCCTTTGCATCACGCATTTGTAATATGTATCCTATGGTATTTTATAATGATGCTGCCTTCGTGCAACTGTCTCTATGTGCACATGCAACTTATAAAAACAATCGATCGGATTCCTCACACATCCAATCGTCATACAAAGGCGACAACATTGCGCTGGTATGAACTTTAATAATAAACTAATAAGCGTATCAAAAAACGAACAAATAAATGAAAGTAAACATGTAAACTTCTTAAATAGCACTAACCTAGTCCTTGATTCAGTTTGCTGAGGGCACTAGATGACTTTTCGGGGTTTTGATTGACCCGAATAGCCTCTTCGACCTCTTGGAGCGCCATATCGGTGGTTTTACGCTCCGGTTTTATTATTGCGACACGGGAATGTTGAATACTGCAAATGCAACTAACTAGTTCCATGAACTTAAAATCACTTCAATATTTTCAACAAGTTCTGGATTTGAGGCCTTTTTGCATCAACTGCTAGTCTCAATCGCAGTGCCTTTATTTACAACCAAACTTCATTTAAGACCAATCAATAAATCATTTCTATTGCACACAGCTCACTAACACAATCGAATAACCGAATTTGCAAGAAGCTACTCAAAAGCGCAAAGTAACCGCTGATGGAAAAACACATTACTGAATACCTACACTGTTAAAGAGAGAACTGGAGTAGGAAAACGCATCAGCGAACAGCCGTGCGCACACTAACGAACATTTCCTCCTGCACATATTGTCCCCACAAACTAATTTTTATTTGTTCTCTAATTTGGGATATATTTCCAGTCGTTTTACCTCGCCCAACGCCAGATCTGCTGGACATCTCAATGTATATCAAAAATCAGCCATCAACAAACGTTCTTGCTCACCAAGGACTTTCTAAAGAGCACCAACTTGTCCCAATCGAGAGTTTATACTGTCTATGCGGTGCAAAAGAAAAATTTTATCCTCCGAAGAGTAAAGAAAAATAAAAATTATTCCCGTACAGGTAAAATGAAGAAGTGAAACAGCGGAAGGCAAGAGTGAAAAAAAGCGTAAATACACTGCACAATTCAGCAATGAACTCCAAAATTAGAGACATACCGTAGACATCTGCCCTGGAATTCGATACCATTATTTTGTACGGCAATCGGCACTGTTGGTTGATTCGTAAACTCGACATATGCATATGCACATAGTAAATTTTCATTGCCCGCTGCCATACGTAAATACATCACCTGTAATAATCGATGTTCTATTCAAGATTACAGATCGCTCAAAGCGAAATCAGATAATTGGAAAAGGATGAGGGGAACGGTTGGTTTGAAATTTAGCCGAATGTCAGCAAGATAAATTACTCCAGCCAGTGGTTGAAAACTCGGCAAAATACCACTTCTTGAAAAACCGTGGTCATTATCAATCTACCCCCCCCCACTAATTGTCCCTCATCCACGTTTTGCCTAATGCGACATGCTGCATAAAAAAGTTGAAGGAGCGAAAAGAAGTTATTTAAAGAAATTATGAGTCTATTCGTTTACATCTAACCCAGACAATTTCATCCACTGACGTTACCAGACAATTTGATTTAACATATCACACCCCTCTAATTATGCTAAAAATTTGCGTTGCAAGTTATGAAAGCGCTCGGCAAAAGAAGAATTCAGTTTGGGAGATCACCCGCGATGGAAATTTTACCAGGCTTTGTTGGCGGAATAACAAAATAAACGTGACTTTGAAAGGATATATTGAAATGTCAAAAAGATTTCCAAGAAGGATCTCCTGCTTCACAGGTCTATCTCTACCTCATCTCTTCTTTTTCGATGAGCCCAAAATTGCTTCTGCTCTGTAATGTTCTTTAACTTTTGGTTCTTAATTTCAGGACCTTCAAACACCAAGCATATTGTTACGCTAAACATGACGAGAATGCACTTTCTTGACGTACCTCTCCAATGTTATTGTTGAAGAATTGCATGACTTCTTGTGGATCGCAGTCCTTTGGTAGATTGCCCACGTAAACAGTGCGTCGAATTTCTTCCACTTTCGATGCATCGGTATTCGCACTCAACGCCGGGTACGGTGGAAGACCAAGCGCCGTCAACGTCGGATCCACTGTAAGCAACTGAAAATAGCATGCTACCTTAGACGGGTCGATTTATTCCAAAGGAGGGATATCAATTCCTTGTTTTAACTCATAAGCCCACACGGGTAGCACACAGCGATTTGTGAAACCATTGAGAAACTCACTGGTAAATCGCCTCAGTAAATTTTTACTAGACATATAGACCAGTACCAGCAATTGATTAGGCACGCGTGCCGAATAGATAATGCATCCAAATGCTAAACAAGGTGTATAAAATCCTAGTGTTATACCCAGCTTGGAACTTTAAGGAAACCAGAGATCAATTTATGTCATGGATTCTTGCCCGTATGAATCCTTAGATGGAAGACAATCCAGTGAAAATGCTAAACCGCTGACGACTATTTATGAAGTATAACTCTAATACCAGAGAATCGTAGGCAAAGATACTATGGAAAAAAGATCTTTTTAAACATCAAAGTACACAATTTCAACAAGTTATTTCACTTATCAAACCAATAGACTAGAACAATAAAAGCATTTCTTCCACGCTGGTTTATAAAATTTTTTCAAATACAGGTTGGAAACAAGAAATTGTAAAAACCGCGTAGATTTCTAGAAAGTGAACGCCACATTGAAGAGATGCATTGACCCACGATACGAGTACTATAAAACATAATCGCAACAGCATAGCCCCTACCTCCTCACAAAAACCAAGCAAACAATTTAATTTACTGTAATCGATGTATGACCATTTGACGTGACTCTAATCGATCAGTGAAAATTGTATGACTGAAAAACGCAAACAACTGGTGGAAGAAATTTCGGAATTTTTTAATTTTTCTATTATTCAGCAACTTCACTGGGAAATCCACCCAATTGTTATAGAGAACGGAGTAGCACACTGCGGTTTCACAAATCGACCCAGTGCCACCCGAATGAGATACGCTCCAAAGTAATAACGGCTGACAAAAAACAGCAAGAGCAGACATCTACGACAGTATCAACCTTCGTCAAACATAGAGAAGAGGGACGAATGATATTACTGATAACAGTAGCAGATATCACCGATAACAAACCAGGCCAAATGCGGTGACACAAGCATCGAGTGGGATTCTCTCTGAGGTCACTCTAATTCAAGCGATGACTGAAATTAACAATATAATGCCGTAATCATATCGCAATGTACAATATCGATGGCAGTTCCTCCTTAAATTCACTCTCAAGCAACAACTCTCAACACCGACTGCCACACACCAATACATCACTCCGAATGAAGTCCAATAAGAAAGTTAATAATACAAACCATTTGAGAGGTGTTTCTTTCTAATTTTAGCACTGCAAAAGAATTTCACCTGCGGATCATACTTCCTGTTTGCTGTGTTCCTAAGCTAACTAGATATGATGCGATACAATAACGTGACTGACGCAGCTTGCGTCCATTTTTTCCGATGCAAGAATTTAGAAGTTTAATTACCTATCCCTACCCCCCCCCCCCCAAAATCCCTTCCCTCCCCTATCCCCTCTATTATACAGCATTTCCCAAAAGAAACTTAATTGGTGGAAACCCAGTTTTTTAACGAACATCTTGCATATTCCCCTTAAAGTATTTCCCATTTATAGCACACCAGTGGTTTAAGGTTCATTTCATAGAGCATAGAGACAGTAATATTTCTATAGAAGGCTGCCGGCCGCCGTCGTCTTTCGCGCACATATAAATCTAAAATAGAACAAAACTTATTAGATTTTTTTTTCTCACTATTCTCCTCTTTAAACTTAAACAATATTATTATATGATTCACTGCTCCCATAGAGAAGGGAAGTATGCTGCGCCGTTCCACATAAAGACACGCTGAAAAATAAGAAAAATAATTTCATTCACATTCGAATCTTCTCTGTGCAATGATACCCGTCCAAAACGAATCAACTAGCAATCGACAGAAATCAAGAAAACGCCAACTGCTTCTCTCCGTAATTCGAAAGAAAATATAGAAAAATTATCCGATGAAAAAATGAAAGAAAAAAAAAGAACCAAACGATTTTGGCAAAAATTTCCGCTTATTTTTCAGATCGTTTAGAAGCAATTACACGTCAAAAGTTTCGATGCATGGCACTTTTTTCTGACGATGATTGGGCGCTAATATCAGAAAAGAAAGTGGGAGTTGTTCAAACATTAAATTTAATTTTCCCAAATGTAAGTCGCAGCCTAAATATTTCTTTCAGAGTGTAGCAGAGGTTAAGTCAGACGAGAGGCGAACATCGTGGTTAAGGAAACAACGAAATTCACAATCTAGTCCAATATTACACCAGCTATACGCCTTCAAGTTCAGTGGCCAATCTTACTTCTTTTGTGAAGATTGTATTTACTACTTCGAGTAATGTGTGAAATTTGATTTTTTTAAGGGTATGGTTGGGAAGCAAAACCAGCACAGAGGTAACTATATCAAAAGAACACAAAAAACCGGGATGGGAGATTTTAGAGTCGCCAAAGTTTGAATGTTGACAAAACAACTGAGAGCAGTGAGCATATACTCAAGAATTTGGTCGAAACGACTAGGAAAAATTATTGGTTATGAATGATGCACCTCATAACAAAAAGTGGGGCACTACTGAGCGCGTCAAAGCGTTTAAAGGCGAAAATTTTAAGGCTTTCGAAAATGATATAGCTGCAAATCACAAGGGTACATAGTACTAGTTCTGACTTAATCATCGAAGATATTTTCACATACGAACAGAAAATTTATATCGTTTTCGCTATAAAGGATCAGAATCGGAGTCGAGTAGAAAAATAACGAAAGCTTGAGTAAAAGATCGAAAAAATTTTCCACCCTCAAAATTTAATGCATATATATTCATGAAAGATTATGAAGGAAAATAACTATAACCATTTGTTGGCCGTCGCCGAGATCCTGGATCTGGTTGATCACGTTCGGTGGTAGTTGTCGTTGGCCAGGCCATGCCGGTCCACCGGTTTTCAACGCCGTCTCTTCATCTGGGACCGCATCTTAAAATAATCCAAACGCTCTAACAAAGAAATAGTGGATTCGATGGTACTCTTACTAGAGTATAAAAAGTTATGTGTTGCTTTTTGAGTCGAAAAATTTCTGAAAAAAAAGACGTTTAAAGGAATCTAAATTTCATCCGAAGCAAATTATGAACACTAACATTCACTCATTAGACTTAGGCAGTAAGTCAACAGTTTCGAGCAAAGACTAACCGAACACATTTCCGCTCCTTATTTAGCAATAAATGAAGTCACATAGATCCATCGGGGGATTTACAAGCATAAGAAGTTCTCGCTGTGGTCTATGGATCTTTACCAAGCTAAAACATTCTCACTAAGATCAACCCCAACGAAAAAAAGAAGGATATGAGACGACAAGACTCATTTTAGTCATTTACAGCACTCAAAAACATCACTCAAAGAATAAGCGGTATTTCACAGAGATTATTTGTTCAAATTATAAACAGCACCTGAAATAGAAGGTATGCAGACAAGTGCACGATCGATAAAAACCGTATTGGTCAAATGTTGCGCGACCTCCACCGACTTCGACTCCTCGAACTTCACGTATGCAAATTTCTGCGTAAATGTCGACAATTGCGGATGGTTGTCCGTCGGATACATCTAAAATATATATGAAATAACATCTCATGATATGGCCCCAAGGATGATAAGAAACCAGCTTGCAACAACAAGAAAAAAAAAAACCTTTTGAGCACCACGCTGCCAATAAGGCACTCGATCTCACAATCGCCGCATACACTCCGTAACAGACCGGCGATGAATACGAAAACCGCGAAATTAAAAAAAAAAAAGCTCCCTAAGGAGGTCAGTAGAAGAAAGCGAGAAAGGGGGATAGGGAAGGGAGAGGTGTCGGGGTGGGGGGGGAGGGAGGGGTTGCTTGATTCAGGCTCTCAAAAAGACGAAGGGAAAACTGAATAACATCTGAAGAATCACTAAAACTGTTGAACAAAAAATGCTGCACCTAAGTTTCTTGCTGATTTTTATAAGTTCCAGCTGAATGCTCTACTCTCCTAATCACTATAAAGCGTAACAATGCACAAATATTTCCGCTGAGATGAAACCATTATGCATCAACTTCCATAACAAATAAGTGAGTGTGTATATTTAGAAATCCGTCTTTATTCTCTATTTTTATACTGGGATTACCTGGACTGCTTCTCTACAATAACAAAAAATAGTTGACATATACCACCATTACTGCAACCTGAATTACCTCGACAAATTTAATAAAAAACCAATTTCAGTCAAAACATTTCACGCTTGCAACCTGAATGTCTCGAATCGTTAATGCATTGGCTTTTATGGAATCTTCTCCACTTAATCGAGACCCACTCAATCAAACACTGAGAAAAGCCTGCCTTGCAATACGATTCACAAGAGCCGAAACCAATGTTACGTCTCTATCAGCACCCAATTTACGAAAACGATCGGAAGTGGTACCCTCCCAGCAGTAGAATAACGTTTTGCGTTGGGATAACCTCTTTCTTCGTACTCTTTTTTCTATAATTTATTATTAATATAAACGTACAAAAGAAAAAGATAACATCACCGACCTTAAACTCATCGATTCTTCCAATAAACGCGAAGAGTTGATAAATTTGCTCTTTGGTGGCCGACATCGAAATATTGCTGACGTGAAGCACGCGAAAGCGCGGTTCATCACCACCCATTTTTGGTTTGTTGTCGACCACTCCACTCGAAAACTTATTCTTTGTTAGTTTATCTGTAAAGAATAAAACCTTGACGTACATCCATAAATCGACCACATAACTGCTTGATCATAACATCACACGTCAGAACTTATACGTCACAGTCACTACTTATCACTTACTTTCAATTTGTCAGACAATGTTAAAGAAAGGTAAAGACAGGTAAGCTATCAATTTTCCTGTAAAGGTGAGTGTTCACTCTTTTTTCGGTCGCGGCGCTACATTATCAGAGTATTTTAGGGACCCCAAAAACATTACTGCAACAATCATCGTCGAAACTTTTGCTCTTTGAAAAGACGGAATTTTAGGAATTTCCGAACCTCAAATTACATTTCAACGAAGCACGTTGGTGATGAGATTTTTTACAGCAATCTCCTCCCTTCTCCACTCAGCTACAAGGCATGGTGCCTCGTAAGATCAAAGTAACGTTGTATAGCGGTAGCGCTCGAAGAGGCACTTAACTACCTGCTGAAGATATCGAGTGATATGGATGAGCATGTACAAAGCATTAAACACCTCCATTCATAGACAAACTTAGCAATAATACGAGAAGTGATATACCTACAAGGAGAGTTACCATATTTACTTAAATAGAACACCTTCTTCCTTAAGGTTTACAATTAACAAATTCCCTTCCTGATAGCTAGAGAACATAACAGCCCTTCGGAAGACCTCATTCGCCAACCTCGAATACCCTTTGAAGACACGGCAAATCACTTACTGCTATCGGCTTCACTTAGAGTCATTCGGCGATGGCCACATCAACTACGACTCGGGCATTTTATACAATTGATCAAAATTTGAAAGAATGGGAATGTTTCCTCAGAGAAAAAAATAATTTCAACACTGCTGCAGTTGCCTCAGAATGCGCTTGTGAATTTATTAATGTTTAGATGGTAATGATTGCTCATATTGCGCGTTTATACCTTGGAATATGGTAAGTAATACAAAGTTGTATAAGGAGAACAAACTTTAGTGAATATCGCAAATAAAGCAAATCACATCCTCTGCAAGAGTTCGATAGACTAAAATGACCGATATATTAATATTGGTGCACAATTCTTTATTTGATTTCCTTGCAACCCCACTAGTACTACGCCAGTTTGCAGAAAAAGGCTCCATTCGGATACCAACATGAAGTGAGATTGGATTTGGTGGTTTGGCATACTGAGGGATGAATTACTGCGTTCCCCATTATCCTTAAATCCAGGCATTTCAAACCTCAAGTAACTTAAGATTACCAAGCGTTTACTCGATTATGTTTTCCACTGTCCCATTTGTCCAACACACACAGACCACTAACTCGATTCAAAGCTGAATGCAACAAAAGGTTGAAATCAGGAGTCGTATTAAGGCTTCAGACCGACTAACCTCATCCCAAACTAATACTGTTGGTTTCTTTTTGAATGGAGTATAATGTATCGCACCGGACTTTATTCTAGCGACTCCGTATCGATCATCTACTGCCAGCGTGATGACTAGAGAAGCCAACCGATGAAAGCAAGCAAACAATTTTGCGTATACTACTAATAAACAATTAATGCTTCCACATTCCACTAAATGATGCTGTATGACGTTTAAATATTCTGAAAGAAAACTAACTACCTCAAAGTTTAACCGAAGAAAACAAAAACAATATGGTTGGTTTTTATAGGTAAACAGGATGGGGGCGTCTGTCGAATTACAAATTACAAAGCCAAGTATGATTCGGTTTCACGATCGGCAAATGGCTTAGAGTAGTTGAAATTTCTCTCCAGCAAGACTGCTAGTATACTATACTTTACGAAATCATTGGCCATCAATATTCTGTTTTGTTTTACATCTACCTTATAAGAACATAACTTTATTAAAAAATTGAAAAAAAATTCGTCCCTTCCTGGCCTTATGCCCCCCCCCCCCAATATTCCTGGGATTGAGTACTCGGTTCAGATAATCATGTAGAGGACAGAAATGATAGGTAGCCGCCACACTCGACTAATCTCTACCCCTTTCCTTTCCTCAAATTTCTGGCCACATATCCTTATAGGTGCACATTATGCCCATTAAATTTGACACCCAAAGAAAATCCAGCCATCGCCGATTGGGAACTGCAGACAACGCGTGCAAATATACGCCATACGCACGCAGAAGCGTATAGTGTCATAAGTGGTCCTGCATGCGCGCTACTTTGCAAAAACGCGTTCGCAACGTTCGCAGTGAAGCGGCAAGGCTATGATGTGTTGTGACGATCACAATTGGTAGATAAAGTATGACTCACAGTTCCTTTTAGGATGCAGTGTGAGTGCTACAACAACAAACAATCCCTCTGATCAAAAACTTCAGGTACAGTCCACATCACAATGCAACACAGATCGATAACTGTTACTGAAAGCACCACCTCCCATACCGACATCGATAACTGTTGCTCTAGACTAACTAGCACACCAATTCTTCTAAAATAACACGAATGTTCTAACTGCAGGTCAAAAAATTTATGATTAAACGAAGGATGCGAAGATCGTAGGCTGGGCTGGTAACTGCAATCTTGTCTTCTGGCTATTAGATATAACACTAGATGTCCACCAACCATCATTAAACTTTATTTAAACAAAAACATATTCCAGTCGGTTGGTGACCATCGTAACTGTACACTAAATTGAAGTATCAGCAAAAGTGTAACTGCAAACAAAAACAACCTTTCAATAGGACGGAATAAATGAATGTAGAAGTAACGTCTGAAATAATATGCAATCAGTTGCACCTATCTCTAAAACTACCTACTACTATCAATAACCCTGCTACCGATCCCACACACAATATAACCGAAGAACGGAGCACGTGTAGACACAACCACTCGACGAACTGCAGCAAACGAAAACTGAAGGACCATCCAGCCACACAAACTGTCTCGTTTAGAGATCAAATGCTAAATGAGATTAAATGTAATTCGTTAAATGTGACTAAGTTAAGATCTACCGTTGCCTTCACCGGGTCATCTCGCTTATCGATTCTACTGAAACTGCTCATGAACGTCTTTAATGATCGACTTGCGTGCAAGAGACGGCACCGCAATCAGTCTTCTGAGGGATAAAACACCCGTCGGGCGGGTGATCAGAACCACGACCTCTCGCACCTAAAGCTAGAGCCAAACCACTGGACCACTGAGCTGCACTCGTAATACATCTCACCTCAGCGAACTGTTTTAAACACTTCAACTCATTGACCATCATAATTGCGCACTAGAGTAATAGAAGCGTCACCAAAGATGTAAGTGCACACAAAAAATCTCTCGAAGGATATGAAGGAAATGAAAACATGCAAACACAATATCTTGCATACGAAGATAAAACGACATCAGAAGACAACCACAAGGTGTTAGACAATACTTTAAACTATTACGGTGAACAAGAACAACGTTTCAATCAAAGGATCGAAGTGAATACTTTAGGCTGAGGTGCTACTTATAAATAGAATATTTCGCCATCCACAAAACTGAACGATTCTGCCGTCTAGTGTTAGTTTGAATTCGTAACGATCACTTCGAAGAATCGAATTCAAGCAATAACGGCCTCATAGTAAGTGATCACTATTTTTATTGCACACAAAACAACTTTTGAATCAAACGAGAATGATCTTCGTTCTGTGGCCAAGACCTCTCGCACCTAACATATTGGTCATAACGTAACAAAAACCTTTGCTGATAAGAAATGTCTTCAAAAAGAGGATTACAAACCGGACATATAATAGATCTGTTTGGAATGATCAGATCATCGACATTTGCAGGTCATTTTGATGGGGTCCGCAGACGGCTGTCGTGAGCGTCTGCGATGTTCACAAATAGAAGATCACCCACTTATATGAGCACTCTTATCTATTTAACGAAGGTGAGCAAGCAGTCTTTGAAGCCACATTCTTGGTCATTCCCTTGCATGTCCTCTGAGGACTCGTTTCGACGCTGAAATTCGGATGGTCGCTGTCACAGAGGAAGAACCAACCGCTACGTGAGCTAGCTTGGCGGCAGACTCTCCAAAATAGAGAGTGGGCGACTCGCAGTGGATAAGCGAGTGTGCAACTGCCCCACCATCAAATGTGAGGCTGATGTCGTCTCAATATCCAGTTCCAGTTCCGGAAACATCAGAACACAAAAAACCATTTTTCACACCGAATTTAAAAAGCATACGAGTAAAATACTTTTGCTGAATCAAGCTTCACGAGCTTTGCAACCTTAATTTCGAATTGTACTCCTCTCTCTTTTAATAGTGCTTTATAAGCGCCCTAGATGACTTATCCAAATTCAAACACGCTATGCGACATAAGATTTCTCAACGTACCCCAAGCAAATTTTGTTTCATGCTTCTCGAAAGTCGCTGATGTAAAAATACGGACTTACACATCTGCATAGTAGAATGGTCAAAGAAATATAAACAACAAGCAACAATTTACTCCCAAAACGCCAAATAAATTAAAAAACAACAGAATCCGACCTTGACAGATAACTGAACATGTTAAACATCCAAAATCAAGAACATCAATATCAGTCGTTAAGGGCCATAGGTGATCGGCGAGTTCTTTAGAACAAGCATTAAAAGTTTGCCTACCATCAACAAGTAACCTCTTCAAATAGTGAAAGACGAACTGTCCAGAAACCTGCCGCACTCCAGAAACTAACCTGCCCCACTCCAGAAACTATCACCACGGCACCATCCTAGAAGACAACATGGTAGTCAGATTTCACTTCCGCCGCCAAATGAAAACAAAGTATAAAAAGAATTACGAAGGAAAACTTTTAAAAATATTGTCTAATCCATCACTCGTTTATCTAATAGTCTTCAACTCATCAGGTGCTATGAAGTTGTATGAATAAACTTTTATCGAAAATTCTATGAGAAGGGGAACGACATGAAAGCCATCAACATTAACTGATCATTACCTCAATGAACAACAAAACCATCGCAGAACCTCACAATACTCCTCATTTAAAGAGAAAGTCGTATAAATGATTCAGCTATTCGCTAATTCTTCTTTATTTCTTTGCTCGCCTCCTTATGATAGAGGAAAACACATGAAAACAACGTGACGCCGAGCATCATCGAGAACGCAGAAGCATAGTATGGGTAGGCACTTCGAATAAAACGCTCATATTGAGTGTGCTCCAATGGCCGCACTGATACCTGCAACAAGCACCGATTATTGCTTAGAATGGGTAGCTTCACCAATTGCCATGAAATTGACTGTCGAATATCTTCCACTGGTCTTTAAAGGGAAACGGCGACAATCACGTGTTTTTAGGTGTGTGTTGTGTGTGTGCGTGTGTTTGTGTGTCGATACTATGTTTAGAAGCGAGAAGGACAAAGATTTCCGAATATGCCACTGAAACGTGCAGGTAACGAAGCCGAAAATAAAAGCTCGTTCCACATCTAAACTACACGGAAGGAAATTGAAAAACTTCACTTAAACTTGACACACGTGGCAACATACCCTGAAAGAGAAGTAAAGAATTCCAGAATGAATTTAAACCTTCCTCATCTGCCAGCTACGACGATCTCGATGTTAAGTACTCCATCCGAATCATTAAAAAGGCAACGCTCACCAGCAAAGAATTCAACCCTTCATAAGAGCAAACAACTTCGCATCAAGCGTAACAAAACTTGTACTACAACAGAATTAAACACACCTGCCGAAGGTCGTACAGATGAGTATATCCAATACGACGATAATCGACCAAAAATTTGTACACCCCATAGACATCGGGAAGTTTGAACTGTGCCTTCAATTTCCCATCTGAAAGAAAAATAAAGGAAAATTTCCTCTTGGGCGATATGACATTTCGGAATATCACAGAAGGACTACTCCTACGTCGCTATGCTCACTCCACTTAACAATTTTTATGAATCCATTGCACATCGGTGGGTAACCGAAAAATGTTTTCAACGGAAACTGTCCTACAAACCGCTTAAAACATGACGACAAATTTTGTGGCCCATAATCTTAAAAAATAAAGTCGCTTTTGTGACAAACAAAACGAGTAAATAATTAATCCTGCATCCTATTACTTTCATTTCGAATATTGTTGTCACCTTCACGTAAGCAAAACAAGATGGCACAATCGTTGCAATCGCATCAATAACTCACCCGTGTTCTTGAGCGTCGTTCTCACGAACGGATCGATGCGTACGAACTCAAGTTGTACATCTTTACCAGTAAAGGGTGCCCATTTGCCCTCTTTCAATTCCTCAATGTCGATCTCATAATCCACATTGTCCATTATTGTGTACTCTCGTGGAGGGGTCTTCTCACCTACCTGGAATATATCGCATTGCTTATTCTCCTTTATACCTTGCCTCATCAACGAATATCTTCAAAGAGAGGGAAAAACAGTGAAATCATTTTGATCGATCATCTCCAATGTGTCAAGAAGTATTCAGTCTGTTCAGTTATCTTCTCAACTTAAAATATAAGTCGGTTTAGTCATTGCTCTTCTCCACTTTATCAACTGTCTATTTGGTCTTATTTCAACTATCCATCGGAATTACGTTACTGCCTCCTTATACGATTGAAGAAGTAGCAATGCTAGCAGACACATGATTATTTACTGAGGTAACGACTGCACCAAATATAGGTAAATAACCAACACGATGATGTGTAACCGATTTAACGCGTAAGACACCCTTTTCCATCAAGACCCACTTGCTCAATTCCGTCACCAATTGTAGATTACCGCTTTTCACTGGCCTGAAACAAACATATGACAACCTAGAAAACCGGCTGGCTGGTGGTCATTTCAGATTATCTACCGGCAGAAACCATAACGAGACAAATGATCGAATAGATTCCTCCCTCCCTCCCTCCATTTCCTCCCAAGTCCGACTTTCTCTCGCTCAAGTGAGCTTTGCTTCCTCGAAATTTTGCATATGCACTCGTGACGCATCCATACTATTAAATACTAAACAATAAGCAAAGACATTATAAGTGAAAGGTGGGTTAACTTACTTCGAAGTGGAGCCAACTTTGTTGATATTTGCATTGATGAATGCATCACTGAACATCGCTAAAGAGCCTGTCAGAAGAACACGGGCATTATTGCGCGCTTGTAAAGCACCAACCAGAATCGCCGAACGGCCAACTGCTGCCGGATACTGAAAGATTCATTCGGTCGGACAATGACCTTTACAAGCAAAAATCCTACATTTCCTCTCATCGCCACTAATGCATATTTATTTGATGCTCCCTTTCTTTTATACATTATTCATGTTCTTCCCAATCATATAATGTGTACGTGTTCTTCTTGTATGAAACTTTGGATAAGAAGAACTAATAAATGAATAAATAAATAAAATCTTTATACCTCATCAATATTGCTATGTGGATTAAACGAATAGGCACTGGTGGCGGCCGTTAGCAACTCGAGGCGTAGTCGATTCGATTTGTCAGCTACCAGAGCTGCGCCCTTGAATAGTATCGGAGCTTGGTTACGTGAATCGCCGACAACCTTCGGTGCAGACATCAGCTGTGAACGTTCTGCTATGATCGTTGTGTGATCACCCTCGTCCTGCAAATAAGCTGATCTATGCTGCCAACAGCGTTTAGCGAAACACCCAACCACCTACACAATCGACCTCTTATGATATCACGGCAAGAATCACCCATGAGTTATAGGTGGTAACCATTTTGTCATGTCCTCTCCTTTTGAAGAGAGAATAATCTCCTCCTCCTCTATCAAATCATAATCAGTTTTGATTGCAAGAACATAGATTGGCCTATCCCTCCTAACACTTCCCATTTGAAGGTGCATTCACAATTAGCAACACCGATTCTGCGCCACAATCGCAATCAGGCCAAAAAAGTCATTTAAAAAAGAGGTAGAGACGCTGGGAAGAAGAACTGATGAGAAAGGCACTTATTTTTGCCAGACAATCATCCATCTCTTTCCCCTCTCCAGTTCAAGTCACATCAGAGGCTGGGATTTTGGAGTGAACGGGGCTCATGTACGCCACAGCAACCCTCCCCGTCCAGCCTTTCATTCCTATCACATTAACTCCTGACAAAGGCATTTAAAAACTCATCAGAACTGAGAAGCATGAGCAGCGGTTTTTCAAGGCTTATAAACTTCGCTCTCCCCTGTTTATCGTTTCGTCTACATCAACCCACTTTAATTCTAAACTTATAGCTCACAAATTCCCTTCTGGTCAATTAGTTAAGCGCCAAATTTCATCTTCCGCTAAAATGATGACGACATATTGACACAACAATAAGTATTCAGTATGAACAACTTTTGTGTGAGCGACATACGCTTTTAGAATACACAATTACCTCTCCAAATGACAGTGAATACATAGCCCTGCAACCTTCCACCTGCCCATAATAATCAAATTGCTAACCGTCTGCCAGATAAACAACGATTTCTTATTATGTGCTCAAAGATTTTGACTACTCTTCATCACCGACATGCCTTCAAAAAATAAATGATGCCCTCTTAAGGCAAAAGATAAACTAATTAGGTAAATGCCCCGCAACTTAGATCGATGCAGTACCATAGATCCAGTCCGATAAGCTTCTAAAGCTCTCAAACGATTTCCTTAATCGTAATATTGCACCTCTGCTTGTCACGGTGGCAATAAGGTAATCTTGCTTCAACTGTGGAAAAGTATAGCAATCATCCTCCCCAACAAATGATGGGCATAATCCCCCTGCAGCCTCTTAGAAGCAAATCTTTCACGAAAGTCCCTTTAAAACCAAATAAGTTTGCCTCGATTTGTGTTCCTAGAAAAAGCCGAAGATTTCTTCGACCGTAAGGAGAACAGCTTCTGTTTGAAAATCTCTACGTGTGTACGTCTGCATGTGATGGCTGCTATGACTTCATTCTTTGGTTTGTCAAGGGCAATAATGATGCGTTGGATTAGCGTTTCCGAGTTGAAGAAATGCCTCTCCTCATATAAAACTTTTGAACGTTTATTTTTGAGTGATCAGTTTGCTTTTTTAGATCATTAACCCTTTAAGGTTACTAACCGTTTGCAGCGATATACTCAGCCCACCTGTTGGAGGCGAAAAGTAGATTCCCCATGTTTTACTCTGTCTTCAAACACTTCCAAAGTGATTCTACAACAATATCCATCACTCTTGACTTCTTAGTTTACATCTTATCACCTGCTGGAGATAGACATTAGGTCCCTCAAAATGTTTCCCATGAAAAACCCTGCGGATGAACAATCTGGCATGCTTTGGCAATCTTGGGGGCGTCACTTCTGTTTTTCACCTAATGTCCACCGAGAAGAACAAGTACAGCAGAGTCTTACACTACAATACACGTTTAAGCGGAAATCATCAGTAAATAGACAAGTTCGTTGATAGCTGTAAACGCGTCTCGGCGGGAGTTATCTTACAAAAAGATCCCTACGGAAATAACGGAGAATGAGAAAGGGGATATTGATGGCATAAACGAACCCCAAAACTCTACGAGCAGCAAAAGAGCGCACAGTCAGTTTGGCCTCATCCCTACACAACCATAGCAACAATAATAACAACAACAACAGTCTCATAAGAAGACTAACTAGCAAAACTTCTAACAAAGCGATTAGGTCACAAAAAACTGTCACATGGGAATGGAATGATACTTACAAGAACAGTGTCGTAGTTAACGTGATCGATAACAGCAGTCTTGTCCTCATCGAATTCGAATCCGTTCTCCGCAGCCAGATCACGAAGCGCATCGCCAATCTGCGTTCCGGCCGCAATCAGCACATTGCCACCATCATCGATGAAAGCAGTGATTTCTTTCACGCTCACGCTTCCACCAAATTCTTCAATTTATGCAACTTCATTAAAACCATTATTCAACAGATATAGCGTAAAATCGTCCAAACAGCTTACGATTACTTTCAACATAAAGGGATATCAACAACTGTCCGGCAGACGGGCAGAAGTGGAAAGGGGAGAATTGGAGAAGGGCGATATAAAAAATAGCCAGAGGGCCGCGAAACGAGACACGGCAAAAAAGAAACTGACAGGTTATCGTTAGCGGTCTATCAATTTACTTCTAAACCTGAATGACCTCCGGAGTTTTACCGTCTAACCGGCTGCTCCCTTTTTAGCGGCTGTCAAAATACCACGGTAATTTGTTTCAGAACCAACTTGGCATTGCCCTAAATAGCTCGTGCCCTTCCCGAATGCATCGAATCCTGTGAATCGAATTCGTGCGACCTCAATATCCCCCGGTGCTTTAAACTCAGATGATGATAACAAACACCTCGAATGACACCGATCAAAAAGCGATACTTATGACCTTGGAGTACACCGACTCCAAATTCGCGCAATGGAAGCTAATTTTTTGCAGTTCTCACAGCGTAATCCTTCGTTACGGTAAGTTCGGATTGCAAAGCTCTATAGCATCTGACTGATATTCCAAAATCATGTATGAAAACCTTTTGAGATAACCGTAAGAATCACTAAAGCATATCAAATATTGTAAGAAGACTTAATATTTATGCTTTTAATTGTTCACTGCCGTGACCTTCGCCTTTAAAAATATTCTTACAACATCTCAACTTACAATTTAAAATTTATTTGCCATTTGTCTTATTTTCCTTCACTTTTTCCTTCCCTACTCAGCATATTTGTTTTTTTCATAATTCCGAGATATTGCCTTCTTATTGAGACAAGAACGTATCTTTAAAGCTCCGTGACGTTTTTTAAAAGATCATTCTCGTTTTGCCTAACGATTTGTTTTAAAAATCTGTGTTGCAGCTGCAGGCTCAAAACTAGATGGCAAGGGGATGGGGAGCAGTACGAGTGGGAAGCGGAATTATTGCCAACCCGTCTGCGGCTCCGATTATTTTTTTTTTCACCATAAGCAAGCATTTCAGCGGCTTCAGGTGGAAATACGTTTCACAAGCAAAGGTTACCGTCAACTCCTGGTGCGAAGAGGATGAGGTGGTCGTACAGCCGTTCTCCATACTTCGTTAACGCCAGTGAAGGGTCGTCAGCCGCCTTAATATTCAGCTTGTGTCCCCTCTCTGAAACTAGTCATTCAAAATAACAGGGAAAAACTTTCTATATGCTGGAATGAAATTTATGGGCGAGATTTATGCAGTTTTTCAGATCGCATAAATAAAATCAACGGCAACAACACGGCGCCGTAAGAATTAAACATCGAGTGAAATTCAAGCTTTAACTGGCCTACTTTCCCCATTCTAATCCTCACTCTTAAAGAATATTGTAAACTGCAAAGTTAAGTCTCGAACTTAACAAAAAGTTTAATATTTTAAAAACAACACTTTTGAAAAAGCAACAGTCTTGATCCCAAGGAAAGGTTTGCCTACTCCATGCCAGATGGAGGCAGGGAAAGAGGTAAGTGGGGATCATTATGTCAAAACTTTCTAATCATAAGAATGATATTTTCGGAGCACCCAAGCATCAAAACGCATCCCTACGAAGTTCGGCACCGGTCAGACAATTATGAAGAACAGTCACATGCTTATGTAGAAAAGTCGATCGGTGATGCATATAACTCTGCCCTGTGCGTGAAGGTTGCTATCAATTGTACATGAGAAGATGAAGTAAAGGTTCGAGTTGGAGATCTGCTGTAAACACCTAGCCATAGTACAGATCTTCACAACGGTATTAATCGACGGTATCGTCGTATATAAATGTTGTTAAAAAGCCCTTTGAATTAAACTATGCAAGTTCCCTCTTATGCCACATAAGTATCAACACATACACATATATGCATATATACGCAGGTGTCATATTCGTTTAAAGATAGGGAAAACCCTTGGTCGAAAAAATCTCAAAAAAATGAACCCCCTATGAAGAGCTTTATTGGCTACTTATGCATGGTGATGATGTAATAAATGGTGGTAAGTGCTGAAAATTTTAGTGAATGATCTTTGAATAACTAACGTACAAAAGAGTTGAGCAACAAGATACAATAACGTTATAAGAGGCCATCGAACGCCAACAGGTAATGCCAATTTCCTGAAGGGTGATTTGTGCCGATATAAGTTGCAAAGATAACGTGACAAGAACAGAAGTCCACACACCTGAGAGTGATTTAAGAAAAATGGAATGTGTTTCACGAATATTCAGATTATCCACAAGTACAAGAATACGACCCGCTGTTGCGAACGTTGCACATAAGGCAATAAGCATCAAAACCGAAACATGCGCCGCCATCTTCAACGACTCCTCCGTCGATCACCCAAAATGGCACAATGCTCCTGAAAGAACGCATAATTTAAACTTCTTTTGTAATGGCATTGACTTACTGAGGATGTTATGGACGTTTCAAAGAATTGACTAACATATTCGGTGTCAATATCTAACCAATTTAAACAATTTGAAGCATGCAAATGCTACGCCGACAATCGATCGCATAACAACTACATCCTGCGATGTGATTGCAAAGTATTAGAAATATGGCGTTATGGCATTTCACCTTTTAAAATTTCATCCACAACACTAGTCTAATTTTCTTCTTCGGCAAACGTTTGAAAGTTCACTTGGACTTTTTATAAACAAGCGGAAATCTGAAAAAAAAAACGAAACGAATGAACGACACAATGAATTTTCAAAGTCTTTGCCAAGATTTGTCTTACTTACAAGGAAGTTCATATCACTAATTTCTAACTTAACTCAAAAATCAACCATATAACCTCGAATATATAAAAGCTCAAAGACTTAGGGCATGGGAAGGAGAACACAACTAAAGACATGTGCATGACTTCGGCCTTAATTTCGTCACGCATTTAAAGACGCCAGCAGACTATTCTGGAAGGTAAATCAAGTGACTGAAGGAGCACACACTTATGGCTAATCATGAGCCCGATCACATCCACTTATGTGGTCTTCATTCACATGTGGTTAACTTGGCGTTGAGGCTACGAGCACAGCATCGGCAACGTTTACCCTTTAGCCCCTTCCTGCTGACAGCATCCTTCCTCGAAAAGGGAAGGAGGCAGACAGCACAGCGAGTAAAAACATCTTTATCTCACAAGAGAAAAAGCACAGAACAGGCGTCCCATAAAATAAATGAGCAAAGAAACAACAAGAACATCTGCAACCACAAACAGGGCACACAGTTATGCACTTAAAACCAAAGAAGAGAAAAAAAATAATAGCAGAGATCATAAGGGATGAAAACAGATGGAAATGCAGACATGATTATGCGGAAATAGGGTGGGTAAAATTATAGTTACAACTACCGAGCAGTGGATATCACAGCCAAATCGCATTGCTTTAAGCGCCGTTTATAACACAAATTGTAGGCCATAACTACATCATACGGCAAGGAGTTCCACATTGGAATAACGTGGAAAGCATATGGCAAGATCTATTCGCAAATTTTCTTTCAATCGAACGGGGGTGTAGGCTTTAGCGTTAATATAAACTTTCTAAAGGAGAAAATACTTTCGAAAAAAATGTTGATCGAGTATCACTCGACAATACCATAAACTGTTCTAAATCAAAAATAAGAAGCAGTTGCTCATAAATGAGCTGCAACGGTTCAAGAGGTCTTTTAAAAGCCGCCTTGGTGAAGGTATTAAGGACATGCTTATGCAACCAAGTTCTATATAATTCCAATGAAAAAGAGAAAACTGAAAAACGCCTAAGCAATTAGAAAGTAATGTAAAGAAATACACCAAATTTTAGTTGCTCAATGAAAAAAAAAAGGAAAAAGAAAAAAATGTCGCAAGATGGCAGTGAAAGATGATCAGTGAGGCAACCAGCGTCAATATGAGAGAATAAATAATTGCGGAACAAGCGTGCGCTGATTGAGCGAACGACAATGCAGCATTTCACCTGAGCGTACCAAAGGAGCAGTTCATAACGGTCGTTCGATGTTTAGGAGATGCAACTTTTCAAGACCGACTTTAGAGCATAAATTACTACTCGATTTCAAAGCAGTTAATGAGCACCTTTATTAGTCTTTCTTTTTTTTGTTCTTAAAAGTTGACGTTTTACACAATAAAAAACAAAAACAAAAAAAATTTTTGCATCAAATGAAAAAAGACAGAATACAATTCACACTTATCGAGCACTTTCAAATGAATATTACTGACGAAGTGATTATAGAAAACATCGAAATCAAAACGTCGGTGATCTTCAAAACACGTTGATATCACTACCCTAAATGAATGAAAAGAAATGGGATGAATGTGCTGAAGGCTCAATCCCTGAATCAAGATTATGCGGTGAATTACACTACAAAAAAAAAAATGTTTGTCACATTCTTCAAACGTTACCACTTAAACAAACTTATCCACAAACGAATAACTTTCGTTGCTCCTATTCCTAAACACATTTGCTACCACACTCTTTCTTCCAGCTTCTCAAACAGGGTTCATGATTAGAATATTACGAAAATGGAAAAAGAGACGTAACAGTATTGCTATTTTTCAGAACATTTGAAAAAGTTTCAAGTGTACGACAATATGGATATACAACAATGAAAATCCGCCTTGCAATCTTTGAGCACAGAAATTGTGCAACTCGGCGAACGACGACCATGAGAAATGCATATTCGATCCAGTGATATTATGCTAACACGGAGATTGAACACTGTAGAAAGCGATTTTCGCTTCGAGATTTTCAACACTGATCGCTACTGATTGCATTCAAAAACGCAAAGGATTAAATGCATAATACGTTCCTGTGCTACACAACACCAGCTATGATTTTTGACGGAAGGCTGTCATATTTTTTTGAAAGTTGTAGCTCGAAACCTGAGTTTAATTTGAAAGCTGATTCGAGTTCGCTGTCCTTTATAAACGAATAAATGAACAAATAAGTGAACATGAGAAGCGTGAAATGGCCATGTTTCATAAAAGAAATGAAAAGCAAAAAAAAAGATAGATGCATCTGCGATGGCTAATGTGCACATTGTGCAAGGTAATTCAAGTTGAAAAACATGAAAAGAAAATGCTAAACGTAAGAACATGGAGCTGCGCAACAAAAACCAACATCAAAAATCACTTAGACATCTTATGAAACTCTCAGCATTGTTCACTTCTCGGATATTTCATCGGATATTCACACAACATAATAATGAAAGCTATTTTAAATGGTGATAACCAGTTTCTTCGTTAATTGAAACTCATATTTCTATGGTGCTCACGTTTAGGTATCCTTTCAAAGACTGTGCAAAATTGGATAGCGTTCAGGTATCCTTTCAGATAGATATAACGTTCAAAGTTGTAGTGGAATGGTTCAATTGCTTCTATGTGTTTTCAGCTGAAACACTTCTACAAGATGGGTGACTAAGCACTGCAATTTGACGTTTTTTGCTTTATGACGTTTCAAATGTATGTCGTGAATGCAGTCGATTTTGTTGAAGAAATAATCAACAATATGAGCATATCCGCATAACCCTTCAAGGTTTGGACCACCTTATTGTGTTTCTCACTGAGACTGAAATCCAGTCAATCCAATAAAATCAGGAAAAGCGCACATCAGACTTCATTTTGCAAATTAGGAAGTGGATACCTCATGCATCAAGGCATCTCTTTACAAATTCCAGATCAGAGGGTACTGCTATCTGATGTGGTAAAGAACCGTTTATGCTGTCGTGCGATCAACGATCACTGTAAAAAACGAGATCTGAAATGTTTGGCTCACGTGTCGGTTCCATTAGTTCTCGTTTGAAAGCTTCAAATAGAAGAATAGAGTCAACGAAAGCAATATCAATGCTATCGGTTGCAAAAATAGAATCCCAATCGATTTAAGGCAGATTGAAATCTTAACAAGCAACAATTTTTGCATATGGACATCCGAGTTCAGCAATCTGTTTAATTAAACGTAAACTACTGTCAAAGAAGTGCATTGTGGTTGATAAATATATATGCAAAAATTGAGTTAAAAGGAAATAATTCAGAGGCAATAGATTCACATTTGTATAGTGCCACATAGCAATGTGATGGAATATTTTCACAAACGAGAACAGCACAAATTCCAACTAGCTGGCTAATTTGTTCATAGCGTAACACTCAATAATTTATACAGCAATGAAAGGGTGACATCACCTAGGTCATCACTACTGCTCCATATCTCCAGTATGAAAATAAAACAAAGATTGCAAATATTAGAAAGAGCTCAAAGGTGAACGGTTGCTGAGACAACTGTCGGGGCATTGAAATGAGGCAAAAGGGATGAGCGAACATTTTATATGGAGAAGGATCACTCATTCCGATGATCATAATTAACAGTCCATCGCTTCTAAACGTTTAGCCTGGGGGAAGAATTACCAAAAGTGTGACTTTTGCCTTTCGATAGCGATTACAAAGCGCGAAATGAACCAACTAACCGATTACCAATGCTCTGCTTTCTAAAAAAAAATTCTTTTCACAATGCAATTCTTTTTTATTTCAAACACTCCTTCATTTCATTATTCCAGCAGTTATATATAAGTCCCTACTTCTTTTTCTTTCTTTTTTCCCTCCGCAGACCTGTGAAAAGAAAATCTATACATTCCTTGTTTTATGAAAAAAAAAATCTATACGATCTATAATGAGTAAATAATTGCATATATTTGTAGTTTCATACTTCTTTTGTAGTAGTTAATGCATACTGCGATAAGCATCCGAATGCATGACACTAATAAACAGCTTTAAAAGAATGTTAAGAGAGTGCAGTTGAAATGAGCATTAGATAAAAATCCAATTCAAATCCATAGGGAATTAACTGCATGTATGTGGATCATTATTGATGGTCCCACTTGTTCGTCGTAGCTCTGCTTGCCAAGTGTAATTGTTCAAACAAGCAACTGCTGTAGCATATGCATCGTAATGCGAAAGGAATGGAGACAATTTGGTGATACTAGTCATAACTACGACTTCGAAGCCAAAGATTATTTTCGTTCATGATGAACGCATGCATGAAGCGCCACCATTCGACTACAGTAAGACGTAGTACGCGGGCATTTGCACCCTCCACGGTTGCTTGGCTGAACGCCCTCTTTGTTCTCTGTTAGATAGAGAGAGAAGCAATGATCTCGCAACGCACGTCGACGTTAACCAAACAAAGAGGGCGTTCGGCGAAGCAACCGTGAAGGAGGGTACGAAAACAAATACTTGCATGTACTCGGTGGCTGCCTGTAGTAAAATATTTTACTATTTCCATATTAGTGCTGTCGGCAGCTTGTTGATTTGCGATTGCTTATAGGTAGGTGAACAGAGAAATAGGAAAACGATCTGGAAACAATTTTTCGATAGCTTGTTGTCAACTATGAAGGGACGGTCGAGTCGTGCTGTGGATGAATCGATTCCGATTTGTTTTCGTTTATTCAGAAGCTGCGCAATTAGTAAACATATTTCTCTAATTTATCTCTTAGACGTGTCTTACCAGCTTCTTATAGGACACTCCAGAAATAACAGCAAATGACGATTGCAAGAGCAAACGTACGATTGTGGCAATGCATATTTAGGAATGATCCATATGGTCAAGAGTTTGAACCTTTAAAGAATCGCTTTTTTGCAGGATAAAGTTTGGGAATTGTTTGGCAAACTGGATGGCTAAAATTTTGAGGATTACTTCTAGGTGTCGTATTGCAGTCGCTCGCGTCACAATCGTCCGCATCTCAACTGCCTTATAGGAGACTATAGGAGGAAAAACCTATCAGAAAATACGCCATCCTCTACAAAGTAGTAAACAGTTCTATAGGCGCTTTATCATCCATTTTCTTTTGTGGTGATAGTTGCCATTTCCAGCAGGTATAATTCACCTTTATTAAATCTGGCATTCGGCGCTCAAAATGAAACTGGGACTTCAATGAAAATAAATAAAAATGGATCGCCGTTTGTTTTTTCAGTCCTTTCCCACCATCATTTCGATTCATTGAATAAAAATCCGAAAAACTACTAGGCGCAAATATGAGTGGAAATACTAGCATTATAAAACAAATGAAATTAAATACGACCTAGGATCACGAATTACACACAACGATAAAAATTGTTCAACGATAAAGCGTTATAGACAACGTTACAGACACAAACATTGACTTCTTTGCAACGAAACGTGCTCCTTTAGTGGGCACTATCTAATGTTTTCGGTAAGACTTTTGAAATGAAAATGTGGGCATAAACTAGCAGCAAGAAGGAACCTAAGTAATCAATGCCGGGGTACGTTCGTTGCACGGTACAGAGTGACTGAAATGATGATCTAATGAGGTGGAACATTCAATTCAACTCTTGAGCCAATTTCAAGATTTCGACGATATCTCTCGCAATCTGTTGATTGATCCTAACTCCATCTAGGAGGTGGCACAAAAGTCAAAAATGTATAAAACAGAAATAACGTCTTTTTGTAGGTACTCAATCCTCTTTATTAATTCCACCTCTACGGTGCCTTTTAAAGTAGAAAAGCCCAATATGCACGAAGAATTTTGCTCGGTAAGGAATGACTTTTGTCATTGAAGCGTTTTATCCAAATAAAGGCAATATTCGATTGGTCACCTCGAAGTGAGGCAATGAACTTGAATAGGAGGGGGATTTCGAACAGAATAAAAAAAATGTATGATCATTAATGAGAAGAAACAATACAAAAAAAAACATTCAATGACTCTTTCTACAACAGAGCAAACGCCTGAAATTTTCGAACATGAGATACGCTGCTCAGAGACACCCCTGAGGAAGAACGCTATTCAAATAATCTTTCCCTTGCCGACTGATCCACTCATCGTTAAGCAGGAAGCTGTGTCGTTAAATCTCAACAGAAAAATTTTTGATTTGTCTGTTTGATTTCATAATGTTTAATTTCAATCCATCCAATTAAAAGCGCTTTGTCAAAATTTAGATGGTTTCGAAACAACCCGTAAAAAGCTTCGAGACAGAGGTTCATCTTTTCAGATGAAATCAAACTCGCAGCAGCGTTTAAAAGTTACAGCAACAATAGACAACTAACTACGAAGGCGACAATTGTGATTCCTCTGCAGGCCTCTCGCCACGAGCAAATACAGCTTCCCGCTTAACGGTGACCACATTGGGGAGGTGATTCGAGTGCTGCTTCGATGTTAGCTCCACCGTCAACAACGTGCTGATGTAACGATTGCGGAACACACCCTCGTACAATGTACCGTCATCCCATTTCATCTTTATCTATAAATAAATTAATTAACAAAAATAATACTTCTTCCCCCTCTCCTCTGGGATAAGCAAATGAAGAGTTAAGGAAGACTTTTGCTTATCACAGAACTAAAGGCAGGATCAAAAGAAATCCCATGAAAGCTAATATGTACTGTGGGAGATCCACAGATGTAAAGATGCGATCACCCATAAGCTTAACTAGGTGTAGCGAAAAAAAAAAAAAATCCTGCAGAACAAGAACGAATTCGTTCGACCCTTCTCAATGCTGAACCTGTGATCCCACTCAAAATCCTCACTTTTTATAGCTCACCTTTGCACCTGGAACGTGCCATCCGTTGCATTGAATGCGTGAGCACTCGCACTCGATTATGTCTTCGGGCTGCATATCGTCACTCCAATTACGGTCCATGAAATTAACGGTGCAATATTCCTGCGTTTTGACCGCCGTTACAACTCCCTTCGGTAGACGATCGGGACATTGCGCGAGATATACCCTAACTCTGTCCCCCACTGATACAGTCGCAGATTCATCCGTCACTGAAATGATTCGTATCATCTCAACGCATCTAAAACGTCAACCATGCGGTCATTAAACATGAACCTAACATGCACATAAATATCTCGCCGGATATGAAAGACTGCTTTCGACTATGTCTCAACAGTTTAACTTCGGACATTTGAGAAACACTGAATAAAATCTCAAAAGGACCTCACTTGCTGCCTATCATAGAAAATGTCGACGTTCACTTTGGGTCCCCAGATGTCTAGCGTATTCCTAGTTATATCAAAAGACTATCAAACAAGCACATAGCAGTCGTCACAAACACAATGACAAACAGGAAGATAAATAAGAATTAAAAGTTTAACAACACCATTCTAGCTACACCTTTAACCACAAAAAAAAATTGGTGGACTGATCAAGTGGCTCGTTAATTTTTTTCTCGTGTACCCTCATTCCTATGCAGAGGTCAAAAATATAAGAAAAATTTAAAAAAACACACGCCATGAGTTGGATATATCAAGAGTAAATATAAGAGAAAACTCTACTCAAAGAAACCTTAAAATTTACGAATTTACGAATCCACTCTACGAAGTTTTCAGGACCGGATAAAAGGAGGTGTGCGGAAAGGGGAGGATACCGAAAGTCACCACGAGCCTTTAACATTTTACTGGTTAGAGCTATATGATTTGCCGAAAATTTCAAAGAAGATCAAATGCAAGAAACACAGATAACCTTCATTATGATCCGGGCATACGGCCACCGTGAGGTCGGGCCAATTGCGAAACTCGAACGACACTCCCGCCATGCGACCGCACGTTGCGTGGAATAACGTTTCTTCGCATACCAAACACTTCAGGAGACCTTTAATGAAACTCCCCATTTCACACTTTATCATTCAACAATTTCGTTTCGCTAATCATCTGGTTCAAATTTTTTCATCACTTAAGCAGAATTTAAACAGATCGTTCATCATTTTGAACTGGTTACTGCGCAGTCGGCTGTAAGTAAGCTCCGATCAGACTTGTTGGCTCTGCTCCCGAACCACCTCGCCTAGCATGGGGACGAAGCAGCGCAATAAGGCTCGACAGTCATAAGAGGAACAACTTCTTGAGGTAAAAAAATTCAAATTGGCACTGCGACTATGTCTAAACCTCATGTCCCTCCCTACTTATATCACTTGTTCAATTCGGTGCCGAATGTCACTACTGAAGCAAATATTACGACCAGAAAAAATACTGGAAAGTTTTCCATCAACATCCCCACTATAATTCCACTTTCAGAAGACTGAAGATGTTAAATCCACAACACCGGCAAGACACTGAACAGTTCTAACTGTGGATCCGGAAAATACTGGCATAAGATAGCCCCACTCCTCCCTCCAAACAAAAATGCCCTCGAAAAGATAAACATCTTTCTCCCTCGATATCAACTATGTGAACAAAGGTAAGTCATATTTAAAACATCAGTACCCAGCCATCATAATTTCAGTTAAAATGCCGAGCGATTCACTCCGGCACGGTAATCCATTTTCATAGTGACTACAGCTACATTACAAGAAAGGTTACGAGGTCTTGAAATTTTCAGGAACGCGCCTCAATATCTTTCAGCAACAGAGGGAGGGGGGGGGGGTGCTTCAATATCGTAGAAGTAACGGTTGCGAGACTCATTCATGGAGGTAAGGTCCACAGAAAATAACAAATCCTTAGAGTATCGGTATCAAGGAAAATTTTGAGGGTTGAAACCCGGAATAGGGCTGGGCATCAACATTGTAAACTTCGCTCAAGCTGATATGGCAGACACTCTCCGCAGTGAGCAGATGATAGCCTAAAAGCAGAAAAGTGGAATATGAAAACAGCAATGGCGGCTCACCTTCACGACTGTTTTTGCAGTACTCGCACTGAAATTTGCCACGTTCTTGCATGATCCCGAAAGCTGACAAGTATTCCGGATCCGGACGATCCGCATATTTGATCGGCGACTGAAGCTTCAATAGTGGCCGTGTGTACGCCGAATTCAGTGTAATCGGATCCGGGAAGATGGTGCGACGATTCATAAGAGCACATATAACATGCACGAAATCGCCACCACTCTGCAATACATAAATTAGTCAATACATATATAAACGCCAGCCTCGCCCAGACCAACGTTTCCGCATAATCTCCACAACCTTTTCGTGCCAAATCTCTCTCGCCACCCCTTCTCTCTTTTTTCCTCTTTGCCAAGCGATTCACTGCGTAGCCTGTTACATGTGAAATATGGAAAAACGCGAGAGGGATTTTGTAAGCTTTTAATAGTAGCCCAAGCAAAGACTTGGTAACGAATATGAGCAGTAACACTGTTCTTTCGCAGACGCATGATCGATAGATGTATCAGTATAATAGTTTTTGGATATGACCATGTAATGCGTCGAGCACAGATGGAATAATAATTTATGCTGACGTTTCGGCTCTCTGAGCCCTAATCATAGCACACCAAGCTGATATTCATCATATAAAATACACTTTTTTTACGTTTCATAGAGTTGCATGGGTTTCAAACAGATGTGGTATGAACGCCGGTGCAAGAGAAGGTGGGTTTAATTGGGTAGAATTTCAGCTTGGTGTGCTATGATTAGGGCTGAAAGAGCCGAAACGTCAGTATAAATTATTATTCCATCTCTAATCGACGCATTACATGCTCATAACCAAAAACTATTATATTAATACGACTTGGTAAAGATTGCTGGACGACCAATCCAAAAAACGTCACTTAGCATTGGCACTGATGGACTTAACGAAGAAAACATAGAAATCCACCCTTTTTCTTGACAAAGATCAAGTAAAAGCATCTTCATTGCTCAAATGGAAAGCCGATCTTGAACCGGCAGCTTTTTTACGGAAACGAAAGCCACCTAACTTAGCGCCTACAGCTAACACTAACATTTTTCAGCTTACATGCAATATACTTCTTAAGTATGCATATCAGTATCATGGGGGAATATCAAAATCGTGACCTCGATTCGCGGTATGACTCTGCAAAACTAAACACCCTGAGTGAGATGTCTGAAAGCTGACCGGTGTTACCAGTAACGGCTCCTTAAAAAATTGCCAGCTGGAATAACTGAGAACCCTGCGAACGTGCATTCCGGGAACAATATCATAGTCAACTTGTGCAGCGGATCTGAGTTGCCAGAACAACCGCTGAGGCTGATACGGTAATCCGGCTACGCAACACCAAGGAACGGCAACCACACGGGTCGAGTTTATTCTGCCCGATAAAAAAAGGACAGAAGAAGGCAGTGCTTTCCCCCTTGTTCCTTGCGTAATCAGGTAAGCATCACTTGAGTTAGCATTCGTGAGATATGCACTATTTCATTCTTCAGGCGCAAAAACAAATTGAACTCACATCTTGTGCTGGAATTAGTGCGCCTCCTCTCAGCTCGCAAAGGTGACAACTGGTCGAACGAACCGCCAAATCATCGCGGCGACGACATCGAACACAACGCCATTGAGCGATGTCTACAAAATACCCTTAAACTATGCAGATGCAGCGTATATAAATTTGAATTGGTCACTTCGAAAGGATATGAACATTGCTACACAACACCTGGCATAAAGGTATATTATGCAAATTTTTCGGTTGCAGAAGACATTGGAGAGCAAAACGGAGGGCTAAAATTTCCATATATAAAGAATTACTAATTAGATACAGTAAAATTTTAGCCACCTTACTGCTGATTATCAGCTGAAGTTGTTGAGCTCTTAAAAATGTTTCTAGACGAGGTAGATCAATAAAATATCCCCACTCCAAATTGATATCGTTCGCAACCACTCATTTGTTCTAGCATTAGAGATGAATGGTTTTACACTTGTATGAGTACAGGAAAACACTTCGATCTGCCAGATTTGCCAGTCGCAAATACTGTCTCAGCTTGCAGTCAATCTTGTGAACAATTCCCATGCACTACTGCGTCAAATTTTCAAATATTTAATTTTTGTGCAATAGAAACAGAAGATATATCAACAACAACTTTCGAGACTAGGATGTTTGTATACAGAAATCTGAACTAAAAGGAAAATGATTCAATAGCAAATGAACTTTTGAGATAACAGAACAGAATTAAGGATACGTAAATCATCTTGTTTTTTTTTTTTCATTACTTTCCCCTATCTCTTCCTCTTTTCGCATCCACTCGTCTGAGTACTTTACACTCAACATCGCTAATACAGCTACCATCTATCAGAGAAATAGTGTGGCAGAACGCTTAATCCAAACGAAAGCCAATACAACTCTTAACAAAGGAAAGGTGCAACAGTCGTAGTAGAAAAGATAGTGAAGCAACAATCACCGAAATAATCATACAGCATTCTCAACACACCTTGATCGAGTGCGTTTGAACCCGGATCCTTCCTAAACGATTATCTCACAACTGCCAATAATGCACCCTTCTCCTTCACCTCACTCCTACCTTCAACGAAACAGAACGAACCGGGCGGTACGTGGCCGATGGGATAACATCCTTCATGCACGACGACAAAGCAGTTCGAACACCGAAATAGACGATCCTCTGATCCTTCATTGTCCTTCACATGGTAGAGCTCGGGATCAACCTTCGCATAGTGATAACGCTTTATCACACGGTGAGAGCTGCAATCACGAAAAAGAACATAACAAAATCCCATACATCTCGTCCTCAGGTTGAAGCTATGACAAGTGCGATTCGTCGATCCCCCATATCGGTACATAAGAAATTTTTTTATTCACTGGCACTTAATTTACCCAGAAAACAAGTAATAAAAAACTATGAGACAAACCTCATACGTTCCTAGAAGCAAACTTTGTAAAAATTAGTTTCAAAATCAAAAATATCGCCGCAATTAAGTTGAAGAATTCAACTTTTAAGCGAAATTGAAGTAATGAAGGAAAAGTGTAAGCGAGATAAATAGTGAAGAAGAAACTAACGCAGTCGGCAACGTTTTGCGCCTTTCCATAAGCGGTTTCGGCACAAAATACTGGCATATAGCACAATGTGGCGATTCGCATGCCCGACGATTGTTGAATTCCTTTTCTGCATATAGATTTACCGGCAAATTTGACCACAGATCGCGCACCTGAACATAATACCAATAGTTTTCAAACACTTTCATAAATTCTGATCTTAAAGTATCTGAGTCGGTAAAGCACCTGGCAACAGAAAAAAAAAATGTAAAAAAAATGTCTCCTGTTAGCTAAGTGCATTTTCCAGGATTCCATCAACGTCACAATAAACAACCATCCCATTATAGCGTTGACAGTACGCATATTATCGGTAACTGTATTAAAATCGTTGGGAAACTTCCACGCAAAGATTCATAACATCAATGTGGTACTCGAAGATAGGCGGCACTCTACAGCTCCACGAGCCTGAGAATTTCATCACGAACTTTAGCAAAACACCTTTTGCAACGAATCTTGAAGTTTAGAAAAGAGTTAGTGGAAGAAGTAAAAAAGAAGACGCTAGACTCACCCTAAAACTCTTACTTTCCCCAGAAATGGGCGAAACCATAGAAAAAACCCCTCCCTGCCTTTGTACTGAAATCAAAGAGTACCGCTTTGAGGAACATCTTAATCCGTCCCTCCCCATCCAGTCCCTCCCCCCCCCCATCTCTCCTACATTCAACGCGTGAGACGATCAAACATATTCCCCGATATTTCCATCACTGTTTAGATGTATGCTATTCACATAAAGGTATTACCCACTTGGCTAAATTTCAATAACAGTTCGTTTACGATGGAAATCGCCAATGAGAAAAAAAGACCCATTTATATAATTGAGCCAACTGGTATGAATGCACACAAAGTTTCTTTCGAACGTTTTTAAGGCTCGGATCACAATGCTACAACAGTAAACCTGAGACGCAAGGACCATTAACGACTCACCTCCTTTTTCCACCTGTTGTTAGCGATCATGTCCACCAGAGTACCCACATCGTTCGTCGTTTCCATCATCTCTGAAACGCCGTACATCAACACTAAATAACGACCACCGCTCATCAATTAAAAAAGAAAAAACATTGCTTTTTCCTAAAATCGTGACTGTCACTTATGGAACCTTCCCAACTTTGTAATGTTTTGCGGAAAACAGGAACCAGGTGTTAATGACTACTTCCAAACAACGATTAAGAACGCTCTAGCACAATGCGAAACGTTTTAATGTAGCCCACTGAATGCGTTTCTTAGTTCAAATATGCCGACCGATCTACACTGCAAACGTGTAGCACTACCTTTGTGACTGGTTGAAGGCTTGTCATGTTATTGACCTGGCGTTTATGCTAAACGAGGAGGCCCTTACAACTTCCATCTCACCCCCCTTAGTAAATATATAAAGCAGCTTCCATGTTTCCGCGTAAAAACTGGGCGCTGAAGGAGTAAGCGCGAAGTATGCTCTGGAAAATCATTGCTTTACTCCCTCAGAAAACAAAAACCTTCAATAAAAGTGATAAGACCTGCAAGTGTTTTACTGAGCGCCTAGATTTTCCTTCTATTTTCCAAGCACCTCAGTGGTGTTAGCCGTTGGCAAAAGCGTTTCACAATGTGAGCGACACTGTAGGAGTAAATGACAGTCGATCGCAAAGACAAACAAGGACTATGCTTCATCATGCATCTTCAAAACCAAGCAACGAAACGAACAACACAACAAAGAATGTTTCACTTCTATGAACCTGTGCCTACTCAGACCCACACTATTCTACTCTTTCACCTTAGAACGATAAATTAGCTCATCTCTTCCTGTGAGTCTAGGATTCGTTCTGCAAATTAACTCAGTGACGATGACAACGGCGTACGAAGAAGATGAGTGTTTCAGATCACAAAGTCGATTGATAATTGGATATAACGGGCCGAACATAACTATCTCATGCGACAAGATGTTACAAAATTTCTTAGGATGCTTCATTTGGACCTCACAGCTTCAGGTGTCAATATAAACCAATCCTAAAAGGCCAACCGTCACATCCTGTCACTGAAACGGTACCTCAAAATATCTAAGCCCTGCCCTCTCTAGCTCCATAGGCCCGTAAACTTGCAGCCTCTAGTTAATGGTTTTAGGGATAGGTGACAAAAGCTAACCGGTATTTGGCGTTTGCTCCCCCATGTGCACGTCACCAATCAAAGGTCCACGCACACCGCCATTCTTCTCGCTGCTTCGACGTTTCTTTTTCTCAACGCCGGTTTCGTCATGAATCGGTTGCCGTTTCGATGTCGTGCTCCGTTCTAATAATTCAAAATCTCATAAATTATCCCCTCATTTTGACAGTCTTAAAAATCCAAATCGTCTAGCTTTTATTGCAACTCTTTTGATAATGTACAAAAACGCGCATGGGACGTCAGAACAGCATACTTTACGGTCATACCCTTACCGGAAAAAAGTTCCCCGGGAGCTAAACCGATCGTACAATAAGCCCAATATTACCGCCCGCGATAAGAGGATCTGTTGTACTAGAGCTGGATTTTTTAAACTATACTATGCACTCGTTTCACTACTACAGCACAATTCCCCGTTCGGCAATGAAGCCGCACAAGCGACATATTAAATGACCCTAGAGTGAAGAGAAACATCATAGAATCGTACGGTTGTCATAGAATTTGCGAGAACAGTCAAGAAACACGCATGAAGGATGAAAAAGGGAATAGCAGCACGGCTGCTAAAAGACCTGAGAGCATAACAAAGATTTTCTACATTATACAAGAGGGGAACCCGAAGTACCGAACATCGATGCCGATCGACCCGACCTCCAGGAAGCCTGCATTACGCCTCTGTCCACAGTACCCGACGGTCTATCCTACGTTAAAAAACCCATACCTTTGCCTCGAAAAAAAAAACTGAATTAAACCAAAAGAAAATGTAAATTTAAGAAAAAACCAACTTTTCTCTTTGACAATTCGCTCGCCGTACCAATACTGGTGCCATTCTTCGTATTCATCGGGGCGAAACGCCTTCATGAATGGGCGCATATCGATTTCAACGCTGTCAGGGCGGCATGCACAGACCATCGCATTCTTGCCTAAATTAATAAATTAACCAGTGACTAAGTTAATAATTCTCTAGATTACCTATTTCACTCGTCCGTCTAAATATTACCTACTTTACTCGCCCTTCTAAATAGTCGAGGCTACATCATCATCATCTCTTCAAAGATGGGGAGAGGGTACGGAGAAGGAAGACTCGGCCGTTTCAAAAACTTTTGAGGCAGAGTATATTCGAGAATGAACTCCGGCAGGGCAAATTGGGAGAAAAATAGTGAGGTTATTGCTCGATGTTTACTTTTTAGTCTAATTTACTCACGTGAATGATTACTGCATCGCCTTACCGAACTTCTCACTGAATAAGTTTTGGGATAGGGAACACCCACCAGCTTAAGTAGAAGAGTGAAACAGTTTCATGAAGATCTTACAAGCCAGGTTTCACGTCCTAAAGACAAGAAAAGAGGAGTCGAGGGAGGAGGGGGCAATAAAATGTGTGATGATGCATCAAACGAACGGATTAATCAGATACCTGGAAGGTGGTCGAGCTTCAATACAACATAAGTATTTGTTTAAACAAGGAGGAAGAACTTTCTAAGAAAGAAGCTACCTCGCCGCATCCTTACATTGCAGTAGTGAAGGCGGCATCATCATCGGAATTAAAACTATTTTTTCTCAATTCTGGCGACGAATACCTATGAACAACCAACCCATTCCGAACACCACAGAATACTAAACTTTGAAAACCATCCGTAATCCATAACATGATCACTTAATAAGCTCCACCTTCGCGGAATGCATCTCAAGAGAAATGCGAAGAAACGTTAAAAAAAAGAAACTAACCAAAATCAATCCAACGATCTGAGGCGAAGTTCGTCGATTCGGCACAATTATAACCCATATTGAAGCCCATATGATAGCCCTGCAAGGAAAAATCCAAAAATTAGCTACTCACAATTAACTTCGCATTTACTCCACTTCAGTGGCGCACCTGCGCAAAAGTACCGTTCGACGGTAGAAACGCATCATTCGACCCCCATTCACTGCACATTACCTTATTCATGACATCTGCATATTGCATATATTGGTTTTTATAAAATGAAGACTACAAAGCGAATAATTCTGTAGGCTTTTTCAGCTCGAATTGAGGTTTAACTGTAAAGTACTTTGGTAGCTGCAAATATTTTCTGCAATAATATGGCAACTGTATTTACATAAATAATTCACTGCGCAGCCAAGCAACTAGCTATACATCAAGAATGAACACACTATAAACAACGGATCGAAGAATATGCACAAAGCGATCAGTTTTAAATTTAAAATCCGAAAGGAAAACATTGCATCTTCAACTGATATTTTAATCAAAAATCGAAACCTCGTAGGGATCGGCGAATTGTGCACGAGTGTATATACGTGGATATATATATATATATATATATATATATATATATATATATATATATATATATATAAAGCTTTAGAAAGGTAACTAACCCTTGGAAAAGTGATGATGAATTCGTTGGCATATTGTACCATTGTGCCAAAGTGGATGTTGTTCCTCCTGAGCACCTGAGGTGAGATCAAGAAGTTCTTGTGCCGCATAAACGACTTGCATGATTTGGCCGCCGTCGGAAAACTCTGTGCCGCTAAACGTTCAAAACGACTCGTCGATTCGGTTGCTATTGCATACCAAAACTGCAATATTTCTACATCATATCAACAAGAAACACCCTCCCGAAGATAACGGAAATTATGTGCGCTCCTTTGCGCACAAAGTTCCCGTCAACAAGTAAACAAAATAATTAAGTATTGTATAAAAATTCAATTAGCGATAAGTACCTGAACATTCAACTCATCCCAACTATTCCAATATAAGACTCCCATTCAGACAAGCATGATCTTCCCGGGAAATGAAAGCCTCTCCACATATACTCACTTAAAAACTCGAAATCAAAGTGGATGTGACACGGTATCAAATCCTTTTCTGGTCTACCGGCCTAGGATGCACAATTAATGAGTGTAAAGACTCCTGTCAGGATAAATATACTACCCCCCCCCCCCGCAATTCTTGCGGAATTTCACGACTGATTACTTTCGGCCGAATGTTGTCGTTTACTGATTTTACAGCTCTCAAGAAGGGAACAAAAAAATGTTGAAAATGCTGAAATTTTTGTACTACAGGATTAGTTTGCTTTCGCATCGGTGAGATTTCTTTTGATGGTAACTCTTTCTTCCTAATAGCTGCTAGGAATAAAAGCCCTTGCATCCCTCGTTAATGGCATAGAGATCACCTCCATTTCTGGGACCTCTGCATGCAATACAAATACACAGAGATGATCAGGAAAATAACCAACAGCAGTTGATAAGTCAGTTTTCTTGCTTACAATCAGGCTGACGAATTTCTTCCGTTTCAGGATTTGTGTCCTGAAACCGAAACAAAATGCCTTATAATGTCGGCCAACATGACTCCGCTTCCGCCGATATAGGCTGTCACCATTTCGTATTGCTCTCCTATAGGTTTTAGCCCATGGTAAAAGGAAACACCTGCCCCCAACCCTCCCACCCCCCTTCCCCTGCTCCCAATCGAAAACTCGGGAAGTGTCAGGTGCAGAAAGGCGCTACAATTCAGTCCATCATATCGGAATACTACGGCAGAGAAATCTGCAGAAAGATCGCTAAATAATATAAAAATGCGTATTAAATTTGATGGAGCATTCATGCAAAACCCTCTGTGAAATAATGCGAACTATCATCACGTCACTAAACAATAGCATAAACAACACCAAAGCCCAATGTGACCGTTGCAGACGCCAAAATAATATTACCTTCGGCTCACCGAAATGAACGTAGTTGATTGAATAGAGGTCCATATCTTCAGTATGCCACGGAAAGGTCGTCTTCCACATCCCGAAATATAGATAAACGGTATTCACACCTTTGATTTTCACCTGAAAATACAAGCGGTTGACGAAAACGATCCAAAATTTTACAAGCAGCTTTCCCCTATCTTCAGAATTGTCGCTAAAAATCTAGCTTCTTGAAAACGGCAATAAACTGCACGCTATTCAAAGCAATCAACAATCCTGATAAGAAAATATAAGCACTTAGAGGTTTAATTCGTCACATCTACAATCGATTGCTCGAATCAAGGAACGCATAAAAATGAATTGTGAAAGATGCAGGAGACGAATAACGCAAACACTGGCTGCGATCGGATAAAACAGGTTGCAGATTTGAAGGACTCACAAGATAACGCCGCGATGGGAATTGATTTAAAGAATTCATCACTGTTACTCCACAGGAAATGATTTCCGGTTGCCATGGGGAAAAACGAGCTATTTAAACTGATCGGACAGTTCCGGCATGAAATCGAAAATTTTAAACCAATTGGCAACTTCTGCACAGAAGACGAGCTCCTAAATCTTCTCATGCCTTCGAAAAGAAGGCAAATCTATTAAAACTGATAAAAACTTTATCAAAATAGCTATTGGCACAAGGCGGGGTTGACTGCTTTCCTATATTTTTTTTTCAGGTGTGACCACTAACGAACGGTCGATATTTCTGATACCGATAGAAATCTCACCCACATTACATCTTTGGCCGTTATTTTTTGCAACCTCGGCTTCGACGAAATGCGCCTTTGAAAATTTCAGAAAACCATTCCTCAGACAAATTTTTGAGCAAGTCATACCGCCTTGATTGTAATCGGAAACTGCTAGCACACCTCCACATCATCCCCTTTTTACTGCCGCAAATAATCCAACATTTGGACATGTCTTTTCCTCTGCTTCCACTAACTTCCGCAGAAACGAGAAAAGATGGCCTCTTCATTCGTCTTTTTAACACCTAAGGCATTCAGTGGCTCATTTTCGCGCTTTGTGCTGTTATGGGTTTTCGGGAGTCTCTGCTTCTGAAATACTCCCAAAACCCCTTGTTCCAACCCGAATATGTTGCAGCAAATTCACCAAATTGAGGGGCATTTCATCACTACAAGAAGCAAGCTGTGTGAAGCCGCTTTCCCCTCATCCTACTTTCGCCCGCCCTGGCTGAAAAGCATGAGAACATCTTAGCCCATTCATTTGACCGACAAGTCTTTGGTTTGCGTGGAGGACCCTTCCATCCTACCTATGGTTTATAGTCTTCGGAATATCACAGAGATAACCGACTTCGTAAGAAAAAGCGACGTGAACTTTGGCCAGCGTTTGTGGCAGCAAAAATTACGCGTGTTGTGATTATTTCCTCAATCCTTTTCAAAACTAGCCATTTCACTTTCAATGTACCAAACAATGCCTTCCCATTAGCTTTTTTGAAAAAAAAAATTAACTTAGAAGAAGTTACTCCCGACAGTGAACGTGAAATACATACGCCTGATTCGTTGAGCATGTCTAGAACGGTGCCCAGATGATTCATGTTAAATTCATTAAGGTCGGGATCACAAATCGATCCTGGCGTATCGGCACCATAAATTGGCTCACCCTGCAGCACTGTCTTCCAATAATGTCTGAAAGCAATGTTGTATGAACGTCACCATCGAAGCTTTCAGATCTTTTCAACCAACAATCCGCCTAAAACGATTACGATAAGCACTTTATCGCCTCCAATGTATGCTGACTTTCAAGAGCTGCGGACCTCACAAACGCTTCTCCCTAGTAGCAAGCTTTGCCTCACTCTTACCCTTCACCCCGCTCTACTCTATAAATCTTCTACCACCAATGTCACTCTTTGCAGAATCACCTCATGTTTTCCTCTTGAAGGTTCAGAAATGGCACGCTCCCACGATACTCTCGGTATATTTCTTCTCTCTCTTCCTCGCCTTCGAATATGCGCAGATTTTGAAAATGTGAGAGACATAAACTCCGGTACTTATAGATAGGGAAATCTAGCATGTCATCAGATAGGCGCCTCACAACAAAGCAGCTGAGTTGCAAGAAGTTTGTTTACGAGCACTGTGTCATGAGAGCCATTTGCCATCATGTCACCCATCAGCTTTGATCATTTTAGATCGATTCGCATATTGCATATATTTGTGAAGGGTGACAACTTCTAAACGATAAGTTGTCCTCCCGATGGTGATTAGATGATGGAGAGTTTTGCGATAACGATTTAAGAGGAATGAAATGATATGAAACGTAGAACGAATAAATGATTCCAAAACAAATGGATGCAGGCAGTAATAAATATAAATAACTAAAATCTTACTTCTCAACGTCTTCAGGCGGAAGTTTCCCTTTTGGGAATCGCATTTTGTTGGCCAGTACTCGGAATTCCTTGACCGTCATTGATCTACGGTACAACTTGTTCGTCTTACAGTAGACTCCCGCGTGTCCTTCCACTTTTTCTTTAACCGGTCTAAATTGTGAGCTTTACAACCATATTAAGCAAGTGAAATCGCAATAGCTAAATTAACATCTATTAAACTCTCATGTACTCGAGAAACGCCTCTATTGGAATAATTCGTTCTATGAAAAGCTGTAAAAAGGTTTTCTCAACCTGACCATTTCAGAATGAAAGCAGAATCACCGGACAATAACTGCAGGCTACTGCAGGCATCGAAGAAGATGGTTTTGTTATATGAAAAATTTTGACTTTTAAAAGAACAGAAAATGTGTATTCTCACCAGAAATAATATTGGGGAAATTCCGCAATATCTCAGTGAAGAAAATCACTTTGATAAACCATCAAGACTTCCTCTGACAAACTTTGCAGCCCATCTTCCTATCTATTCTTTGCCTTCATCGAAGTTTTCACCGGTCATCTCTTACAGCCCTCTTTATGGCCAACTCACAAGCTCTTTCCATATAGTTAGTTCTAGTGGTCGTTATAGCTTTTGTCAATCATTTAAGACGTTCGGACGAAGCATTTCAGTCGGAATGCAACATTGCTGCAGCAGTTACGCATATCCTCCCATAAGAAATTTAATGATAGGCCATGCGGCGGGACACCTTGAGATTATAATGTTAGTCAACTCTGCACAATCCCTTATGTTCCATACTTTATCAGCAACCGATTATTGTCATGTCGTTTCATATAGACTATTTTTCATTAGTGGATTTATCGGAAGCAAATCAAATTGTGAAATGATGAAAAACAAAAAGAAAAGCCGCCATAAAATAAAAAATATACTCAAAGAGGGAGCTCACTGCTCAATGACGTAGTTATCGACGTCCGAATAATCTCCAGATTGGCGAGCACAATACTCCGGGGGAGGCACAATCTGCAACGAGTACTCTGTGATGCAAATAAGATCTCAAACTACTCTTGAAGCTTCCTTTCAACAATTTCATCAATGCATGCAAAGCTCTGCGCTAATCCCAGCGGCATTTTAGCGAAGTCCGTTTGGATCTTGGATCAGATCTAGTCTACTGGAAATTGTCAATAATCACGATGAGAAGGAAACTGAAATGGTTGAATGAATTTTAGATAAAAAGAAAGAGACTGCCTTATTTACTTGAACGAAACTCTTTAAATATAACTTCCTCTCAACAGATGCGAAAAACGGATGCTTCCTATTGAATATACATCTAATTGTAAGATCACCTTGAATTTCAGTTATGCAGAACATTGGCTAAAATCTTGTGTACTAATCTGCCTATATCAATATGCAAATGCTCACCGATCGGCTGCAACCACTTGCATCAGCAACGAAATACTCACTTACCACCTGTTGTTTTTGGTATCATCACACATAATTTTTAATCCGTTTTGTAAAATTCTCTGCTATTTAACTCAAAAGGTTTTCAATACACCTTTCTCGTTATAAATCAAGGAAAACCGCCTGGCTTCGTCCATCGAAAAAGTGATATTAATTGCGTCAAAGATTCCAGTCCTTTCAGTACTCCCCAGAAATTGAATCATTTGAAGTTTAACTCCACATGGATGCATAAAAACAGTTTGTATATACCTCGCTTCAAATAATTCAAAATCAGATGATTCCAAAAACTGCCAACCAGGACCTGATCCGCCTCGTAAAATGCGCCACCTCAAAATACAATATTTGGGAAATACTATCCTGTACACAATAAACTTCGAAAAGATCCGAAAATTATTAATGATCACACCTTCAACATGAGCCTCTTTGATATCTTCAGCTATACGTACCTTAAATTACCCAACACTCTGAAAACACATGATCTGGACATATGAAAGGTCAGATATATGGAAAGAACAAAAGTGCTTTTATTAAGCTTTAAGCGAGCTCACCTTCGCTATTCCACACGTGAGGTGGGCATGATGCTGTTGTTCCACTTTCCTTAGAAAAGCGGGAAAGTCACGCATTTCCTCCAGCGATGGATAGAAGACAGGCACCTGCACGGTGCCTGTTGAGGTGAAATGGCGGCGACCTGGGATACTGCTGGTACTCGCCACCTCCATCTCTTGAAAATTGATCACCTTGAGACAAACATCTAAAAAGCGCATATATTACTGAAACTCGTGACCCGAATTTTGCACGGCGCAAACTTCGAAATTCAAAAGAAACGTAATATTACAACCGGAAAATAAGCCTCCGACAAGATGTGAGCCAGGATTCCCAAATGGATTTGAGAAAGCCGAACTATGGGATCCCCAAAATCCCCCTCCCCCTCTCCTCAAAAAAAAAAAAGTTGGAATCATCGAAAAATGTCAGAAATTCGCATCCTCTCCGCTTCAAAACTTTTCACTTGCCAACATACGCGCACTGTCATATATCACAAAACGTATTATCATATATTTCTATTCTATATTTGTAAATATGCAATGCGAGTATAAAGGTCATAGCCGACTTGCTCAACAATCCATCAGAACAGTAGACACATGAAAGTAGACTGCGCTAGCGCAAGATAAAACGAGTCCAACATTATCAATTTGCCGCTTTGTTAGCCAACATCTGAATTGCACAATGTTATTTTGGTACTTTGCCTACTTTCATAATTAACGCACATGGCACACTAACGATTCCAGTAAAAAGCCACAAATTGAACAACAAGGAAAAATATTTTCCCAACTAGTTGAAAACTCATTCGTTCTCGCTTTCTAAGAAGTGGCATAAATTTATAAACGTTTACATCGAAAATCATGTTAAAGTACTTTTATTTTCTACTATATGAACGATCCTGTGATGCATCCGCGATATTACATTAAGTGAGGAATGACCGCAGTGACTATCGAATTATGAAAATCATCACGGTAATTATAGGCTGATTTCTATTTTGCATCAAGTGATCTGACATATTGCTAAACGTTGATATTAAAATAACTTAACGAAACATCGAAACGAAGCAACACTGCGCAACTCATTTCAGTTATTATGTCAAGTTGAACCGGCTCGAACTCAAATCTTATCTGATATTATAACATATAGAATCGACCCCAAACGCTTCGAGCTTCTCGATTCTATGCCACATCTATACGCATATTGGGATCCCTATGCGTCTATAATTTTTAGCTCGTTGACAATTGAAACTCGAGAAATTCCTCCTTCCCGGACAGTGTCATCCTCAAGTGAATTGTTTCACGATTAATCCACCTACTCTACAAGACAGTTCAAAACACCGAAAAACGTGGAAACCGATAACATACTAAGAGCGGTCGAATGCGAACTCAAAATAAAATTTTTCATTAACAAGGTGGTATAAGCGGTATGAGTGGCAGGAGGAGCGTGCAAATAACGCTTGTTTTTTTTTTTTGGGGGGGGGGGGGGAGGGATCACTGTGACCGCCTATTTCAAGAGGTAAAGTGGCGAAAAGCGAATATTTGATCAGCACCTTTGGCACATATTCCGGTTCGTTCTATTCTATACTTTCAAATTTTCGTGCAACATGACTTCCTTTTTTCGATCTTAGTTTCCTAAAAACTGAAGCTTTCTTTGTATATCGATTCCGATTTTAAGTGGATTTCTGGTTGGCATCACCAAAGAAGCCATTAAAATGATACTAATACAATGACTGCATAATAAATGCAACTGCATCGATAACAAAAAAAAAAAAAAACGACGAAATGCGAATCACATAATTCGTAGAAAAGAAAAAAGATTAAACCAATTTAAAGGCAATATACGAACCAATACGCGCATAGATATATACATACTACGGCACAGAAGCTGAAAAAAAAAAAAAAAAACTTCAAAAATAAAACCTACTACGATGCGGAAAGCAAATAATAACAGTTGACTTGAAAATGAAGAATCATTTTACATCAATAAAAATACCGGCATTCCGATACAAGCAGCATGGATACTATATGCTAAAGCAGCATTTCAACCTCATAGTCTCAAATCCTACAGCGGTCCCGAGATCGGTGAGCTCATCTCATACAACCAGTGGAAACAATCAACACAAATAAACATTACAGAAATTGTTCACTATATATGAGGGGTTGCTATCTCATACGCCTCCTAGAGTTTCTGCTGTAGCTATTTACCACTTTGGTATGCCGCACACCATCATTGAATGATGCAACCGTTTTTCACAGCCAACTATCTATCAAACGATATGACGAGATAAAATTGACTCATGCAACAATCATGGCGATGCGATAAACAGCAAGCTGGAAATGACTGAGCCATCGACAAAGAAAAGAATAAGGAAAATGTAATAGAGAGTGTGGTTCGGAACAGGTGCAAGAAATTCTCAGCGAGCTTTTTCTGAGCATAAAAGCAACTATGAGATTTTGTTCAATCTAAAAATCTAAGGGTAGATAAATTCCACATAAGACCAATAACATAATCAAACAGGTGAAGTATATCAGAGGTGATATGCGTTTACCTGATCCCACCTATCACGCCAACCAATTTCATAAATTATTAACGAATGATAAAATATGTACAATAATGCATTCATATTTGAAGTGAACCGATCGCTCTTGAATATCCACCAGAGAAATTTTGCTTTACAGCTCAGCCAATCAAATGTGGAATCAGCCGATTGTAAAACGTCTTCCGGTACCTAAATTTGCAAGGATTTTAGTATTCGACCGGAAATGTGTATGCGCAGTTTTTTTTTGAGCAAGGTGGGGCGATGCTTTTCCATTATCTCCACTCTACGATCAACGATAATCATCGTTCAAGGTAAAACATATAGACAATGATTAGCATTAAAATGATTTACATCTCATTTTCAGTGAGTCAGAAAAACGTTCCTCGAAATCTTTCAGCAACGTTTTACCCTTAACGACAAGCAATAAATTGAGCTATGACGCACTTTTTTGCCTTTAAGGCCGGATTTAATAATTGAAACACCTCGTCCCCCCTCAACCCCCTAAAGATTATTGCATACCCGTTAGGTATAGACCGCAAAACAGAACAGATGCATCAAGAAAAGAACGCACCGCCGCGTCGTCGATAAAATCGAAACAACACAACGCAAAGTGTAGAGACGGATAGTGAGATGACGAGAGAGTATTGCGAGAGACAAAAATAAACGGCACACGCGGCATGCGTTCGTTGATGCGTATTGCACGCGTCGCACTCCTGACCATCGCAAGGTTGGCAGCAAGCCAACGGCGGTTTCTGCTTTTGTGATCTGTGGGAGATAGTATGGGTAAGATTACTGTACTGGGTGAGAGAGAATGACGAATATTGGTAGGCAGGTTTAGTTCTGCGGAATGGATACTTATTTGTCCTCATAGTCAAAGAGATACTGCAACGAAGGGTCTTGAGAATTTCTGGGAAAAAAATGAAAATTGATACTGTACTCCATTGTTTATAAGATGCTCTCTCTAAACCTCTTCGAAAATAGATCAACGTTCAGCTGTGAAAACCATGATCCCCTTGATCTTCGAAGTACAAGATACACCTTAAAGAGCAGGTTTCCATAAGTAGATGAATATATCTGCTATCCGTATATTCTTCATCTGTATGCAATCTTCGACATATCACTGCACAACATTCTGTTATTTATTGAAGTCCCTCACGATTCAAAATCTAGCTGAGCCTTGCTCATACCAAACAATATAATAAAAATTACACGAAAATGGAATAAATCTCTAATGGGTATAACTGCTACAGAAACAAATATATGAAAAAAAAAAAGAGTTATTAATGAAATTTTCTTTCACCCCATATTTCACCTATTAATTTCGCTTTTATTTACAGCAAACAAGACGGGTGTTAATATTCTTTTTTAATGGCTCATCGGACGCTAAAATTTTTGAAAACATCACTATCTTTCTATAACAGCAAATCAAATATCGTGTTAAAATAACCCGACCTTCATTAGAGGATGCACTCACAAATATTTCAGTTTCCCATCCACTCCAGTCAACGTCCGGTTCGCCAAAAAGTGTTGCACGGCAAAAAGTTTTGTAATGTTCTACGAGCTTGGACTTCTGAATCGTCATCGTCTTCACATTACAACTGCTCTTGCGCAGAGAACCCCGAGGTGTCTAATGTCCGTTCACCACACGCTTTTCGCATATTTTGTTTCTTTTTCTTGTCGTTGTTTCCGCTTCCGTTCTCCTATCTTTGTGCTCATATTCATCCACCCTTATTATGTTGTTCAACTTCGAGGCGTTGAAGACTTTGAAAAATAGGCATCGCATTGTTTTCGATATTGCTACTGTTGAGGCCTCACGGTTAAAATTCTTCTTCTGCACCACTTTTGTCTCTCAAATGCGTCAAAACGTGTTCTCCCATATGGGAGCACTGAAATGAAGCGGTATGCCGATGTGGGTGGTCTCCGCATCCTTGCTCGTTTTCCATCGCGTGCAGGGTTGCCGTTCGCTTCGTTCTTGCTTCAACTACAAATGTTTCCCATCACGATTTGTGCTCATTTCGCAAATTTCCAACATACAATGTTGAGGAAACTAATGAATAAGCCTAGAGTAGAAGCATCTTCATTTACAGTTGCACTTCGAGCACTTTACTACAGAATTCGTAATTTATCTCGATGACTGTTTGTTCACTAAATTAAGCACCTTTTATTCATTGGAACAATTATTTCTCACAGATCTATTCAATTCATCATAAAAAGATTTTTTAGCAGACGAATATTTTTTCGTTTTGACTCAATAATAATTCTTTAGGTATAAGAAAATTGTTCGTAAGTTCTTCTTCGAAAAAATTCCAAGTAAAATAACAAAGAAATGTTTCATCTACTTTTTAAAGCTACTTTCATTTGCATCAATAAATTTGCTCTAATTGATCCATCTTGAAAAGTGTAAAGGTTATATCACCTTTTAAGAAATAACGAATGTCCTAAACTGCCACTCAGATATCTTGAAGCCCATTGCAATGAAATGAACAACAATAATTTTTTTTTTCAGCAAAAATGCCCAGAAGAACTGCTTATTAGTTAAAGATCCTAATATTTCTAAGAATTGCTGCCAAAGATTCATTAGAGAAAAAGCAGAAATTTAGAAATTTGAGTTTGGATGAATCTAAAGTTTGGGTGAACGTCACTTTAAAAAAGACGAATTTTAGTTATGGCCCTGAAATTTTCGAGAAGTGCCTGAAAACTTATTCCAAGTAAATATGAATACTAGTAGTTGATAGAAATTCCTTTAGTCAATCGAAGCTGGAGCATTTTCCCATAATTATAGGCCAAAAAAAATCTGACGTTACAGTTAACCCATGCACAATCTTGTAGCGCATATTTCATAGCGGTATGCATTTGAGCCGCTCACTATTTAACTATAACTACTTACCAACATGCATGATGCATTCATGCACTCACACTATAAAATATAAAATGATAGGTACTACAGGCGCTGATGGGTGGTCCATGTACTAATTGATAATGATTTACTAAATGATATGTGCACTCAAGGAACGTGTGCGGCTCAGAATTGTTCCTTGTTTAAATATGAGTAGCTTAAATGTGTAATAAAGCGTAAAAACTATTGACGGAAATTGGCGTAATGCGGTAACATTAAATTAGACAAGTTGCTCTTTGATAGCAAGTTGAGTGAGCGAACGTCTCCCTAAGCGAAACTAATAGAAATGTATCTCAAACCGAATCATCATTGCCTGCATCTTTATTATGAGATTAAGCTGCAAGAAGGTTGACATTTCAGGCATTTTTTGATCATAAAAGGTAATGGGAGCTTATTTGGCCCATGCCAACTTTGCCAAGTGAAAGAATTCAGTTAGATGAGAATCGCTTAAGCATTATCGAAACTTGTCTGCTACACGACTAAGCATAATGAAAAATACATCGACATATGTTACCTCAATGACGACTACTATACTGTTGTTTACATCTCGAAGATAGTACGATGCCTGTGACTCAAACTTCGAGTCCGGTGAAGCCGAAAATTCAAGCCGTGGGCTCCGATTTTGTCAAGAGGAGAGATGACTTCTGCCGATTCTGAACCCTTCGTTTCTAAGCATCATTACCGTGTGCAGAAGATCTCGGACCTAAGTAATCTCAAACGCGACTTCGAGAACTATCGGCATTAGGTATGCAGCGACATGGAAGCTTCCGAGTGCGTATTACACCCGATTTCATGGGCGTTTTTTGTACCATCAGTCGCCAAGTGCTTTCACGGCGACTGCTTTCAAAACCGTCAAAAAGCGACCTATTTGTTCAATATTCCAGCATGATACACCGAACTACCTTCACTATCATCCAGAAAATCCCGTTCAAACGATTACGGTAGCCCTCTTTGATACTCGATGTAACTCCCACATTAATCGGTTTTCTTTTCAGCATTAATCCGTTTTAGCAAGAATGAGTTTCCAAGACGGATTTTCGGAGCATACTACAGGGTAACGAGCAATCGTTGGAAGCAGTGCGAGGTGACCTCTCACCTTATGTGGCTATTACCTGTTTTCCGATGGATTTAAAACGTTGCTTGTTACCGCCCGAACTGCAACTTGTTACCGTTCCTGTGAAGGTATTCAAACCTTTGCAAGCCAACTTAAACTGATTCATCCAGTTAGCCGTGCCTACGATACACGCACTTTTCATTTCATAAGCATTCTAGCCTCCTCAAATCCGCATATTTCAACCTTTTCTGTGCGCTTTGCCTGGATATATTATACTAATGAATTACATTCTGCGTGCTGAGAAAATAAAATCCACCTCATTCTTTTCGATCACCTCAGTTTTCAAAAGAAAAGTGCAAACGTTTTTCTCGCCTCTGCTCGATTCTTTATTACAGAATTTTCCTGCCCTATATTAATACACTAATTCTCTCATGCAACTGAACCCCTATAAAACAGTTAGTCGTATGCACACAAATGTCCTATATTCTCGTATCTTAGAATTGGTAATGCATTTTCATGCTAAATATGTAACTAATGGTAATGCCTAAATATTGATCGTCCAATAATCGCATCTGAGTTTAGTGAAACAGTTAAATGACGTTGATGGTTTTCTGCATGTATTCATCAAATACGAAGAGATATGAAGTTATCCTTCGACATTAAAACGGCGATTAGTGCGTTTGTACACAAATTTCGCATCCGCATTGTGAGCGTTGCCGTGGAGTTGAATGCCTTAATAACATACTGGGTAAGAATAAACCCAGTTCCCATGATCTCACTTCTTTTCTGTAATTTTAATGTTCCAGAGCTCAAATGATTTGGCGATCACTTGCAACTTTGCGGCATCTCTATTCCAAGCGTGTGAGCAAGTACGTTTTCCTTCGCCGATGCGATCACAACGCGCTGCGTGCACGCAGGTCACTTTGCGCGCGCTATCACTCCCCATTGTTTCTTTGTTTCGCGAGGTCGGTGCTCGGCCAAAAAAGGCGCCATTGTGCTGCTTATTTCATGGTGGCATCACTCTCGCAGAATATATGCTCAAATAACGCACCAACGCTATGATCATGCACAATGCAGCGTTGACGAGCAATCTGAAATATTAGAGTAGGACGAGGTACGCACTGCTGCCACGAGTATTATATAGTAAGTTTGCAGGTAGCGACACCTGTGCGATACCTGGGCAGCATGCAGTAGACGGAGAGGATTGGGTCTCATAAAGGAAGTGGTTGGGACACTTAGCTAAGCCCAAGCCTGAAGTGATGGAATCTTTAGAAGTAACGAGGTGAAGCGTTTGCTGTCTGAAGTGAAGAAAAGAGGGTAGCAGAACTCTTGTCTACGTACTGGACGAATATACAAACGTCTAATGGTAAAAGCGATTGAATTATTCAAATATAGGCATTAGATTAACTTACATCCTTATGCCCTATACACCACAACACCCGGCACCCTTACACATCATAGCACGAACGCAGACCGTACTTTCAACTAGAAGTTGACGCATTGGGGCAATTCACGGGAACAGGCGATCCAAGTCAACATCAGCGGCACATTACGTACACTTTGGTTACGAAGAGCGAGTTATACCACCTCAGCCTGTCATTATTCCAGGCCCACAAACCACCATTCCTCACGGAAACTCTCCAACAAAAGTTGCCTCGTTTAGTGCACCGGGCAACAAATAGGCTGTATGCATAACTAATGCTGAAACCGTTCTGAGCTAACAGCACAGCTTGTCCGTCTACATATAATTTCTGCTTCCGCAGTACTTTGCAAGACGGCCATATAGTCCGACTGCAATCAAGTCCGAAGCGCAGGAGTCGACTCTTCTTATCCCTTCCTTTCCATCCCAGTGAATAGCGTAGGGCACCCACGGGATGCCGTAATGGCTACCAAATGTGGAAGACCCCGCAAGCTTAAGTACCCTCACTCCATCATGCTTCAAGTTCACTTCTAGATCACAACTACTCCCAGCAGGCACAAGTTGTCTCCTATGCTGTCCCAATCCCTCGCCCTCCCCCAACACGAAAAGCCCTTAGAGGAAGGAAGATATATCCTCTGGAACCCTCCTATAATCCCACGCGCGAAGTCATCACGCCCACTTGGTTCGGACTAACACATCCCCACGATCTGCCCGATTAATTGCCACCCCTCGGACAGAGGTCACTTCAGCGACGTGGAGGTTGTCGGAAGCACTCTTAATACAACCAGCAAGGTGCACCGCCGTGCCATAGCACGATGGCGACTGATTAGGCGAACAAAACTGTGCGCAACAACGATCAATAGGGGTGAAGTCAAGCAAAGATGAGGGCGAGACATGATGCGTCGCGCACTTAACAAGCAGCGTCCTCTGTCGCAGTCCCTCGCAAGCACGTAGCGCATACGCCTTGTTATCGTTAGTGGAAATTGTACCGGACCACATCAATCAACCGAGAGCGAATAGCAGTTTCCTAACGCTAGCTAGGTCACCGTTAACCTCCCTCCATGTCTCTTTAGGCCTCGGCAATTTTCTAGCACGTGCACCGCAGCCACATCACCAATTTGTTTTTCACTCCGGTCTTCTGTCCACTCACCGACAGTTTTCTACTTGCTCCCTCTTCTAGCCCTTTTCATTAACTTATCTGAGTGCACCCCTACAAGTTTCGGGAGAGATGAGAACGATGAGGTGCAACTTTTGGATACGATGCCAAACACAAGCATTCAATTCACAGTTTAATGTACAGACTGTACGGATACATAGATACACGCGAAGAGGTGAAGAGATCGCATGAACATCCGCGACCGAGCCGGTAATAAAACAATACGTGCGCGCACGGCCATCGAAAAACCAAAACATCGAGGTACTTGTTTTCTTCAGTATTCAACAAAAAGCACTAATCTGGGAGCAAACAACTTCGATGGTAGTAAAAACCAGCTGTCACTGGTCCCATTATTAACGTTTATTGCTCACTGATTTACTCCCAAAAGCTGGCCAAACCCCAAGCAAGTGACTCCCAAGCTTTATACATCACTAACTTTTTACCTAAGAATGCACTTTCACTGCACACTGTAGAAACTCCAACCCCGCTCCTCTCTTAAGCCCCCCCCCCCTCCCCCCTCCCAACCTAACTACGCATTCGCACTGCTCTCTTTAGAGTTTAAAAAAATTGAAAACCATTTTTGGAAGACACTTAAACCACTCCCCCAAAAAAGTAAAGTCCCTGAATGGGGAGTGGCCAGTAAACAGGATTAGGGGAAATACGTACAAGAAAAAAGATGGATCCCACACGTGAATGAAGTCATAACATACAGATTATCTTGCGAAAGAAATGAGACATGAAACGCACTCGGCGTAATAATGAAACGAACATGAATAGCAAAATACGAACAATTGTTACATGAAAGAGGGGCGGCTGACCCATTCACAGATTGGCTCACTCCTTCTTGTATGCGGCAAGGTCCCTCTCGTAACGCTTCTTGTCCTCGGCCGCCTTCTTCTCCCATTTCTGAAAATTTCCTCTTATTTAGCACATTTGCAGGGAACCACACTTTTTATTGTTTACTTACAAATATGACGCCTTTTCCAAAATGGTAACAAGGAAACAGCGGATGGAGAATGGAGATCGGTTAATTCCGACCACCAGAAGGTGACTGTTGTTCACAACTGATTCTTGTGCTGTTTACCTACCTTAACTTATGAACCAAACAGCTGCACATCCATTCTTCTTTCACCAACAGCAAGCAAACGAAAGCAATTGAGAAAGATCAAACTTACCGATACCAATTACGGCAATAGAATAAAACAACTACGACAAGAACTTACACTCTTATCAGCAAGCTTCGCCCATTCGACTCCCGCCGCCTTAGCCACATCAGCAACTCCCATGCCCGGCTTCTTCAGGCGTTCGCGATTCTCCTGCATCCAGAAGAAGAAAGCCGACATCGCACGCTTCGGTGCATTCGGGTCCTTAACCTTCTTACTACCTGAACCGGATGCCTTCTTCGCTTTCGCCATTGTACTAATAAGCAATGAGTTGAAAACGATCTGCAATAAACCAAAAATCAAATGCATCCGCATTCATAAAAGATGGTGTCGCAAAGTTGCGCAACATATGCACAAAATAAACTACGCAAAATCCCAAAATATGAGCTAAGCTTTAACTCAGCGCTAAAAAAACCACTTGAGAGATGTTTACGCAACGACCTCCACACGAACGGCATAGAGTGCAGAAGAGAAGGATGGAGTTCGCAACAGGATCTCCACCGAGGTAACGAGTTAATGTTTCTGATTCTGAATTTATGAAACACCTTCATTCGACTAGTTACTAAGAAACTTTCAGCATTCCCATCAAAATGATGCACAACCCAAAAGTAATGGAAGCTGCTTTTGCATAACCTATATCATCACATCGCTGATTTTAATAAAACCTACTTGCGTCAATCAATTCCCACCGTGAAAGTCACATTTTCAGTTTTATTTCATCCTGCTTCAAATATCCACTCATAAATAAATTCACTTGCATAACGATGGAAGATTCATAGAGCCGAATTATTCTTCATCGAATTATCGACCGGAGTTGGATAATTTATAAAAAATTTACCTATTTAACAATAGCTTACTCAACGTAAAACTGCTAAGATAAATAAAAGAAACCGATAAATAAAATAAGCAAAGATGTAATAGGAAATCGTAAGCGATGCACAACTATTAGAACCCATATAAGAGACGAGAAGAGGCGAATGCTGCCGCGTGGCCTATCAACTGCTCGTGTTGCGAGTGAGTGAAGGCAACGAGCACCCAACGCCGTTGTTATTGAGGCGGACCCCAACGCCTCTTCAACGCAACACTGCAACGCGTTTGCCCCTAGTCGTTGCACACTGCTCACAATCAATAGTGTAAACAAGAGAGCGCTTGAAAGCGCGCCAATCCCTTATTCAGGCAATTGTGCCGCCTAAATACACACGCCTTTTGCGTGCAAGCGTTGCGTTCGCAATGACTATCACAGCGTTTATGATCGTATGGGGGGCATTTTGGAGGCATGAATTAGTGTTCGGACTGCATCGTCATCCCTACCAATTCAACCGTCGGGACCTTTACGGGAAGATGGTTCTTAGTTTTGGATGGTGAGGGGGGTAAGGGGTGTGCGCGTTCCAAAAATCTTTAGCCATCACGGATTTCTTTAAACCGGTCCTTACGAGGTCAAGTCATAGGAATGTAAGGAAACTGCATGAGGGAGTTTGTTCGAATATGATGTGCTATATTCAGATGTGATCCTTAAGTGTTGTCAAAAAAAAGAGAAAGGTTACGGTTGCAGGGCCTCAACACAGAGGTGTTACGAAGATATTCACCTATATAGTCAAAGAAAGTGGACGATACCTATAATCAAAAGTCAGAAAAAAAAACAGAAAAAAAACATAGAAGCAAAAATTCCCATTAAAAAATTGGACAAAAAAAACTCTAGAATATAGTCGTTTCTAAGAGCTCCGCTAGAAAACATCAAATCACATAAAAAAACAAAGTTATCAATAACTGCAATTGAATAAAAGAAGGAAGAATACCCAAATTACTATAATCACGACTATCCTGCTGATCCAAAGAACAATGAATTAGATAAGCCACCTGCATAAAAAGACAGCTTTTAAAAAAGGATAGCTCAACAAATGAATAAATGAAATAAAATTTAAACCAATATCTATTGTAAGCATAGAAAACCCCATTTGAGACAAACTACTTAAAGCTAAAACTTTCTTCAAATCTTCCTCCACCACAGCCGCCATCCTAGAAGGGAATGCAGTAAAAATAACTATAACCATAACAATCACAGTTACGCCCTTATTAAGAACCATTTTAGAAAAATTTACAACTAAAACCAAATCCACTGTAACTAAAGTACTTCTATGCACAAGAGACCTAAAAGGCGTATGCGCCCTCATAGCCTTAGACAATCATACTCTTAGTAAAAGGAAACTAGGGCCCTCTTAGTAAAAGACGCCAACAAAAGCATCAGAGACGACAATCAACAAAATATTGATAATCTCAAAAAATAATACCCACTAAGAATCGCCCTAGAAAAAAAAAACAAAAAGAAAAAAATCACCCAAACGATTAGTCAAAATAGTATTAAAAAATCATTAAAATAGCATGAGCAGTAATAAAAGAATTATACAACTGACCCCTATCTAAAAGAAGACCAGGTTTAGCCAACCCCAAAAGAATCACCGAAGACAACCTAGTACCATCCATACCAGATCACGAACCAAAAAAAAAAAAAAAATACAAAGTACCAATATCTTTATGATTTGACCTCTCCAACCAAATAGAAAACCAACCTTGATATTTTGCAAAATTTACCCAATTAAAACTATCTCATTCAAATTCTCAAAATTCAATCATTAAAAATCAACATTTTTAGCAAATTACCTAAAAAAAATAACGAAGAAGAACCCTCGTTAGAATCTAAACTATGTATTTTTTTTTATCTAGAAAAAAAAATATTCAAAAAATGTTGTACATCATAAAGACCAAAGGAAGAGCAAACCGGACATTCTAGATTCTAAAATTCACATAACTCTTACCTACAACAGACTTAGTTAAAAAATAAATAGAATAATAAAAAACCGATAAAAAGATAAACAAACAGCAACCAGAAACTAAATTTTATAACACCTAAAGATGAAGAAATAATAATAATCTCAGACACGAAAGATAAAAACGGCGAGGTACCCCCCTATTAGACAAAAATACCACAGCAAAAATAAGCGCCATAATTACATTGGAGCTAAAAAATCCCCTCATACAGGTAGAACATACGACCATCAGAAATATGGTAAAATTCCCCCACAAGATAAAACATGTGTATGCGTAGTTATGTATATACATAAATAAATAAATATATATATATATATATATATATATATATATATATATATATATATATATATATATATATATACGTACTTATACGCACATACTATATCTGTATATACGCATATCTGCGGCGGACCTCTTCTCTACATTAAAGCCGGGGCTATCTACTTAACACCAAAAACAAGTAAACTACCTAAAAATGTGCTATCACAAACTCCATTTTTTTCGACAGAAGCTTCAGATTTGATTACAGAAACACTCCAAATTATAAAAAAATTAAAGATGAATTTCTCTAAATGAAAATTCTTGATAGTCCCCACCTGCATAGGCCATACAATAATTCAAGAAAAAACTATCCCTGTAGTCCTATTTTTCCTCTTCAATTCAATCTTTGCGAGCAAAAAGGAGTATCAGTATTTCATCAGCACTGTGAAGCAATAATTAGCACGAAATTCACGAACTACTATTGTCAATTCACTATGATTTCTTAAATTAATATGGTTTTAATTACTCAATAAATTATCACTGTATTACGTTACGTTTCACCATCAAAGAAGTTTCTTCAGTCATATTATATTGCACCAAAGTTTTATAAATTATGCAATAATATGCTTTACTCGAATCGAAAATTCGGTCAGTTGTATTACATTATATTTCATCTTCAGTTAGGTTTTCTGCAGCGTACTATATAATATACCTCAGAACTGCATAACTACCACAAAAAAAAGTTATAACTTACAGCATCACGATGTAGTATTGGTAAAATTTTGATTTACTATACGGAGCTTTCACTCTCGAGAGTTCTGCATTTCGTTAGCAGTCTTGAATTCATTCTTTACTTCATTTTTGATCATTTTCGTAGTAGGAAACCCAACAACCCAAGACCTTGGCAATTCTGTTCTCCACCATCGCACCTTTCCAAGTTGAAAACAATGCAACATCAGCATAGCCACTTCTCGCATTATCCCAAAAATGAACCCTATTCGTTAACAATTTTTAAAAAATAGCTTCATTAATCCACGCACGCCAACGTGTCTAAAGCAGTCACAACTTTGGAGTTCACCTACAGCTGCTGTTCGAAAAAGATGCGTTTCAGCGCAATGATGTGCCGATAACTGCCAATGCACTACGTGCCATGTTCATAATAGAACAATAATATAATACATGCAAGAATGATCTCCAAATAGAACCAAGCCTTTTCCAATTGTCCCTCTGCGAGGATACCGTGGATCTCAAACTTAAGACCATTTTGTTTTGAAAGCATTGTTTACGAAGGATTTTTGCATATATATGCAAAGCAGTTTGCCAATAAGCGATACTCGCACCAGATAAAGCATGCGACAGACCTAATACTGCTAAAAAATGAGGCGATAATGTGTCCAAAATTGCATGATACAGGCCACACGACATCACCAAGGAAGCTTGGCTGTTAACCAGTGCACTCAAATAGCACCTACACTCTTCCCTCCAACTTTGAGAGAAGAGTTGATTGCAAACTTTACAATGCTCATGAAGTGGAGAGTACTAGAAAAAACCAAAAGTTTAATAAAATTGAGAACTCATCCGAATACACAAATTTTCGAAACGTTCGCTATCTCCAGTGATGAAGATAGCGCATTACCAGCGTCCAGTGAAACAACTTGACGCCGACTAACACAGAATCATTCCAAGTGATCTCATCGATAGAATTTCAAATGTATCACATAAAATGTGATCTTGGCAGTTTGCCGCTTAGCTGATCATATATTTCAGACAAAAATAATTTTCAAAAGAACTTTTGATCATATTGAGAAGGATTGACCCGTATATGCTTCAAAACGGTGCGATTATTATGCTGATCCCGTTTTCCCTATCATCCATGCTATGCGAACTGTGCAAACATATAGGTATAGCATAGCGCGCAAAATATTTTCAAAAAAATTTTCGAACAGCGTTGCTGGATTGTTTGCAAAAACTCTTTGATTTAAATTCTTTTTTTTTTTCACAGATGATAATACATACATCTACGCAAGACTGCGAGGAATAGAGCAAATTTTCGACATTCCGCATAAAATTGATGAACCCAGACGTGGTTTCTTGAATAGATAACGTCCTTTGTGCAGATATTCAAATGTTCATCCGCTGCAAAAGCTACAATCCACACGAAAAGTTGTGGTGAACATTTCCTTATGTGTTGAACCAAACATGCCACTGTATCTTCGCACTTACGCTTTCTGGATGTTGGCCGCAACTACTCTATCAAACCAACTCCATTCAAACGCAATCATATGCCAACAACACAAATTTTAAGAATAGTGCTATTCGAAACGGCAGTGCTATTCGAACATAATGCAGCACAATAGCACGAGCAGCATGAAAACGAACTCCCTAATAAAAGTGTTTTCCAATCCTCTATTCTCTCTCAGGAGGGTCCCTTCCTCTACAAATGTCACATTCCCCGTACAGGATCTTCGGAATGCAGCCTAACCTGCTGCTATGAAAAGTCCTCCTCCTCAGGGGATATGATTCATCACATCACATGGCGAGGAAACCCTCCCGCGAGGTTCGCTTCGGTACATTCAAGCACAATTAGCGTCGAGGACCCCGTATATGTCCCATTACGAAGGCAGATTTCTGCGATAGGTCCCCAACAAACACTCTGTGTAATCAGCACACGCAATTTCGGTTATACTTTCATATTCAACACAAGCACCCAATTGCCGAAGCAGTAAATAAATTGTGACATCGTTAGCCTCACCGAAAACGATACTGAACTCAGCAGGCAGTAGAAGATCCTCTGGCATAAAGCGTTTCAATCTCTGACGATTGTCTCAAAAATTTCGAAAATGTAGGAAGTTAGACAAATCGGGCAATAATTTTTACTGAAGAGTCAGGTGGTTATCGAGCTTTCGCTAGCCATGTATTGTTAGCCTCTTCGATTTGATCAAAGAATTGTTTTGTTGACAAAAACATTCTTTAAGAGGTGTCTGAAAAATCAGCGTCGGTTAAGATGCTTCCTTATTCGGGTGGTATGTAGCACTTTTTCATTTCCACGTCCACCAAAGGATAGTTTTTTTTTTTTCCATTTTATGTAAAGGTTGTTTTTCATAGCGGGATCTTTGAAACAAAGATGAAGAATCAGAAAATTAGGAGGGAAGAACCGGTCGCATTCTTATGGCGGTATGATCCTGGATGTGTATGAGGGAGATCTTCGTTTCGATTGTCAATTAAGCCAATAATTTTCGCGTCGATCATTTCATTCAGAAGTTTTTTGTTTTCAACTGGCCCCTTGAAGTCACTTTTGGGATGATAGCCCACTCAGAGGAATTAAGTTAGGAGCCGTTGGCGATGAAATATGTTGGCGATTTAGCTACCCTAAGGGCATGGAAATGCCGATCTCACTGATGGAACAATAAATTCGAAAATTTTATAAAAAACTAATTCTTGGCATCATCGTCACTAGAAGCATCCACGGATGAAGTTTGGGAGCCGTCCTGCAAATGTCGATGATCTGATCATTCCAAACAGATCTATTATATGTCCGGTTTGTAATCCTCTTTTTGAAGACATTTCTTATCAGCAAAGGTTTTTGTTACGTTATGACCAATATGTTAGGTGCGAGAGGTCTTGGCCACAGAACGAAGATCATTCTCGTTTGATTCAAAAGTTGTTTTGTGTGCAATAAAAATAGTGATCACTTACTATGAGGCCGTTATTGCTTGAATTCGATTCTTCGAAGTGATCGTTACGAATTCAAACTAACACTAGACGGCAGAATCGTTCAGTTTTGTGGATGGCGAAATATTCTATTTATAAGTAGCACCTCAGCCTAAAGTATTCACTTCGATCCTTTGATTGAAACGTTGTTCTTGTTCACCGTAATAGTTTAAAGTATTGTCTAACACCTTGTGGTTGTCTTCTGATGTCGTTTTATCTTCGTATGCAAGATATTGTGTTTGCATGTTTTCATTTCCTTCATATCCTTCGAGAGATTTTTTGTGTGCACTTACATCTTTGGTGACGCTTCTATTACTCTAGTGCGCAATTATGATGGTCAATGAGTTGAAGTGTTTAAAACAGTTCGCTGAGGTGAGATGTGTTACGAATGCAGCTCAGTGGTCCAGTGGTTTGACTCTAGCTTTAGGTGCGAGAGGTCGTGGTTCTGATCACCCGCTCGACGGGTGTTTTATCCCTCAGAAGACTGATTGCGGTGCCGTCTCTTGCACGCAAGTCGATCATTAAAGACGTCCATGAGCAGTTTCAGTAGAATCGATAAGCGAGATCACCCGGTGAAGGCAACGGTAGATCTTAACTTAGTCACATTTAACGAATTACATTTAATCTCATTTAGCATTTGATCTCTAAACGAGACAGTTTGTGTGGCTGGATGGTCCTTCAGTTTTCGTTTGCTGCAGTTCGTCGAGTGGTTGTGTCTACACGTGCTCCGTTCTTCGGTTATATTGTGTGTGGGATCGGTAGCAGGGTTATTGATAGTAGTAGGTAGTTTTAGAGATAGGTGCAACTGATTGCATATTATTTCAGACGTTACTTCTACATTCATTTATTCCGTCCTATTGAAAGGTTGTTTTTGTTTGCAGTTACACTTTTGCTGATACTTCAATTTAGTGTACAGTTACGATGGTCACCAACCGACTGGAATATGTTTTTGTTTAAATAAAGTTTAATGATGGTTGGTGGACATCTAGTGTTGTATCCAATTGCCAGAAGACAAGATTGCAGTTACCAGCCCAGCCTACGATCTTCGCATCCTTCGTTTAATCATAAATTTTTTGACCTGCAGTTAGAACATTCGTGTTATTTTAGAAGAATTGGTGTGCTAGTTAGTCTAGAGCAACAGTTATCGATGTCGGTATGGGAGGTGGTGCTTTCAGTAACAGTTATCGACCTGTGTTGCATTGTGATGTGGACTGTACCTGAAGTTTTTGATCAGAGGGATTGTTTGTTGTTGTAGCACTCACACTGCATCCTAAAAGGAACTGTGAGTCATACTTTATCTACCAATTGTGATCGTCACAACACATCATAGCCTTGCCGCTTCACTGCGAACGTTGCGAACGCGTTTTTGCAAAGTAGCGCGCATGCAGGACCACTTATGACACTATACGCTTCTGCGTGCGTATGGCGTATATTTGCACGCGTTGTCTGCAGTTCCCAATCGGCGATGGCTGGATTTTCTTTCGGTGTCAAATTTAATGGGCATAATGTGCACCTATAAGGATATGTGGCCAGAAATTTGAGGAAAGGAAAGGGGTAGAGATTAGTCGAGTGTGGCGGCTACCTATCATTTCTGTCCTCTACATGATTATCTGAACCGAGTACTCAATCCCAGGAATATTGGGGGGGGGGCATAAGGCCAGGAAGGGACGAATTTTTTTTCAATTTTTTAATAAAGTTATGTTCTTATAAGGTAGATGTAAAACAAAACAGAATATTGATGGGCAATGATTTCGTAAAGTATAGTATACTAGCAGTCTTGCTGGAGAGAAATTTCAACTACTCTAAGCCATTTGCCGATCGTGAAACCGAATCATACTTGGCTTTGTAATTTGTAATTCGACAGACGCCCCCATCCTGTTTACCTATAAAAACCAACCATATTGTTTTTGTTTTCTTCGGTTAAACTTTGAGGTAGTTAGTTTTCTTTCAGAATATTTAAACGTCATACAGCATCATTTAGTGGAATGTGGAAGCATTAATTGTTTATTAGTAGTATACGCAAAATTGTTTGCTTGCTTTCATCGGTTGGCTTCTCTAGTCATCACGCTGGCAGTAGATGATCGATACGGAGTCGCTAGAATAAAGTCCGGTGCGATACATTATACTCCATTCAAAAAGAAACCAACAGTATTAGTTTGGGATGAGGTTAGTCGGTCTGAAGCCTTAATACGACTCCTGATTTCAACCTTTTGTTGCATTCAGCTTTGAATCGAGTTAGTGGTCTGTGTGTGTTGGACAAATGGGACAGTGGAAAACATAATCGAGTAAACGCTTGGTAATCTTAAGTTACTTGAGGTTTGAAATGCCTGGATTTAAGGATAATGGGGAACGCAGTAATTCATCCCTCAGTATGCCAAACCACCAAATCCAATCTCACTTCATGTTGGTATCCGAATGGAGCCTTTTTCTGCAAACTGGCGTAGTACTAGTGGGGTTGCAAGGAAATCAAATAAAGAATTGTGCACCAATATTAATATATCGGTCATTTTAGTCTATCGAACTCTTGCAGAGGATGTGATTTGCTTTATTTGCGATATTCACTAAAGTTTGTTCTCCTTATACAACTTTGTATTACTTACCATATTCCAAGGTATAAACGCGCAATATGAGCAATCATTACCATCTAAACATTAATAAATTCACAAGCGCATTCTGAGGCAACTGCAGCAGTGTTGAAATTATTTTTTTCTCTGAGGAAACATTCCCATTCTTTCAAATTTTGATCAATTGTATAAAATGCCCGAGTCGTAGTTGATGTGGCCATCGCCGAATGACTCTAAGTGAAGCCGTAAGTGATTTGCCGTGTCTTCAAAGGGTATTCGAGGTTGGCGAATGAGGTCTTCCGAAGGGCTGTTATGTTCTCTAGCTATCAGGAAGGGAATTTGTTAATTGTAAACCTTAAGGAAGAAGGTGTTCTATTTAAGTAAATATGGTAACTCTCCTTGTAGGTATATCACTTCTCGTATTATTGCTAAGTTTGTCTATGAATGGAGGTGTTTAATGCTTTGTACATGCTCATCCATATCACTCGATATCTTCAGCAGGTAGTTAAGTGCCTCTTCGAGCGCTACCGCTATACAACGTTACTTTGATCTTACGAGGCACCATGCCTTGCAGCTGAGTGGAGAAGGGAGGAGATTGCTGTAAAAAATCTCATCACCAACGTGCTTCGTTGAAATGTAATTTGAGGTTCGGAAATTCCTAAAATTCCGTCTTTTCAAAGAGCAAAAGTTTCGACGATGATTGTTGCAGTAATGTTTTTGGGGTCCCTAAAATACTCTGATAATGTAGCGCCGCGACCGAAAAAAGAGTGAACACTCACCTTTACAGGAAAATTGATAGCTTACCTGTCTTTACCTTTCTTTAACATTGTCTGACAAATTGAAAGTAAGTGATAAGTAGTGACTGTGACGTATAAGTTCTGACGTGTGATGTTATGATCAAGCAGTTATGTGGTCGATTTATGGATGTACGTCAAGGTTTTATTCTTTACAGATAAACTAACAAAGAATAAGTTTTCGAGTGGAGTGGTCGACAACAAACCAAAAATGGGTGGTGATGAACCGCGCTTCCGCGTGCTTCACGTCAGCAATATTTCGATGTCGGCCACCAAAGAGCAAATTTATCAACTCTTCGCGTTTATTGGAAGAATCGATGAGTTTAAGGTCGGTGATGTTATCTTTTTCTTTTGTACGTTTATATTAATAATAAATTATAGAAAAAAGAGTACGAAGAAAGAGGTTATCCCAACGCAAAACGTTATTCTACTGCTGGGAGGGTACCACTTCCGATCGTTTTCGTAAATTGGGTGCTGATAGAGACGTAACATTGGTTTCGGCTCTTGTGAATCGTATTGCAAGGCAGGCTTTTCTCAGTGTTTGATTGAGTGGGTCTCGATTAAGTGGAGAAGATTCCATAAAAGCCAATGCATTAACGATTCGAGACATTCAGGTTGCAAGCGTGAAATGTTTTGACTGAAATTGGTTTTTTATTAAATTTGTCGAGGTAATTCAGGTTGCAGTAATGGTGGTATATGTCAACTATTTTTTGTTATTGTAGAGAAGCAATCCAGGTAATCCCAGTATAAAAATAGAGAATAAAGACGGATTTCTAAATATACACACTCACTTATTTGTTATGGAAGTTGATGCATAATGGTTTCATCTCAGCGGAAATATTTGTGCATTGTTACGCTTTATAGTGATTAGGAGAGTAGAGCATTCAGCTGGAACTTATAAAAATCAGCAAGAAACTTAGGTGCAGCATTTTTTGTTCAACAGTTTTAGTGATTCTTCAGATGTTATTCAGTTTTCCCTTCGTCTTTTTGAGAGCCTGAATCAAGCAACCCCTCCCTCCCCCCCCACCCCGACACCTCTCCCTTCCCTATCCCCCTTTCTCGCTTTCTTCTACTGACCTCCTTAGGGAGCTTTTTTTTTTTTAATTTCGCGGTTTTCGTATTCATCGCCGGTCTGTTACGGAGTGTATGCGGCGATTGTGAGATCGAGTGCCTTATTGGCAGCGTGGTGCTCAAAAGGTTTTTTTTTTTCTTGTTGTTGCAAGCTGGTTTCTTATCATCCTTGGGGCCATATCATGAGATGTTATTTCATATATATTTTAGATGTATCCGACGGACAACCATCCGCAATTGTCGACATTTACGCAGAAATTTGCATACGTGAAGTTCGAGGAGTCGAAGTCGGTGGAGGTCGCGCAACATTTGACCAATACGGTTTTTATCGATCGTGCACTTGTCTGCATACCTTCTATTTCAGGTGCTGTTTATAATTTGAACAAATAATCTCTGTGAAATACCGCTTATTCTTTGAGTGATGTTTTTGAGTGCTGTAAATGACTAAAATGAGTCTTGTCGTCTCATATCCTTCTTTTTTTCGTTGGGGTTGATCTTAGTGAGAATGTTTTAGCTTGGTAAAGATCCATAGACCACAGCGAGAACTTCTTATGCTTGTAAATCCCCCGATGGATCTATGTGACTTCATTTATTGCTAAATAAGGAGCGGAAATGTGTTCGGTTAGTCTTTGTTCGAAACTGTTGACTTACTGCCTAAGTCTAATGAGTGAATGTTAGTGTTCATAATTTGCTTCGGATGAAATTTAGATTCCTTTAAACGTCTTTTTTTTCAGAAATTTTTCGACTCAAAAAGCAACACATAACTTTTTATACTCTAGTAAGAGTACCATCGAATCCACTATTTCTTTGTTAGAGCGTTTGGATTATTTTAAGATGCGGTCCCAGATGAAGAGACGGCGTTGAAAACCGGTGGACCGGCATGGCCTGGCCAACGACAACTACCACCGAACGTGATCAACCAGATCCAGGATCTCGGCGACGGCCAACAAATGGTTATAGTTATTTTCCTTCATAATCTTTCATGAATATATATGCATTAAATTTTGAGGGTGGAAAATTTTTTCGATCTTTTACTCAAGCTTTCGTTATTTTTCTACTCGACTCCGATTCTGATCCTTTATAGCGAAAACGATATAAATTTTCTGTTCGTATGTGAAAATATCTTCGATGATTAAGTCAGAACTAGTACTATGTACCCTTGTGATTTGCAGCTATATCATTTTCGAAAGCCTTAAAATTTTCGCCTTTAAACGCTTTGACGCGCTCAGTAGTGCCCCACTTTTTGTTATGAGGTGCATCATTCATAACCAATAATTTTTCCTAGTCGTTTCGACCAAATTCTTGAGTATATGCTCACTGCTCTCAGTTGTTTTGTCAACATTCAAACTTTGGCGACTCTAAAATCTCCCATCCCGGTTTTTTGTGTTCTTTTGATATAGTTACCTCTGTGCTGGTTTTGCTTCCCAACCATACCCTTAAAAAAATCAAATTTCACACATTACTCGAAGTAGTAAATACAATCTTCACAAAAGAAGTAAGATTGGCCACTGAACTTGAAGGCGTATAGCTGGTGTAATATTGGACTAGATTGTGAATTTCGTTGTTTCCTTAACCACGATGTTCGCCTCTCGTCTGACTTAACCTCTGCTACACTCTGAAAGAAATATTTAGGCTGCGACTTACATTTGGGAAAATTAAATTTAATGTTTGAACAACTCCCACTTTCTTTTCTGATATTAGCGCCCAATCATCGTCAGAAAAAAGTGCCATGCATCGAAACTTTTGACGTGTAATTGCTTCTAAACGATCTGAAAAATAAGCGGAAATTTTTGCCAAAATCGTTTGGTTCTTTTTTTTTCTTTCATTTTTTCATCGGATAATTTTTCTATATTTTCTTTCGAATTACGGAGAGAAGCAGTTGGCGTTTTCTTGATTTCTGTCGATTGCTAGTTGATTCGTTTTGGACGGGTATCATTGCACAGAGAAGATTCGAATGTGAATGAAATTATTTTTCTTATTTTTCAGCGTGTCTTTATGTGGAACGGCGCAGCATACTTCCCTTCTCTATGGGAGCAGTGAATCATATAATAATATTGTTTAAGTTTAAAGAGGAGAATAGTGAGAAAAAAAAATCTAATAAGTTTTGTTCTATTTTAGATTTATATGTGCGCGAAAGACGACGGCGGCCGGCAGCCTTCTATAGAAATATTACTGTCTCTATGCTCTATGAAATGAACCTTAAACCACTGGTGTGCTATAAATGGGAAATACTTTAAGGGGAATATGCAAGATGTTCGTTAAAAAACTGGGTTTCCACCAATTAAGTTTCTTTTGGGAAATGCTGTATAATAGAGGGGATAGGGGAGGGAAGGGATTTTGGGGGGGGGGGGTAGGGATAGGTAATTAAACTTCTAAATTCTTGCATCGGAAAAAATGGGCGCAAGCTGCGTCAGTCACGTTATTGTATCGCATCATATCTAGTTAGCTTAGGAACACAGCAAACAGGAAGTATGATCCGCAGGTGAAATTCTTTTGCAGTGCTAAAATTAGAAAGAAACACCTCTCAAATGGTTTGTATTATTAACTTTCTTATTGGACTTCATTCGGAGTGATGTATTGGTGTGTGGCAGTCGGTGTTGAGAGTTGTTGCTTGAGAGTGAATTTAAGGAGGAACTGCCATCGATATTGTACATTGCGATATGATTACGGCATTATATTGTTAATTTCAGTCATCGCTTGAATTAGAGTGACCTCAGAGAGAATCCCACTCGATGCTTGTGTCACCGCATTTGGCCTGGTTTGTTATCGGTGATATCTGCTACTGTTATCAGTAATATCATTCGTCCCTCTTCTCTATGTTTGACGAAGGTTGATACTGTCGTAGATGTCTGCTCTTGCTGTTTTTTGTCAGCCGTTATTACTTTGGAGCGTATCTCATTCGGGTGGCACTGGGTCGATTTGTGAAACCGCAGTGTGCTACTCCGTTCTCTATAACAATTGGGTGGATTTCCCAGTGAAGTTGCTGAATAATAGAAAAATTAAAAAATTCCGAAATTTCTTCCACCAGTTGTTTGCGTTTTCCAGTCATACAATTTTCACTGATCGATTAGAGTCACGTCAAATGGTCATACATCGATTACAGTAAATTAAATTGTTTGCTTGGTTTTTGTGAGGAGGTAGGGGCTATGCTGTTGCGATTATGTTTTATAGTACTCGTATCGTGGGTCAATGCATCTCTTCAATGTGGCGTTCACTTTCTAGAAATCTACGCGGTTTTTACAATTTCTTGTTTCCAACCTGTATTTGAAAAAATTTTATAAACCAGCGTGGAAGAAATGCTTTTATTGTTCTAGTCTATTGGTTTGATAAGTGAAATAACTTGTTGAAATTGTGTACTTTGATGTTTAAAAAGATCTTTTTTCCATAGTATCTTTGCCTACGATTCTCTGGTATTAGAGTTATACTTCATAAATAGTCGTCAGCGGTTTAGCATTTTCACTGGATTGTCTTCCATCTAAGGATTCATACGGGCAAGAATCCATGACATAAATTGATCTCTGGTTTCCTTAAAGTTCCAAGCTGGGTATAACACTAGGATTTTATACACCTTGTTTAGCATTTGGATGCATTATCTATTCGGCACGCGTGCCTAATCAATTGCTGGTACTGGTCTATATGTCTAGTAAAAATTTACTGAGGCGATTTACCAGTGAGTTTCTCAATGGTTTCACAAATCGCTGTGTGCTACCCGTGTGGGCTTATGAGTTAAAACAAGGAATTGATATCCCTCCTTTGGAATAAATCGACCCGTCTAAGGTAGCATGCTATTTTCAGTTGCTTACAGTGGATCCGACGTTGACGGCGCTTGGTCTTCCACCGTACCCGGCGTTGAGTGCGAATACCGATGCATCGAAAGTGGAAGAAATTCGACGCACTGTTTACGTGGGCAATCTACCAAAGGACTGCGATCCACAAGAAGTCATGCAATTCTTCAACAATAACATTGGAGAGGTACGTCAAGAAAGTGCATTCTCGTCATGTTTAGCGTAACAATATGCTTGGTGTTTGAAGGTCCTGAAATTAAGAACCAAAAGTTAAAGAACATTACAGAGCAGAAGCAATTTTGGGCTCATCGAAAAAGAAGAGATGAGGTAGAGATAGACCTGTGAAGCAGGAGATCCTTCTTGGAAATCTTTTTGACATTTCAATATATCCTTTCAAAGTCACGTTTATTTTGTTATTCCGCCAACAAAGCCTGGTAAAATTTCCATCGCGGGTGATCTCCCAAACTGAATTCTTCTTTTGCCGAGCGCTTTCATAACTTGCAACGCAAATTTTTAGCATAATTAGAGGGGTGTGATATGTTAAATCAAATTGTCTGGTAACGTCAGTGGATGAAATTGTCTGGGTTAGATGTAAACGAATAGACTCATAATTTCTTTAAATAACTTCTTTTCGCTCCTTCAACTTTTTTATGCAGCATGTCGCATTAGGCAAAACGTGGATGAGGGACAATTAGTGGGGGGGGGGTAGATTGATAATGACCACGGTTTTTCAAGAAGTGGTATTTTGCCGAGTTTTCAACCACTCGCTGGAGTAATTTATCTTGCTGACATTCGGCTAAATTTCAAACCAACCGTTCCCCGCATCCTTTTCCAATTATCTGATTTCGCTTTGAGCGATCTGTAATCTTGAATAGAACATCGATTATTACAGGTGATGTATTTACGTATGGCAGCGGGCAATGAAAATTTACTATGTGCATATGCATATGTCGAGTTTACGAATCAACCAACAGTGCCGATTGCCGTACAAAATAATGGTATCGAATTCCAGGGCAGATGTCTACGGTATGTCTCTAATTTTGGAGTTCATTGCTGAATTGTGCAGTGTATTTACGCTTTTTTTCACTCTTGCCTTCCGCTGTTTCACTTCTTCATTTTACCTGTACGGGAATAATTTTTATTTTTCTTTACTCTTCGGAGGATAAAATTTTTCTTTTGCACCGCATAGACAGTATAAACTCTCGATTGGGACAAGTTGGTGCTCTTTAGAAAGTCCTTGGTGAGCAAGAACGTTTGTTGATGGCTGATTTTTGATATACATTGAGATGTCCAGCAGATCTGGCGTTGGGCGAGGTAAAACGACTGGAAATATATCCCAAATTAGAGAACAAATAAAAATTAGTTTGTGGGGACAATATGTGCAGGAGGAAATGTTCGTTAGTGTGCGCACGGCTGTTCGCTGATGCGTTTTCCTACTCCAGTTCTCTCTTTAACAGTGTAGGTATTCAGTAATGTGTTTTTCCATCAGCGGTTACTTTGCGCTTTTGAGTAGCTTCTTGCAAATTCGGTTATTCGATTGTGTTAGTGAGCTGTGTGCAATAGAAATGATTTATTGATTGGTCTTAAATGAAGTTTGGTTGTAAATAAAGGCACTGCGATTGAGACTAGCAGTTGATGCAAAAAGGCCTCAAATCCAGAACTTGTTGAAAATATTGAAGTGATTTTAAGTTCATGGAACTAGTTAGTTGCATTTGCAGTATTCAACATTCCCGTGTCGCAATAATAAAACCGGAGCGTAAAACCACCGATATGGCGCTCCAAGAGGTCGAAGAGGCTATTCGGGTCAATCAAAACCCCGAAAAGTCATCTAGTGCCCTCAGCAAACTGAATCAAGGACTAGGTTAGTGCTATTTAAGAAGTTTACATGTTTACTTTCATTTATTTGTTCGTTTTTTGATACGCTTATTAGTTTATTATTAAAGTTCATACCAGCGCAATGTTGTCGCCTTTGTATGACGATTGGATGTGTGAGGAATCCGATCGATTGTTTTTATAAGTTGCATGTGCACATAGAGACAGTTGCACGAAGGCAGCATCATTATAAAATACCATAGGATACATATTACAAATGCGTGATGCAAAGGCAAAAATATTGTTAGAGAGGGGCTGATAGAGGACCTAAAATGCTCGAAATGGTTTGTCTATTTGCTTTTTTGTGTTTTATTTGTTTTGGGCTTAGGTTTCGATTGATTTTAGGCATCGATCGAGCCTATTCCCCAATACGACGCTCGCTATCGCCGATTCGCCGTCGCAGCAGATCGCGTGACAGGAGGAGGCGATCTCGTTCTAGATCAAGGTTATTTTGTTGTATGCTTGCGTCTATGCGATATCCTAAATTTTTTGCTTGGTTATCGCATTGTTGTCAATCGGATTACATATCCTTATATTGGAGGCATGATAGACCAATTTGAGGACAGACGGCTGGAAGAGAAGTGAATGTCGAAAAAATACGAATTATTTGAAAAGAAGAAAATCGAAAACCCTAACTAGCTCTGTGTTTAGTTGCTGTTGTTACCTGGATGAAATTAACGCGTAGAGGTTCATAGAGTAAGTTTCGATATTTTTAACTTCTGAACTGTCTCAAAAATCGGCAAAAGAAGGTTTTTGAGTGAAAAATCTTCCTCTTCGATCTTGTCCAAAAAAACTTTTAAATGAAAGATTTGAAGCTAATTGCAAATTTCATGGATCCTAAAGTTCTAAAAAATTGGCATTCGCTTTTTGAACCTGCAGCGTTGTTCGAACCCATAGTTTGAGCCCAGAAAAAATTGATAATATCAATGTGATCGGCTTCGAACAGCTTTCTTTGATATCGAGGCTAAGTCGGAGACAAGTCATTCTTCAAAGTTCATCCCTTCATCGCCTTTTTGAGAGACAAGGGGCCGTAAGTTACCTTTTTTTGTTGATTTCATACATGATTTTGGAATATCAGTCAGATGCTATAGAGCTTTGCAATCCGAACTTACCGTAACGAAGGATTACGCTGTGAGAACTGCAAAAAATTAGCTTCCATTGCGCGAATTTGGAGTCGGTGTACTCCAAGGTCATAAGTATCGCTTTTTGATCGGTGTCATTCGAGGTGTTTGTTATCATCATCTGAGTTTAAAGCACCGGGGGATATTGAGGTCGCACGAATTCGATTCACAGGATTCGATGCATTCGGGAAGGGCACGAGCTATTTAGGGCAATGCCAAGTTGGTTCTGAAACAAATTACCGTGGTATTTTGACAGCCGCTAAAAAGGGAGCAGCCGGTTAGACGGTAAAACTCCGGAGGTCATTCAGGTTTAGAAGTAAATTGATAGACCGCTAACGATAACCTGTCAGTTTCTTTTTTGCCGTGTCTCGTTTCGCGGCCCTCTGGCTATTTTTTATATCGCCCTTCTCCAATTCTCCCCTTTCCACTTCTGCCCGTCTGCCGGACAGTTGTTGATATCCCTTTATGTTGAAAGTAATCGTAAGCTGTTTGGACGATTTTACGCTATATCTGTTGAATAATGGTTTTAATGAAGTTGCATAAATTGAAGAATTTGGTGGAAGCGTGAGCGTGAAAGAAATCACTGCTTTCATCGATGATGGTGGCAATGTGCTGATTGCGGCCGGAACGCAGATTGGCGATGCGCTTCGTGATCTGGCTGCGGAGAACGGATTCGAATTCGATGAGGACAAGACTGCTGTTATCGATCACGTTAACTACGACACTGTTCTTGTAAGTATCATTCCATTCCCATGTGACAGTTTTTTGTGACCTAATCGCTTTGTTAGAAGTTTTGCTAGTTAGTCTTCTTATGAGACTGTTGTTGTTGTTATTATTGTTGCTATGGTTGTGTAGGGATGAGGCCAAACTGACTGTGCGCTCTTTTGCTGCTCGTAGAGTTTTGGGGTTCGTTTATGCCATCAACCCTTATCCCCTTTCTCATTCTCCGTTATTTCCGTAGGGATCTTTTTGTAAGATAACTCCCGCCGAGACGCGTTTACAGCTATCAACGAACTTGTCTATTTACTGATGATTTCCGCTTAAACGTGTATTGTAGTGTAAGACTCTGCTGTACTTGTTCTTCTCGGTGGACATTAGGTGAAAAACAGAAGTGACGCCCCCAAGATTGCCAAAGCATGCCAGATTGTTCATCCGCAGGGTTTTTCATGGGAAACATTTTGAGGGACCTAATGTCTATCTCCAGCAGGTGATAAGATGTAAACTAAGAAGTCAAGAGTGATGGATATTGTTGTAGAATCACTTTGGAAGTGTTTGAAGACAGAGTAAAACATGGGGAATCTACTTTTCGCCTCCAACAGGTGGGCTGAGTATATCGCTGCAAACGGTTAGTAACCTTAAAGGGTTAATGATCTAAAAAAGCAAACTGATCACTCAAAAATAAACGTTCAAAAGTTTTATATGAGGAGAGGCATTTCTTCAACTCGGAAACGCTAATCCAACGCATCATTATTGCCCTTGACAAACCAAAGAATGAAGTCATAGCAGCCATCACATGCAGACGTACACACGTAGAGATTTTCAAACAGAAGCTGTTCTCCTTACGGTCGAAGAAATCTTCGGCTTTTTCTAGGAACACAAATCGAGGCAAACTTATTTGGTTTTAAAGGGACTTTCGTGAAAGATTTGCTTCTAAGAGGCTGCAGGGGGATTATGCCCATCATTTGTTGGGGAGGATGATTGCTATACTTTTCCACAGTTGAAGCAAGATTACCTTATTGCCACCGTGACAAGCAGAGGTGCAATATTACGATTAAGGAAATCGTTTGAGAGCTTTAGAAGCTTATCGGACTGGATCTATGGTACTGCATCGATCTAAGTTGCGGGGCATTTACCTAATTAGTTTATCTTTTGCCTTAAGAGGGCATCATTTATTTTTTGAAGGCATGTCGGTGATGAAGAGTAGTCAAAATCTTTGAGCACATAATAAGAAATCGTTGTTTATCTGGCAGACGGTTAGCAATTTGATTATTATGGGCAGGTGGAAGGTTGCAGGGCTATGTATTCACTGTCATTTGGAGAGGTAATTGTGTATTCTAAAAGCGTATGTCGCTCACACAAAAGTTGTTCATACTGAATACTTATTGTTGTGTCAATATGTCGTCATCATTTTAGCGGAAGATGAAATTTGGCGCTTAACTAATTGACCAGAAGGGAATTTGTGAGCTATAAGTTTAGAATTAAAGTGGGTTGATGTAGACGAAACGATAAACAGGGGAGAGCGAAGTTTATAAGCCTTGAAAAACCGCTGCTCATGCTTCTCAGTTCTGATGAGTTTTTAAATGCCTTTGTCAGGAGTTAATGTGATAGGAATGAAAGGCTGGACGGGGAGGGTTGCTGTGGCGTACATGAGCCCCGTTCACTCCAAAATCCCAGCCTCTGATGTGACTTGAACTGGAGAGGGGAAAGAGATGGATGATTGTCTGGCAAAAATAAGTGCCTTTCTCATCAGTTCTTCTTCCCAGCGTCTCTACCTCTTTTTTAAATGACTTTTTTGGCCTGATTGCGATTGTGGCGCAGAATCGGTGTTGCTAATTGTGAATGCACCTTCAAATGGGAAGTGTTAGGAGGGATAGGCCAATCTATGTTCTTGCAATCAAAACTGATTATGATTTGATAGAGGAGGAGGAGATTATTCTCTCTTCAAAAGGAGAGGACATGACAAAATGGTTACCACCTATAACTCATGGGTGATTCTTGCCGTGATATCATAAGAGGTCGATTGTGTAGGTGGTTGGGTGTTTCGCTAAACGCTGTTGGCAGCATAGATCAGCTTATTTGCAGGACGAGGGTGATCACACAACGATCATAGCAGAACGTTCACAGCTGATGTCTGCACCGAAGGTTGTCGGCGATTCACGTAACCAAGCTCCGATACTATTCAAGGGCGCAGCTCTGGTAGCTGACAAATCGAATCGACTACGCCTCGAGTTGCTAACGGCCGCCACCAGTGCCTATTCGTTTAATCCACATAGCAATATTGATGAGGTATAAAGATTTTATTTATTTATTCATTTATTAGTTCTTCTTATCCAAAGTTTCATACAAGAAGAACACGTACACATTATATGATTGGGAAGAACATGAATAATGTATAAAAGAAAGGGAGCATCAAATAAATATGCATTAGTGGCGATGAGAGGAAATGTAGGATTTCTGCTTGTAAAGGTCATTGTCCGACCGAATGAATCTTTCAGTATCCGGCAGCAGTTGGCCGTTCGGCGATTCTGGTTGGTGCTTTACAAGCGCGCAATAATGCCCGTGTTCTTCTGACAGGCTCTTTAGCGATGTTCAGTGATGCATTCATCAATGCAAATATCAACAAAGTTGGCTCCACTTCGAAGTAAGTTAACCCACCTTTCACTTATAATGTCTTTGCTTATTGTTTAGTATTTAATAGTATGGATGCGTCACGAGTGCATATGCAAAATTTCGAGGAAGCAAAGCTCACTTGAGCGAGAGAAAGTCGGACTTGGGAGGAAATGGAGGGAGGGAGGGAGGAATCTATTCGATCATTTGTCTCGTTATGGTTTCTGCCGGTAGATAATCTGAAATGACCACCAGCCAGCCGGTTTTCTAGGTTGTCATATGTTTGTTTCAGGCCAGTGAAAAGCGGTAATCTACAATTGGTGACGGAATTGAGCAAGTGGGTCTTGATGGAAAAGGGTGTCTTACGCGTTAAATCGGTTACACATCATCGTGTTGGTTATTTACCTATATTTGGTGCAGTCGTTACCTCAGTAAATAATCATGTGTCTGCTAGCATTGCTACTTCTTCAATCGTATAAGGAGGCAGTAACGTAATTCCGATGGATAGTTGAAATAAGACCAAATAGACAGTTGATAAAGTGGAGAAGAGCAATGACTAAACCGACTTATATTTTAAGTTGAGAAGATAACTGAACAGACTGAATACTTCTTGACACATTGGAGATGATCGATCAAAATGATTTCACTGTTTTTCCCTCTCTTTGAAGATATTCGTTGATGAGGCAAGGTATAAAGGAGAATAAGCAATGCGATATATTCCAGGTAGGTGAGAAGACCCCTCCACGAGAGTACACAATAATGGACAATGTGGATTATGAGATCGACATTGAGGAATTGAAAGAGGGCAAATGGGCACCCTTTACTGGTAAAGATGTACAACTTGAGTTCGTACGCATCGATCCGTTCGTGAGAACGACGCTCAAGAACACGGGTGAGTTATTGATGCGATTGCAACGATTGTGCCATCTTGTTTTGCTTACGTGAAGGTGACAACAATATTCGAAATGAAAGTAATAGGATGCAGGATTAATTATTTACTCGTTTTGTTTGTCACAAAAGCGACTTTATTTTTTAAGATTATGGGCCACAAAATTTGTCGTCATGTTTTAAGCGGTTTGTAGGACAGTTTCCGTTGAAAACATTTTTCGGTTACCCACCGATGTGCAATGGATTCATAAAAATTGTTAAGTGGAGTGAGCATAGCGACGTAGGAGTAGTCCTTCTGTGATATTCCGAAATGTCATATCGCCCAAGAGGAAATTTTCCTTTATTTTTCTTTCAGATGGGAAATTGAAGGCACAGTTCAAACTTCCCGATGTCTATGGGGTGTACAAATTTTTGGTCGATTATCGTCGTATTGGATATACTCATCTGTACGACCTTCGGCAGGTGTGTTTAATTCTGTTGTAGTACAAGTTTTGTTACGCTTGATGCGAAGTTGTTTGCTCTTATGAAGGGTTGAATTCTTTGCTGGTGAGCGTTGCCTTTTTAATGATTCGGATGGAGTACTTAACATCGAGATCGTCGTAGCTGGCAGATGAGGAAGGTTTAAATTCATTCTGGGATTCTTTACTTCTCTTTCAGGGTATGTTGCCACGTGTGTCAAGTTTAAGTGAAGTTTTTCAATTTCCTTCCGTGTAGTTTAGATGTGGAACGAGCTTTTATTTTCGGCTTCGTTACCTGCACGTTTCAGTGGCATATTCGGAAATCTTTGTCCTTCTCGCTTCTAAACATAGTATCGGCACACAAACACACGCACACACACAACACACACCTAAAAACACGTGATTGTCGCCGTTTCCCTTTAAAGACCAGTGGAAGATATTCGACAGTCAATTTCATGGCAATTGGTGAAGCTACCCATTCTAAGCAATAATCGGTGCTTGTTGCAGGTATCAGTGCGGCCATTGGAGCACACTCAATATGAGCGTTTTATTCGAAGTGCCTACCCATACTATGCTTCTGCGTTCTCGATGATGCTCGGCGTCACGTTGTTTTCATGTGTTTTCCTCTATCATAAGGAGGCGAGCAAAGAAATAAAGAAGAATTAGCGAATAGCTGAATCATTTATACGACTTTCTCTTTAAATGAGGAGTATTGTGAGGTTCTGCGATGGTTTTGTTGTTCATTGAGGTAATGATCAGTTAATGTTGATGGCTTTCATGTCGTTCCCCTTCTCATAGAATTTTCGATAAAAGTTTATTCATACAACTTCATAGCACCTGATGAGTTGAAGACTATTAGATAAACGAGTGATGGATTAGACAATATTTTTAAAATTTTTCCTTCGTAATTCTTTTTATACTTTGTTTTCATTTGGCGGCGGAAGTGAAATCTGACTACCATGTTGTCTTCTAGGATGGTGCCGTGGTGATAGTTTCTGGAGTGGGGCAGGTTAGTTTCTGGAGTGCGGCAGGTTTCTGGACAGTTCGTCTTTCACTATTTGAAGAGGTTACTTGTTGATGGTAGGCAAACTTTTAATGCTTGTTCTAAAGAACTCGCCGATCACCTATGGCCCTTAACGACTGATATTGATGTTCTTGATTTTGGATGTTTAACATGTTCAGTTATCTGTCGAGGTCGGATTCTGTTGTTTTTTAATTTATTTGGCGTTTTGGGAGTAAATTGTTGCTTGTTGTTTATATTTCTTTGACCATTCTACTATGCAGATGTGTAAGTCCGTATTTTTACATCAGCGACTTTCGAGAAGCATGAAACAAAATTTGCTTGGGGTACGTTGAGAAATCTTATGTCGCATAGCGTGTTTGAATTTGGATAAGTCATCTAGGGCGCTTATAAAGCACTATTAAAAGAGAGAGGAGTACAATTCGAAATTAAGGTTGCAAAGCTCGTGAAGCTTGATTCAGCAAAAGTATTTTACTCGTATGCTTTTTAAATTCGGTGTGAAAAATGGTTTTTTGTGTTCTGATGTTTCCGGAACTGGAACTGGATATTGAGACGACATCAGCCTCACATTTGATGGTGGGGCAGTTGCACACTCGCTTATCCACTGCGAGTCGCCCACTCTCTATTTTGGAGAGTCTGCCGCCAAGCTAGCTCACGTAGCGGTTGGTTCTTCCTCTGTGACAGCGACCATCCGAATTTCAGCGTCGAAACGAGTCCTCCGAGGACATGCAAGGGAATGACCAAGAATGTGGCTTCAAAGACTGCTTGCTCACCTTCGTTAAATAGATAAGAGTGCTTATATAAGTGGGTGATCTTCTATTTGTGAACATCGCAGACGCTCACGACAGCCGTCTGCGGTCTTACAACCCCATCAAAATGACCTCCAAATCATTGCTATGAGAAGTGGGTCCCAATAATGCAAAAACAGGTCACTGCAGTTGTCTTAGGAATATGGGTCCACCGATAGGTACCGAAATGCAGATTACCCTAATGGAAGGTCGTGCCAGCTGTTTTCACAGTGAGCAATTTGATTTCTCTTCTATAGGCCATATTGCGGTCCGTTCTTGAAACTAATAGGAATTCTTGCAGATGTGATTCGGAGTCGAACTATCAATGGAATTATCTTATGCGGTAGTTTTATATAATCATGGAACAAAAAATGAAATTTCCGAACAAGTTTGAACTGCATAATGATTGGAAAATGTCACTTATTAATATTCAAAATCATCTTGTCGATAAAAGATTAGCGTATTTCAAGGGATTGCTAGATCATTGCGCATTTCAAAGAGAGAAACTTCACAAGAGGATGAACGAAACGGAACTGAGTAGAACGTCCGCACAATTCGACAAAAACGATGTAGAACACATCAAGGTGCATTGAAAACGATCAGTCAACGACAAGCAAAGCAACGAAAAGGTATATTAGGCGTCCAATAGAGTTGGAGAGCAGTTAGTGAATGTTTGGCAAACCACCGGAAGAATAGTGGAACAAAAACAAGCATGGAAAGGTATGATTTCAAATATTCTTTAGAGTTTCAACACTAGCATATTGCTTCAACAGTGCTTGGGTTATGGCGCTGAACCGAAACATTAAACGATCTGATCAATAAACAAATGTCACCTGAATAAACATCAATCCCATCATTAACTCCGCTGTGAAAAAAGGGTAGGGATTGGCAATTGCAGTTGCTAAGTACTAAGGATCAGGGAAATCAAAATTTGAATTTTACTAATAGCCTTCGTAGAGATCGCACTGCGAACGTCGGTTCGCTTTGCAGTTCGCTGACAGACACGTTGCACGAGGCTTAGTGGGCGGTCTGTTTCGCTCTATGCACTGGGTTCTCTCGTTGGTGTGTGATGTTGTTGTTGCGGACGGTGTTGGTGTTTTGCTGGTGATCGTTTTCTTGCTTTCAATTCGTGGTTGTCGTAATAGTATTCCGGAGCGATAGCAGTTATGCTAGTATCGTTAACAGTTGTCGCGTAGCATGAACAGTAATGTTAGCCAGTATTATAAACGGATTTTATTATGAATTCAAATATTTTTTACTGCAGGGAGAAATTCCCTCTTTTATTTTATTGCACATATTCGCACATTTATTGCTAGTACAACTGATCAGTTATAGTGAGTATGTTTATTTCGTTAGTAATCCAGTGTTTTTGCATTTCCTTGTTTGTATTTCATCGCTCATTTAACACTATGCAGCTTTGAGGTAAATAAACCTGCCATGCCTCTTCTCTCAAGCTCATCGTAGATAAGATCATAGGTAAAAGGTAAACATAGATAAAGACGTAACTCAGCTTCAGTTTATTTACGAAAGTTCACGATCTGTTCTGAACGTAATCTCTAGATTTCAGCTATACGTATATTTAATTTCTAGATTTCTGAGTATAGAGTACAGTAATTAGCTTGAAGTGATTATACTAAAACAGCAGCATTGAGCTGTATTTTGCGGCACACATCTAGCGTTGTCGTTATTAAATATAACGCTCTCATATTTCGATTGTTTTTTTTTTTCAGACGATGTCGAAAGTCTCACAAAAACTCTCCAAGGAAGATGAACTTCTTCTGCAGGTATGTTGTCTGCATATCTCGATTTATATGTCTACTACTTTCATCTATCGTCTGAGTTTTCATTGACGAGTATTAGCTTATCCACTCTTTTTGAAGTGATCATTCGCCTTTTGTACGCATCGCAGCATTTGAGTTTATTTAATTTCCCTTGAATGTATCCAAACTTGTCCTTAATTTATGCAAAATCATTAAATAGTTTTCTAGGTGATTTTGCTAATTTCTATCACTTCTGTGCTTGAAATAGTGCTTATTTCTGGAGTTTAAACTAATGAGAGAGTATTAAGAATTGCTGAAATAGATTTGGGAGATGTAGAAATCACGCGATATCTCAGTGGAAGTGCGAAAGGTCTCTTTTTATTAAGCGTTTTCCGTCAGAGCAGTGCAAATTTTTATAATTGTTGTTCTCTGTTAGAATCTTTCATTAGATAGTCATCTAGCTTGATGTTAGTTGGGAATTCTAGTGGAATTTAGGAGGAAATTCCCTTTTGCGTTTCTACCGACTCGTCAGGTAGGCTGGGGGCAGCCTAATTTCAACTAAATTCTTCGAAACCAATTGGTTTGCATCACTCGAACTAAACTTATTGTAAAGTTTTTATCCATTCCAATTAATGTAACTAAGGTCGTAGAGTTCGGAAAGCGAGTCCATTTTGAAGGTTGCTCGTAAAATAGTGAGTTTGTGGTATCGGTGAATAGAAAATCTGCCGATTTCGTTAATTTTCTAAGGTTTTTGAAGGATATTTAGAGGAGATTGATGCAACTATAACTGGAATTGTGGTTTTCTGAAAGCAGCATCTTGCGTGGGAGATGAGGCGATTGTTGGGGCCTGTTTGATTATATTGCAGTAGTAACACTATAAATTTTGCATTACCATAGCTAACATACCAGAGATCAGTATCCAGTTGTCCTGCCTTTTTGGGCTGTAAGCGCTGTTTGTCGTTGGACAACTAAAAGTATCCGTCCATCCGTCCTTCACTGGATTTTTTTTTTAAATTCTACTTATTCGAGGATCCTGTTCTCTCAGGGTTAATTTTTTTGCATTCTGACTTTTTGTGCAGTCAGAATCTCAGTTATCTCACTTTGCTTCTTCCCATTTCCCTCTGTAGCGCTACCTAAAACTCTGAAGAGAAAAATAGCAAGGGTATAGCCAGTGATGCTCTGTATGAAAAAAAAAGTTCGCCCCATTGGCACGGAGCCTCAGTCATTCGCAAGGGGCACTCGTTTTTTAATAAATCCTCTTTCTTTCTCGCGAAGGTTCGCCAAACGTCATACCGTTTAAAGGAGATATTTAAAGGGCACATCCTATAATTGAACTGAGTATGCAACATCAGCGAGTTGATGCTTTGTCACTTAGTCGTTTTCATACTTGTTGACTCAACACTGATTAATTGAGCTGGGTATCTGTATTCGTAGTACGGATTATATTAGATTACTAGAAAATGAAGAGTTTAATCACACAGTTCAGGATTTCTCGGCAGCCGTTTCGGCGAAGGGTAGTGCAATGTTCTACGGTATTTCGATGGTGATGTCCGCTGCACCACTCTATCTTTTTTATGGTATCCACCAAATGGAGGTGGCTGACTCGTGGATTGTTTGGCTGGTTTCTGCACTCGTCGCATCCTACTTGATCAGCATCGCGTATAAGAACGTCAAGCACGTTCTCAAGCACAAGTTCGTGTCTTTATATTTTTTTATTCTTCTTAACGCAACGTGATTTTATTGTGTATAGTGCACTGCCTTCTCTTTGAAAGGCCAAAAATTGGGATATCACTTCTGCTTCTGTTAGAATTACACTTTTCTCCGCTGCGCTCATGTGTATGGGCAGCATTTTAGGTCTTTTAAAGTCATCCTGCGATTTTGGTAGATTGCGCGGTCGTGTTGTTGGCGGAAAGGTGATATCCGTCAAGGCTGTTAAAGAGAGCAACCTGTTTTTGTGTCCATTTACACAAAAAAATGTTTTCCACATATTAGTATCCCTCCTTCTCCTCCTTCGAGTGGCAGCTGGTAGTCACCAGTTATATTGCAATTTCTGCTGAGACCGCAGTCGGGCCAAAAAGTACTGTGGAAATGGGAAGACAGGAGGATAAAAATCAGAAGAAAAAAGTGGTGCAAAAAATGGAGGTGCACGCCGATCCTCGGTCAAAAGTCGTGCTTGTAAGCATGTTTCATGTTGAGGATGAAATTTTCGGTTTTCATCTAAAAATTCCCATCGGAAACTGCTGACGATGTAGGGCAGTTTGACATGGCCTGTAAGTTTATAAAAGAATCAGGCTGCCTCAACTTTGGGATGAAGCACACAGATGATGAAGAAGTTTCGGAATTGTCGAACAAGAATAAATTCATCCGGTCAACTTCGACAAGGTGCAAAAATGAAAGCTTTTTTGCTGTGTGACACAGCTTTTCCGAGCTATAACTTTGTAAATACCTATCAGAAATTGAATACGTCATGAGCCCTCTGAGTCGACTGGAATGCGTATCACTTTCTTGCTAGTGCATGCTTCGCAGCTTTTACTTCAGTTACTTGAATTCTGCTGTAATAAGGCCAAAGAGAGAATATATTCGTTCAGGGTAGTGGTGAAACGAGGAGATTCTGTGGCTCGCGAAATGAATCGCAAACTGGCTGATGATAAGAAAATGTCCAAGAAGGAGAAGGACGAAAGAATCTTGTGGAAGAAAAATGAGGTCATTTTTTTCGTTTCTTAAAGAGGTTTTTCATGGCGTTGTTTTCGCAAAAGTCGGATGTAGCTTCTACGTGGTGAAAAAATGTTTTCTCAAGGGCACCGATCATAAGCCGCGGGGACCCATCTTCTTATTCGTTCCCTTCGACAACGGTGCGTTGAAGTATGCGAGCAATTTTCTGATCATATTCGCACGTTATTTCCGTAACACTGTTTTGCCGGTTGGCAGCCACCACTGTGTTGCATCTTGCAGTCGTTGTATGGATCAGTTATAGTACCGTTAAGACACGTCATTGTCCATCAACTGCCACATAGAGCCTTTGATTACATTTTCAGTGAAACTAACAGCTTTTTATTCAATTTGAACACTTTAGCACTTAGAAGCCTAGAAATGTGGTGATTTACGTTGTAGCTTTCCAAGTCCATATGGGAAGGGGAGACGGAGTTGGCTTAACCAGACGATCACCGGCAGAGGAGGTGTTCGCAGAACTTCTTGAGTTCAAAAGAAAGAGAATGCTTCATTAGGAGAGAGCAGTGCATTTTATCAGTGGAAGGCATTCCACGAATAAATGACTGGGGCGTGAAAAATTTTCTTCGCAGTTCGTTCCAAATTGTAAAGGAGTTATAACGGTTTTACCCTTCTTTTGGCACCATCACGGAAATTAAATTCATGACAAATAATGGAGGATGAGAATGTTATCAGCGGGTGAGAGAAGGAGATACTAGGGATCAACAATTTAAGAGACAGCTTAAATAGCTTATATATATCACAACGTAAACACAACCATGAAAGGAGATATAGAACTTTCCTGTTCTATGTTTCCTTTGACATATAATCTCCGGCGAAATTGTCGTTTTCTTCTCGCTAGAATTTTGTTCCTCTTTTTCGCGCAACACATGCCACAATACCCTTTCTGCGCTATTCAGTCAGGATTAGCAGTAGAGGTGCTATCAGTAAGCAACTGACGCGTACGACATCCCTTCCGTACGACATACATGACTACGACCAGTCTAACCGTTGATCCATTTACGGCTGATTTGCCCACCGGACGCGAGCTTCGATCAGACAACCCTTAATACGGTTTACAGTGCCTTGCTTGTAAAGATTAGGGATGCATCTATTGCGAGATGTTTAATATGTTTGGCAAATGTTTACAACTAATTGCTGCTCTATAGTGAGGTTGAATTCAACATTAAATTCTCAACAACTTCATTCGATTATTTAGGTTGGCGATTATGAGGCGACAACAATGTCAATCTTCTGGAACAACGTACTTTTCGTGACGCTCCTCTTAATCCTCTCGTTTTTCGTGTTCGCATCTCTAACGCCAGTTTTCAATTGTCTTTTCTCAATGATCGGGGCGGCTGGATTAGTGGCACTTTTCTCAACTGCTAAATGAATTATTACCATTTACATATCTCTGTTTGGTTAATCGGCACAATAAGATATGGTCGTGCATACATTTGGAGACGACGTTTAAGCATAGGACGTTTGCGATGAGCGTATCAAACATACGATGATTGAGCTGCCGTACGTGCTAGTCATAAAAATCGTGCATTAATGCACCACCAATTGCTAGCGGTACCTTATTTCGTTGATTAGCCCCACGTTCATTAAGAGTAAATAAAGAGCGTTTATTGCTCATTAGCTGTTGATGGTAATTTTTTTTAAAATTGCAATAAATTGCGGAATCTAATCATATTTGCCAAACTTTGATAATTTATTAGAGGGTTTATTTCTTATTTAGTGGCAAATCTCTATAACGGCTTTTAGCAGAAGTAGTCTTGCGAACTGGTTTTTCTTTTTTTCTTTTTTTCTTTTTTTTTTGGAAAAGCAAGTGCTAAGCAGTTTTCACATTCCAACAGAGGTTTCTTCTATCAAGTACCCGTGATCAGGAGTTGTTGTGATATGCGTTGTTGTAGTTTTGCATCTTCTTTTTCCAAGTTCTTCAATTAAAAAATTATCTGACCATATCTTCGGCAAGTGGTTGATTCATTTCTGAATAATTGGATATAAGTTGATTGATGAAACCAGTGGTGAGCTTCTATTCCTTTTCTCGCAATTTCTAAGCCTCTTGCCTTCTTTTACCCCACTATTGACTGGTTCGATGGAAGATAATTCATTCAAAGAGTCATATCTGGCGATTCCAAACATGCACGTCCGAAGGCAAAATGATGAAAATTAAAAGCGCAATGTACAGTCGCACAACGGGCCTTCATTTTTGGTCATAGATTAGCATCGCATCCTTCTTTAGCAGCTGGAAGGGAAGCGCAACCCTTTCTTCTTTCCTATTTAAGAGGCCATCCTTACTTCGATAGTTTTCAACTCTTGTTTCCTTTTTTCTCTTCTACTGGATTTATGTTTACTTTTAGCGTAATTTTTTCACCCACTTCGCTTTTATTTGAGAACGATGCTGCCCCATGTGTTCTATACTCCTCAAATAGAGGATGGAAGGGATAAGCTCATCTGTGACTAGACGTTATGATTGGAGGACAGTTGAAGGCTTCTAGTCCGTTTTCTTTTTTAGGGGACACAACTATTTATCTGGAAAAAGCGAGAGGTGTGAATGAAACGGTGGCTAAAGTACATAGCAGAACTGTCCGTGTTTTTATTATTCACATAAGGTATGTGTATTTTTCACAGCTATTTCATGCGGTATTGATTGGCTTATGAAGGGTTTCGATCGGCGATGGACGATCGGCTTTAGGGGGTTTGAGCATTAAAATAGTTTAGGTCAATACAGCTTTTGCCGCACTTGTTTGATTTGTTATCGTTTGTGGTACATCAAAGTTTAATAAGATCGTTTAAATAATTTAGATTTTGTTGTGGCATTGTCCCTATTTCGACTGATTGCAGATTGTAGGACATAGGATTGTGACATTTAAGGCGTGAATTCTGGATTGATTAATGAGCGCAGTTAGGACGGCTAGAACTCAAGTTCAACCATCTTTTTGTCCTAATCATTTCAAAGGAAGCACGCATATAGTGAGGCCACCACTGATGGAGATCTCTTGCATTACAGTTGCAGTTGACGACAATTAGTCATTGGTGACATCTATCAATGAAACTCGCACTGAAAATAGGAGTTGAAAAACCGGAGTGAACATAACTGCTACGAGAGCGGTTGCTGGCCTTCATCTGAAATTTAAACTTTTCGTGTTAGGTTTTCGTCAAATCGTTTGGTGACATTTTCGGACATACCGAACACGAAGATCAATTTTACATAGCCATGAGTTAGGTTTGTAGTGCGGTCAAAACACCCACATGGCTGTTCATGATAAACACAACTTGCATACACACATGGACTCGTAGTCTTTCGCTTTTTGTTCGGTCCGATAAAGAATTCCTTCTCCCAAAAAACCTATCGTCGAAATCTCGGACTCAACTACCACCACGACGGAAATGACCGGGGCTGAGATTTCTGTTGATGCCCGTGCTCAGAGCACCGGGATCAAACTGTGCTGGAAATCTCACGCAAAGTTTTGATTCTAGTTAACATCTAATGACCGTAGAATCTAAGAATTACACAATGTGCTTCTCGCGCAAACATTCGTTCTCAACATTCTTCACTGAACTCGTTCGCACCTGTGCGATAAACGGGAGGTGTAATGACGACGTCTTTTTTTTTCCACTCTCACAAACAGTCAGAATTTACGAATAAAGAAACAAAATGAGGGAAAAATTAGAGAAAACATGTCGAAATTATGTACGACACTGAACGTTCCCTTCTCGGCTGTCACATTCGGCAATACTTTCGTATGGTGATAATCAACCATTTCCGCTCGCATAAAACCTCCCCTAAACCGCACATTCGTTTGCACGAAAGTGCCCACCGCACAATACCGTCGATTCGGCAATATAGCAACAGAGGTGCACAAACGGAAACGTTCAATATGCGCCACATATGTGTTAGACAACAATGCTTAGAAGTGCAGAAAGCGAACATTGAACACGTGACACGTACCATTCAATCGCGGACGCATAAAAATTCGAGTAGGGTGAAGTGAAGCCGAATTTCTTTCTTGAAAGTTTCAAAATTCTCATTTAAAAATGCTTTCTTTGCTTCACGGGAAATCATGGTTCACTCCAGCACTGCTCTTCTGCTGCGTCCACCACTGCACACCACTGCTTGCCTCGGTCACGTATTTAATGAGGTATAAGTCAAACCAGTGCCACCCGATTCAATTTCTCTGCAAGGTGCATCTGTTTCATGTAATAACCTCTAGTTGTCCACCCGGTTGTTTCTTCTAGACCTGTGCTTCAATATTTGTCAGTTGAAGTTGAAAAACCTCGCCTGTTGCCTTTAAATCATTGTACCTGAAAATGAGGTAGAAGCCCATCTCTTTGCAACAAAATTCACACCTACAACTTCATGTCAATCACTTCCGCATATGCCATTAAAAAGAATACTTCTGATGCCGTTATATAGCCACTTGAAGGAATTCTGGGAATGTGATTAATAAAGACTCGCCACCGCTCAACGAAACGTCACGGCACAGGCTGCACATAAACATGAAGTATCAATGTCATCACAGCCAAATAAGAACTCATTATGAGGATAAAAGAACATCAAACGAGAGATGCAACGTGGCCATTAGATGACGGCAGACTTAAAACACAACTCTCTTTACTTCGCTTACCCGAAAATCATAAAAACTGTACACAACGAAACAGAGCCATATTACAAGCGATACACTCGTGACTGATGCAGGTGCTAATCGAACACAATCAATGACACAAGCCAAATCACCACCAGAAAACGTTCGGTTGCGGAAGCCGACTGCATTGAAAATTATCTGAACAGCAATTAAAAAATTATGGCCTCAACATGGGATTGTTGAATCAATCATTCACAATCAAACATCCACTAATTCTTAGCGTTCACAACGAAATGGGCAAATAAAAGAGGATTGTGGGAGGAATTTGGGAAGAGGCAACATTTACAGAGGTGTTGGTATGCAGTTTGCACAGCACTGAAATTGCAAATGGTAAAAATGATCTGGACGATGATTAAAACTAAAAGTTAAAACACAAATTTCACATAACAATCAGTGGAATTTTGTTGGTGCAATATACAGAACGGCTAGTGTTCAAGCAATCATCAGATAACCAAAACTTCAGAAAACAAACTTTAATTCTATAAGAAATGCGTATTTTTGCCATCTTCGACGATGAATACACAGAAATCGAAAGAATCTGATGGAACAAGCCACAACGGTCATTCACTGGAAAACCCGCCATATAAATTCATATTTTTTGCCTGAATATAACCAAGTGAAAACAGTTCAAATTCAATAAAAGATAAAAAAATTTGGCTATCATAGGATTTCTTTATCACTTTTCCCTCTACCAACTCAACACCTTACTATCCACAGGCCCAAAGACATAAGACGATGCACAAGAACATATTCCGACAATCGGGAAGAGAAGGGGACAGAATATAAGAACAGGAGGAAAGAAAAGCTCTAAACCGAGCCACAAAGCAACCCCAACATAATTCGTCGTTTCCTCAGCCGGCGCTTCTAATCAGTAGGCTTATCCTGATCGCTCTTCTTCACATCTTGCACCTCGGTCTCTGTTAGGTGCAACTTGCCCATATCCTCAGCCACCAATACATCATCGAGGTCCCCTGCTTTCGGTGCACAAGCCACTAAAGCATTCAAAAACAATCTATTCACCTGCTAATTAAAACCGACGAAAGGCATTTAATGACCTGCACTATGAGATATGCTGTTGGGCCAAATATATCTGGTCTGATGAACCGCTCGATTTTATTGACAAAATGCTTGATGGAATTAATGAATTTTTTAGCGAAATGATCAACAGTTAACATCGAATGGTCTCCTCCTCTATCAGTGTTTTGCTCAGCGATTCTGCGCCTAATCCGAAAAGACAGATATCACACATATAATGATTAAAAATGGATTTGAAATCTCAAGAGAAGAGCTGTTACCAATTTCGAGTATTTGAGCGGAATGGTTGATTTCAAATAAGTCTTTGATGGCTCGTAATTTTCTAGAACCACAGAGATGAAGGAAAATGCTGGAGGAAAGAAGGTATCACTGTGAAAAACTTCATTTCATTTCACCTCAAAACAACGGAATTTAATTGAATGTAAGGGGATATTGATCATACCGTATGTTTTTATGTGAGAAAAAAGCATTCAGATGAAAATACGATAAAACAGTACAGTAAACTCTCCGCTGAACTAAAAGCCACAGTATCACATTGACACATAAAGCTTCCTAAGTTAGACGCTAATTTGAAAAAAGTAGTTATTTAGTGAGGTAGGTGATGCTTCCCAATACAGTGTTCGCATCATACTCTCTCTTGCCAAGATGGATGACAACCTTGATTAAGCAGGCGAATGAAAAGTCATTATTTCTTTCACTTTCCTTCCTTGAAGCTCTAATGAAATAGAAAGTCCTCCTCCCTTCCGACGCGCAGCAATAAGCTCAAGGAAAATAGGAAGTCGGGCAACTGAGCCTACATAACGGCAGATGCTGCGAAACTAATAACGTCTGCCTCCGTAAAAAAATTCACTCCGACTATCGACTTTTGAAACCTAAATGGCAACATTACTAAAAAAAAAACAACGTCGCCCTCGAAATCTCGTTCAGAGTGAGGGAAGGGGGAAGGGGGGAGGGTGAGAAAATTATGAATACATCTAATAGCGACAAAACAAAACAATAGCGCGAATATTTGCAAATATTATTTGCCCATCAATTATGCTGGACGACAAGAGAATCACTGCGAGACATTTCGTTCGTTTCTGCGATAAATGAATGACTTCGAATGAACTATACGAAGTGAACGAGTCTCCATCTGTCATTATCCCCTCGATGCAATCCCCTCCCCTTCCTCCCTTGGGCAGAGGCACACAGGGCGCATATGATAAACGTTGATCACTCCTCATTCTCACACATCACCTGCCTACATGTCGGAACTGCGCTCAAAGGCGGAAATGTCCAGTGTGACGAGAATGCCGAGTTAAATGGTTCATCCACTACGACCACTTGTCCACAAAGTCAAGGTTTTCCGACAATTCAGCAACTCTGTTGTTTCGCAGATCAAAGGAAAAGAGAGGGAATTAGTTAATCTTACTAACTATGCCAGCATAGCTGTTCTCGCTCATGTCACTCAAAATCGACAACTCCTTATTGCCAGAACCCTTCGCTGCCCAGAGCCACCCTGTCAATGTGTGATTCGTAGGCGGTGCTCCCATAAACGGCTTCCAAGGCGCCTTCTTCCGCGTTAAACGAAGGTGGGAAGAAGCGCATTCTTCTCGACATAACCAGTAACAGTGAAAACAACAATACAGCCAGTAAGAGTGAAAACAGCAATACCTTTCGAAAGAAATTCGTCGTACTCATCTCCCGGTACGTCATTATCGTCTCCGATCGCGTCACAGCCGTCCAATCCGCCGCAGTTCTCCTCGAGAAAAGCACGCTCTTCTTCGCTCAATGGCTGTCCATCGGGTCCGAAGAACATTCCGCCCGATGAACTCGACGGCGTCAAACCGGTGCTCTCCGTCTGCAGATGCGACTGAAAATCTCACCCGGTTAGTTCTAGTCCAGATCCAGCAATGGATAACTTATCATTATGTCTCGAATCAATAAATCCCTCCGCGCCTACTACAAAACTCAAAAAAACTAGGCATGTTTCGGCACAATGTTGTTTCACTTCGCACATATTTTTTCAAATAGAAACTTGCTGTGTAAGCCAGCGAACTCCTGCTAAGGCATAATCAAAGGGGGGGGGATGCTTCTCTTTAAATTTCAGACAAAGTTTAGAAAGTGGCAAAAATAACTGGAAAAAGAAACGGCGAATAGTAGTACAGTAGCAGTGGACCACCATCTTCGATGAGCTCTGACAAAGCTGCTATAACCCGCTGAAAATTCTGTTGCAAAATTAACCCCATGTGAATAAAAATCCTCTCTTCCGAAGAGACCTGTCCCGATGTGTCAGCGAAACTGATCTATCCAACGAACCTTATGACTGCTTCTGGGCATAATTGTTTTACTCACATGGAAAAAACCCTCTATTTTCTGCCCTCTGCAAGATTTCGTAATGTTTTCGTTGCAACGAACGTGCCAACTGCATGACAGTTCATTGAACGAAGGGATTCTGTCCCGAGTAAAACACCAGCAGACCTTCCCGCTTCGGTTCCAAAACAGTCGACTCCCACGGCTGGAGTGTGAGTTTCTAGATTGCCATAGAATACCCGCGTAAAAATTTCGAGAAACAATGGTGACTGGGAGAATAAAACGGCAAATGAAGACATAGCGCACAACACCACGGCAGAGGCTTAGTAAAAATATAAAAATTGCAGGTAAAATGCCTCTGACTATGCAGTCGAGTAGGGTTCCTGAAGACGACGTTAAGGAATAAAGCAAACAAGGACTTAGTGGCCTCAGGCATAAATGCAAAAATCTGAAGTCTCGGAGGGCTGCGCAGATACACCAAATACAAGATCACAACAACTCAACGAATGAGGCTGTCAACACTGTACACTCAACAACACAAGCCTGCCTTCGAAAGGAAAATCGTACTATATCATTTCCCTACGGAAAGGCGCTACCATGAGATGGCGACTTTAGCTTTTTTCATTGCTTTACTGTTACCTCCCTCCACATAGACAACTTCCAAATATGTGATAACATATTTCCCATTAGATGCAAAACCGAAAGAACGCTAACTGGAAACGATCGTACCTTATAGATTTCCTGATTCTTCGTTCCCCAATTGCTTTCTCGGAAGGTCGAAAGACTAGCGATTTGTTGTTTGATAGAACTGAAAATAGTAATAGTAATAGATCGTATTCATATACCGGACATTAGCAACAATCGTTTCGTGCAGTTGTCATCAACCGGTAAGACATAGAATGTGTGTGCATTTGCATATAAGCTTGGTCAACATCAAATTTCAAAATTCACTGATAAATGAGCGAAGACAAAAAACCAATTCAGGTTTACTCCATCAATGTTCAGTGTCAATCCCCCTCAAACCACCCCCTCCCAACCCCGGCATCTTCTCACCAATCTCAGACATACCGTGCGTCCATCACAAAATAGACGAACTATTTAGACAAACTGTTTCCACCTCAGAACAGCACCTCTCAAATTTAAAGCAATGGGAAATGAAATGCTCTCAAAAAATCGTATCGATAAACTTCAAACCACTATGAAAATAACATAAATAGTTGATGAAGGCCTAGATATTATTACGAAACAGAGAATACCCTATTCAACGTTCGTTATGGATGTTTTAAAAACGCATGAATTTTGCTTATAAGAATATTCGTTTCTTGTCTTTTGAATATTCTTTGGACGGCCAGAAATATGTATGGATCAGTCCCTCCCCTCTCTTTCCCCCATTAAAATAAGATGAGTAAATAAACATAGAAACATCGCTCAAAAAAGAAAACAACTACTAAAAGATGAAATAACTGTGCAGGAATAAGCATGGTCTCATTCCATAAGGTGTACTGACTGGCTTAACTGCCCAAGAAATTCAATGTGATAATTCGGCGTTTGCGGTGGGATCTGCAGCACTACGTTGTAATGAGACAGTGCAACCAATACGTTACAATCTGCAGCACTAGGCAACCAATAGGCTGCAATCTGCAGCAGTAAGCCACCAAAATATCGATGAAAAGACAATCCAAGTTTCTGCTGAAGACTTTCTCCGCTTTTTAAACGACCACTAACGCATTCTCATTCATCGTCCGTATTTGTGATTGCCTATATGAAAACAACGTTCTATAGGAACGATATAAGCATCTTACTCGCTAAGCGCTGGATGTCCTTTCGCAAGTGCGTTCAGCCTCGTAAATAACGCATCCACTCTTTTAATTCCCTCCGCGGATGATTCCAAATGTCGGCCATCCAACTGAAATATTGTATTATTTCAGCTGCTGCACAAATAATATTCAACGCATGTTTCGGCAATTTACACAACACCTGCACAGTTTTTACAATAACTTCCGAGTACAACAGGAAAGATAGCTCACCCAACAAAACATCGAGTCAACAAGCGAATACCACCCCACAAGGTTATTCACTCAAATATTCTATTATCCTAAAACATAAAAATGAATAAGGAGGATCAGATATCTGCAACACAAAAACGTCGTTTGTACACTTAAACTCACCATCGAAAAAAAGAGGTGTTAACGATAGGAAATATATGCAATATATGCATGATGGGAGGTGAGGCGGGAGGGAGGGAGAGAGAAAGGGAGGGAGGGAGGGAGGGAGGGAGGGAGGGAGGGAGGGAGGGAGGGAGGGAGGGAGGGAGGGAGGGAGGGAGGGAGGGAGGGAGGGAGGGAGGGAGGGAGGGAGGGAGGGAGGGAGGGAAGGAGGGAGGGAGGGAAGGAGGGAGGGAGGGAAGGAGGGAGGGAGGGAAGGAGGGAGGGAGGGAAGGAGGGAGGGAGGGAAGGAGGGAGGGAGGGAAGGAGGGAGGGAGGGAAGGAGGGAGGGAGGGAAGGAGGGAGGGAGGGAAGGAGGGAGGGAGGGAAGGAGGGAGGGAGGGAAGGAGGGAGGGAGGGAAGGAGGGAGGGAGGGAAGGAGGGAGGGAGGGAGAGGGGGAGAGGGGGAGAGGGGGAGAGAGGGAGGGAGGGAGGGAGGGAGGGAGGGAGGGAGGGAGGGAGGGATGGAGGGAGGGAGGGAGGGAGAAGAAGGAAGGCCCAAACTGCAGCCAATTCGCCGACATCCAGTTCAGCACTTGAAACCACTAATCGTCAACTTTCCTTAGAGAAATGGCATGCTGAATTATAAGCATAAAATGTGTTGAAAAATTTTTGAATAAATAATATGCGAATCAGAAACTGCACAGAGAAATAAAATGTGTTAATTGAATATTTACAGATAAATAAGGGAATATAAACTAACTTTCAGTGCCTGTATTACCGTCTTCACAGACGAATCCTTGAGACCTTTCACGTCAAGCATATCTTCGATCTGTTCGAAAACAGCTTTCGCCAACACAAATATTCTCGCGCCGCCATTCTGCAACTCCCATAATTAATCACTACAGCTCAGTAACGTTGCCCATACAGCAACGATATATCAACCAAGGAAAAAAGGGCGTACAATGCGTCTCTTATCGAAATGTCTAATTTCCTTTCTATGCATAGAATCCATGCATAGAGACTTCTGAAAACTAGCCACTGTACAGCCATGTACTAAACTCTTGTCAAACACATCTACCAAATATATAAACCTTTGCCGATCTACAGTCGAAGCCACCAACTGGCTCATGTAATCGACTTAAGTGAAACATACCAACTCCAATTTGTCGTATAGCTCAGCGAAGAAGAGAAGCAGATTCTGCAACTGTTCGGCGTTCATCGCGGGACGCTGATTTTCATGATAGTTGCGCAGTTGTGGCAAGAGATTCTTCTGCCGGAAGTCTTGTACCTCTTTGCTGAGATATGCACATAAACGCGAGAAATTATACTGCACGCCAGGAGTGAGTGTGACCTGCATTTAAATAAACACTTGAGGAGCATTCGTTTAGCAACACCGCAAAGCAATAATCGCCCTCATCGCAAAATTCTATCTTAAATTCAGTACTCCCCTCCAACCCCCCCCCCTCCCCACCAAAAAAAAATTTTCAAGTTCTTTCGTAGGTAAATTCAGTATGAACAACTAGCTCAAGAGACACTCTGCTCGCATTTAGATATCAACTGTGCAATAAAATGATAGCTTTAATGAGTGCAAACGGACAAGCATTCCCTATCTGAAAACTGACTGACCTCAAAAACAATACGATAATCCGTCATCCCTTCCATAACCAATTCTTTACCATACACTAAAAACTGTTGAATAGGTCCTTATCCCTGAACGAAAGAACGCCACCTTGAAATACACAATCAACTACCGATTAACATGAATAGCGTACCATCTGAAGAATCATCTCAGCGGTCATCGAGAGTGCGCTTGATGTGATCGACTTGTCGACGAGCCGATCCCGTATCGCACTTGACCAAGTGTCGAACTCCTCTGGCTCGCGAATCAGCTGCTCTAGTCCCACTTGGACCTTAGGCAAAATATTTCACAGCTACTGTACGCAACTTTCCTAGTCATCCGTGTACAATTTTTACAATCCTATTACCATTAACCCTCACTGGAATCTGTTGTCTCACTCTCCCCTTCCTTCTCCCACCTCTCGCTACTTCTAAAAAGTCATCAAATATACTACAGGACGTTTTCTCCCTTAAATTTTAAGCATAATAACTCGTTCAACAGAAAAAACACCATGCGTGGGAAGACTTATTTAGATTCGGAAGCATTTGTAATCGAAATGATAGACATCTAACTTCCATTCCCTACTTAACCTAATCGCTTCCCAACGCGTGCCACGAACCCCGTAGCGATGATGGTGAATGTTACTTAGACGGTCATTTCAAGACTCTCTATACCTTAACTTGACTCCAGATTCCTTTTTTATGATCAAAGTAGTAACTGAACTACTCGGTGGCTTAATGCGAGATTTTCATAATTGTTCCCCTCCGATTGACGATTCAACCGAAAAGTTTAGTTCCCGAAAGAAGGCCTGAAAACGCAGCCTAAGAAAAAGCCTATTCAACAATATTATCAAAGATCTTTTGTTGCGGAAGACCTCATTTGATCGCACGTCTTCACTTTTTAGATTTTTATAAAATCGGACAACTCAATTTGATTTCCAGTATCGAAAACATCCACATTCGACTAAGTAAAAGCAACCTGTAGAACAGCAACTACTGATCTTTTCATGAGTGCTCACTATGCCCAAAAATTCACAGCAATACAGCAAGTGGATACCCCAATGCGCTAATGAACACATCAACAACTTCAATAAATGCACGCCCTACTAGCGCATATAACACTTTCCTCATTCAACAGCTCAGCGGGTCTGCTCAACTTTTTCACAGCACAAGGGGACTGGTGCTGATTTGTGGAAGGAGGGAAGGCAATGAACCTTGTCCGGAAAAAAGTAGTCGTATCTGTTGACCTTAAAGTGAGTAACAAGGTAGCAATTAGCAAGATGACCAACCTCCTGCAACAGAGCTGCGTTATCGCTGTACATCATGCTCTGGCAGAGATCGGCCGATAGCGCAAACTGTTGAACAGCTCCGATCGGTGCGTTCGTGTCGTACATCGCTTCGTAAGCCAAGTCGTTCACATCCAATCCTTCTTCGCCCACCGCCTCCATATATGTTGTGAATTGTGGCGGTGGTTGTTGACCAAACTAAACACCATTATTTCAACTTCCCTCTTCCAATTCATTACCATAATAACGGTCAAAACATGCAATCACAGATGCATGAATCAATCCTCCATCAACAACAAGGCAAAGAAAAAACAGGAAAAATGAATAGAAACTATTGTTAGCACATGGAAATACTGATGAATAAATTTGCATTTTTGCCCCTGTAACCACGATTTGAACCAAATTTCTACGCCTTTCTCGATCGCCAAAGCTATCCACCTAGACGTAACCATTCGGCAGACGATATCCAGATCAAAGACCATGAAGCAATGACCTATCAGCAAAGTTATATAGGTGTAGAATTCATAGAGGATGTCAATGATGCAGCATGACATCATAAACCGCAGACGCAGCGATCTTACGAAGAGGATATCACATAGCGCACGAGCGTTAATGATTTATATGGATGACGTATATGCGCATGCGCAACGAATACAAAAAAAAAAATGCACGTCGCATCCTCTTCCACCTAACGGAACAATGCAGTGGAAGAAGAGAAGGGAAGTGCATTCTATAAGCTTGGCAGCTTCTGCCTATTTGATCGACTAAACTATAAAATCCATGTTTATTCCTCTTTCCCTCAAACCTCCTCCTTCTGAACCAATTTGAAAGACTCTATTATGCTTAACGTGTTTCACAGGAATGGAAGTTTGCAATGAAATTGTTTTTTCGTAGTTTCGAAAAATCTGTCACGAAATTTTAAGAAACAAGCAATTGTAAAAAATATCAGTGGGATAGTGGAGCATAGAACATCAAGAAATGCGAAATGTTCGCCAGATAAGACTCATATTCTATTCTTACGGGTAGAACCTCAGGAAGTGTTGAGGATGAATTGCGTCGAAAAGATTGCTCACAACGTAGATAGCTTTGAAGTTGATCATAAGAGGGATGGATATAGTGAATGCATGAAAATGAAGTATATATGCCAATATCTTCGCTTCAAAGATGTAGAATAAGCGATGAAGGAGAATAAGGTATCAAAGAATTAAGACTCGCATTCCAGTTATTTCCACTCAGTCACACAGCATCTTTCCAGCACATTTCCGGCTTAGCTGATGCTTTATCTGTTTTGCTAGGAGAAAAATAAATTAAGGAGGAAGTCTTTACTTCTTAAAACCACAAAGAAACGATGGTAAATGAAATAAATTTGGGATTCATTTATTATTGAAAAATTATGGTGGAAAATAAATTTCTTAATTGCATATACTAGATTAAGAGATGAGCAGCTTTCCGATATCTTTAAAAATGTATTCTAATCCCAGCGAACGCAAGACGAAGTTCAGCCACACTCCTGTGATCTGTATAAATGTAAATTTTATGCCTTAGGTAGTGAGGAAGTTTCAGTGCTACTAACGATGCTATTTTTAAATAAGTCATCTTGACACAAATTTTCCGCCACCATCTCCGATACGACAATGCGATTGCTACTTGATCGATAAACTTGTACAAACAAAAAAGTAAACAAGCAAATAAACAAAAAAAGAGAACAAACAAGCTCGAATAAAACGAAACAAATTTACTCGATTATGTCTGCGAGGTCTTTTTTTTTTTGAACGAGAGTGCGGAAGTATTGTTTAATTGGGAAAACAACGCAATCATAATATCACCGAAAAGCCTTTTATAAATCATTTAATTAACCACTGGAATTGGATCGGTCAACGTGGTAAGCATACCAACTCTTTCCTGTCTCAGAATGAGAACAGGTAGAGTGCCAGCCTTCTCAGCTAGTCCCAATTAGTCTCCGTTCATTGGATTATAAGTGACTCGCAATCTTTTTTTATTCTCGTTGCCCCTTTTTCTCTCTCATTTCAAACCAATCTCTTCTTTCTTCTTCGTAATCAATTCTTTCTTTTCCATATGTTTTGTTCGTTTCTTATTTGTTTGTTATCTTTTTTGACACACACACACACATACACACCATTGTGTTTCTTTCTGTTCATTTCTTGTAAAAAAGCATTATTATTTTTTCTCAAATCCACTCAATCGAACTTTTAGAGTCAATCCCCCCTCAAAAATCATAACTAGCAAAACTTGGAACGATGCCCCCAAAGTGTTTGTTGCTCTGCTCGTATTGCCAATATTAACACCAATCTAGGGAGCAAAAGCACCGAATTTTAATCATAGTTGCTGCATGCGAAATTCGTTTCGATGAGCAACTTCGTATATCCTTTCAGCAGCATTCTTGAAAATAATCTAGGTTTCTCTCTCTCTCTCTCAAGGAAAAAAAAACACCTATGTTGACAGTTCAACAAAATTCCCCACTGATAAGTTATTGAAATTTAACAGACAACAGCATGAATGAAAGATAACGGGGAGAGATCTAAACAACAAGTGCAAAATACTGTTGAAATTTTCCCCTCAAAAGGCATATAATGATATTTCAATAAAACTAATAAGAACCTTAACAATCCGTCCACTAATTAACGATCATTGCAAGCAATTATCGAATCATAGAAAAAGGTATGCGATGGCTAAACACACACAAAAAAAATTACTGTGCAAAAATCGACAACGTAGTGTAAACTGTGAAAGTGTGGAAGAGAAACAGAGAGATAGACAGAGAGCGAGACAAAAGGAGGGAGAGAGAACAACCAATGGCCATTTTAGCGAATGCGACAAAACAATACAGTTCACTCCAAACATTTCAACTCGTCTGCCGAACGCCAACAAAACCTCTACAACGTACTTTCTCTAAACTCAAGTGCATGCATATTGTGTTGATTGCCTCATCTGAGTTATCCACATTAACTGAGCAAAGTTCAAATAGATGTGGAAGCATGAAATTTATGCAGAATTAGCGTCAACACCGCAAAATATGCCATCGAATTCTGGTTGTCGCCTTTGAAAGCTATTAAACGACTCCACTAGGCTGGATGAAGTATCTGCGTCCGAAGACCGCTAAGACAAAGGATGTTTATCATCTATTGGTGCATTTTCTCATAATATGAGAATATCCCTCGTGTGGTGCTCACTTAATATTTTCTTTCATTTAAAATTTTTTTTTCAAGACATAAGCCCAGGGTTTTTAAACGCGGTTTTACTTTAAAATGCAATTAAATGAAGTCAAGCGCTCTGGTGGATCGGCATTTATATCCCAGAATCAATCGCATAACGATGTGACGAAAATTTCTTCATCTCACTATTCTAAAAGTAGATATCAATAAAAGCATACCTGAGTACCTCAAAATAAGTAGTAATGCAATGAGCTGACATAAGAAAACCGGAAAAAAGGATACTTGAAAAACCGTTCCCCTATCCAAGGAACTTGAAGGTGATATCGTTTTTTTTTATGAGGATACTAAGAAGAAAAAAGTAAGTGTAAATAAATTAATTTCATTCCTCGATGCTCAATTATGCGATAATTGCATCGATATTCCTGAAATGGGAACTATTCAAAAGAACTTGCTGCAAGAAAAGTGTTATGAAGAGTGTGCCATATAGACATCGATAGGTAAATCATAACCGATGAGTGCACAAAATTTTGATTCTGCATAGTGAGTAAAAGAGTAAAAAGAATTGCTGAACAACAACACATGTCCAGAACAGCTTTACCATCTCCTAGAGTAAGACAAGGACGAAACGCTGATTAGCGACGCCGTAACTAATGACGGATTCCCCAAGCAATTTGTCCGCCTTTCGCGGTGGGGGGGGGGAGATCACATCCTAAATTTTTATTGGAGCCTCATCTTCATAAAGAAAGGAAGTTCCGGACACTCAACAATTCACTATTTTCTGCAAAGAAAAGCGCCGCCCCCAACACCTCTAGAAGTTGACATCACTGCTCAGATAAGAAGCACTCTGATGAGTAACCTTAAAATTCTTGATACTGTGACAGAGAAAAAGAGAGGAACCTAACCTTTCCCTCTACGCCCTAGAAAAGAGAGAACGAACCCCTCTAACCCTTCACCCCATCCGCTAGATCACCCTCCTATCGCTAGTCTTGACTATCGCACATAGAGAAGCAGTTTTGCCAATTGACATCGTCAGCATATAACAAACTTGTCGATTATGGTGAACGCATCTAATTGGTCTACTTCTTATGAACATCTGAGATGAAGGATGAAAGATTCTAAAGTTCCATCCCATCCCTGACTAGATCTATGCATCTATGCAACACTGACTGCAAGTATGGGCGAAATTGCTGTGAAGATGTAACTATTCGAAGAAAAACTTATAATTAGCAACCGATTTACTGCCGCAGATATATTCAAACCACTTAGTACCACTGTACCTATATAACAGAGTAAAGCCGGAATTGAATAGGAGTCATTAACGAATAAAGCTGCTCGATGGGCAATAATCCAGAATGCAATTGTGCGGTCGGCATAGTCAGAACGGCGAAAACACAACTCTAAAGTAAACGTCTTATTGTTGATGAAACTGCAATAACAAGATAGAATCACTTTCGAACACATCATATTTGACTCGTTCTCTACTTCAATTGATTAGCAAAAAAAAGACATATGTATTGCACATGCTTAGCGGCAATCTTTCACTTATATCACCTGCACAGCGTGCAGCTTCCATTGCTCTTCCCTCTCGGATAGATGGGGTTTAGTTGCGATTCCCTTCATTGCAACATTTCCCATTGCTTTTATTAATTACACAACAAAATAAATATTCAACGCCATCCCCGACCACATAATCAACACTAATGTCCGGGTCTCCTACTGCGCACAAACCTTCAGCGGTGATGCAAAATAGGGATAAAACGGAACGAGATGGATGAATGAATGCGGACGCAAAACATCACCAGAAACCAGGACATTCCGGTGTGTTGCTCTCGTAGAATTTCATCTTTACTGGAATGCTTAAAACCTATATCAATTGCTAGGCTTTAATTCAAAATAAAGAGTGCAAATAAAAGTAAGCAAATGAGAGAGCGATGAAATAATATTAGTGAGCAAATTAGAATTGAAAAAAGGAAGAAATGAGTGAAACAAACTTCCAATGACCAATGAGGTCGCTTGTTTGGTTGGACGCTGTTCAACAATGTTCAACTGCACGTATGTGTTGAACAACAACAAAAAACAATTGATAAAAAAACGTAACGGCAGTCATTTTGTGCCAACGAAGCGAAACGACAGAAATAAATGCAACCGGAATAGGTTCGCCATGTAGAAGATAAACAATTTGCCAAGATACCTCATATGATTTACCAAAATACCCCACCAGGCAGAAAATACAGGATCATGTTATTAGTTCTCACCATTACACTATGAAGCGAAATAAACTGAAGTGAAATAAAGAGAAATGACCCTTAAAAGTGATTTATCAAGAATATAAGGATAAAGCTAGAGGGTCGACGAGGATCAAAACAAATAAAACGAGGATGGACGGTAGTCCCTACACAATAACCTCATCCAAGCATTCCAATCAATACGCCAACAGTGCACCGCTTACAACACTTCAATCGGCACACAAAGGAACGATCCGTGCTCGCGCTACCGCACGCACACACGATCGCCGTGATGGCTCAATTTGAGCACTGTCGCGCGGACACTGACTTAGTAAAAAAAAAAAATTGCGCACTCTGCTCTCGTCCATCTATCTTTCTCTGTTCTTTTATGATTGAACCTTCCCTCTCTTCTCCCCACCCGATCCCCTTATTAGTGCATTACTTGTTCAACAATTTCCCCGAAATTTGTTTGTTCTGTCGAAATGTCATCTCGTGGAGTGTTTTACGCCTTCAAAAGTAATTTCTCCCCTATACCTTTCAGTTCCCAACTCACTTTGAATCATTCCAAAAATTCAATCCCCAACAACCTCCGAAATTCAAGCAGCAACAACTTTACTCAGTATAACTATATACCCAACTTTCACATTCAAACAATCACAAGATACTAGCGTGCTAGCGTAGTATGGTGCAAGAACTGATGTAGGTCTCGTATAATGGCCCAATGTATTTCAAACTGAATTACATCAAAGTTGGCTGCCGTTCAAAAATAAAGTGCAGCCGACAGAAACGCCATTTTAGGTACTGTTGCAAAAGCACAAATCTGAAGTTGTCGATGAGCTAATTTATAATGACAAAGTTTACCGTCGTAGACAAGCCAACCTCATTCCAACACCCCATCGAAACTAGACCATTATTGAATTACTTCTAGGATTGGAGAACACGAACACATGATCGTTTCATTCCTCAACGGACACTCACCACTTACAAAGACAAAGCTCCGTTGAGGTGGAGATCGATATCGGGTAAAACGACAGGAGGTTGGGTTCAAAATCCCAAGAACGCTCCGAAGAGAATGGACTTAGAAGATTCAAAAGACCACATTAAAGTATTTCGAAAAATGAACTGCTTGCAATTCATCCTAATTGCTAATATTTCGGACTTCCGGCTAATCGTGGCGGATGTGACTGATAGCTAGAAGGCCGAAAAGAATGAGGACGTGACTGGATGGATCGTTGTGAATAATTATGATCGATGTGGTTGAATGGTTGATGTAGCAGCGATAAAGACGAATCGCAAGCAACCGTCAAAAGATCCGAACAGTAAGCGCATATAAACGAGGCCATCTTAGCTTCCCAAAGAAAATCACCAACAAGGATCGGCAAGGCGGCTCTGATCACGTTAAAGACCGAACAACTGAGGATATGAGATGCCTTTGGTTATTTGATTCCTGCTGGAAGGAGCTGGCAATTGAGTACCTCTATGGAATACATGCCTACAAAAATGCCAACTAAGCAATCATTCAAGTATCACGAGTTTAAACTAGATATGCAATGAAGGCAATCCCTCCTCGTTTTGGAGCCCATCCCACCCTTCATTTCCACTCATTGCCGAGGATCGATGCACAAAAAATATTCCCCGTCTGCGGATATCCCATTCTCCATAAACAGCTAAGCACTATGGTGGAATCCTCTCATAACGCTACTGTCTATGAACATAAATAAAAAATACTCTAGTCTGGAATATTTCAGAGACATAATCCATCAATATATACAATACAGCAATGCCCAAATAAGATTCATTCACTAATCTGCTCAATGAGATTAACGTTCAAAATTTGTTCAAATACATATGCAAAAAATCAACGTGTATGTAAATGAAGAATAGAGATGCTCAACAAATGCATCAATAAACAGCGTTTCGACTTCAAAAAAAAAACGCGATTTCGTCGGAGGATCTATTTTCATGTCATATTGCATCATAAATTCGACCACACCACTCAGGCCAAGCATCCTGCTCCTTTGTTAAACTAAATTGCGATACAGATTTTATATCGAGGGGAGAAAATGAACACAACTAGTCTCATGCGTCAGCAATATTCGTTTCAATTTTTCGTTCTTCATATAAAACCGATTCAAAAATGACCCCAAAATTGTGTGCTGTTCAAGATTCGAGTTCCTAAGTATAGTGGAAACAAAATCAACTTACATCTCCTGCAATGGTAACCACCCATTGCATGACAGGAAAGGTGAAAAAATTTTGTGCAATTCAAACAGCGTACTCGTGAGGTCTAACAGTGCTACTCCACGTTACGATCTGCTCCGTGCTCAATATTGCTTCTCTACATTCACTATGAATGCTTTCTGCAGATGAATCATTGCGAAGATCGGTCATCCGAAAGGTGTCACGAAAAGCTGACCACAGTGCAAAGCCCGACAGCTTTCCTTTTTCGGGGGGGGGGAGCGAGGAGGGGGAGGAAGGCCAAAATTTTACCACTTCTCTCGCTTCATTCTCTTTGACTGACACAAAATTCAAGTGATCACCAATCAGAAACGGTTGAAAATGATGACTCGTTGTTGTTTTGTTTTGTTTTTTTTTTTGCTGAATTTTTGATGTGCAGAGAGATATTGGAGATATCTCCATTGTTAAAGTTGATTGTGATTATATGATTGCATCAAGTCGCATTTTAAAATTGCATAAAAGAATAAATATCACTAATAATAACAACAAAAAGAAATAAAACACTCTGAGAACACGATAAACACAATGCACTTTGAAAAGTAGATCGTTAACGGTTCTTATGTGTCAATAGCTCCTTAAGAGGTACTCAAAAACAGCCATCCAAATACTCGCCTAACTATTTCAATTTCTGTGCTGCTTCCGCTTATTATGTAAAATACTTTTTCGCTTAGAAAGGTGGAGAGGAACGAAGAGATGAGGACGAGGTGATGGGAGGCAAAGCAGCGATGGGGGAGGAAGACTGAGGCAGAAGGATGGGGAGGACGGGGAAGGGACAAAAGAAATGCGACGAAGATTGATCGGTAATGTTCTTCAATCGATAACGTTAAATATGGAAGCAAGAGCACAATAGCAATTTCGTGAACGATCAAAAAGAAGTGCCTTTTCAACAATTTCGCATTTCAATATGATGAGAAATAATTACAAAACCTTTTAATTTTTCGCATAAAATATTTAAGGAAAACGATATTCATAAGCAAAAATCCCCCTTCCCCCCCACCAATGTGCCCTCTCTATGCTTTTCACCCACTGTCAGAAACCTAACTGAAAAGAATATATTCTAACACATGGAAAATTTATGCAATCATTGTTAAGATTTCCCACTTCCCTGACTTCCCCTCGCCCCTTCGAATCAGTGGACAGAATCACTGCTTGCCTGCTGTTCCAATAAGGTGACTTGTGCATCTACACTAGCGTAAAATTAGCTTCATTATGATACGAAAGTAATGTATCAAGAAAAGTCACCTCAGTAATGTAGAAAAGAAACTGAAGCTAGGTAACTAAAAGAACTTGTCAATAATGGTAGCAGGCATGCGCCTGATTTGCTCTTTAAGCCAGCCTAGAGCACAACAAATGAGAAGAAAAACACGAGCGCCGCAGTAATAATAAACAAAGAAAAACTAAATCCATTCGACGCGAGAATAAAATATCAACAAAAATAATAAAAAAAAAAATAAATGAAAGGAAATAAAAATTTCTGTCAATTAGATGCAATAAAACCACTCACTGCTATCTAAAAATGGCAATAATGCCGATCTCATTGAGAATCGATAAGTTTGCTGCAAGATCGCACCCCAAATGATTAATTATTGATTATTTTGAATGTAGAGGAACTGGTTGCAAAGCCAATCTTTCTTACTTTTTTGCTGCAAAAAGCTGCTCTCTATTGAAGACATAACAAAATCCGGAACAAACGAGAAAAAAAGGCTCCAGGCTTAGAGCGTTAGTAACTTTACGTATATTCTAAGTAGGTGGATAATGGGAGGGGGGGAGGGAAGGGGGATGAGGATTACGAAGAAAAAAAGCTGACATTCTCAGAAATTTCAAAGTAAATCTATACTTGAGAGAAAAAACAATAGTAAGAAGGGGGAAAGTAGTATATGAAAGTTAGTGATGAGCGCATATTCAAGGGAATTCCCATTTTCACACTGTTAATTTATTCTTGCATCTCAAATTTGTATGCAAAATGCGGTGCTGCTGAAGAAATTTGTTCGACTAAAGTGAAAAGCTCCTTGCTGTCCCCAGACGTGATCATCGACCATGCTGCCATAGTGCTGAGTACCTTTCCACTAGATCCCCTTCACTGCGAGCAACATTTAAATTTTTTAGATCCCTCTACTCTGAGACCGAGGAAATAACTCAACATCCTGTAGTTTCAACGTTCAGCTGTGTCTCCTCATTAACCACTCCAGGCAATGAAGAGACATCAATCATTTTCGATGGATATATTCAGTTCTCCCTTATTTCGCTCTTTAAATTCAACTTCGCTATCCACAACAAAAGTTGTCGCAATTCATACACTTTTCTCACTATCAGACAAACGCACAACGATGACATCATCAGTTAAAATATAACCTTCATATGGTTGAGAGTTGATCTTTCTTTTAAATTGAGCGCAAGTTTTCTGTGATGACCCATTACTTCACAACATCAATAGAATATTGCGAGACGAGAATGGGTGAAAAGAGATGCTTAGTAGGAAGCAATCGAATCGACAACGATATGTATAAAGGAAGTAAAGACCCCTGGAGTCAATAAAATCTTAACAATACAAAGTGGATAGTAAAAGAGTTGCTGGAAAGACGTATTTGCTACTTTCATGAATATCTCATACGACTAGAATTGTTATAAGTTGTGAACACTCACTATGAATATCAAACGTATTGTTGGCAGTACGCAAACTGTGCACTGTTGCAGCTTGCAATGCAAGCATAGTGCAAATTGCAGAACGCAATTCCACTTTCACTTTCCCATCCCTAGAATGTGTCGTTCAGCGGGCATAAAAGAACCCCTTCCAATGCGTCAGACGAATGAGATTTTTTAGACGAAGCGTCACCTGTCTTGGCCGCTAACGCCTCCTGCCAACTATCGTTGTCATCCTCACATTATTTAATCAATCCCCTTTTTTGAGACAGTGTACTTCAGCCATTTTCCACAATGAATAGACCACCATATATTAAAAAAAAAAATGATTCTTTTAGCTGTTTTTCTTCTACTACAGAATCATCTCAGCAATAAACGAAAAGATTTTTGTAAAAAACTTACCCCGTGATATTCGTAGACATTTGACGGATTGTAGCCGTTCCCATCGTACATAGGAGCGTTTGCATATGGAGGCACGTTCTGTTGGAACTGAAAACAATCGATCATAATTGAACACAAAAATTCAACGATTCAAGAGTGGTAAATATTGCCTCCTATTGAAAACTATCTGTCCTATCATAACAAAGCGTAATGATTTGATTTCATGACGCTAAACCAATAAGACTAATAGAAATGTATTCAGAAAATTTGATAGATAAATATTTAAAACGAACTATAAACAATAAATCATCTCAACGCTTTATGAAATGCGTCAATGAAGCGATAATATTTACAGAAAGCATAGAAAAGCACAAATGAAAGATGAATGATTTGTGGCCCTATTCAGATGCAATAAATCTATGTTAGCAAAATGTCCCTTAAAAGACGATTTTAATGACCACGTAATCAACACCTTTCATGCCGCATTATACCTTTCACATAGTTCCATCATCCACCACCTCTCACAGTCACATAAAGCACATCCACAACTATCGAATACCTTCAACGAAAAGAGAACAAAGAGATTATTCGATGAGGTACGATTTGGTATAACCTTTTTATGACGAAACTATGCCTATACGAGTGAATTTATATCGACAAACTGTTCTCTAGGTTCTCGGAACTCAGATTTTCAATAAAACTTACTACTCATAATTTCCTATCAAAACCTAGGCCTTTGGCCAAACTCAGCTCCGATTGGAACCTCTGCAACCCTACCGAATTTGAATGCCCAATCGACACCTTCATATGACCCTGAAATAAATTTGATTTCGATTTCAATTCGGTTAGCGTCTACGACTGGAACTACAAATAACCCAAAGGTCAAGTCTGTGACCTCTAGACCTCACCGAGAAAATATCTGAAGCATCGAAAAAACCTTCGAGAGATTTCCTCTTAAAAATTGTGGGATTTTCGAATATTCCCGGTGGCCATTTGTTATTTGAATGATACTCATTCTAAATAAATTAAAATTTGCGACGGGACGCCTTTTAGATGCGTGAGATGGAGCTGGAGTTGATGAGAGGACGAGTTGAGGTCGGAAAATTGCCTATATGTCGGATGAATGCTGCCTCCCCCCCTCCCTTCCCCTCCCCAGGTTAGACGTCCTCAATGCAAACAATATTGATAATTAACAGAACAAAAGCAATTGAAGGAATTTAGGAAGACCTGACGCGAATGATCGTCTATAATTATCAGCATTGCAAGCATCAAGAAAAAAGCAACAGCACATATACGGCTGACGATAAAAGCAAATCATTGCACTGTTTAGAAAGAAAAGCGACAAGAAACTATCAAAACTATCACTAATTTCACAAAACTAAAAATAATCAAAAAGCAATAAAATCACAAATGCATCACTATAAAGAGTAAAAACGCATTCTAATTAAAAAAAAGAATGCAGCAATGCTTCTCCTTGATGATCATAAAAATGAACAAAAAAAAAAACAATCTGTGACCCTCTTTAAACCAAGAATGAAAGTAGGTTTTGCGATATGACGTTATCGTAACATTGATAATAACGATCATAATAAAGCGATCACAATTACTTCGAAACGTATATGAAATCATTGAAGGATAGAACTGCAAAACTCGTGATAAGACTATCATACGATGGGTTATTTTTCTTAACAGCACACAGATAAGAAACGAAATATGCAACTCAAAGATAATCGTCGATTAAAGCTGATTTTCCCATTTCGTGAATGTAAAAATAATTGTCACAAGTGTAATTCAAACAGTTCTATGTGCATTGAGAGATGAGCCAAATGAGTGTCATTAATGAAATCCATAACGATAAGGAATTACATCTAGGATGTGGATCAGAGAAAAAAAAGCGAGTAATTACAGCTGGTAGCAATGAAGCAGATGATGCACAGCCGTTGTTCGTCGATCTAGCATATTGGCAAGCCTATCACCTTAATCACACAAATAACGCACATAAGCGAAGCCATCAACTCGCATTACCGCAACAACCTTTCCCCCAAAGAATATTTCCCATCGTAAAATATTCGCAACTTTGGGTCAAACATCCAGCCAGTTGACATATATCCTCAAATGAACGTGAGGCATGTGAGCGACAACAATGAAACGATGCATCTCATTGAGCACACAATAAGCATATTAGATTTGCGCTTTCCTATATTCCAAAAGCATCGCTTTCGAAGCAAAAAACAAGGATGCGATGGTCTCCCTTATCATTGACTCAATTAAGCTAATAGTGAAGAGAGTGCAAAAAAAAAAAACGGAAATCATTAGAGTTCAACGATTAAAAAAAGGTATAATGTTGAAAAAAAAGAGAGAAAAACATGAAAGTGCACCTTATCAGGCCAGAAATATGGACGCACCATCCATTTGCCAGCCTTCAACATCGACACGCTTCTGAACATCATTCCTTTTAGAAGATTATTTGATGCACAATTTATAAACACAATAAAAACATCAACGACCTCAAAATGCAACAAGAATAACATAATAACGCATAAGATCTCTCTTAGATTAAAATCGAATGAAAATCTCCAAAGAATAGATAAAAAGTTTTTTTTTTTTTAATGAGAAAATAAGCAATTACATAATGGCATCGAATATTCCCTTCTAAACATTTGAGAAGAACGGCCATGCATTTCTTGTTGAAATAAATAATGATCGCAAACGAACGACAACGAATAAGCAAATCGACCATGTACAGACCTAATAAACCATGCAAAGCAAAAAGAAACAGATGAATGGACGAATGAACCGGATCGACCTAGGCCGGAAGAGAAGGGAACGTCTAGACCAAAAAACAGGCAAGGTCTGGGCCAGAAGAACAGGCAAGGTCTGGGCCAGAAGAAAGGGGCAAATTGCTGAAATATTTCAAAGCAGAGCAGCCGCTTCGCTAAGCACATGCATTACATGCGTGCTTTCGAAGCATTACTGTTTAATGGCTTTCCGTTGGATGACGTCATCTGAAGCTTTACAGCTACAGATCATAGACAATTGCTCTTATTACACAATCTTGCAACTATCATCTTTTCATTGCTATAACTAATAACTATCATTCATTTTCAGCAAGACCATGTATGTACTGCATACCAAAATGATGCATCGAACAGGAGGGAGGAAAAGGCGAAAGGAAGATGGAAGGAGAGAGGGAGGAGTGAGGAGGAGATTAGGTTGGAGGGGAAAACTGCAAGATCATCTCTGAGACGCGCGTTATGGTTTATCATTAGTGGATAAATAACTAACAACTTTACCAAGTGCTTTATCATTGCACAAATGCCGAATGCTACGTCATCCAGAATCTGGGTGAAACTAGTTCTCAGTTGTGATCGGAACCATTCTGGTTTAAATGCTGATCGCCTAGCTGAGCTACAGCTAAATCTAACCCACCTCATCATACTTAACGGTTGAACTGGATTTCTGCTTCGATCCGGCAATGACGTAATCTTTACCACATACACCTTTTTCAGGACTACATCGATATACAATATAAATATTAGTACTATTGAAGCTATTCTTGACTCGAACTATCACCTTGCGTTCACATTAAAATCACGCTTTGATTAAAAAACTATAAGCAAACAGATCTCAAAGATAACGAGAGGCCGATTAAAACGAGAATGGCTATGCAACGCATGGGTGACCCCTCTGGATCGACTATTATATAACATATTATCTCATTGCTTACTAGGATCACGAGCGATAAAAAAGAAAGGGCCAACAAAATGAATGAATCGAAGCATAATGTACCGGTGGAAGTATCTATCTGCAATAGACGAATAAACATTTCCGTATCCGCAAAACCATAGTTGATATTTCGATTCGCATTTCCACCACGACAAGTAAGACCTTGAACTGACAACAGTTCAAACTAGTTGCGCTCATTTGGAGTCAAAGTGCTAAGATCAACTTAACTCGTCCACCCCCCTCCCCCCCCCCTCAAAAAAAACTACAGTTTACATATTGGTAACGCCAGAAATCACTCCTTTGCCCCCTATGAGTGCACGATAATCTCACTATGTAAAGGCAATCCGACCGATGAGTCGACGTGCTGGCAACACATCTATATATATAAAGGACGCAAATTTGTGGCAGCAAAATACATTCAGGATAAGCGCACTATTAAGCAGCACTGTTATGGGATGATGCAAAAAGACGTAAGCGGCAAAGAGGAAGGACGTGCTTATGCTTAAACTGTCAACGAATTTTCTATCGATCCACTAGCCCTCCCAACATCTATGAGTCTTTAGTGCCAAAAAAAAAACCCTCACTTCCTGAACATTTCGCCTCTAGCCCTCTCTTTAAACTACTGATTTCGCATAATTAAAATTTTACCTCGACAAGCGATTGAGAAGGAATGAGAGAAAAGTTCAGAAAGGAGGAAAGAGGTGGCAGAGGAGAGTGGTGGAAGGAATAGGAAGAGAAAAGTACATACATGAGATATGACATTCTTATATAACTTTTTCCTATAAACAGTTTTGTCCCAAAGTTTCCTAAGCAATTTGTATCAGTGAGTACCCGTAAATGGCATTTTCCAACTTAGCAGTCATTTCCGGTTACCAAAACGTAAATTTCATTTCATCGTTAATAAATTGCATCTGCCAGAGCGATGATGCTTCTCTTGCGTTTTTTATCGACAATTGCAACCGACTACCACTAAACTTTGAGTTGTATTTATTTGCTAATGAATGAAAGCTGCATTCTAAATCTCAAAGAACTTTGTTCTCCAGCAATGACCTTCGCCTTCTGGACATCTCCGTAATAATATGACTATGATCTCACCACCAACTAGTGCGACAATAACTAAATGTCTCTTATCATTTCAAAAATATCGAGCTCTCTGTATAATCAACAGCATCAATCAAACTCTGGACTCAAAATACCGGAAAATGATGGACAGGTGAAGGACTTACCTATTCTATTAGACAGCAAAGTGTCTTGCATTGTTTTGTCTGTTTATGAAATTTATGAGAACATTGTTCTGGAGTGTCGTTATTAAACTGTGGAACAGTCTATAGCCAACAGCATCCTAAATAATATTAAGATGCACCTCTCGCCCAGTGGCTCTCCAACAGATGAAAACTCTCGTCTCAGCATTCCCTTTCATCCAATTCGTTTTGGCACCTATTTTATTGCCATATTGCTTCTATAACACTTTACTTTTGAGTGTTTCACATTACTCACACTATGTCTGCAAAAAATTAGAAAAAAATTTAGCGCTTCGCAACGAATAACGAATACATTGTAATATATACAAATCTATGTACACACAGTCAAAGCTATATATAGATATGCGCACATGCATGAACGCTGTATACGCAAGGTGCGATGCATTTATATATACAACTGCGATGAGTGTGTATAAATAATACAGTTGAAAATTACAACTGCTTTTATTTTGCGAATATCGAGTGAGAGTTGCTTTACCAATGCATGAACTATTCTATTCCCAATTGGCATAAAGTCCTAGAAACGTGGGCTATTTCTTGCTGAGTTGTCGCTTCCCAAATAATACTTCGTCGCTACATAACTCTTGAAAATTTAAGCAGCAAATCCAATCTTACGGACTTAGTGGCATTTTCCTTATCCTCTAGCCATATTTGAATGTTTCCTTTACAAGAAAATAAAAGAATATTTTAGCTATCATAAAAAACCAGCATATCCTTGCTATAAACTGCACCTTTCAATGTCCTTGAAGAAAAAACGACAGCATTAAAGCGCTACCTACGCAAAAAAAGGAGAGATTTTCTCATCAAAACTTTCCCACTTCATCCTTTTTCGAGTGAAAATTAAAGCGATGTTCCATGCGTTTTTATAAATTTGGTCCACTATAATTCTCCATTATAATTAAGGGGAATGCCAACGGACTCCTTATTTGGCTATCCAAAGCCTTGAATGCTTCTTTACCCCTACCCAAGGTCGACTTACAAATGCAATTTCATATTTGACACCACATCAACAGCTCAGTCACACCACTAAGGTTTAGTCAACAAACAACACAGCATTATGCTCCTTCTTATACGCTAACAATCTTATACTCACCATTCGCACAATCAATGTTTAATATTAAACCTGTCAAAGTAACGACAGGTATGTTGGTCTTATTTATGAAATCGCAAACAACAAAACCTACATCGAAGACCAACCATATTGAATCAAACACACATCGTTCAAAGAGCGCAGTGCTACCCAGCAACGGGTACAATGCCTCATCGACGGAATTTCACAATCACACACCATTCGCCCTTAAGCATCATTCAGGGCAACATCTAACAACCGAACAAAAGTGAACGCACTCATCAAAGCTCATTGATGCCCTTTCCCCTTTTCGTCGGCACTTACACTCCAATTAGGAAACGTGGATGGAGAATATAAAATGTTCGATGATCAGAGACGGAAAAGGGTTGAAGGTAACGGGAGGGAAGAGGAGGGAAGGGAAAGGGAGCTGAGGTGTTATTAACACCGCATAAACGAGCATTAAATCGTAGATCGGCGAATAGATGTGCATTTAGCATAAACCTATCTCCCAATGAAAGAAGCTTCTTCACAAATTCGTTCACTAGTTGGTTTCAGTTGTGGAATTATTACAAATGCATCTATTCGCTACATAATCTCAATCACGCGATCAGCAACATTCCACACGAGGATCGAAATGTGATTATGAAACGTGCAATATTGAACACTTAGATTTTCGCAATGCTAAAATCGTACTACAATTCAACTTGCATTTCCGCTTTCGCTATACCCCAAAAAAAACTTTTTCTGAAGTGATAAAATACTCAATTCTCGTAACGTCCGTAAAGTTTCTGGAAGTGCAAATAAACGCCTGAACCTTATAAACATTGAAATCACTATAATACAATACTTTGGATGTCAATGAAACAATACTACATAACTATTTGAGAAAAAGTAACTGCAAATTGAAAAATACAATGTGGAATTGCACTGGACGAAGATCGGTGAATCAAAATTGTGACCAGCATATAGGATCCCCAACAAAAGCGAATGCATTCCTCAAAGCTGCTCTAATAGCGCGGTGTGTGCGATATTTTCCGATGAGGCTGCCAACAAACGATTTGGAAAATTTAAACGATAACATGTGTCGTATGTTTTTTCGTCAGGGTAATTTCTATTTCCTGTCGCTCCCAAAATCTCTCTTCGCCAAAAAAGGAAACGAATTTGACGTCAAATATAACAACCTTTTTAAGCATCTCAGCCAAGAAGGATGTTCATGTATAGGAGTTTGAATAAAACCTCATTTCCCACCTTAGATTATCAATAGACCCATATGATAATAGAAATAATCATCCTCCCATACTAAGACTAAATCGACGGAAGATGTAAGCACTTCAAACTATCTCTCTATTTAAGCAACTCATTAGGACAACAACAAACAATTAAGAAAACAATTTCGACGTCACTGTGCATCCTTTTCAAATGTGAGCTGAAAATGTAAGGAAAATATGGGCAGTAGTGGGAGCGGGGGGGGGGGGGGGAGGTATATGCAGGAAGTAAAACGCTAAGAAAATTGAATCGACGCAGCAAGGTAGCTAGCTTAGTAAAGATATGCGCATTCGTCGCAACGAAAATCACATTCTAACAAAAGAACAACGCATAAACGACCAACGCTTTATGCCAAGGTCGCCATACCGGTGCGGCGATACATGCTCCAAATGGGAGACACGCAACACATCCACTTCTCACAAACCTCTCTCCCTTCAGCGATACCCAACGCAAAGTGAGGGACCATCAAATGGCTAACTTGCTCGGCACATTTTTTGCTTAGCATATGTGAGACGAAAGACAACATCAGAGGAGTGCCCGGAGATAGGCAGGAGAGGCGGTTGACAATCCAAGAAAATTTCAAACAGTGTATGGAAACAAGAGAACTCAAAGTCAGAAAAAACAAAGAAGTAGAAAATGGCTGTTCTCCCCTTTCTTACCCCCCCCCCCCCTTTCACCAAAAAAATTATTTTCCCGACTGCATATTATGGAATTCTCCAACTTCAATACAAACAGCTCACGAATCTCTAAAATAGTTGTATAATTTTTCAGCTGCACTTCAAATGAAAGAGAAATGCGAATGCTACAACATACACAATTATAAAGAATTAACGATACGATACACTAATAACTTTACATAAAAATGCTATGGGAACATTCCCACCTCTATCAGCTATTCTAGCGACAAATAATAAAAAAAAATTATGTGCTGCATAAGAAATGAAATTTAGAAAAGAAAAAGCATCAGATTAAAGGCAATTGAAATTGTAAATAGTGCCTAGAGAGGAAATGAATAAAAAACGACGAAATCGATTTCGACAGTGCCCCTGCGTTCAGTTAACGACCTATTTTATTGACAGATTGAGACTAAATGAAGCGAAAAAAAAAAACTGAATGCAGCAATACGCGTGAAACATTTTACATGAAATCATGAATGCGGAAGGGGGAACGATTCTATAATTTGTTTGCAGAAAGGATAACGCTTGTAATAGATTAAATAACAAAATCTTTATGAATAGTTCTCAACAAAAAAAAATTCTCAGTTATTATTTAAATTTAGGCAACTATTTTTCTTATTGCCTCATTTTTTTTTGAAGAAGACATCCTTCTCCTCCTCTCAGCAATTTGGACCATTCAAGATCATCGCCACGGATGACTCTTTAATACAGGTCAGTAATGATGCAAGACGTGAGAACAATAAAACATCACTCAGCGGATTGCCCGAAGAACACAAACGCACGTAAAGTTATTCAAATAAACACACCAACAACGTGATACACTGATAATACAACATCGAGAACAAATCGTTTCATCGTTTCGCCATGCTACTCTCTACTATCATCGACCGATGTCAACGGTACCCCACACCTATCAGTCACTCTATAAGCACACGATAGATGTATCAAAAACCACAATTCACAGTGTCATTACTTTCATCAACACTTCAGGGAATAAAGTATTTGCATTGTTTCGATGATTGTTTAGTGGAGGAAGGAATGAGGAAGGGATGATTAAAACAAGAAAAGATACCCAAAAACCATCATTTACCTGAAAACAAAGGGAAACGATCCCAATTAGGCATAAGCAACCACTTATATACCCAATGGAAAAACCGGTTCAGAAGTATATCGGAATGATCGATGCAATATGATGATTAAATTAATGAACGTAGACGCGGAAACGCTTCCTAAATAACCATCACTGCACTTTTTACTATTTTCTGCATACAGTGAGTATTTCAAATTGAGCGGAATTTCACTAAAAAAAATGTTACAGTAGCCTTCATACAAAGCCAAGAAAGAAATTAAGCAATCAGTAAAATACGGTCGACCGTAGCGGTAAATCGTTGCAGTCTGCACTCTCCGGTAGATTACATAGTGCTACGATTAAGTCAAAACAGTAGATCTCGCTGATGGTCGAAAACTGAATACAGTAAGGATTCTGGTTTTTTTTTTGAAGAGAGCATAAGCATTGTTGAGTCATGGCACTGGGTAACGACTTCAATAAGGCTAACAGCGAAGATTCTAGTTTCTGGGATGAGATACGGCATACCAAACGTTTAGAATCGTTAAGCATTAATCTCTAAATGAAGTGACGCAAATATTATTCGGCAAAAGCAAATCGACCTGAATTCAAATTTCTGCGCTGATTAAGGAGTGGAGTACTTATGCAAACATCAGCGTCTCAGGATTTCCCACAAGGCTTTGCGAACACGCTGTAGATATATGCGACAAACGTCTTTAAATTGTTCATTCCTCGAAAACAGTGAACGCTCTATGTTGTGGTTTCAAGAATCAGAACCTTATCATCCTTGGTTGCTTTTCCCATTTTCCCCACCCCCCCCCCCAACTTTGCCCTTCTCAATACTAAAATGTGATCGGTTTCCCCTGTGTGATGAAACTATTTATGAGAAAGCTTAAATGATAACCCATGGGTAATCCATCTTTCAAGATATTCTTTTCTAACATATATTGATGCCGATATTGAGGAAATATCTCAAAAAAACAACTGTGGTCCACTCTCTTCCGGAAAAGGGATGTGGTGACCAGTGGAAAAGATAGCTCATCGATAAGGAATCGAGAACTCTACCAAAACGAGGAACTGATAGGAGGTAGGGAACTTGCTGTTACCATTTATTAAAATTTTCCGTTGAAAAAGTTGTCTAATCCAAACAACAAGTGATTCCGAACTCAGCACATATGAGTTGGTTAGAGGCTTTCCTCTACAATCGGTCGATGACTTCCTTCCATAGTTGATTTATTGCCCCATATTTGTATAATATTCCATTACCTCGTCCAGTATTGTTGTCCATATCTATTAGCCGATAAACTAAGATGTTTCAAGTTTGCATCGGCAAGGCCTACTCTTAGCTAAATGCAATTCAATAACAATGGACTTATGCAGTTCAATTCTTCCACAGGATTGCATATAAAGCTGAAATCATGCCGTAGAATTAGTTTTTTTGTGACAAACGCTTATTCACTAATAGCACATCTATGTATAACAACATTTCTCCCTAGCTTTCATCACTTCAACTATACAAATAATCAGTTTATGCTCATAAATTAGCACAGAATGTGAATATACTATAGATAAGACGGATGGCATTAGTGGGTGGTACTACAATGCACGTGCTGTTTCGAAAAAATAAACGATGAAAATTGAAATGAAAGATTAGTTCCTCGCAATGCTTCCTGAGTAAACAACTCCTATTACGTCAGCTAAAAAATAAACAAACTTATAAAGGGTTGTCAGCAGGGAAAAAATCAGCCAAGTTAGACGATAGCAACTGTAGATTCGAAAATAATGAAAGAAGTTCCTTAACGATCGTTGACGCTATAAAACATATGACCATAATAATAAGATTAATTACTTCCTTCGCAATCTTTTTTTTTTTTTCTGACATATGAAGGTATGAAAAAGCGTAGAACAACAGAACGCTTTCTTTTTAGCAAAAAAAACAAAAAACAAAAAACAAAACACTTAGCGCGTTTCGGTTCAAAAAATATTGCCCGATATGGGCTGAGATGAGAAGATACCCACCCAAGTAAGATCGTCCTCATCTCTAGACTGAGCTCATTTTAGACAAATTTTAAATCGTCGTTGCGATGAGGTGGATTTCGTGGAATGATGCATTTAGAAGTAAACGATGCCATCTTCTTTCACTTTAAGATGTCACACAGCATTTATGTTACTCAAAACAACTTACAGAAAAAAATACCTTCAGAAAAAAAAAACAAACAAACAAAATGAAGTAAAACGATCGATAAAACTTCAGAACATCGCGTCCGATAGCACGATCACAACAACAACAGCGCAATATCATCCCATCAACTGATAGACAACAGCATTTTCTTTTCATTGCTTAAAATGGTGTTTTCTTCACTATGAAAGACACTAGTAAAGGTATCGGAGAAGCGTTACAGCGATACCCTATGAGTCTTTTAAATCCCTCTCAATGTCAAACAGTAAATATCGCAACTACTGTCACCTACCTTCAATAAACGATACTTCTGCACTTGATAAAATCGAGTTGAAAAGAAACGCGATAGGGATTTTCAAATTTCTTTACTTTCTTGAATTATTTCGATGTCGGTAATGCCAAGATCACAAGTCAGTGCTGAAAGAATCTCTATCTCAAAATCTGGCAACAAAATTTCCCACAAATTTTCGATCGTTTGGCTATCGCCGTAGTAGTATTAAAAAATAGAATTACCCACACGGGAGCAAAAAGCTTCAAAACTAAGTGAGAATAATCGAATTACTGACCACCTCCTAGCACCAAACGTTCGCCTCCATCATAGAGTATGCCAACCACCTTTGCAGTCACTAATTTAAGTGAATAAGAAATGTCGCGTGAAAATATCAACGCCCGCTGAACTATGTATGCAAATCCAACATCCATTGAGTCATCCAATATAGAATTGATAGCTGCTGCTGCTGCTGCATATAGGCAATCACAACAATCTCAATAAATTGCATTCAGCATTACTCAAAACTCATCTTAATTTACGCAGCGTGTTATGCTTTCATTCAAGTATTGCGTATTAGTGCTTTCTCTAAAACTTTCAGGGCTCAAAGGCAAGGAAAATTATTCAAATTGTATGACATTGATGTTGCACAGTGCTTGTCAAACTTCAAAGGTAAAGTACACCTGCCTAGGGGCATAAATCAAGTACTAAACACCTGTTCACTGTACGAAATTGTTTGGTGAAACATTCACCCGTTCAAAAAAAAAAAAAAAAAAAACAGCCAAACGGTACAATAAATGGAAATTTGTGCCGCTAACTACTTTCAAAAACTTTAAAGAATAAAATAAAAATATAAAATATAAATAAAAAATAAAATTTAATGATGGAAATTTATGTCAACACGCAACAAAAACTATCATATCAATATCACCAGCAGTTCCTAGTATCGCTGCCAGCCTCAATATGAAGTTATTAACTAGCCCTCAATGGTGCTCATAATATGCTTAAAGCAGAAAGAATCTCCGAATCAAAGTGTCTGCGTAAGATATGTGAGTCAGTCAGAGATGTGCCATTGCAAACACTAAGCAACACATCGAGTGCAGATGGCACACAGCAAAAAAGGCGACTCTTTGCACACAACGATGAATCAACACCAACGCTTTGTGTTTGTCACAGTCTTTGTGAAGCACTCTAATATTATCGAGCAACCAAAATTCCAACCGCCCTTTCGTCCCCCCCCCCCCCAAAAAAAAAAATCGATGAGTCAATAAGAACACCAGCCGATGACGTCATTATTGAAAGTGATGACCTACATTCACCGAAATTATGCCATCAAATAGCATATGAGAACACGATTAGCTGTGACTCATCAAAATACAAGTCAGTGACTCGAAGACTCGAAGCAACCCTCACATCAGTTCGCCCAATCGACAGACATCTTTTCCGGCCTCTGCAGCTCAAACGTGTAACTTTGTGCCATACATGGTCAACCCCCCGCCTCCAGCACAACCACATCCAATTTAAGAAAGAGGCAAGACTTAGAAATCTAGACTGTAGTCATACGGCAGGTAAACATGGAAAAAATTTCAGGAACTTCAAAGAAAAATCACATGAGTGCATAAAACAGTTGATGTCTTTTATGATTTTTTTTCAACCAGATAAAGAAGTAGCATCAGCCAATCATTGAAGTAAGCATCAGCAATTTTAAGATCCAGTCTTCAATTTCACGACCTAAGAAGTGATGTCTAGTAGCTTGTCAGTTAGCAAGTCGATGTGAACCAAAAGAATGCATCATAAGCCTAAACTTAGAAAATCTCAAATCTAAGTGAAAAAAAGTGTCTCGTAAAATTTCTCAGAGATTAGAAAAGATGATGTCTGGTTATGGTGATTTAAATCTAGGAATCTTAATAGAGATATGTGGCATACAAATGTAATTCAGTAACAAAAATCAATAGAAATTCGGGGTATCAGCATAAATAATGCTTGCAACTCTTATAACAACTTATTTTTACAATAAAATTTTTCAAATGCAAGACATACGATACGAAAAGCAATGCGAAGAGAAGCAATTTGCGCAGTTCAACTGATTCCATTTCATAGTTTGCATAAGACAATAGAATTAATGAACCACCAAAATATCGAACATTAGTGCCACACACTCATTGTTCTACTTCAACTCCCTCTCTCTCTCCTTCTACCTGCCGTGTTCAAATGCTCATTTAAAAATTCTCATGAAAACCTTACCACCATATAAGCAGGTTGAAATTCAGGTGCGTCCGGGTTAAGTCTGAATCGGTGATTTGTGGTTGCAGGGCTGACTGATGATAGTGTCGATATATTGGATGGAGCGGGCACAAAGTATGCTGAAAAGAGACTCATTAGATAAGAAAAAACTACAGCTAAGGATTTTCAACACCAAATTAAAATTATTAAACAACTTTCAGCACGGAATTTACATCAAGCGCCGAAATAAGATGCACAAATAAAATGAAGGATAATCATTGAGCAAAATAATTTACATAACAATAAAAAGAGTAGGAAGCTATTAAATTTCAGTAAAAAAAAAAAGGGAACTTTCAGCACAACGGCGAGAAATGTGCATTTCTGTTCGGAAGTAATGTGGATACTCTATTTCCCATATAAGGAAAGGAAATTATATTTGTAAAAAAAAAGTGGATTTATGCTGCAATACCGTTATTTACGTTCAAGTAATATGAGAATAATTAGTCTCACAAATTGCAAAATGATTGATAAAATAAACAATATGTTCATAATACAACAATAATTAATATAATTCATTACAAAGCAATTCTCAGGGATCAATACTGAATATTTGTTTGTAATCGGAGTGCTTTTCCACATTTATAAACAATCGACAACTAGTACCCCTCTGTGTCAACAATAAAACCTCTATTTTTTTGCTAGCCCTACACAGCATTGCCAATCATAACAGCTTGCACTCCTCAACTAAGCCACGACAGCACTTTTAAACGTTTACTGCAAGACAAGCGCCAAATGCAAGATTGTGTTCCATTTCATCATAGGGAAAGTACTTAATGAGAAAACTCGAATAATGGTACCAACATTAACTAATCTATTCAAGTGTTTAGATCTGCAACGAAATCCACCTTAATGGTACAAAACTCAGTCCAGTAGAGATTCTAAAAGTGAAATAGGGCGCTAACCCGATCACTTCGGGACATGGAACCATTGACATGTGGATCTACATTTCAGCACAATGAGGCGGCATTAGCACAGCATCAATGATCACTTCGCAACTATATGTTTTTAATATTAACACAGAAAAACGAGAAATAAAGGCGTCACAGCATCAGTGAGCTGTTGCTACTGGAAAGTATTGTATTTTCACACTCAAGCATTTATTCTGAATATTCTCAAACACTCGCAGGCTTGAAAGTTTTCTAAGCCTGAGCCGAAAACCCTAAAACAGCTCGCATTCTCAACAAAACCGAGAATTTCGACTTCGAAGCAGATCCGCAAAATATGGTGAACGAAGCGAGCTGTAAACTTTTTTTTGCGATATTGCGAATGCCCCTCTTACAGTTCAGTTCCCCAACCACTGGGTAATTTGGATTTGGCAATAACGGGACTTAAACAATGAACCTCTTTAATTGCCTTAGATTCTTTCTAGCTGCGCTCTGTATGATGGATGATAAAGAGGACCCTAATCATTAAGCAACGCACATCTGTTCATTTCGTCTAACAACAAACAAGAAGCATTTCATTCAGCGTGAGGAATCTGCTACAAGACAATAAATATGCTTATAACAGCAATAGCTTAAATCAACTTCAAAATGTTGCACTATTATTGCTGAGAACAGAACACAGATAATCGTTTCTTTATAGGATATAGAGCAGACAAAAAAAAGAACTCCAAGTAGAGAAATCCTCTCTCCCTTTTGTGTAATTCAAATAAAATCACGCCGAGAAAGGCAATCTGCAAGCTTTAATAACTATTATAAAGCATAATATGCTTACATCCCAACAGATACAAGCGAAAGATCCATGAACATCATAGCCATCAGAATTGCGTAGAAGTGATATCATTCTGTGGTAGTGCTCAGATGCGAGGGTGATTCAGGGCGCTAATTTCACAATTTCAGATGAGCACTGAACCACGCCCACCAATTGAAAGTGAGATAAATTAATGGCTCAATTTTAGATTAGGCAACATCTAAATGGTCACTTTTCTGCATACATAAACAAAAGCTGTCCCCAGCCATATAGAATAAAACAAACCGGACGAAGATGCGACGGGAAGCTGCGGCTCGACGTTGTAATTGTGAAAGGGTGCTTGTCCTGATGCAGCAATCTGGGGTTGCATTGGGCGAATGTATGGCGGGTATTCGGTGCAATCTGGCACCACAATCGGCGAAAACTCTGCAAATAATATAGAAGCGATATTTAGATGGAAAAAACAATGAAGTTTTTCTCAATATTTCAAAAATAAACATCGGTGGTAAAGCAAATAAAAAACAAACAACCGTTGGTATAATTTCAGCAAACTCAAATAGAAATTCAAATTCTACGACAACATAGAAGGCTTACTTCATGCATCGATTAGTAAGCAGCAAGAGAAGCATATGAATGTAGAGATGAGATGAGGACTCCTAGTGCATCGATCGTCAAAAAGGGATCAGAGAGCGGTTGATATAGAAAGCGATAACGATCTCAACAATATCGCCGTTATGCTACCACTGCTATGCATCATGTGAATCGTCGAAATATTTCAATTTCAATGACAAAAATGCAACCTATCAGAAAATCGAATACTCTCTTACAAGATAAAATTGTTGTAACATTTCCATTCAAAATGCTCAAAACTCCTGCCACGTTACCAATACTTAAGTGCGAATTTATGATGAAAATTCAATAGACGTAGGGAAGGTGACTAAATTTATTCTCGTAATTCCCTATTAAAAAAATATTTCGTAGAAGATAACAAATTTCTCTAAATTTTAATATGCAAAATGAGCATAAAATCAATTGAGAATTTCAACTATCGCTATATTCAGTTTTATCATCTATAATTTTCTCATATTATACTTCTAAATGTAATCCTTGCTTCTCGCCTAACAAATTTGCATATTTCACCAATATATCAAGCATCCACAATGATCTTGCTACCATTTTGAGATAGTCACCATTCCAAAAATCGGATACGACAGCATTAGCTAGTTGGATATTTACGCAAGAAAAAGAAGAGTGCGCAATATCTCAATAGTTGCGCTATCTACGCAATGATCAAAATAAAATGGCTGCGTTCTGCCGTCGAACAGTCGGCGTATGCATCATGTAATTGGCTGCTCTATCATTCAATTTGCTTTCCACAAGCTTTACAAAATTCTATCGCTACTTCTATGTCTTTAATTCTTTATCTTTAGAAATAAGATTTGATTATATAATAATAAAATGAAGAAATTCGACTTTCATACCTGTTAGGATCATAATTGGATCACATTTTTGAGCATTTAAGCTTCTCTAGAATGCTCAACAACGTATTTCAAATACAAATGTTTTTTTAAGCAAAAAAAAAAAGAACAACTGACTAATTTCCTCGCTACCATTTCATAAAAATCCAAGACAGTTTTGAATAAGCCAAGGGCCCAATTAGAGAGACGGAGATGAAGAAGAGGAAGAGGAATCGCCGTTCTCCGAAAAAAAAAAAAACCCGGTCGGTATATAGAGAAAAATGAGCGCAAAAAATCGAAAAAAAGAAGAAAATAATAATATAAGGTCATCGTTCGAGCCACCACCTCTCCAAAGAATTTAAGGCTTTGCTCGCTAAAAAGATGAATCACTTTTCACCTTTCCCACTAAAATTAATAATTTTTTTCAGGTGTTACAATAAAATATGGATCTTTTTGCAACGGTGACTTAATACTGCTATTTGGTGGCTGTTTAAGCGTACGCAGTAATTCTAGGATGCATTTCAGGAATCGCTTTCTCGGTGATGCTGGAGTGGATTTCGATGACAAGTACACATCACATGCCGACAATCAACCAGTAAAAAGGCTGTTATAGTAATTTATCTATGCTGGATCCTCTACCCCCTATAAGCTCTTTCTAACAAATAATATAAATGTAGCACATACCAGCTCCTTTCAGTAAGTCCAAAATTTTACAAATTATGAGTGCATTAAGCGAAACGTTAGGGACCCAATGACGGTACAGCCGCATACGTTAAGCAGTCTAACTTCGGCAGTGATCACAGCTGTTGTCTCACTTGGATCTGCGTATTTCCTCAGAGATAAGCGAAAAAGAGGGGGTAGGTTGAGGGGAAAGGTGATGGGGGCGGGAGGGGGGGGGAAGGAATGAAGCAGGAAGGATGAGAAAAGCGAAGAGCCCCTGAGCAAATGATTTCTTAGGTTCATTAACAGCGGTTGCAACCATCACTTTTCAAGGAAACGAAGATGCTCACCGCAATAATTCATTGGCAGACATTCAAAAAACCTTATGACCACGTCCTTTCATCACAACAATGATACATTTTAAGTCAAAATTTTCCCTTCCCATCCAGTTGAGCAAAAATTTCATGACATTCTACGAAAAACTGCTCGACGGTAATGGCTGATGAGATGAAAACTTCTTGAGAGAGAGAGAGAAAAAAAAAGAAGGATTATTCAACGGAGATAAGAAAGCTATTACACTATCTTGATGAAAAAAAAACTTAAATAGAAAATTTCTCGAAAACTTAAATAAAACATCGAAAAGTTCATTCTCAATCTCTCATTATAATATCACCTTTTATCTGCTTTCCCTCTCTAAATCCCCTACAATCAACTGTTCAGCACGTCTAAAATTAACCCCATTTCCTTCAACTCAGCAGAACAAATACCATAAATGATGAATATATCGGTAAAAATGCAATATTTCAAACTAAAAAAAAGAACGAAAAAATAATGCATCATTCAGAAGAGATTATTACGAAAACGCTAAAGCATAAAAAATGTTCCACGGGAAACATCCATTAATGCAAAATACTTCCATTTTGCAATAAATGAATGACATCGATAGAAATCAATTAAACTAAAATCGAATAAAACTAAAAAAGGAACAAGGCGGAAAGCGTTTGTTGAATCGACGAAAGTTTCTCCCCTTAAGCGAAAATTATGGATACGTCTGTCTAGCAACCAATCGAGTCTTATCTGTACATTTAGTGGGGTTCCCTACCCGCGTACCACTACCTACAGACAATACTAACAACTCATTTCTTATATTATTTTCGGTAACTACTCTCACAGATTGCTGTTGCTGTGTTGGCCTTTTCTCAACTTCGGTGATTGTCAGTTCGAAACGATCGGAGTTGACAAAATTCGCCTTTTAAACGAATCTCACCGATATAACTGACATAACAAGGAATCCCTACAATGATATAGAATATTGTTGTCTTAACTGAATGGCTAGATGTAACAATGAATGAGGATCGAAATGAATAGAGAACGCATATTTTGAAGAAAAACGAAGGGAATTTCACTAAAGAAAATGAGACAAACCATATAATGTTGTTTTATGCGAAAAAAAAAGAATAAGAGAAAATACTCAAAAATCCGCAAAAATTGGAAAACCTGTCTCCCTGAGAGGATTTAAAGGAAAAAAACCATGCAATTCAGTGAAATCAAAAACAGAAGAATATCTATTTGGTAAGGAAATATGCATAATCTACTAATTGGATAGCTTCATCGAGTTATGAAAACATGAAGACTTACGTTGTGGGTTGTTTGTGGGGTTGATGAATGGTGGTGGTGGTGTAGGGAAACCTTGAAATCCATTCGATTCGGTCATTGTCGAAATTGGTGCTGATCTTGAGACCAAAATAACAGCGTTAACTGAACAAAACGAATGCGTAATATGTGGCGTACTTTCAACTCCAATCCTGCACCTATATATAAATTCATTATGTCGATCATTGATAAGAAGTACAGCACAACGAAAGTATCGATAACAAAATCAACAGACAGACAATTATATACGTACTAGTGTGAATAATGAGCAGCTAAGTGAACGACCGCTTAACTGTCACACTAAAAAAAAATGCAACTTGACCAAAAAAAAAAAATGCTTGGCGTATTTGGTGCATTTTGACTTATTTCCACTTCCAACTCTCATATTTAATGCGCATTGAAATAACGTTCATGAAGATGTTGTGCCTCCCCTTGACCTTTGCCCTCTACATCGTTATATTACATCACATAAAAGAAGGGATATTCTTGTGTTTGATAAGAGGAATACTTCTCGATAAGCAACTATCATTTTTATTATTCACATATTACACGAACCCAAATATAGTTACCTTTAGAGTTGCTAAGAGCTCAAAATCATCGGTGGGGAGATCTGCACTTGCTCGATTTCAGTGCGAGAGGGGGGAGGGGCGTTGCATTTGTGGCTGATTCTGAAGATACTCTAAAGCAGAGTTAGATACAAATGTGTGAATGGCCTACTCCCCAAACCGAAATCCCTAAACATTCCTTCGCATATAATCATTCACGATAAACTCTCTCTACTTTCTAAAAGAAGCCATAAAAACATTCTCAAGCAAGCAGCAAGCAAAGAAACATAACCCGGCAGATAAGCAAGCAAATCTTGATTAACTGAGGAAACCATTAAGCAAGTCTAACTATATGCACTTGTGAATGGGGCCGAAAAAGTTGGACCCAATCACATTTTAATTTCATTCAAGTCTACTTTTCAGTTGTATGCTGTGTTGAGTCCTCTCCGAAGTAAGCGTTCTAGTGTTTTGAAAGGTAACTCCCATCCTCGTTTGTTGTAGTATTCAGCTAGAGAGAAAGGATTTCACCGTTATCGAGTATCATTGAGTAATTTTATAGACTGACATAACTATGGTGACTTTCATAAAAGATTGCCGTTTTCATTATTGAAATATCCAAAAATGTAATTGAAGGACAAAATTTTGAGTAATGATAAATATTCACTTTTAATCGAAAATTTTTCAGAAGTTTTTCACACACTTTTCAATTACTCTTTCGTCGTTACGACCGAATCCTTTCTTCCTCCCTTCCCTCCTCCTCCTCCCGCCCCACTCAATCATCGCTCAAACCTTCATAACGCGAGGTCGCATCAGCTCACCAACTTCATCTCTGGCACCTCGTCTCGTTTATCCGACCCATCCCCATCCTCCTCATATTTCCTAACACCCTCATTTTCGAGACCACCAGCCGCCTTTTTGACGTGTCCATGTTGCTGCTGATGAAGCCCCACATCACTGGTCTGCCCCCAGGTACACACACCTTCAACATTCCTCCCCCCACCTTTATTTCTCAACTCTTCTCTCCTCCAATCCCATTAGTAAAATCAATAAAACTCGAAATACGAATAAGCACCCCCCCCTCCTCCCAAATGATCTTTACAATTGAATTTTAATTAACCAGGATGCTATGATACCTAATAATTCCCAGCATGACCCACAGAATGGCAATTAAGAAAAACCAAATGTAACAGCAAGTTGGACAATTCCTGCGCGAATTCAGCATTGGTGGCGAGTTAACAATACCCTCTTTGTGCCAATTATATTGACTTTCCCGTGAACCGTTCGATTTTATTGCAAGTTAGCTCCCCTCCCCCCCCCCGCCCCAAAAAAAAAATGTTTCAACTATGAAACAAACTGACAGCCATAATTAGGGTTCAAAATGAAAGCGAAAAACTTAACCAGCTCATAAAAAATTAAAATTCTATCATTTTGCATCCGATCTCATCCGAAATGACAATAATTTCATAAAACCTCCCTTCAAAACACTAAAATTTAAACGAAATTGAATGGATAATTGAAAAACGGGATTATGGTTTTCCCTTATTACACATATCTTAAAAATTGAATCTTCAAAAATTCCCACTAAAAATTTTAGAAAAGCAAGATGGCTCGGGTAAGTCAAAATTTGCAGTTGATGTCGAGAATCGATGCAGAAAAATGCTACTCCAATTCTGATGAGATAATCAATGCAATACTTCTTATGATCTTGAAATTAAAAAAAAAAAAAGTTTTCAACGCCTCGATGAGAACTTTGAAAAAAAAAAAAGAAGAAACTTTATCGGTAATGAATCATTCTAACAAATCACGTTCCCATGCAGGGAACCTTCGAAATATTCGGCTTTTATCAAAATTCAACAAACCATAAAAAAGTGATCTATCACTTCCATTGCTAAGCAATAAGAACTATTCATAAAATTTTTTAAGAAAATCCAAAAACCCAAAGGAAAATGAAACGTGTTTTCAAAAAACAAAACAACTGTTCAGAAAAAGGTGTCCATTTTGATACGCAGGCGCATTAAAGTCGACCCGGACCCCGATCTCGAGTGGGTAAAAGGCGGTCGGTAAACTCCGATCGAATTTAACTCACAGCAACATGGTTATAAATTAAAAGGGGTCCCAATACCCCCTAGCAACTAGATTCGATTAGAACCTCTAGAAAAGCTGTGCTCCATTAGAAAGTATATTAGTGTCGACCAATTTTATCAAATTGTGTCTCAATGAACATCCTTCAGATGCTGCAAAAAAAGAAACGTGCTCAATTTTCGACTTTTTTTTTTTTTTTTGGAAGGATAAGCGGATGGAGGTTTTAAAATATCTTAAGAGCAGCAGAAACTTTCGCATTTATAAGTTATGCCACATTTGTTTTGTATATAACGTGAGACGAAAAAAAAGGGGAAAAAATTGTGGTTAAAATGTTTTTTTCTGTACTTTTTGATTTCGTTTTGCCGGGTCCAGGAAAGTGGGAGGAGAGGACAGGGGATTAGGTTGGATGTGAATATCGCACTTTCCCTCTGAAACGTCCTTCACTTGTTTAGGATTCCCCACGTATTGCTTATACAGTGCTCATTCTACGAATGTGAATACAGCAGCCAATCATGTCCGTCTCTAAGGTTTCCCTTCAATTTAACACTCTTCAACCCAGTTCTCTTTTCTAATCTACCATCTCCACGAACCGTATAGATTTCGTATGTGGCCTATCGACTGATGTGTCCGAAGACCCAGAAGTAATCAGATCCTCCATATTTCCTTATCTCACCGATAGTAGCGTGAAGCTAATATTGTTCAAAGACCCCTCTATTCTCAATATTGTAGAAGCACTTAGTAAGCCTTCACGCAGCCCCGATACTGGTGCATAGGTTCAAGCAGCAAACACTTCTCCTATATTCCTTCCCATTAAGCTATGCATCTACTGAATGCATCACTACTGCAACACTCACAGCTTCATACGCTTTAAAGTTAAATTGCTTTGAATCTCTGGCCAGTCGCTTTGGCCTAGCTAATGGGAAAAACATGACGTATCGAAGAACCTGAAATCGGATTCCACATTTGCTCTGATGCAGAAGACGGTCGGAGCGAATCATAAAAGACCTGACGGCTCTCCAAAGCACGCAAATTCAAGAATGCAGGCAGTAGTAAAAACATGCGAGTATAATCGGCTACGGTTTCATGTCACAGCATATAGCATCGACCGTGCTCGGTGAAAATACCTCGGCCAAACTTTACGAGAAGGACTTGATACCCTCGTAACTTTTTGCTTTCTGGAAACGGCATGGATTATTCGGGATTTGGAATAGGGAGAGGGAGGGGAGTTGAGGATGGGGATACGATAAAAGCCTTCTCCTCACTTCGACTGAGAAAGGAAAGTATAGGGAATCCTTCTTTCCCTCTATTCTTTCAGAATCTAATAATACGTTCTTTCTTTTTTTCTAATCGTAGCAAGCATTTAACAAATTGCACGAACTCATAAGTTTTCATGTTTTTCGAACTACTGATATACCATAAGTTGTTTTTTTTTTCACAAACTTTTCATGTTTTTCCAACGTTATATCAGTAACTTAACGAATATGCCGCAGTACTGTGACATTTGACACACTCACGACACCAGGCTAATGGCTACTGAAAATACCCGAAAGATGACAACTGTAAATTTATGCAACGATTGGAGGTTGCAACACCAAATTCACCAGTTAGCAGTTATACAATTTTTGAGCTTCTATCTATACCATTCTTACAAGTTCAAGCTAATGCAATGGCAGTATCTTATCGTTCCATTTTTCCGACCCCTCCCCTTTACCTGTTTTTATACTCGTCTCATCTGTATACCTGTGCCACGATTTACACATATGAGGGTATAAAAACGAACAAAACCCTAACCTTAATTAACGTTAAAAAAATAAATATTCTATATGCTACTATTCAAAACAATTTACCTTCACAAATAGCAAACACTAATGTAACTGGTTGCCTATGGTGCCACTTCACATAGAATTGCTCAAACTTACTTCAACAAACTTACAAAGTTTAAAGAATAAAAAAAAACCAATTTTGGTGAGAGGTGAAGCGATGAAGTGAACTTAAGTGTCTTTTCGTTACAAATGATAATTAAACTGAGTAATAACACTGTTATATCGTAGACGCATGGTCGATTGAAGTAGATAGTATAACAATTTTTTTGGTTATGAGCATGTAATGCGTCGATTAGAGATGGAATAATAATTTATGCTGACGTTTCGGCTCTTTGGGCCCTAATCATAGCACACCAAGCTCAAACTTGAGTAATTAAACAAATGATTATTCCATGTCCACTCGATGCATTATATGGTCACAAGCAAAAAAAAAAAAAAAACTGTTATACTATTACAAGTAATAAAACTATAGTATCCTCTATTTCTACTTGCAAAATAATGACTTCACAACTAATTCATTAAACGATTACTGATGGTGAGCATAAAAATAAAAAGTCATTGCCGCAGTTAAACAACAAAATTGGTGAAAATAAACGAAATCGATGAAAATATTATTTCAAAGAAAATCGAATAATCTCTGCAATATAACTGCAATGAAATAAAAAAAAAAAAATTGCACGAATATTTCTAAGCCTTTTCGACAATCGAACAATTCGCAATGAATTTTAAAGTATTAAAACTTCATAGCAACCAAAACAACACTTTGACAAATAACACTTCTATAAAAGTATTTCAAAAATGGCATTATGCAACAATTTTCTAGTAGATTAATCTTTAAAAATATAGCCCCATCTAACAAATCGCATAGAGCAGCATCTTAACGCTGATCCTAAATACTAGTCAGAAGGATACGGCAAATATTATTGCTCGATTAAACCAACTAAGCAGCGATATCATCTCAGATATTCTTTTCGAATAATATAACGAATAGTCATAGTGAATTAACTTCAAATATCTGTTGCGATCAATTGTTAGTGAAAATAATGATTGAAAAGCATAAGATCATCACAATGTTTGTGTTTGAATAAACTTTTGTAAAAAATAGTGGGAAAAAGCAATCGACTACAGCTAATCACTGCAAATGTTTTCAATTGCAATAGAAACTCCATTAAACTAATCGGGCGATACAACACGAAACACGTTTAAACAATTTCGATTTGCATACGTTCACAACACAACTTCTCATAAAAATTATTCAACAATTTGTTGTGACGATACGAAGATGCAATTGTTGGGGGGGTGGTAAACTCTTTCACCCAATCTCTGCATCTCAAACAATTTCTTTCGTTGTCTCTCTCATTGATTTTCGAAAAATATTTGCAAGCAGAACATATTCGTCACTTCGTTGTTGACTAATTCACACCAATACGTCGCTAAATATCAAAAAAAAGGCGCCGGTACATCTATATCGAGGAAGGAGTGGTGAAAGAATGAGAGGAATTAATCGTGGGGGGGGGGGGGGGTTGTGCGCTCTCTCACCCATCTCTTCCAAAATATTTGACGCACTTCTGTTTTGTGTTTACGCTTATTTTGTAGAATGCGGGTGAAAATGTCCACTAAAAGCAAGAGCATGCCGTGATATGCAATATTTGCATAAACAGAGATTATTAATAAACGCAGCGGTTGTGTACAGTTTTAAACGACGCAAAAAAAAATCTAGCGCTGAAGGATAGGCGATTTCGAATACCCTAAAGCAAGAAACAAACATCCATAGTCACTTATTGTTCAGGGAATTTCCATTTTTGTCACATTTGCTGGAATACCTTTGCGAAAGTTATATGCTATGTCCCATGAGATGCAAAAGTCGACCTGACAGTTCGACAGCTATGCTAGCAGGTCTATCAGTCAATTGATCCTCAAAATTGTTAACCTGGTGGTCTAGAGCGCGAATGTTTCTCCGAGTTCCCGAGGTTGCAGGTCAGATTATTTTGGGGGTATTCGCGACAATGCGCTAGGCCAATACGCTGCTGTATTTCGGCCAAGTTTGATAAGAGCTCAACCCGTTGTGCTGTCATATTTAAAAGGGCTGTAGAAATATCGACGATAGGGGCCTCGATTGTCCTCACGAAGATAGCTGAAGAAGTGAAAGGCTACTACTAAAATCTTGGGCAAGCAGGCTAAAAGGAAATGAGGAGCAAACCAAAATCAGGATATACATTATAACATGCGCGATTTAAGCGCACCGGCACTTCTCATATACAGTACATGGTCTATCTCATATACAGTACATGGCAACGAGTAGAACATAAAGCGTCATGTCCATAATATTTCAAAAGCAAAAAGATACGACATCTTGCCCATAGTGTGGGTGAGTCGAGACTAGATAAATAAGCCAACCGTTGGTCAACATAATAGCATCACGTATTGATGCCCCTGAAGGTGGAGTTGTTTCCCTCGAGTTGTCCCTATATGAACGATGAGCTCGAAAGCTACTGTGATTAGGTGGACATACTAGAAAAACCGATGGCGATTCAATGATACACACCGGAAAATTGCAAACGAGAAAGAACTGAGATTAGAAAAGGAATGACGCCATTTTGGGGGATGAATTATTCTTTAATATTCCCAATGACTAAACTATTATAATCAAATGAGGTCCCTATGATCGCAGTGGTCGTGGTGATCTTCATTTGGCACAAGATGAATATGAAGGTTTTTGCAAGATGGAAGTGTGTTTAAATGATGCAGGTTATAAATTCGTTGCTTTTCGCATTATTATTTTCAATTTTGAGGCTATTGTTGTGATCGAAAGCACATAAAGCACAGTGCAGAATGCGGTTCATTTATTTGTTAGTCTTTTTAATTGTGCAATTAGTGATCGCTGATCAACTGCCATTTGTACACCTAAAATAAAATATTAAATTATTTATTACATAAATGCTTAGTGGAAATTGCTACACGATTTTCTATGAAGTGCGATATTGAAAGCGCGCTTAAATTATTTAAAAAAAAATATTTGTGCATTTGTCGACGACAATATTAGGCTCCAAAGAAAGAAAAACGAATTATATGTGAAATTGCTGAAGTGCTTGCAAATTTCGTGCATTGAAATATGCTTATTTCAAAGTTAGATTTGTCACGGATGAAAAAGATTTGTCACGGATGAAAATATCCTTCTACAAAAATTAGAAAAATTTCTCACTATAGCAGTGCCAAGAATAGGCTAAGCGCATGCTAAAAGAAATCTGTACTTGATTAAATATTTTACTGCCTCTTTTTTGCGGTAATATGAGGTGATCTACGAAATACGATGAAATCGTCACTTGCTTCGCCCTTTCCGTTCAGCACTAATTCATTCTTTCTATTCATCTGCAGTGGTGAGTTTTCCGAAATAGATGAGTTCTTGCTATCTGCTTCCGCCACACCGCCCTAATATTTTGCCAACAATTTTTACGTGTTTAAAATAAAACAGGAAATTGAATATTGTTTGGGAAACAGCAGTTTCATCCAGCAGCCTTGTTAAGGGGCTTACATCTTTCCTTTGCACTTGCCGACATACGTAATCCTAAGGATATAAGTGATTCCACTTTTCCTTAAACGCTGCACTTTCCCTCTTCTATGAAGAATTCATGCAGAATTCCAGTTTGTAATCTCCATCCCTTCCAGGACAGATTTCTCGAACTGTGAAGCTTTCCTTGCATACCCTTTGCCTACAGTGGAATACTGCTTCCTTGTGTGGTCTCATTACTTCCTTTCTATTATTCTACTACTTAAACATTCAAAATCGTTTTACTCGTATTGCATTAGCTAAATACTATTTACACCCTTATCGAGTCAAATATTTCACTAGCCTGAAAATTTTCAACTTGGATTCATTGAAATATCGCAAGCTTAAATTTGGCTCACGCTCTATTTGAAGATAGTGCGTGGTTTTTCGGATCCTCAAATACAAGAAGCGTGGCATGAGTTCCAGCTACCCATGAAAACGTCTACGATAAACAGTTTCTTTTCGAATAGCTTTCATTGTATTGCTGTGTGCATATGGATTATTTTCCCCGAAAGTATCATGAAAGCAGATAGTAGTGAAAGTTCATAAGACGCGTAAATCGCTGTGATCTCCAATTTATTCTGCAAAATCTCATGCTTTAAATTGTCGATTCGTTGCATTCATATGATGGTTGTGTCAAGCTATATTTTTGTCTATATTCATTTCGTGCTTCTCATAAATCCTTATCTATACGTTCATCCTAGCGAAGAAACTGAATAAGCGAATCAATAAATAAATAAACTTAACATAAAGGCCCTCTTTAGAGCTAAAAAAAAAATTGAACAATCTCATTTATGAGGAGAGATGGAACGAAAGAAGAAAACAAGTGTCAAAAAATCTAACTGATCAATCATTAATTGTTGAAGAGAAATTTCTCACTAAATATCAGCTACCTTCACGACCAATAATAACATCACTGTTCAAGCTTCTAACTTAAAAAAAAAAAACGCATTATTGAAAATAAAATTGCAATGAAATAGAAAATAAAATAGCAATAGAAATTAATTGTTAATACTTTATCACTAGAATATTTAGCGATTCGCAAAAATATTACAAAATTCAAAATATATTTGCATTGTAAAATATTATTTGTGTATATAAACTTTCAAAAAAAAAACAGTTGATGAAATGGTAACTAACTCTAATGGATGAATTTATTGCAAAAGTTTTGCACAAAAATATTATCAATGATGAGAATTTATTAGGGAATCATTAATATTAGTGGTAAATAATAAAACAGCAGCTATTCGAAACAATGAATTAGTCAATATTTCTACATTATCATCCACTAACAAAACAACTAACGAAAACAATTGTAAGCAACTTGTAGAATGATGCAACCGATGCAATTGAGTGCATATGCAAGTTGAATGAAAAAAAGAAAACGACGAAGAAGATGGTGCATACTGGCTACTCAAAAATCGAACAATGAACGCAAATGGATTCTCTGCGGTCGCCATGCGCGATATGGCGCCATCAGCTATTCAGATCAAAGCAAAACGCTAGTGGATTCGAACTTCACTTTCGAAGACGCACATGATCAAAACGATAATAACTTTGCTACATATTGAAATGTAAGCAGCGATAGATTCTTTGGGCATGTTTACGTCTCGTACCATCCACCGATCCAACCGTCAACTCATCTCGACATTCTATGTTCGCGCCTCGCATCACCTCATCTACCCACCACTCGACGCTCGTCTCGACTCGTCTCGATACACCACGTTCTCGCCTGACAGCACCCCATCTAACCAGCACCCGATACACATCTCGACATAGAAGTAGAAGGGGAAAGGCGAGCTAGGAAGGATTGACGATAGCAAATTATATATGCAATTTTAGAAGAGAATTCGATAAACTATTCAATTAAACCTAATCGATGAGGTTGACGTTTTACTTAGTGAGGGGAAAAAAATGCACATTTGAAGAAAAATTGTTTTAAATTACTCATAGCATAAATATGCTAATTAATATAATTTATTTATTTATTTATTTATTTATTTATTTCAATGAACAGAACATTCATTACGAACAAATGTTTCTTCATATCGCTTCCACCAGCCTTGACTCAATGCCTCTCTGGTCCACTTGGTTCCTGTGGTCTTTAGGTTGGCCTCTCCTTCTTGCAGGTCGGTTGCATGAAGGTCAGGGCTTAGGCTCGTCTTCCGCCCGTCGTATGCTGACAAGCCGATTCACCGTCGTTCCTCCTATGACTGCCGGGACTTGTTCCGCCGCCCTTGTCCCAAAGAAACTGCGAGGGGGGGGGGTGGCTCGGCTGAGCGGAGCCAACAATTCTCGTCGGAGCTTCACAACCGACCGCGCAGAAGACAAGGCAAAATGATTAATATAAGTGCATAAAAAATCGGCAAAATTAACCGATATTTATGCAGTTTAGCTATTAAATGTCTATATTGCTATGGATCATAGTTGAGAAGTGTGGAATGCAATCCGCGTTATGTGGATAATTTTTCGATTGTTGAGAAATCCCATATGGAAAATACGCGATAGTTGGCGTTTTCCATATCGCTCTGTTTTTTGTGGTGATATACAAAATGGCAATCAATATTTGACGCATCATGTAGATAAGGTTAGCAATTCAAATTTCTGCAAAAACATCAATAACACCTTAAGAGAAGTCAACATCACATTGTGGTCGATTATAAGATTATACAAACGATGCGCAAACAAATACGAAATATATAAACGATGATTTGAAAATTACACATTACTCGAATTGTCATTTGAAATAAATAAATCACCGTTAAGATATCAAAAAGTATTTGAAAGTAAAACGCTCTATATCCAGAATTTGTTGTTTTATTGTGTTATTCGAAATGATCACGAATAAATTTTCTCGAAATTCCATTTAAAATGCTGCATTCTATGAGCTCAAAAGTACTCCATTCTGGAATTCAGATCGACTTGCGAAGACAACGAAAAAAAGCAATGCCAACAACTAAGATTGAGGTGAAGCAAAAAATACAAGTCCTTCGGTCATTAACAGCTGGTAATGTGTTCAACCAGCCGATCACCACCAAACCCTTCAGTCAACTATGCGACTGCGAAATAAGCAACTTCTTCAGCATGAACCGCCAAATCAAAATGGACCACGTGCTGATCGAAGAAGTAAATGAAATTGTTGGACGCTCGCTATGATGAGCAATCGTTTTCGACAACACTGCGGTCGTTGTCGAAACCACTCTCGTTTGTAGATGTCCATCCATCTACGATGGAAGAACATGAAGAAAACGAAAAATTTGGGGAAAAGTTTTCGGCAAATAAGTTTAGTTGTTTTAGTTTTTTGGTCTTTAAACGTTGTTATTGTTCATATATCTAACAGATTTTCTTGCGTGCATTATTTGCATAAAATAGCACAAAAACACTTATGATAGGCATAAAATCCAACTAACAAAAATTATCGCAATTTATTGGATGCAAAATTTATGGTGAATAGCAATATAATGTGAAAATAAATTTTGAACAATATTATGCATTTTGTCACTCAAATATACTTTCCTTCTACAACAATTAAAAATTGAAATTTGAAAAAAAAAGTGGGCGTAAGTGATAAATATTAGTAAATTCATATTCGCAAATATAATTGCAATGTAGCTTTCATTTGTAGATCTCATTTATGATCTCATATCACTCATCTCATTGTTCGTTTTTTTTTTAGACATTTCAATGGATTAGTGCTTTCCGTTTTGAAATAAATCTCTTTCATCATAAACAATAAGTGGCAAACGTGTTAGGAATACAATGCCAACGATTATGTTCATGTTATAGACACTAAATAGATTCATTCTACATGAGGCACAGTAAAGCGTTTTGTGTGAATCATCATATCAGTTGTATCAGAGAAATGTCAGTGCACTCTTGTTCACATAGTTTTTATTACAGCGACATTTCTTCAACTAAAAAAAACGTTTCTAAAAAACTGAATACTCCGGAAACTGAATGACTGAAATAGGAAGAGGAGAACAGACAATCAATACGCACCGCAACCTTACTTATATTTCCTCTAAAGAACACAATAGCAGTTCCAATTTGCAAAAAACCGTCTACATATATATCCTACGAGTGGTAGAGGACGTTTCGTTTCAAGTATCACTTAAACATGATGTTTATGCAAAATGGTAGCGTCAATTACGGGATAAACGATAGGGACAACGATAGCGCTGAGAGTATCAACAACGACGCGTTCAGATTCCCTGATTTCGTCAATGCCTTAAGCAGTATCGACTTTTTAGTGGTTTTGAACGCATCGATTGTTAGTTAACACACATAAAGTAAAACGTTTTGTGCGGAAATAACTCACAGTTTAGAAGAAAGTTCACCTTCAATTGTGTATCTGTCTTGAGAGAAATATTGTTGAGTAATTACTTCAAGATATCCGAATAGATCAATCCTTAGTGTCATAAACTGGAATGAAAGGTAAGATGTGGAATGGACCAACAGCATAATGGTCAATGGTCAACAGGTGGCATCGTCCCGTTAGAGAGCTAAGGTTGCGATCGATGAAACAGACGGGCGTAAATCCTCAACGAGCGTTCGGTCTTTGGTATGAAGAGCTCCTGAGAATAAGCTGAAGGAGAAGATTGGTGTAATGCAAGTAAGGTCATAGACGAATGCGATCTTTTCTTCAAAGACAATTTCTAACGTTGCAAATCCTGCAACAGCTATTAAATCAAGGGACAACCGTCCATCAAAGAAATTCCAATAATTATTTTTTCTCGTGAAAAAAATCTTGTCAATAGATATGAATTTCATGCAATGCTCGACTAATCCTTTAAATTGAGGTTTCATATACGATAAGTTTAATCTCGATCTTCTTCGCAATTAGTACTTTGGCAGAAATGACGATCAAATAGTCGAAAGATCAATATCGTTGACGTTTCAATACTGGGGCGCGGTGTTATCCATCGTTCCACAGAAATAACATCACTTTACGCATTTGATTTATAATGCCACATATATGCAATATTTTTAAAGCTTATGCTATAGCCACTTTAATTTTTTTAACCTTTAATGATTTATGTATCACCTATTGTATCCATGTCGCTGCAATTTACTGCTCGTTCACCGTTGATATATTTCAGTGCTTTTTTCTTGAATTCACTACTGAACTAAAAGCTTATTTTATAAATTGATAAGTTTGCCGCATAAGCGCCTTCCCCCCACCCCCTCTAAATGACTTTATTTTATTTGTCTCCTTCATTTGGCGCTTCTATCTGCTAATACCTAAGGTCCTATTTTTAATTTTTTGCTGTTATGCCCCAGACAATGAAAACCTCTCCCTGTGTTCAACAAATTTTCTTCCATTATAAGGTATATGTCCCTCAGTTATCTCACATATCATTTTCTATACATCTTCCCCTCTCCTTACGAAACTGTACTTCCTTTCGCTTATATTGTATTAGTAATAATTCTACAGAAAATTTCCAAGAAAATGCGGTGAGGAAGATTTTCGAAAAGCTTAAAAAGCAACGCAACGTCCAAATATTGCAATTCTAAGCAGCATATCGAAGGAGAGGAAGAAAACGAAGAGGAGGAAAGGGATGATGGAAGAGAAAAAAGGAGGATGAAAGAAGCGTGGTATATGAATTTCGGGAAACTCTTTCATAGTGAATTACCTTATCACATCCAATTATTCAAGTATGACAATGATGAAAACATTTCATCGATCTTTCCGCCATTAAAAATGATTAAAAATACCTTACGAGAATTTATTCTCGAAACTCCCATATATCGATCATAGAGAACTTTCCAACAGAAATATAGCACTTACAAATGTAATTGTTTTGCTGAACTCTGTTCGTTAGACACAAAGAATTTACAGTCGTCAATCACTATGCACACACAAACATCATCCAACGCTCTATGAGACACGTATAAAAATTATGGCAGAGAAGAGAGAGGTCAAAGAGTTGGCAAGTCGGCCAGTTGGGGGGGAAGAGGTGATGCTGGGATGGGAACGTCGAAAGAAAATTCAAGCTGTACAAGCAAACACGGTTTCGAAAGCGTTTGCCAACACGAAGCTCGACATATGCGCCCTGTAATAAAACTGAGTAGGAAACTCGACCTCCTTGCCCCATTCCTCCTCCGTCTGCGGTGTTCCTTGAGACTATTTCGAGCCGCAAGGCATCCCACTTGCGATTGATCTTAGCGCTTCATAGAGGAGAAGTAAACATAGAGAGGTCTGCGCCTCTGTTTCCCAAAGGAGAGATTTTAGCAGAACATATAAGGGTTTAACACAACGGCATGTGGCGAATGGCGAGTATGAGTACATGGAGACATAAGCGTGTCTGCCATCACGTCAAAATTCTCAACGGCTCACCTCTTGTGTTCACTTTCACAAGTAATTATACACGAAAACCATTTATGTACTCATATAACGGCACAACGTTCACCTTGCAGAGCTCTCATAAAGGTATGCCTTACAAGCACCGGAAATTTGAAAAACGCAAACAGTGCATAATGTAACCATCAAACCCACATCAAACACCGTAATGTCTTTAACGGACCGGATCAGCCTTTCGCACAGCACACTCAAAGACAACAATCTCTACTGAAATGAAAGTTGAAAAGCAATTCTTGATTCACAGCCAATCACCTCGAAAATTTCATCCCTGTAAATGGACCGGTCATACGCCTCCGTTTCTCAATCGTTTAGACAAGAAATGAGAGGATGATTCATAAAAATGTAGTTTCACAACATCTACAAAGTAGGTTAAAGTTTAGAATGCTAGTGTACCAGACAAAGCTTCTCTTCTCTGCCGAAGTTCATGTTATAATTATTTGAAGAATTCTGTATGGAGAACCCGGAAAAACAGCTGATCAATTAGCCCTTGTCAACAAATGTGCCCCCTAGATTTAACGAAACCGATGAGGTTCCCTGCTGTAAACTCCGAAAATTAGATTAGTTGTTTGGTAACTCAACGAATCTAGTTGAAAGAAAATGAGCTATTCGAATTTTAGTTAGCACTGGCACTTGATTGTTCATTAATAGAGAAACGTTAAATAGAAGGAACATAGCTATCATTGCCTGCAATGTTAGTGTCGCAGGTGTTTAGAAATGCAAAAATAGAGGAAGGAAGCAAAATAAACAAAACAAAGCAGCGATAGCTAGCAATAACGCAAAAACATTTGTAATATAGGATTTGGGATGACATCCCTTGAGTGCGATTGCGCTCTTTGAATAGGGTGTTACATAGAAAAGACATCATCCCTTCCCACATAGAAGAGCGGGTTTGCAAACTTCTCAGCAAGGGTTTGCAAAAGTTAAAATAAAAGAGAGGTCAGTGAGGAAGGTAACAACGGACAAGTCGCTACGCTTACTGGACAAGAAGCGTTATGGAAGTATTACAATCAAACCGTGCAAAAAATGAGCTGGGATAAAGTCGAGTCATTACAACTGGGTGGCGCACAACCAACACATTACCGTTACAACTAAGTCGCACAAAGATGACCCGCATATTGCTAAGCGGCATATATCCTTATCACCTAATCACGCATTCATAAACGGATCACTGACTCTATGAAGTATTTGTACCCACACGATCAAAATGGTCATTTTCATTCTTATCTGAAAGATAGTCTAATAAGGAATTTTTTAAATTCGTGTAAGATTTGATCACCGAAACTTATTTCCTAGAGGATGAGCGAACAAATATATCATATAATTTATAATCTCCAAATGGTAACATCTGAAAATGTTTCTCATAGCAAACGACCAATTTTGGTGTTTAACATGATTTTCTCACGCCGCTCACTTTCTAACAGTTTAGCATCCAAACGCGGGTTGTTTGAGACTTTTTCATTCATCCGGGATAACATATCTAAGGGTGTAGGCCTCGTCGCAGGAGACTTTGAGAGATCTCGAGGACTTTTAGAAAGATCGAAATGACTCTTATATATATCGCGAAGAAATATTTCCTCGATTTCAAAAGATAGAAATTTCAATCTGTTTTTCATACTCAACGGCGCAAGTGCCTGTGATGTCCAAAATGCCCTCATTTTCTTGCGTTAGGCACACCTCTAAGCAATACACGGTTCAATGTAAAGGTCAGCTCGCACGATTCAATTATAACGGCACGCCTTTAGTAGAGGCTAGGCACATGTTGTACACAAAAGATGCGAGATAATTTTTAGAATATTTAATGATTCCCAAGTTCCATCGCGTATATGGATCTTATGGGCTCGGCGGCTTGATGTAGCTCTAAAATATTCCAAAATACTTTTATGACCACACCGAATATGTCGGTGGAATGAAAATAATGTCTATGGTAAAAGTTCAGTTATTTGTTGACCGTTTGCAGTTTATCCGTTGTGCTCACTTCAACGTTTGTTTCTTGCTTTTCTTACAAGCTATGAACATATTACAGCGTCCTATCCCTCAACACTCTATTCATAAGTGAATCGATCATAGTGTGGTGGAGGATCTCGATTGAGGAAGCATTTGCCCTATTTATCCATCGTGATCCCCTTCCCCGCCGACAAAACTGCTCGGCGAGAAGCTCTCCGACAAAAATTCTGTATGTTTCAGTCGCTTCATTTAGTTCATCGAAAGGTCTAAGCATTTAGGGGCACTTATGGGTCGGGAACATATTTGATAACATTTTTGAATGGAATGGCGATAGGTCAGCGAAAAAATAAAACAAAGATATTGCATCCAGCAATTACAACTTTGTTACGCCTTTGTAAGCAGGTTAGAATGGCTGGCATGTTATGGCTTGTCACTCAAAGAAAGCCAACTTCAGGTACATCGTAGTCGTCCCTTTCCCAGCTTCTTAACCCTAAGTAAATTGTGCTAATTTAAGGCATACTTTATTAATAAGTGTAAAAGAATACTAAAAAATTATAGGGGCAAAGGTCTCAGTGTTTCTCAAATAAAAAAATTTTTATATCAAGCATTAATTAGTAAACTAGAATTAGTCTATATGTTCGCCTACCTTAGTAGACAGGGTATTCAAAGTTTCGTTTACGGAATTTTTAATGGACTTTAGTATCTTTCGTTTATTAACAATGCAGGCATAAGGTTATTATGGTCTTACATTTTTATAGTAAGATTGCTTTTACGACATATACAAAGATTTATTGATTAACAGTTTTTAACACTACATTTGCAACGATGCAATATTGACTAACATTTACTTATTTAATTTACTTTGTTTATTGTTATAGGACATCTATGTGTTAGTTTTACCATTTTATTACGGCACTTATATTAGTATTTCTTCGTTAGAATCTTTTAGTGAACCTTAAGTATTATTCATTTTGTTTCGATAGATCTTACATCAAGCATGGATCGTATTGATCTACCCGCGATAGTACTGTTCGGTCTATGCCGTCAACATTGACACTTAAATTTATCGATCACTAATCAACGCTACCCGTGATGTCGATAACTCACCTTTTGCGTTGTGCCTTAACTGTACGAATTCTAACTTAGTGTTTTTGGATATAACTTGCTTTCTAAATATATTTAAATATACTCTAATTTTTATACTCAATTATAGTGTTTTTGGATATAACTTGCTTTCTAAATATATTTAAATATACTCTAATTTTTATACTCAATCTTTCTATTACACTATTTTTAGACTTTACTTTTCGTTTATTATGGCTTATTATGGCTTCATTTATTTCGTTTACCCGCTTTTATAACTCTTTACTTTCACATTGCAATATAACTTTCTGCACGACTCTCCACCATGTTTTTGTTGGCATATTTACTCAAAACCTTTTATTTTCCATTGTTTCAATTTACCTAGGATTTTCACGATCGTCACAAACATACTTATTTTATAATAAAGCCTTAATTTTTATTTCGTTTTATTTTATTTACTCTACTACATCGCCTTTGATTTCCACTATATAGCACTAGATTTTACATTACCTTTTAATGCAATTATGCTTACATATATTCATATTTATCTCTTAGGGTATCAGAATTCACTTTCATATAATACTTTAAATTTTAGGGTATTTATATTTCAACAATCAAGTACCTCTGTTTACTAAAGATTTGTTGGCAGTTGAAGTTATGTTAGTCGTCAGTATCATACTTCTTTACTGCACGTTGGCGTGTAAAGCCTTATTATTATTGTTCTTCTTACGTAACTTATTCCCCTGTACATTGAGTTGCAAGCTGTTCTTGTAGAGATAGGAAATGGAGGTCGATGGTAAAACGGGCTTGAATTCTACGTCTCAAACGACTGTTTTGGACAAAAGGAAGAAAGTGTACGATGGCGATGAGGTAGGTGCCATTTCGTGTAACTTTTGTATTTATCATGCATTTTTAAGATAAGTTTTGCTCATAATTTTCTTTTCCATTTCTTTTCCTTTCCACTTTTCTCTCTATCTGTCTCTCTCTCTTTCTACGCGGAATTAAGTTGTTGTTCTTCGCAACTTCTTATAGTAACAGGGTTATGCGTATCGTTTTGACGATGGCCCGCGCATAACTCAGGTGCACACGTAAGCGGATGAAGGCTGAAACGTGGTCACCTTTTATTCTCATAGGTAATCAGTTGCATGTTACTTTTGCATGCTTAACATCTAGTCATCTAGTCTTAACATCTAGCATGTCGTGTATATAATGGACTAGTGGATATATATATATATATATATATATATATATATATATATATATAATGGACTATCCATTTAACTATACGCTCTCTATTTAAACAAACAGAACTAATAGTAGCTCAAGATACACCTTTGTTTATTTGTTTTTCCACTAGAGAAACTTTACGAATTTTAAACATCTATCTATCCATTTGTTTTATAAAACTATAATAAGTAATTAAGCATATCTATGCATTTGTTTTAACTTCATAAAGCTTTAAGCGTTTACCCAAAGTCTGTTTACTAATTTGTTGTTTTTTACACTTTATTCTTCTCTTTGATATAACCAAATGGAAGAACTTGACAAGATAGATTCCTAATCAATTTTGTCTACTTGTTACGAATCTGTACTAAATAAGAGGAACAATAGAGACACCAAGAGGAATAATAAGATCATTCAGTATACGCAATCACTCACATAAGCCTAGATTTTCTATGGGCCTTAGCTGAAGAAATTTTATCTATAGCAACTGACCTCTCGTTGTATTGACGCTTTTGGGGAATAAAATCATAGAAATGAGAGGCGCAAATGTCTAGGCAGTCTCCCTTTTCGTTCTTTTCGGTCCCTCTTCTTTAAAAGGGAAACTCTACTTGTTACGGCATCGCCGTTTCCAGTCACTATTCTCGAATGCTGCAGCACTGATACCGCCATGTGGTAGCTTCTTTGCACAACGTGCAATTCTCTCTTCATGCCTCCGAAAAATGTGCGTGGTAACTCGTCGTACAGTACAATTTTCGTTTCCCATATCCCTGATTTCGCTAAATTGTTCAGGCAACTCGGATGCTTCAAAAGTTTTTTTAACTGTTCACTTAAATGATTGAACTTCTTGTTAAAGCTGCTGAGCAATTTAAATTTCCCATAAAAAGCGCACGCGAGATCGTTTTTCTCAAACGTCTTTTTTGTTTTTTTTTTTTAAGAAAAGCTTACGTTTGTGAATTCTACGCTCATTTATAACTGATAACGTTTATTTTGTGAAGGTTTTCTATGATTAGTAAAGCCTAATTTGCTGTTTTCAATTAATTCGTTCGTCATAAGCCCTCAGTTGTTATCAGCGTTGATTGCACTAGCTGTTCTTCTCATATTTCGATTCTCGACTTTACAAATTTGCTCCCAAATAAACATCACTCTATTATAATTCTCGCTGCACGTATAATCATCAAAAAATCTCTTGTTATAGATATTATGCTAACCATATGTTATTGCTAACAATGCGCATTTTCAAAGAGCTCAGTTGTTTAACGAACATGATCTTTCATTTTCGTAGCGCAATCACATCACAAGTATTTCACATGACTGTTTACTTAGCGCTAAATTTTAATGCATACAATGATGCGTGATGCTAAAAATACAACTTATGCGGTGAGCAATGTCCAACACATAACAATGGCGCATCCCTTCGAGAATTTTATATGTTATGAATAATAAGCAGAAGTGTTCCATCTCATCCGACGCGATAAAGTTAGACGTTGATTTACGGATCACTGCAGTGTCGGAAAATAACATTCCCTTCATTCAAGTAACCGTTCTTTTCATTGATTTCTCTTGATGCATTGTTGAATTTTTTCATACCTTTTAATCACAGAAATTTATTTATGGAAGAAGCTAATGATGTAGAAGAAATAGCGCAAGATTTGCAGATTTTAGAGGCGCTAAGTGAAAATAAAAAATATACGTTATGAAGCATAATTTTATATTGGTTCATGCTTGCTGTAGTTGTTGTTTCCGTCAACAGCCATCATATGCTTTGTCTAGCTGCAATAACGTCAGCCATTTTCGATTATTCGCCTTCTTATCGCTTATTTTTCTTGACACTTCGCCTATTGAAGACGATTTTCAAGCTATGATAGATAAATTTTTCTTCTTTAAAGATCGCCCGCTAATTTCTTCTTCACTCAACCATTTGCTAATTGCTCACCTTTAGATGCAAAACATCTGACTTATTTTTTCATATATTGGATTTTTTTCGTTTCTTCTTAATCATTTTTTTCTAAGCGAGCCCTAGAAATTGGATAAGCCATTGGAACAGTAAAAGAAAGTCAACTTTAGAACCTTACGAAGAAGTTTTATCTTGTGTTCTAATCGAGCATGTTTTTGTTCCATTTATCAGTTTGCGAATGAATTTGCAGACGTCAACCAGAGTGACCATCAGCTTCAAGTGAATGCCTTCCTTGCTTAGAAAATTTTCATAGATGATAACATCAGAAGAGATAGATTATGACATGCAGTGATAAGCGTATTCCAACTAGACTACATGCCACAAATCCAAAGTGCCCATTTGTTTGAATAACTCAAGTAGCATGGCTGAGAAGCCAACATGATGTGGGCTTTTCCTTCCCTCTCAGGTGACCAATCACTTTTGTAAATTACCAACCAATAAAAAATCCTCGCGGAATAATACACCCTCAAATCAAATGATCCGACTGCAGTTCTTCTGCATGGTTCGTTGCTCTTTTACCGGGACATTGTTAAATGCAATTGGAGCGGTTACAAAATGCAGGTCATTTTATTAGCACTAAAAGTACCTTTAGCAGATTCTGAAGCAGCTATGCTAATCTGAGAGCGCATAGCAGTCCAATCATGCGTTCGTGCTTTAAGTAAACGAACACTCCTGCAAATCTTCGACAAAATTTTGCGTTTCCGATCCGGCATTTTGCGTAGCGGTTTCATGTCTGTAAACACATTTCGGTGCTTTTAAATCTCCAATAAACCAATGGATTGCGCGATGCGCAGCGGATCTTCCTCCAGTATAGATCACAGCCACCAAGTTTGGTAGAATCAGTTGCACCGACTTCCGAGTTGAAACTAACTGATAGTTAAACACACCCGCCGGAGGGTCTGAGCAAAACACTTATATGTGTATGTGCACGCATACACAAGCAAACACAAATAGGCACAAGCGCATACATAGACGAACAAATAAACAAACGCGCATGCATATACAAAGAGGCCTTTGAAAAGAACATTTGTGAAACATATAGTAACATCGTTTAAAAATTGTTTTACCAATTCAAATGGTTATGAGCGTTTCAAATTTTATTCACCTAATTCTCTAAGGGTTACTGGTCATCAATAGTTTTCGCTTACTTTATTTCTTCTTAACATATAGGATATGCTACGAAAATTAAAAAAATTAGCATACTTTACTATATTTGAGCGCTATCTTTGAAAAGGAAGAACAATCTTCTCGAAGAAGAACAAAATAACAGTTGCATTAAGATGTTTAACTCGCTAAATTATTATTTCAACTTCATTGCAAGTGACAACCAAAAATTGAGGCACTCTTTCGCAAAATTAATGTGATTCACTATTTAATAGAAGATGAAGCCATTAGCAAACTGGATAGCGCTACGGATTGGAACGTCTGAATATCTCAACACCTATTTGCGCCTTTGATGTTTGTTTTTTTTTTTGTCTTTATTTCTATGATGTAATATTGAGCTACATCAACAACTTTTGAATTGTGATATTCAATAGCCTATCACAGATCAGAAGCATTTTCTGAGAATCGATTCCGGTTATGAGCCAAAAAAAACGAGGAAAATAGAAACTAAATTTCAGTTTGCTTTCACAAAATTTTATTACTCGGTTGCAATTCAAACAGAAATGCAGCTAAAATTAGCGAATTAGCTGCTAAAGTTATCTATAGGTGCCGATTCTGAAAATGGGACATATAGTCTGTGCTGGTAGTTTGAAGGGTCACTAGAATAATAGTTCAGATTTCGGTCAAACCTTACCAGTATGATTTCCTACTGAGCACTTTTTATCAATGCTGTTTCAAAAAAAAAAAAAATCGATTTTTCAAGCTTTTATCACTGCCAATATACTTTTCCTCTCAGAATTATCGACTTCTTCGGCAGACTTTATCACGGAGCATGACGAAAATTCTATGACTGAAGCATGAAGTTTATGACATCATCAACGATCTCTTACGAGTAGTTGCTAGGGAGAGTGAGAGGAATGACCAGCGGAAGACCACCCACCGATTGATTGTTCGAGTTCAAAATCGCTTTCGGGCATGCCAATTATTAATTGAGTTTCGCCATTCTTTGTAAATAAACATATCTGCAACTCGGTAACATTTGTTCGGTATGGCACCGAAAAGCCAACTTGTGATCTAACATTGCAGTGATCATATTACTCTTGTAGTCGAATCTGTTTTACTGTTCTTCATATAGTGTCACTGCCCCGACTTATATGCTCTTGCGCCGCACTAGAGGGCCTACATAAGTCGGGCTTAGGGCCCTTTGAATGTCTTTGATCTTTAGTTCTACTGCTGAGTGGGGGCCGTGGTGCTACTCCATAAACTACTTCTAACTCGCCTGTGCTCTCGCTTATCGGCACCTTCAGACGGATATCGGTTCCTGCCCTCTGTCTACACTAGGTCCTCCTCACCGCCGCCACCATCAGTCACAACAATATACGATCCAGTGAAGAAGGCAAAGAAAATATGCTAGATCTAGCAAGCTTTCTCTTCATAATCACATTGCTAATATAACAAACATGCTTTTTTTTTCTGCTTCTTGCAACTCTCGCTAGAAGCAATATGTGAGCGTCGCCGCCGGCTGGCAGGGAGAAAACGTCCCAGTAAAAGTGAAGAAAGACAGCGATACTGAGCCAGGTTTTTGAATACTCAGGTCAATGCAGTAGCTGTGTATCATACTATTGGCGATTTCTCGTTTGAAGCTGAAAGCAATTTGATGAAAAGGCTTCAAAAGCTGCTTTGTTACTGAACCATGTCCTCTCATCCATGACCAAACAGCGAAGTCTAAAGCCATTTTTGACTGTTACCTCTTTAATCTTGGTGACAGTCATTCTTCGTCATATCAAGCTTACCGCTGTATAGAATCGCCTAATCATTCCTTCCAGTGAGATGTCAGACGCGATTCATTCCGTTTATGGTCGCTTCCAGTCTTTCTTTAGCCTCTTTTCAATCACCGTTTTCCTCCATATATTTCCAGAACAGATAGGAGAGGAAGAAGCTGTCATCGAATCTCTACGCCAATAAACAAATATCTAACAAGTTGCGAAATGTTCCACTAGGCACGGCGCGTATTTCCTGCAAATAAAAAATAAAGATGTCAGTTAAGAATACACAGAAGCGATGTTAGAAGTGCACTCATATAAAATAAGTCTGCTGCGAACTTTTAATGTCTATGCCTCCATTGAATGAACATTGTCCTCATTCATCTGAAAATTTTAAAGAGCTATGTTTCGTGACCTGTGCTACATTAAAACAGAAGTTATGGGACCTGAAAGTTTTGTCTGCGTCCCAAGCGTGGAAATGAAAGCTCATTTCTGTTTATTTCGAAAGTTATATTCTGTAATCACTGCTTCATAAAACAAAGGCTATAATAGCGGGGACTGTCTGCCAATATTCTGAAAGTGAAAGCCATCAAAATCGCGATTTCACATATGGAGCTCATTGTTGTGAACGTCGTATAAAAGAAAATTATTCGCCAAGCGAAAAATTTCGCGCATTGAAAACTTCAAGTAAAGGAATCAAGGACACAATATTTCATAACTTAGGGCCCTCGGCAGGATGCTGACATGCTGCGGAATTTGCGCATAGCTCGTCCACATCTGAATGGGTTATTTCTAAGGACACATTATTCTGGGATGGAGATGTTTTATTTATTTTCCTGAACTTTCTGGGTAATATTCGCTAATGCATGAACGCTGGATATCGAAATCGTCAGTAAAGAATTGGATGCCTATTTCTCACGTCTTTCAACCACGTGGTTTGTCAGTTTCTAGAGAGTGTTGCTACCAACTGCTGCTTCCTTTATACTTGATTTTATTATGAATAGTCGAAGTCGCGAAACACGCATACTGCGGTAGTCCTCAGCCTGCTTTGCTCGTAACAGTGGAGTGGTGAATTTAGAACGTGAGGAGGTTGTTGGATGGATTCAGTAGCCACATCTAATGGAAGAAAATTTGGCCGATGCAGTCATATAGGAGGAAAATATGTTACTCAGTGCATCGACAAAAATCTACCCTTTTTTTTAAGAAAGCAGCATTCACATAAAATTCAGTCATCAATTTCGGTTAATTTACGTAATTGTGAATTTTAGATTTTCAATTAATTTTGATTCCAATCAATATTATCACCACTTAATAACTGAGATAAATTTTATGTGGAAAGTTTCGTTTGTTTCACAAAAGAGGATAGGGAGGGATTGTTTTGAGTTCTTACCTCAAATGCTTTCTTTCAATCGTCAGCACAATTTCAAACGAAAGAATTGCCATCATTTTGAGATTTAAATAGCGTTAACTGTGCAAAAAAAAAAAGGGGAATCATCTAAAAACAGCCATAAATTTTCACATTGAAAAGTGGTAGAAGGCACAAAACTATGATTCGGAAACTTTCTACGTTCCCTGCGATTATTGGCGAATTCCAGTTGTGAGTTCCGTATTCGAAACAGGGATGATTTTCGCTCATTTTGTTGAATGGCGCGAATTTTACAACCTGAACGCGCCTATTTGATGATTTTGGGCATATATTTCTAAAAAAGTGTGAATTATTTCAGAACATTCAACGATGGCTTATTGCCTGACCTAGTCAACCTTAACCTCACTGAGCGAACTGATTCTTTAAAGCACTGGAGCGAGGAAGCAAGTTGAGGAAATGGGAGGAAATTTAGAGGTGGAGCGGTAGGAAGGATGAGGAGTATGGAGAAGGCACGAAAAATTTCGTTGCTCTAGGCAGACTCAGGGACTGCGATGACGATATTAGAAAAAAGGAACTTTGAAATAGGAATATCTGAAAGTTTCTCACATTGTCTTCGTAATGTTTCCAAGCGAATCAAGGGCGAAATGATTTCAAATAAAAAAGCATGCAACGCCATCGCTCTGTTCCCATCAGCGTTGGCCCGCAAAAAAATACAAACGAGTTCCCTCAAACCGCTGCCATGGTTCCCCGAAGGCACAATTTCCATTCTCAATTCTCGAGATACCCAAAATTTGCAGCACTTGCGCACACTCCTTTATGGAAGAGAGTAATGCTTGTTTCTTTTAAAACTTCCTGTATTTAAGATCGCTGCACTTCATCGGATACAGCACTTCCTCTTTTCTGATTCTCTCTTTATGCCCCTCGCATTAGTTATCCAACAGTGACGAATGCGATGTCAAGCGTGCAAGAGCTCAGTGCAACACCCCCGAGCCCGTTCGGCAGATGACAGTGGCCGCATTGTATGTTGTGTGAAGAACAGGGGGGGGGTCAAATATTTTTAACATGTCATTAGCCCCGTAAAATAGAGTGTGAAAATGTTCGCTACAATTACACGCTGAAGGTGATGTTCGTGAGACCAAAAAGTAAGAAAGACTATTATAAAAGAAATCGGATTCCATGATAAACGGAGCCAATGGGCAAATATACACAAAATATCAATCAATAGATAACGCTCAAAGGGTATTTAAAGTGATTAAATTAACAATCGCTAAGCAGTTCACTCAAATCGGCAATAGTTGAGCAGTGCGATCATTTCCATAGTGATCACTAAACTGCACATATAATCTCAGTTGAAAAATATTGTAATGGAAATGTTCAGATATATGAAAGCTTCAATTGTAGAGCTGCAAAAAGAAAAATGCCAACATAATTTATTCATACTCTTTAACTTTGACGTGGAATGTCCTCGGTGATTATGAGGTGTTCGATTGTCAAATAATAGAACGGATTTTAGAGTGAATAACAACAAAACCCAACCCGACAGATAGTTTGAATGAAGTAGGTACCTATGCGGAGTGGGTTACTCATCTCCAGATCCAACTCCTTCCTTGAACTATGAGATGTTTTCTAAGCGGGAATATTGCACTGTTATACCTAAAATTTGGCTTGTTGCGCTGGCGATCAAAACTCCAAGTACTTCTGGATATCCTTTGGAGCCCATGAAGCTTAGAACTCCCCAAGTTCCTCACAGGCTTCAATTTTCTTGGCTCCGAGTTTAGGGTCTCTCAACATCGAGACAGCCGCGATTCAGTTTAGCATCCTCTGCTTATAGAATTCCGGAAAGTGGAAATTTGCTCGTACCCTCGGGTTCATGGGAAAACCTCGTCACTTCGGGTGAAACCGTCGGGCATTTTAAGAAAGCTGTGAACTTGAAGGGAAATATTGACGCTAGCAGGTAACATTGCAATTTAAACGTGAGCAACAAAATGCAAGTACTGCCAACTGTTTCACTAATTGACGGCCTGACGGTTTCACTAATTCTCTATAACTTGTGGGCCTTGAATTTTTTCTGGTTGCTCTGGGGCTACCTTCGAGGAATCTGGGTTTCGAATTTCGGTGCCTCATTATTTCGCTTCATCCAATATCAACATCATGACCCGCCTGCTATTCTCCTGCTTTGTTGGAGACGGACCCTAATGAACGATAGACTCTAAATAGACAACATTTATTGCAATGTTTCAAAATGATTTGGTACATATGCTTTACGCGCTGTATAGAGGCTTTAAAGCAGATCAATTTTTCTTGCTGTTCAGTGGCTCATATTACGCATTTCTCTCAGTTGATGGGATAATCGCTCTTGTCTAGGAGCATTTTGCTCGTATTGCTTAAAGCATTTCTTGACATAAGTGCATATAATTTTGTGCGTTTTGCAATTCTCACTAGTGGTGGTGCATTTTATTCAATAATTTTTCTTCAGGTTGAATATAGTTGCTGACAATAAGCATTTCAATGAAAATTTTAGATATTCGGATGTAATGAGTACATTAAACTAGGGATTTTTTCCTCAACAAATTTAATGTCGCATATTCGAATGCAAAATTTGCAATGCGACATTCTCAGGAGTTTTTCAGAATCCGTTCAATGTCCCATATTTATAAAGGTGAGATGAGTTTTTCACGCTAAATTCTTTCATCTTGGGGTAGATTTAATGTGATAATGGAGTTGCTAAATATTGCATTACTCATTTTCCTTGTTTATTTCTTATTGCCTCAATCATTGATGTCGTATTATTTCTGCATTTCTGATTATTTGGTAGAAACTAGAATGATTTATTACGATAATAGATTTTTTGCTTTTTTTTTAAACACTTCTAGGGTTCGTGTCTTCCTCTGGTCCTATTTCAGCTCTTATTTCTTTTTCAATACTCATTACAAGTTTATTTCTTATTGCTATAAGTTTATCTTTCCAATTTCGGCACATAAAAGAATACCTCATGATATAGTGATCAATTTGTGACTAAGGTAAATTTGGGAAATCCCTCATCCATTCAGTAAGTCGTCTCCATTCACTGGTATGAGGAAAACGAAAGATGTGAGCCAATCTAAAGTTCCCTCTTCGTTTAGTGTTGTTTAAAAAGAAGAATGTGTTAATTAAAGATGGTGTTTGCCTCTGTTTTGGCGTTTCACCGCTTTAATCGACGTTTTGGGTGGTGAAACTGGTTTCCTTCAACGAAATGAGGCGTAACTTCGTTCACTATTCTTTCGTTGTTCAACACTCTTTTATGCTGCTTTCGAATCATTGCCAATCAAGCAAAGGATCGTTCCCTTCATACATATATTGATATATGGAAAAATCTTTTGCTAAATGAATACGCTGCAATTGCGTTAATTCACAATCATTGCACTAATTTGAAAGACGAGTTCATGTTAGCTACCGATATAAAAAAATGATCAAAAGCAAATTTATAAACAAATATATATTTGAATTTTCATTTTTCTACTAGCAATTTCTGAGCAATTTTATATGTGATTAGCAAATAGGAAATTTGATATGAGAGTTAAGTATTGGAAAATTTCGATCACATCTATCAAAAGTTGAAAGTCATAGATTTCTCATCGTTTTAAAGATGGGAACAAGGTACATATAATTCGAAGCCATAAACGCAACTTGCAATTTTTCTCACCTTTTTAATGCAGTCAGATGAGAATTTATCATTGATGGAATTTAATTTAATTTCCCAAAGTTTTCAAATAGGGCACATATTTGAGGTGATCAGTTTTCCTAGCCTCATTATGCATTAATTTCTCAAACCTCAGTCTATTGTGTTTTTCAGACATATTGCACATTATATTTTCTATCAAACTATAAACTTCTAATGAAACTGATCAGTCAAATTCCACTTGAAATGGCCGGCTTTTAATGAACCATTATTGCCCCGAATATATTTAATCGAGAGGAAAAGGTTGTAAAAGAAACATTGAGATAGCCGATTAGGAAAATATGTTGGACGTAGACTTGCAGCCAAAGTTTTATGGTGCATGTTTTGAAACGTTCTCGACGTCACTCCGAATGGTCATTCGTTGACATCTAGCTGTCACAGTTGAGGTTCAAGAAGTCGGCCGTTGCTAAGTGGAAAGAATTCAAGTTGAACAACTTAACGACTAAGACGCGAAAAGCAGCTGTTGCTACCAAATTCCATTTTTACTTTTATGCTGACATGGTGCCGATGCTGTTTTCCATTTGCATATCTGATTGTCGTAATATAATTCTAAATCAAATAGTACATCTAACTGGAAATAAACTCAACTAATGCACTGTAACAATTCATTTTGAGTTGTTTAGTTCATTCATACATTTTATAAATATAGTCTAAATGAATCAATTAAAGAATCAATTTACTCTATTAGAGCTCCAATACAAGAAGAAGCTTTTTCTTAAGATTACAGCAGTTTGTGATTATCTTCCACATCATATAGCCACCGTTTGCATTAGTGATGTATTTAAAAACGTGCCTTCGAAGGCATTCTTTTTATAAGGATTCTTTTTGAACGTTTGAAGTGCGGTTGAAAATTTACGGTTGTCTGGTTGAGTAGCCAACGCTTATCTGTTACTGCTTCTTCGGATGGTGGTCATTATGTATCGTTATTGCTATCTTCTATCTGCCTCGGCGTAATTTCTTGCACATTCTGGATTGTGTAAGGATCAGGTCTCCAGCTCGTCTAGTCGTCGAGGTCTGATTGAGGATCTACAGCTTTCATTGAGATGCGGTAAATTGCAAGACGACATTGATATAAGGTGAACAGTTTATCCCATTTATACAATAAGGTGACAAGCAGGCAGGGACTCGTCTACAAGGATGCTTCTCGTCGACTCGATCCCGTAGCGGCACCTGGCGAACTCCACGCTGCCACAGATCTCCTGACGCGCCCCCACTGCCTCTCCTATACCCACTCGGTCTTATCTAGCAAGTGAAATGAATACATGCGCATATCAATCCTTTTATATTTTCCCGATTCGGCCTCAGGGTGGCCTCATGGCACTTGCTGGGCAGTCGTTTAATCTGGCTGTATACTCTTGACCTGTACGCACTATTCGCCTCTGATCTATAACTGACTGACTGGTCTAGCTTACAGTTGTATAAGCTACGTGTTTGCGAAGTAAACACCAAACAGCTCAATTCCCATTTCGTTTCTGTTTAGCATCAGTAATTTCCGTCATCCCTTCCCCAACCCTCTGTAGTCGAATCTTTTGTGGTAATTGAAGCACGTCGGCCTCATAAGATTGCAAATTGAAATTATCGATTCCTATAGAAATATTTAAATTATTAGTACATATTCGTTGTTGCTCACTAATATGCGTGAATGAATGTATGACGACCTTCAATCGGATTAGTGGATTTAAGTGCTCTGCGCAAATATGAGCAAATCGTCGTTCAGGTCCATCGGATCTGTTGCTTTTGCCTTCACATGAGTGAATCGTATGGAATGCACAACTGCTTGATTAGATCGCTCATTGGTGACCGTTTCACTTCAATTTTCTTTCAAATGACCACTTCAACTTCCTTTCAAATGACCAGTGATGCTCATATTGTCAAACTTGTTTACTGTTTATTTCATTAGGTCACTATTTTAATTTCTTTCTTTGCTAAATTTTCATATTAATCTACTTTTCATAATTTTGCTTCATTCCAGTTTAAGAAAAAAAAAATCATATTCAACTTCCAGATTTATTTAACCCTCAATATTTCTTTATTGATTTTTAGCCACTTGCAAATCAGTCGTCGAGTGGTTTTCGCCACACAAAGTTTGACTTTTCGAGGTTGAAATTTTTCACCTCCATTGCGCTAGTCAAAACGTTTCCTCTTTTTTTTTTTTTTTTTTTTGATTCTCTGCAATTGGTTTTCTTTTTCTTTTGAAACTTAATATCTCATTGAAATACCTCTTAGTTATTCTATTTTTCCTGATTTGCCTTAGTATTTTTTCTCAATAATTCACTATGAAAGTTGTGAGCAGTTCCTCTCAATCATAAATCCTACATAAGCAGCGTTTTTTTTTCTTGCTTCATGAGCCCTTCTCGAGTTATCGTAGACATAACTGAGCTAAGGCGACATCACTTGTCTGGAAATTTGAAGAAATTATAGTAGATCTTTCTAAGCTCGCCCTAATCTCATGCCTACTTTTCCTTTATTCACAAATCAATTTTCCCTCATAAAATTACTTTAAAAGCGCTAAAAAAAGTATCATTTGGACTGAACTTGCATGCAAACGTCCTATTGAAGCGTTTAAATGTTGCGTTCAGCCATTATTTTTTATATGAAATTTTAGCTTCTACCGCAATTCAGCTGCAGTTTTTAGTGGTTACTTCAGCTTTGTCTCTTGTCGTCTATGAAGAATGGTCTAGATTTTCATTGTTTTCTTCTTTTTTTTTTTACTTCGTTCCATAACCAAAAATTCCGAACGTTTGGAGTTTTTTAGAGACGATTTGAAAATAAATTACACTGAGTACTCTTCTCGAATTTTTTTTTTTTTTTTTTATTCAGCGCAATGCATAATACGTTCAGGGCCAACATGTTGATTGCGTTATAATACTTCCAACTTCAACGTAGTACATAAACGGAGCAAAAAGCGGCATTTTTTAATGTTTTATAGGCAAGCAAGATATTCGTAACAGAGATAAGTTGGCAGAACTTAGGAAACCTTATTAAAGTTTTTTTTTGCTGTGAATTATCCCTGATGATCAGTTTCAATCGGGTTACAAATGTTATCGTTGTTTGTTCTCCTCATGCAAACGACGAATATAAATGCATATTCAGGAGGGAGGAGGGAGAGGGGGTGGGGGGGGGGTGGAGGGGTGGAAGGTTGCGCATCTGTTGTTTTCCACTCAAATGTGCTGCTAAAATCAAAAGAATTTCTTCGTTCTTTGTAGTCGATTAATCATAAAAATGCTGCCTATAATCAAAGTAAACTTTTGCAGTGATGTAATGGTTGATTCGAATACGCTTTTTGCTCAACCTCATATTGATTTTTTCTTTTTTTTGTAATTATGAAAATTGTTTCTCAGTCGTCGATATTTTTATCGTTCATAAAACTCGTTTCATGAACTCATAAAAGGGCTCCATTTTTAACGCAATGATTTCATTGCTTCATTTGCTTCGCTAAAATGAATACAGCGACTATAAATCTCCTTTCACGCATTCGTCACCTATCTACTTCCGCTGATAGAAATCTTAAATTTACACTAATCTGTTATTGGCAACGAACTTCATGCAAACAAATTTTTCGAGGCCACGAAAGTGTATGAAAGTGCAGAGTTCTCTTTTTTTGCAAACTTCTGTTTACATGAATTGATTGGAGCTGTTGTTCTATTTACAAATTAGCAAATTTTTATCAACATCAAATCCGTGCAGAAGCACATTAATGTCATATTTCAGTTCCATATGTTTCCCATACCAAATTGCCTTTTACTAATGTTGTCTCTCATGAGTTTAGGATATGTTCAGATTGGTGAATAGTTCGTGATACTTGCATCTTGGCTATCAATTATCTATTTATATTTTACTTTGATGAAATGTCTTCTCAAATTTCGGTCACTAAAGTATGTTGTTCTTTAAATGGTTTCATCTTTAGCTGTTAGATTTCAGTTTAATTACCGCTTAAAATTAGTGATTATTGAGTTTCGTTTTCTTTCGATTTTGGAGATTTACACTTGCAAGGCTTATTATGGTGGTGCCTTTATATATATATATATATATATATATATATATATATATATATATATATATATATATATATATATATATATATATATATATATATATATATATATATATATATAGGCTTATTGTGATGTATATATCTGTGCGTTGTACATATGTACGTCTCTTTGTTGAAATCGAGTGGAAATTCCCTGAAATATAAGTTGCAAAAGACTTGCTGAGTGTAACCAATTTGATACGGCGATCTCTCGCATCACCTATTCAGCTTGATTTCAATGGTGGTTGTAGACGTCGAAAAGGGTGGAAAAATTCATATGGATTTTGTAATTGCTCTAGGTGCATTCCCACTGATCGGTTCAGAGAGAAAGAATGGAGTTCATTATGAATAGAAAATTAGTCCTTCCTTATAAACGTTGTATCATTCAAAATTTTCAGAAAATATCAAATGTGCCGCTTCGTTTGACACAGCGTTATTAGTAGATCGAAATCGGCGTCGAGGAGTGCGCAATGTGTGGTCTGAATTCATTTAGCGGTTTTATGATGGGGCAAAGCACAGATCGTTCCTTTTTTTTTGCTAAAACAACACACCGCTATTTTCCTGTTCGATTTTTTAGCTTATTCACTTTACGTAAAGGAAGAAGAAATATGATGCTTCGGCTATGACTGCGAGTGTGTTCTTCTACATTCCGCTTCCGAAAATTTTTGCATCTGTGGAAATTCAGCTTAAATAGCGAAACGAATGCTCGACTGTATCGCTGCTAAAGATTACTCCCTCAAATTATAAAATACGCAGGTATGAAGAGGAGCAAATATAGTCATGTCGCTGTTACATATGTTTGACCGCAGATCCATATTTTTTAGGACTTTCCATGCGAACTCAGCAAGGGCGTCACTCGCTTATTGAGCGTAATTGATGAATCTCAAGCTTTCTACGCGTAATTACACCTCTTTTAAATCTATGTTTATCGGCGAAAAGGGGCAGAAACAACCATTTAGAAATGAAGCGTTTGTCTTAAAAGCAAACCTGCTTTATAATGAAGCTTGAAGTCACAGGAATGTTTACAAAAAAAAAACTCCCTAACACTTTCTCATTACTGTTATTTTCAATGCTCCTCATGAATTGCACCCTGCAAAAGATTTTATGGGAAGTGTAGCGTTCGATTGTGATCATACGGTATAGGCCGATTTTAGCAGGTTGAGCAGGCATGCACGACTGGGTGACATTTGTGCATAGAGACAATTTGGCTGCTTTTCTTGATCGGTACATGTTTTGATAATTTCTTGCTCAACGACTCTCATCGTTGCATTTTAAAATGTTGACTAGCACATCACTAACATAACATTTTTACAACTCATGCTCCTGTAGCAAATATTCGTCTTTGTAGAGAGCGAACGTTATATACAGATCGAGCGATTTTATCACATTAAAACGAGCAACACTGATGAGCAAACTACAAATGAGGATTGTCAAAGTATTTTGCATTCCACTTAACTGAGCAACTAACTCTTTCGATGGTCTTCATGTTTTAGTTGATCCGACCGCCGACATAAATATGCGTAAGACCCAATGTTTTGCAACCCAACCGCTATAAGATGAAAATATAGGTGATGTAAGCTGCATATAACTTCTCGACTTCCTTGAGGCACTTTATAACTCCTTTCGTAATTGTTGGTTCAGTGAAGCAATTACGAAAGGAGAACGTCGCAAGAATTCAAAATTCCTTGCAACGTTGTTCCCAGTGTCGGCCGATGTTTTGAGATCTACTGACACTGGGAACGAAATCCGCTGTCGGCTGGAGCTGCATATAAGCAGCCCCAGGTGACCAGTGGGCATTGGTGAAATAGTGGACTGCTGTCCCTCTGTGATGGCGCCCCTAACAACGACTTCGACTACGTCATCTCTGTAGTGAGTTCTTCGTATTTATTCGCTCTCACATTCCCGGCCGATGCATCATGTAGAAGTAAAAGCGAATAAGTATGAAGAACTCACTACAGAGACGACGTAGTCGAAGTCGTCGTTAGGGGCGCCGTCACAGAGGGACAGCAGTCCACTATTTCACCAATGCCCATTAGTCAGCTGGGGCTGCTTATATGCAGCTCAGCCGACAGTAGACTTCGATCCCAGTGTCAGCCGATCTCATAACATCGGCCGACAATGGGAACAACGTCTAAGAAGTTTTGAATTCCTGCGACGTTCTCGTGAGAATGTTTTCATCGCGACAGAGAGATATGAGCGGGTCTTTTGGGTATACATTATGCGCACCAACTTTTACAACAATCCTCATAGATTCTTCATTCAAAACTAGGGCGCAGACAAATATGCACAGACATAAACATAGTATAGGCATTACATTGCCAGAGTGTGTTTACCTTGCAAGTGGTGATTTGCAAAAGCTTCGTGAAAAGTTTTCTTTTATTATTAAACGCCGCTATTTCGCATCATCCTTACGATGCTTTGTTGCAATTCTAGCTCAGTGAAGAGGATTCGATAGTAAAATAGCAATTTCTTGAAAAATGTCGACTCTAGAATATCGAAACATCTCACCGTAATTGCCTAATAAAGAGGAATTTGAAGTATCTTATCACTAACAGAAAGACCATTAAATGGAATTTGAAGTGCTTGAACTCGAATAGAAAGGTTATTAAAATAACTTGAAGCACTTGGTCATTAACATAAAACCTACTAAAAGGAACTTAAGTACTTCACCGAAATAAGGAAACTAGCATAACCTAGTCCAATTTTTTTTTCGCATAATTTCGATCGCTATGCACTTAACACTTGTCTTCGTTATTTGGTATAGATTCTACTCTGCTCTTTAGTTGTGTTGCGTCTGTAGAAGTGGTATAAATAATCGTTCAATGCACAATTTTTATTTATTTTTTCACTTCTCCCTTTCTGGTTTAATAACTTTCTCATGAGGGACAAGTATACGAAAGATGAAAATAAAAACCGATAGATCATTTAAGTAAATCCTTCAAGAATTTTCTTTAGTCTGCATTGTTATTCTTTAATTTGATTTGATCAATGAGAATAACACATAAGAAACGGCTCAAATCTAAACAAATCACATTGACTATGTATATAGGTTGAGTCGATTCAGCCTTATCGTCTCCTTTAAAGATAATATCCCAAGTCGATTTCTTGTATGTCCTCTTAACATTTATTTAAAAGGAGTTGCTCTTAAATGTCTATCAGAAACCGGTCGTCGGAGCCGGTTAAACTAGATCATTTTTCTTTTGTTGGTTGATTCACCCGCTGCATGATGAGTGATTGATTTTGATCGATGGCTGGTCAATAGTCAAAAGGTAGTGATATGAAACACATCGGTCAAATCACCTTAATCGATTGATTTTCACAAATTATGATCTTTTCAGAAACCAACACAATGCAATAAAACACAATTCTTCGCAGTCAATATTTGACAAGATTGCACTGAATTTCATCCTACTACGTTCATAGCTGAGCGTATTGTATCTACCGTGTTTATTTGATTGTTGCTTGCGCCACAGATCTCCGCATGATCAATCGTATTTGTGCCACTATATAAGTTACTGCAAAGTAGTATAGTCGCAGTTGGTTGATGGCGTCTTCTTCGTTATCGTTTTTTGCTTTATTCTTGAGTATGGAGACCATTTTTCATGCTTCGTCCTCGATTGCTCATTTTGTGACTTCACTCTGGAATTTCGCATATATTGCCTTTAACGATGTCACTTATGTGGCAAGAGTGATTTAGCCGATATTTTAAAGGACCGTAGAAGTTGGAATTCACTGTTCATTCCTTTTAACGTGCTTTACTGCTAACTGTTTGCTAAAGGGTTTATTGTTGCATTGTTATTTCTATTGTTTATTGCCGAATTCATTTACGCTTTGAAAGTGCCCCATACGGCAGAAGTAATGTGTGTTCGTGCAAGGTAGTTCAATGCGTCTAAGATTGAACTTCAACTAGGGTCGCAAATAGAAAGCAACGGAGTGGCGAAAAGTTTGCGACTTCTTTAAGCGATACCGTTTACGGCATCTATTTGTTCGAAAATGGAGCACATTCTTCTCTTGTTATGTTCAGCAGTTAGAGGGAAAAATTGCTGTAACTTCTTTCTGCGATAATCACGATTTACGTGTCATCCTCTACCTTAAAGTCTCTATGAAAAGTGAACTTAATATTCTTTAATGATTCGTCACAAGAATGCACCATTATAGAGATTATTTCGATTAGAATAGTTCTCCGAGTGGATGTACGACTTCGCTTGATTCAACCAATCGGCTTGCATTCGATAATTTCTTCCAATGGCCAATATCTATCTTTGGCTTTTAACAGAGCGTTTGAGGGGGAATTTCTTAAACAATAGAAGTCGTGCCTTCCGCTATTCATAACTGTAACATTTTGGGAGTGATTTATGCAATTGTAAAGAGCCTATATCTAGGTTACTCTGTTGTGAGTCCACGAGTTTGTTTTTTTTTTTGCCCAGAACATGTTCCAACATACCTTTCAAATGAACGAAATTTCGTGGTAGAAACATTTCGTGGTTGCTAACTTCTGGCAGCCATTCATAACAAAGGCTAACGATGAACATTCAAGTACTTTTTTGAGGCCGCGGTTAAAGAAGAAGGGCAAGGGGAGGAGGAGACAACAGATTGGATAGTGAATGGAATTCGGCAGGGAATTCGATGGGCTCCGCGAATGAATTATTATGGAAGTGTCATTTCTTATGGGAAAGTGAATATGTCGAACACTAAATGGAATATTTCAGACGTGAGCAGGGAGGAGTGAGTAGATGAGAGTAGATGGTCACTGAGAAGACGACGTTCATTATGCGACACCACAAAATTTTCGAGCTAGAAAAATTCCACAAAACCTCAGAAGAAAATTTCTCGAATTTTTGGTGATATTTTATGAGCCTTTTTCCGTGAACAACCTTGCAGATCCCATCGTTAAGTTGTTTTCTCCATATGTCTCGTTTCTTTCATTGCCAACGTTCTGTTTAACATAACTTGAGCTATTTATACCACTTGTTGCTAATGAAATCATTCATGCTAGAAATTACCAAATTGGAGGCACAAATTAGCGAATGTGAAAATGTCAGCCATATTTTTCATCAAGTATCACTTAATTTGAGGGGATGAAAAAAATATTCTCGATTGTTCGTTTTTACCGTTTTCGCTCCCTTTATTACTTCGAATATTTTTTTTTTGTTGGAATTCTCTAATGAAACCTGTTCTTTTAAGTGCTCATCAGTTCGTGAACTGTTGCTTGATCCTTACCATAAGGGCACTCACTGTACGATGCTGGGCAACATCACCGTTTCAACTTGGAACGTTAATTGCATGCCTACATCAAGAATGCTCAAAACTCTTACTTACCCTCTCCCTTTTGACTGAAAAAAAGAGTTTCTTAAAAACAAAATTTTCTTTGCAATAATTTTTTTAAATGAGTTAAATGAATGCAATTTTTGCAAGTAGGCGAATATCGTACTCGATAACACAAATGTACGCTTTGTACAAAATAGCTTAAATGAATATAAAAACTAAAAGTGTTCCAAAAGTTTCCCAGGTGGGATGTTTGAAATGTAGAGGCGTCACCTAGTATCTTTAAAGATTTGGAGAGTTGGGGGTATTACCTGGTATTCTTAACCAAACCCACTCGTAATTTATCGCTCAAAAGTCACTTTCATGACCACTGCTTTATCGCAAATGCTACGATTCTTTTACATTTTTTAGCACCTCACATTTATCTTTCAACTTTTAGAATGAGGATGACACTTCACTTAGTCGGAAAGACCACTCACTTATCCTACCTTGAGGTGCAGTCTCATAAACGTTCTTTTTTAACCAAAATTATGAGGTCTTAGGACTGTTGCCAGTGTTCGAAAGTTGGTGATTTTGGATGCTATATGGACACACGAACGAATACCTTTCTACTTTTTTTCTAACACAAGGTTTATAGTTTCATGACTATTATTTCTTTGCAGCAGAATTCATGAGCATCTGATACGGGTTTTTGTAGTGGTAGGACTTGGGATTGATTCTTGGGAGGCAAAGCCCGCAAGAGAGGTTGGATTCTTTCTCTGATAACCCGCTAGGTCTATTTGAGTGAATATATATATTCCGCAAAAAAAAAAAATCTCCTTCCCAGTGACGTTCGAATTTAAGGAACTCGAAAAAGGGCAAAATTTGACAGTTATGAACGAAGAAGTCGTCGGCTAGTGATGAACTCAGAACGTGAACCCAAAGTGAACTTGAATATCCATACCGCAATTTACAGTGAATATTCCGGCTGAAATATGCAAGCAAATAAACATCTATGGCTTCCTCAATACGTAGTTTGTATCGAGAAAAAAAAAAACATTCAAGCTATGGCATGAAATTCTTCAAAAAATTTTCCACACAAAATGACCGAATTTCGGATTGGATTGCTGAAATATAATGAAGATGAAGCATTGAACGCATAGCACTTAACGTTCCGCTTTGAAAAAAATATTTCTCACCTGAAAATGGAAATATTAAAATGTAGAAATTAAAATATTCTCAATGCGTGTATTATGATCAAAATTTATAGAAATCAGGACGAATGCATTGCGTAATCTTTCTACTTTAGTAAACAATATGGGAATCTGACATAAATGAAATGAAACATTTCAACTTTGAAGAAAAGTGTTTTTTCTCTCTCTTTTTTTTTTTCTTGCTGGTGCTTGCTTTTCGACGATCTTTGTTCTTTGTAATAATTTTTTGACATCTTGACGAGGACGAGTGCGCAGATCGAAAAAAGAATGACGGATTTTTATTTATTTCATAAGCGAATTTTATGGTTGATAGAAATGAAATTTTGTAATAACTGAGTTGTTAATTCATTTTCATTCGGTTTAAAGTATTCGATTTTTTTTTTTTTTAATACGACTCACGAACGTTGATTTCGATCAATACGTTTTATTTTTCGTGGTTTTATGTTGTTGTTGTTGTTTGTTTTTTTTTTTAATTGTCACGAAATTTTAGATGGTCCCTTCGCTATGAAAACGTGTAAAACTTCCGTTATTTCTAGACCTAGAAAATGTTTTTTTCATTGCTTATCGAATGAAATGATTACGCTTCTGGAAACATTTTTCTCTGCGCATAGATTTTCTACGAAATGATGGGAATTCGCTTTTTTTTATAATAGTGGAAAGCCTAAATGAATCACTTTATCAGCATTGAAGATTGGTTTTTATAGGGTCCACTTCGGCGCAGGCTGCAGATTTGAAGTTTATCTGACACTAGCCCCGCAAATTTTCAAAATTTGCATAAGAAACATTAAAAGCATCACTAGAAGAAGTCACACCTGTTTTTTTGGAACGTTCCATTTGTTTCAAGAACGAATGCCTATAAATGCGTTCTTATGAAAAAAAAAATGGTCGAATCATTGCCATTCAATGAACTTCATTCCGAATTCGCAAATTATACGTGATATTTTAAGTATTAGAATCTTTTTACGGGTGAAATCAAGCAAGAAAAGCGTTTTTTTTTTTTTTTTTTTTTTGATGATTATCTCGACTCATAGGGAAGCGGCGAGCGCATCATGGCATTTCCTCAATACTTTCAATTTTTTACGCAATTGAACAATCCGCGAAAAGCTTTTTTTTAAACGAAAGAGTTTTGCTCCACCTTAAACCTAAACTTGAAAAGCTTTATTTCTCCTTTGATGAGATCAACGCAAATTTATTGCTACATTATTTTTCATAGTGAGTAAATTTGAAGTTTTCTGAAATTCTTCTCCTTAAAAAAAATAATTCGCATGAGAAAAACTGGCGGAAATTCCAATTTTAGTCTAAAACTTCATAGAGTAAATGCCAAATCATCAATGATGAAAATCTACCCTCGATTAGTGCCATCTATTTGCAACAAACAAATGAATCACCTTTGAAATGGTTACATTCGAAATCCATTTCACATGGGACTGGAAAATGATACGAAAATTTAATTTCAACCACAATTTTTTATCTTATCTGACATATATTTATACTCACCAACTTCTAAATCTTGTTTATTATGTTCAGTGTTTATTTATGCTAAATGCAGCTTAATTTAGCATCTTCTTGTCGTATCTCAGTCAATGGAAATTTGCTACATTTGCTAGTGGAAATTTGCAGCATAATGCTAAATGTGTCTTTATATTTTTGCCGCTTCTTTTTTTTTCTTGTCAAAAGTTCAAAACTACAGCTCTAAAATGGAAAACTTTGTTCATTTTATAAGAAAGATGCATGATATTTGCACAATGAAAATTTCGTTGTTCTCTGCAATATGAGAACAATGTTCACATTTTATTTCTTCGTCTTTGAAGAAACATTGAAATGGCTACTAAGTATTTTGATGCTTGATTGCTAAGTGTATATTACACGCTTTCATTTGCTCGATCATTTGTACTTTTCACTAAATTTTATTTTGCATAGTAATTTTTGCCTATTTGTTTTGGCGGAATTGATGATCGGGAAAGTGATGGTAAGAAGACGGGTTTATCGATGCATTATGCGCTCGTTGAATTTCTCTCACTTCGTTCCTTTATTGAAGTACTTCCTACCCGTTTTGTCAGCACTACGGTTCTGTCGTTCTCCGCGAATTTACGTTGTAATTGTGTGACGACGTTGTGCTTCTAAATGTCTCCGCGCGTGTGAGCTCGTTCTGTCCCATCTTTTGCGTACCTTCCATCACCATAGACGTCCCTTCGTTGATTGCCGTGTTGACCGGTATCCGTTGGGTTGCGTTCTACAAAAGATTTCAAGAGCGTATTTGAACGCCATCTTCCCGTGGATCGATGTGTGGTAATTTGTGCGAGCTGTCTCATCGTTTTTTACACTTGTCGCACTAGTTTTATACAGTCATGGTCGGCTTCAATCCACCATCGCAGCTGCAGTTTCTTGTTCTTTTCTATTTAGCTAATTCACCGAATGATCCTAGTGCCAATCGATGTATCATCATTTCTGCCAGCGCTTATTCGAAGAACCGCCTCCAGTAGCTCAAATATCTTTTTTAAATGTTCTCTTTTGATTGCAAAGGTCATATAAGCGAGCCATTTCCATTTGTCATGCATGTATTCACCAAAAGCTTAGCAAAAATGTTAATTTAGTGCTGAGGTAGCGGATATCAAATATTCGCAGCACGCCTATACGCCTCTCCTAAATACTGAATAGCTTTACCTAAGTTACGTTTTCACGTAACTTACACAAACTCATCGTAATAAGAGTGAGTAGGTATTTATATTTATATGAATGCATCTTCTTACGTATAAATGTGCCGATTTATAGATATATCTGGAAGGCATTCTAGTTTTTTAGTAACTTCCAGTTCAAAGTCCAACTTTCTCGTCGTTCCACTCACATTTGAACGAGTTCCGCCCGCATTATTTTATACCATTACATAAATGACGCTTAATTGCGAATTGTCTGTCTGCATCTTGGAGCATTTATAAAATTGGCTGATGTTTCATCTGCAAAGAACTTTGTCGAAGCACAAATCGGATCGTTTTGCCAGAAACCCCTCCTTCGTTAGCGAAGAGGCAGTTGAATGTAGTCACTCTTTAGTAATGATGAATGTAAATCTCCTTTACAATTAGTTATTAGAGGTGGGGAATTCTTCTCAATCTGCGTATCATCTAATCGTAACAGACATTTGAATATTTCCGCAAAGTAACTAGTTAATCAATGCAGTAATTTAAGCGAGGTTCGTTGACAGTGGCCTCTGTCCAATGTAGCATTGACTTGAGTGATATTTTCTAAGGCAATAGTGAGCTTATACAAAATGCAGTCGATGCAAAGAGGAAACTTCCCATTTGAATAAGCTTATGCTGTTGCTGATTTAGACGGATTTGTAAATGGGATCCTCCTTTTCAAAGATGACGCCTGTCAGCGTTAGTACTGCAGCAATTCCACATACGGAAAAGAAGCCTTATGCAACTTGCGAGAGACTCTCATGGCACGTTTCTTTGTGATGCGATTCTATGGTTGAAATGACAACAACTAAATTAAGATTAGTAAAATGTTTTAACGAAAAAATAACGATTAGACGCGGCGATGAAAATCTACCTGCAAAAAAAAAAAACATTTCGTGAACGATAAATCAGTACGTGTATAAAAGTTGCAACGCGTACAAAAGTTATAAATATAAAAGCTAGAGCATAAAACAGCGTAATCGGATACAGCAACATAACAATAAGAACGTTAGGAGATAGAAACTCTTTGTAATCACCTTCCATCTACAGCGAGCATCGGAAGAGTATATGAGATATTATAGCTTAAAAAAGCAGAACGGTGTTAAGGATGGAATTTTTTTGTGCAATCATTCAAATGTCAGTGGTATTGACGTTCGCCTATTCGACCGCCATTTTTCATAGCCATCAAATCACTGCATGACGGAAGAAATGATTTGGAGAAATGAGAAAAAACAAAGTTTCAATTTAGCCTCAAGTAGGATTTTTTGCAGTCGAACGTTGTATCTATCGGTGATTTATTGTAGTTGAATCAGAGATTTGAAATTTAAGTCTCTTGACCAAATATTTTTGAAGGGCAAGTGAAAGAGTTTAAAAACCACTGTTGCAGGATTGAAATTTCAGCTTTTATTAAGCCGAAACGTCGAAATTTCCGTGATTCTATGAAGATGCGAAAGTTTTAAAGGAAATATGTTTTATTAGCCGTTGAGCTAACGTTTCGTATTTTAGCTGAATTTTCGATTAGCTTCATCAGTTTTGAAAAGCATTGAAAAATCTAAGCGAAGCAGGCCGAACTTAAGTGATTCAAGCAGCAATATTAGGTTTCAAAAGATATGAAATTCATTTTAATATAGCAAGCTGCTTTGTTTTAACCTTCTAAGCATTTTCGAGGGATTTCATTCTCCTGTTACTGATAGCTATCAAAATTGTATTGCATCTGTCTAATGCTTTAGAACTCATCTTTTCTATATTCGATTTGAATGAAGCATTCTTCGAGATCGAAATTCTCTAACTACTCACACAATTGCTCAAACTAATTTCACTTCCTCCAGCAAGGCGTTGATAAGGAGAATTTCGATTGCCAAAAATGCATAAGAGGTTGATTTTGAAGAGACAATATTTTCGCATTTCCATAACGCTATCGAGTTTTTCATCAAATACCATTTGTATATGTAAAGGTTTTTTTCTTTTGCACTGGCATTTAATACTTGGATTCATTTCTGTTATTTTTAAGTTGTATTTTTTCATTACTATTGAATAACGTTGTCATTATATCTCTTTTTAATTGCGATATAAAGATCTTTGAACAACAAATATAGCTGGGATTATGAAAACATTCATAAGTCAGAATTATAGCAAACCTAATCCACAATTGTCGATAGATACCACGAGGAAAAGAGAAAAAAAATTAAGAAAAATTTTTCAAAATTTCATCAGAGTCAAGTTAGCAATAGTATTTCTTGTTCACTGAAAAATATTAAATTCTTTTTTGAAGAGTTGCACTCTTAAGGGGTTCAAATTGATGCCAATATTGCCAATAATCTGAATGCGATCATAAAGCGCTCGTCACATGTTTACCTCTTTTGTGATCGTTTCTGTGTATATGTTTAAGTGCTGTCGTTGACTTTTTTTTTTTCGCTAAATATGAAAAAGAAAAGAATTCAACCGCTTTACCCCAACAACATCATCATAAATTGTTGACAGTCTTTACCTCTTGATGGCTTTACTTGACTCGGCTGGTAGTAAACGTCTATTGATAGGTGCTAGTCGAAGAGGAGATTCCCATTTCATGTGTATGAACACCTGAAAGCACTCATAACCTTGACGAGCATTCACTACCTTCTTCTCGGGTTCCTCTTTCATTTCTTTGGCTCATTTTATCTGTATTTTTGCTACTGCGGATTTATGATCCATGATTTCAAAAATTACTGTTCCACTATAGTTCTATATAACGCTAGCATAAGCAGTGTAAAGACGACATCCCGATATAAGTAGGCGTTTTCTAGCACTCATTCCCTGCAAGAACCCCTGCAGGGATTCTGAATATTCTCTGCCTCCGCTAAGGATATTCAGAACCTAAACTTGCTAGGGCGTCCCCAAGGGATTGAAAGGCATTTCCCTCGCTGTTCTACGTTTCCATTCGAGACGTAGAACATCTCTCATCGGTTACGACCGCTTGCATTTTCTCCATTTACCCCCTTTGCTTCACTCTTTGCACATAACCAGCTATCGTGTCGTGCACCGGTTTATCCAACCGCAGCGTTGAAGCTAATATCCCTCAAATTTTCTTTTAATAAATCTTCTTACTCATCTCGATCTTGCCCGAAGCGATTTGTTCGCCGAACAAGGTGGCTTTAGCGAACAGGTACTGCTACTACGTTTCGGCGAGTTTCAGCCGTCGCTTTCAATGCTCGCACTCGCAGCAGAAAGCACGTCTTCTTTTGCAGCATTCTCTTGTCGGATGTACCTTCAATCTATGTTCTATCGCTTTTCCACTCAAGCACGGCTTAAGTTTGTCGCCCCTCGTAAGCTGCTGCTAGCGTCGTATATCTCAACAATATCTCTAGTGTATATCTGTAATTTAACATCAGAACTCGTTGTATTCTTGAAGCGGAAGTTGGGCAATGAGCAAGTTTACTGAACGAGATACTGCTTTGCCGGCATGTTGTCTGATGTCTATTGACCACAGCTGCTCCCATTTTCCATAGCCATCTTGTTGTTGTCAATACCGGAAATAATACAGCTGAAAGCAATTGCCTTTTCTATATTTTTCAAACCTATCATAGTTTGTTAAGTGGAACATTCGAGTCTTCAATATGAGATGCTATTAATTACAGTTAAAAGAATGAGCAACGCATATGTTTTTTCGCTCAGTAGGGAGATTTTTTATGCTTATAACAATGGTGCCTCTGAATGTGTTGTTACAAGCATCCTTTGCCACTGTAAAGAAAGGAAACTGGAAAAATCACATAAAGTGTCAGCCGTATGGTGGTAGCATTTTTAGCAATCTTCCCATTTTCAAGCACTATAGCGCCGCTTCTAAGTTGATAAAGAGGGAGAGAGAGAGAGAGAGGGAGGGAGGGAGGGAGGGAGGGAGAGAGAGAGGGAGGGAGGGAGAGAGAGAGGGAGGGAGGGAGAGAGAGAGAGACTTTGATCTTTCGGCCTTCTGTTTTTCTTGATCTCCAAGCGAGAAAATGTCTGCTTGTTGAGCTCTACTATTAGTAGTTTTAGCATGAAAAGTCTCTTGTAATCCCCAGCAATCAAATCTATTTTAATAAATATGTGAAAAGAAGTCCATCCATTTCGGACATGAGATTTCGCTATAACGTAAATCGGCAAACACAAAACGAATATTTCAATGTTCATCAAGGTGGAAAACTTTTGTTTTTTTTTTATTTCCTAGCTAGTCCTCTAGAGAGAATTTTTTTTTTTTTAAATGAAATATTTCGTTTTTTTAAAAAGTTTTTAGATTTGAATTGGTCGAATAAGACTTCCGAAACGTTATTTTAAAAGATTTCATTGTTACGAATTGCAAAAGTTAAGACTCATCTTTATTTTGCAATTCGATTTTGAGATATTTTTCGTGTTGCTCATAAAATGCAAATTTTTTGAAGTAGTTACACATCCTTTGCAATGCATACATCAAAGAATATTGCATCTCCAACAAAGCATACATAGGCGTATGATTCAATTTCTCTTGCTGCGTTGCTTTTTAGACCTATCAGTTAACTAAAACCATCTGATAGCGTCCCATATTTTTCCATTCTCTATTCGTTCAGATATATCAGTTTACCTTTGTAGCATTTCCAGAAGTACTGCTTGACGCTGAAGTTATGATCTAATGATCTTACATGATATTTCGATGAGACATATGGATGTTATGACCTTTACGAGGATGGAATGAGTCTCCATGTGAAATACATCGTGCCCGCAAACGCCGCTTGTGACCTACAGCTCGCCTAGATCCTTTCAGCCGTTGTTGTGTGTCTATGTGTGTGTGTGTGTGTGTGTGTGTGTGTGTGTGTGTGTGTGGTACTATGTCTCTCATGCGTCTGCACGCTTATCATCCATATGCGTTGTGTATTATTTCCTCTCTCATATAATCGCCTGCCGAAATCGGAGTTTTTTTTTTGCAGACTCATTTACCGTCGAAAGTGTGCAAATGGGTCACAGGATCAGCGAATGCTAAAATGGAAGTAAAGGTGAGAGAGCGGTATGTGAGAGAGATGAAGATGAAAAAGATTGCTAAGCGGAAATAGAAGACTAGAGAGAGATAAGACGGATTTGTGGTCGACGGAACTACGGCAGATTCATTGTGACGTGGGGGATAAAGGCGAAAATGTCACTCGGAATTTCTATGGTTAAGGCGGTTCGTTTGTGTTTAATTTTTTTAGGTTACTGAGTTTCATTTTGTTTCGATAGAAATTTAATGTGTGTAATTCGCGCTCTTTCATATAAAAGGCCAACTCAAAAAGTGTATATATTATATGCGATATTTTAATTGGAAGATTACTTCCGCTAACCACTTTGTTGAAATGGTATTCTTCCGGCTTATCGATATATCGCGTTACGTTTACATTTACTTACTTTCCACGTTTGATATCCCTACCTCTATGAGGGAAATCTTCGAAATATGATAGTCGCAAATAGTGATCTCGCCAACGGATATTTCAGATTCGGGGAAAGTACACTAACATTTCGGATGCTATTCATACATTCGTTCTTCCGAAGAAACCATTTTGCTGCGGCGTTGATGTTACCGGTTTTAGAGCGACCTGCTTTTGGCATATGTTCCGTTGCACACATTGCAATGTTTTCTAGTCAATCCGCATTGTTCAATATATGTGGACAATGCGATGTGCTATTTGTTTTGCATGACATTATGCTTTTTTGATAGAATGTTCCAATGATGAAAAGGTGAGGGAGAAGGAAAGGGGAGGAGGGAGGACCTAAACGCAGATTGGTGATTCGAGATCCCGAGCTTTCAAGCCATTTGAACTCACTCTATGTACGGGTTTGCATGGCATAAGAGGTCATTTAGTAGAACTCCTTTCCTCCCTTAATTTAATGCCTCTTCCTTCAGAACAGAAAATTTAGTTGCTTTCATTGCCTTTGATTGGCTATCTTTACTGTTTTTCGTCGATAACTACTTCCGCTGTTTAGCTACCTTTACTGTCTGCTTAGCTACGTTTATTTGAGGTCTTACGGGATTATGCATTTGGAATGGTTGAATATGGTCATTTTAGCAGTTTCTTTTCTCTCTGGTCGACACATTTCTCCTTGAGCGTTCATGCTATCCTACTAATGCCGATAACGTACTGTGAAGAACAAAGTACTAGTTATTTTTAAGTATTCGTTAACTGCTGTGTAAGAAAAAAGAGCAACTCAAATGCAAACTGGGTGTTGGCTTGTTTTTTAATTTGTTTGGCGAATACTGTATTAGCGCAAAATGAATAGAAAAACCTCATTTTCGTCCCCGCGGAGGCCACCGCTCTCTGGAACACCACCGCTTCCCCCGCAGGGAATTCTGAGAACTCGAACTCTCCCCGCGGAGGCCCCCGCGGGGTCGATAAGCTCCCTCGCCTCAACGAAGGTATGATTTATCATTTCACATGGCGGAGGCCCCCTTCCAAACATCAGTGCATTACTTCGAAGGTTACTTTATGAGTGTACAAATATATTACCGTCTTACTGTAAGTGCAACAACGAATCATTGAATTTTATCAATTTTCCACTTCCTCAATGAAAAGTTTGCAGCGGCAGTGTATGAGGATACTGTGAAGATAGTGCAGCTGTCAATAACATCGTTGATCGTATACCGGTTTTGCTTTTTTTTTAGCACAAGTCTTTAACGGTTCGCATGTATTCACTATCGCTAAACGAGTTTCTACGCTTGCCACTAACGTAAAACTTCACTAATCTATAAACACTTTATTTAATGCAAATGAGAGTAGAAATATTCTTCCGTTATTGTTTTGCATAGGTCTTGCAATATTTCCTTTGAGAAATGCAAGAAATTCAACATAATTCATTTAATTAGCGAGAAACTTTTTAAAATAATACTTATTATAGGATTGGGGGTGGATATTTCAATACATTTTTTTTACGTTGTCCGGTTGGTATGCCAACTGGTCGAGCGATTTGATCTTCGTAAATTCGATTAAATTTTCAAGTCACTGTGCTTGTGAAGGTACGAACACATCTAGAGGCTATATTAATATGCAAAATAGAAACTACCGCATGATGTTTGATTAATGAGAGGGAAAGACTTTAAGCTGGCATACGTTAATCGCTTCTACGAATTTGCGACAGAGTTTTCACATTATGAATCTTAGACTTAATTTCGAGTATGTGAATATTCAACCTCTCTCAGTATGCAAACAACTGAATCGATCTTTTCCTTCATCAATAACGGCTATGTTAGGCTTGAATCTAACTGAATTTACAAACATTCGAAGTTTGCTAAGATCTCGACTTTATTTTGCAGTTTTCTTGGACTTCTTTTGATTCGAACACTCTAGACAATGAAAGCGGTCATAAATCGGTCTTGTATTTACGAATAACTCATCATTTACATAAAGCGATGTTGTTTTAGCTCGCTAAGGGTTCTAACCCACACAGTTGTGCCACTTTCCTTTCAACTTGTCTCAACAATCCATTTTCTATCATGCGATAGGCTTTAAATTTCTAAAGTTGGGTGACTTTATTTGATATAAAGTACAGTATTTGAAGTACAGTAGTATTTTCGATAATTGTCCCTTACTGTTACTAACTCATAAGCTCTTCTATTTTATTTGCGTTTTTTTGCTCAATTACAAGTGAATGAGATCTCTATCTAGAAGTTTTCATAAAGTACCACCCATTTCCTTAGAACTGGATGAGAGCAGTTTTTTCTAACTTCTTTCTGAGTGCTTCTAATGCCTTGAAAGGTCCGTTAAGGTTTCACTTTACATAATTCCGTAGAACTTTGGTTAGTGTCAAAAACTGATTCATACATTCTGTCACTGTAAATGTCAAAATACTAACTTTTCTTGTTTCGCACTACACCGTACTATCCCACATTTCCCTTTAGTACGTTGCGCTTGGAACTTTTTAGAAGACGTTGACGATGAGGTTTTTGTAAAATCAAGCCATATGCTGAAGCGTTTTGAACTTTCGTGAGGTTTAGCCTAGAAGTGCTAAGATTTAAATCGCTCAGTTCTGCAGAATTGTAGGATTGAAGGATTTTAAGTCGATGCATGTCATAGAGACGTTAACGGTAGTGGAGGAAGAACGCTGGCCCCTAGAAAACTTTGAAATGGTCTGTCGAGGCTTCAATTTTCAGCATCTGTCCGATCAAGCCTCGTTGCGGGAATCTGATCACCATTGAGCCGCAGCTTGCAATTACTTCGAAAACAACTTCCACTATGATTTTTCTGCTAGTACATCGTTTTCGGTATCCGCGTGCCCGAATCTACAATATGTGCTGTTCGATGATGATCTGAACACTTCTAAAGCAGATCTCTCTCATAGTGTTCGGTTCATTTCTACAGTCTAGCATATTCAATATCTCGATGCGTAAAACCCTCAGGCGTGAATTTTGATGATGATTTGAGTATTCTTGAGCTAGATACGCGATGGGCTAAGACCTTTCTTCCTTAATTCTAAGCATTATATTCTACATTTTTTTTTAAATTTATAGATCACATTTGTGAGGTTTTCTGATAATCCGCACATCCTTAATTGTGAGACGTATAGAATTTTTTAATATGCTGACTTATTTGCAGTACGAAAAGAAATGAATTGTAACTTTTTTTGGGTAAGTGAAACATGCAAATATGAAAGGGATATGATTGAAATAAGTCCAAAAAGCTCGTATGCCGGGACGGAAGTATTAATTTTCGGAGATCGTAAGAAATATTGGAGGAGACGACATAGATCTGAACAATTCGATTTTGTGATGAGTATATTACACTTTTCTGTATCAACAGCAATAGAACCATATGCGTTCACTCATCAAGAAAATAAAACACTCGAAGTTTGATTTATCGAATTTTTCTAATATTTTTCGTTAAAGCATCGGCATTTTTGCGGACAATTTTACACAAGATGAATTTGTGTAAGTTTTCATGGGGATCTGTTTATTGATGCTACGTTGGAGGAGGTTTTGAAAACCGTAACCGAAACTCCAGAAAAACATTGAGATTTCCAGAGCGGGACCGCAAAAAATCACCGAAGTTTCAGATTTTGAAGTCGGGGAGTCTTCTAAAAACATTGTAATCCGGCTTAAATTGTTCTTCCTTCGTATGAGTTGGCCATTGCACATCATTATTGCTAAATAAGCTTACGCTCATCTAAATTTTTTTGACATCGTCTAAATTTAGCGGTGTAGCCTAGTTTTCAAAGCCTGGACACCGGAAGTGGTCTTGCTCGAGTCTTAAGCATTTGCCAGATTTTACGTATGTGCTCCATTGCTATCGTTTTATCTACTATATGAGAAAATATCGGGAGCTTAATGAAGCGGCTCGAATATCATTCTTCATTAGGAATCCTTCAAAGTGAAGATTTCTTCGGGCTTACCGAAAAGGAAAAAAATTTTCAACAAGAAACGGATTTCTTGCATGGAAATGGTGTACTGTTAAAGAATTGAATTATTTGCACTGTAATTGTTTATCGATGAAATGTGTATTGTTTATTGGCAACTCGGAAACAACAAGCAGATTCTTAAAGATTGATTATGAATAGGATAAGAATGTCTTATCGTTCATTATGTCAAAATATTCTTTCGTTCATGAACCTGATATGATATCTGAACTTACCCGCCAGTTATTGCATTGGGAACTTTATTACCTGTAACGGGAAGGTGAAAGAAGTAGGATGGAATTGTTATCGTTTACGATCGGATGATTGGTCACAGTGAGGAAAACACAACTTCTAGATGATTCTAGGCATCTACGATTAGCTTGTTTGGAATTGGCAAGTTTATGACGTCATCCTTTTCTCTAATTTTAGCTGTGTTAACTTCAAGGTGAAAAAAAGATTTTCGTAGTGGAAAAATTTCCAAAAACACATCTCTCGACATAAAAGTTCTTTTTCGAATTTCCGCAAATTTTCTCTTCGAATTTGCGCTCAAATATAAGTCTGCCTTGACAATTGTTGACAGTTTAAATTCTCCACATTGGTTAGTAGTCGTCCATTTTGAAAATTATTTCTGATCGCTAATAGCTCAACTCATTGTTCATAACAATGGTGTTTATTTCAATCATCCGGTGGTTATCACCTATCATCTATGAAAATAGTGTCCATTTTTGGCCTATCTTAAAGGATTTTGCTTGTCGAAATTCACTTGTTAGTTTTATGTCAAAGACTTAATCATCTTATCATTACGACATACATTTTTGTTTGATCCGACTTGAATAAGTTATAATTACCGTCTAATATTTAAATTTCTTTTGTTATTTTCAAATCGTCGAATATTAGAATTTCTTCTCATTTTATTTCTAAACGAGTATCGCATATTTTAACAAAGTTTTCATAAAGAGTTAGAGTGTTACTAATTGTATATAAATATATAAATATAAATATATATATATATATATATATATATATATATATAATAATTTAGCCAAAGAGACCGCATCGTTTCCGAAAGATAGCGTACTGTGAATCTACTATATATGTAATGAATTATATGTAATTGTAGTGAAGTGGAATGAAAATCTTTTAAAAAGTGAAAAATAAGCGCTAAAATTTTCAGAAAGTTTACGGAAAACGATTGCCTTTTTAGCTTCATCAATCACCCAACATGTGAGAATAACTAACATACTGAACTTGTTGCTAAGTAAATAACATCGCTATCACCACAAAACACGAGGCGTTGCCGAATTTTAACAAAGGTGATCACTATTGTAAAGTCCATCTTAAACTAGTCTGCTTTCAGGTTTGCATTTCCATCTTTCCGTTGGCTGTTGTAGGGCGTAATGACTTAACTTCGTCGTTGTTACTCGTTTTTGTGGGTAAAATCACCTTAATTGCCTCTGCTTCAAGCAGCTCGCATTTCTTAATTGAACTACTCAAAATTTAGGAAAATACATAACTAGTGAGAGCACTACTTGAAATTGTTTAGTTTTTGTCTAAATTCTATGCCAATATTGATTAGATTCATCTTCACTTCACCTAGTCGGTGTTTATTTGATACACAAATATCGTCATTGATTGCGTAACTTCCTAATGGAGTGCACTTATAATATGAAAGTAATTTGTTGACGTAATATGAATTAGAACACACGTTGATGATCATGCGAATGATTGTCTTCAATGACGTAATATATTGCTAGTGGGTGTTATTTTACTCTCATTTCGAGTGCTCTCGGGGTTTGATCAAATGAATAAGGTTTTATGATCGATCATTTTAAAGGTCATCAGATGAAAGTATGTGATTTATGATCTCTATTATATATATATATATATATATATATATATATATATATATATATATATATATATATATCATTCCTTGTAGCATTAAAGTATCGTCTATAAAGCGCGTTAATGCATTATACTATAGGAAAGGTTATACTCATTATACTCAAGTATTTATGTTTTTACTGTGGTCAAATATGCTGATATACGCTACTTCACTTGATTTCTTAACGTTTTTTGATTTAGCCATCTTGTGTTCTGATGAGTTTTTTGATCGCATTTAACGGAGTTGACATTGATTTCAGTTTGAATTAATTGCCGATTGCTGTCAAAAAAAAAAAACAAAGTCACAAAATTAGTGGCTAAATTTCTAAAACAAGAAATTTGAAGGTTTAACGAAAGATGGACGTGATTGTTATAAATTTTCATCGATGGCTTCTATTTGTGTTTGTTGATAAATGCATTACTAATTGATAACTCATACTAACTCATGCTAAAACTTCAACTTCACTCATAAATTGAAGATAAATTTACCTTATAAAGATTTTAATAGGTCATCTCATGAATTTTTGCAATTCATTTTCGCAATTCGTCAAACGTATTCTATCAGAGCCTTCAAACTTGTCATAAAGTGGTATGGAACACTCCACTTAGAATGCTTTTTTTTCAGAAGAACTTATAAAAGTACTTTTTTCACGGCAAGAAGCTGCGATGGTTTCATCGTTGAACATTTTCATAAATGATTTACCACTTTTCCACGACAGCTAAATCGAGGTTATCGGTGTAGCCGTTCCTAATTTTTGAGGAAACAATTTTCGACCTAAATTTGTGACTGATTAATTTGTCGTTCACCAGCGATCAATTTTTTTTTTTTTTTTTTTGCAGGGTAGAATTCAAATTTGAGCTACCATGTTGACCATTGACGATATTTGATAATTCGCTGATTTGACTAGAAATGACACCGAAGGTGTCAAATTTCCATTTCTCACTTCCCGGACGACTTTTCATTGAAAGTTTCGAGGATTGTTTCTAGCATTCGTTTGAAAAATTTTCGTTTTTTTATCTGCTTTTCAGCTTTCATTTAAATGCGCCTCTCATCCTCGAAATTTTTCAGGTTTGTGATTAGCATTTTTTGGTTGGAGGGGACAAACTCATGTATGGCTAGCATGCTGCTAGTGGTAATATCTTCCGAGTAAAATCCCATTGTTTCCTATCAAAATACTTGTGGGTATCTCTTGTATATATATATATATATATATATATATATATATATATATATATATATATATATATATATATATATATATATATATATATATATATTACTAGAGATACACATTGCTCCTGTGAATTTACATATGCAGTGGATATTCTTGCTGTAAGCTGTATTAATCTTTGGGAAGAAGAGTAACCAGCCCATTCATATAATGCTTTCTTCTCATCCCTTCCCCTCCCCCCTCCCCACCGTGCCAGATAAGTTACTTCTTTAAAACCTCAACCGAATTTTCATATTATTCTTTGTGTTGTGCGATTGCGATTTCCTAAATTTCCTAATTTCTTTTAATTCAATACAACTTATTTGTTCTGCGTTCTTTGCGCTTTATTTTAGATTTTATTGTTTGAAATATTTCAATGTTCATTTCATTCAGCAGTTTTAATTGATGAAAAATTGGTCTTAATCGTCATTATATACGATGTGAAATTATTATTGAAATAAATTTCAATGAATCGCAATATGTGCGCAATTGTTATTGCTGAGGTGTGTGATAGTGTTGCCACATTTGTTTGGAATACTCTCATGTGTTAGTCGAACACATTTGTTCACATGCACATCCGATATTCCGATACGAGAACATCGTTATGGTGTCATCACGCACTCTTTCTTTGATTCTTTTATGTTGAACCAACTTCGTTGAATTGCTCTCGTTCTTTTGTTCATTTCTCTCTAATTTTTCAACTCAGAGACACTTATTGCCTAGCCATATCTACCTGTTCACTTGCTTCTCTCTATTTCCATATATTCACCTTAGTAATAATACTATATTTAGGAAGTATGTAAGTGACTCGAACAGTCTGTGAAATTGTAAGCGTTTGCTCATTGTTCATTCCGTTTTGCTGCCGCTCAAAGGCTGCACACTTGACTCAAAGTTGAAAATCTTGGATTTGAATTGATAGATCTCACTTAAATTAGCCTCATTTCAGGAAATACATAATCCTTTATTCAGACGGGTTCTTCTCCACTGAGGCAGCGCCTAGAATATACGACTCCTTAGAATCAAAAAGCCATTCTGAAATGCTGTACGAATTATTCCCGATCATCCACATATTGTTTAGATTTATTGTACGTTGTCAACGTCAACACCTGTATAAAACAGTATTTGTGCATAACGATCGTCTAGAGAGTCTATAAAATGCTCATTTTAATTCCGTTAAATTCCATTGTTATTCTATGCTACGTATTCCTTCGAATCATCATCACATCGTTTAACCGTCTTCTTGACCACCCCATCTTTCCATCATGGTATCACGCTGATATTAGGATTGTTGCATAGGATGACACGAGTGTTTTCACCGTTCAAGGCGATAGAAATGATAGCATGAAAGCTGGATGCGATGTAAGGGTAAGCGGTGATGGGGTGATTTACGCAATTGTTGGATGTGCGAAACGATGTTGGCATGGGTGAGAGAGCGGTCGAATCAGTCAGCCACAGTGTCGTCATGTTCTGATGGGCGACCAACGGGCAAAGCAGCCACTCAGTGCGTTACGCCGATCTGCCTCAACCAGTTTGCAATCTCTTTCGATTCGGACGACGCGCCTCGACGTCAACGTCAACTCGGTTGGCCACCCCTTCCCCAGAACCACGCATACCTTCTCAGTTTGTTCTCGTCGCTGCTTGATTCTTGCTGCTGCTGGTGCTGCGATACGTTGTCCATTCGTTCGATTCGACGCTGATACCTCACTGCTGTCACTAACCAGTGGCACCGCTAGTTGATGTTTTTCTATATCCTGTTTGACATATCACATTGTTATGGAAGTACGAACGTCCGCCAATGCGACTTTCTCGCTGATTGTTCGTGGACAAGTCGGAGCTGTTTGCGTTTGCTTCTTGGGACGAAACTGAAAGCTTGGATAATAGCATTTACGTCTCTCGGTCCTTCATATTTTATATTCTTATCCTTTCACTGCTTTCGGCTAAATTTTTAGGACGCGAGCTATAGAAATTTTCTCAGATCTTGAACCGCAAAACGCCAACTATTCACCTCTCTACTACGAGTGTATTTCTCACTAATTTCGCAACTTTCCAGGTGGCTTCAACAATCTAACAGTGCCGAATAAGCGCTTGGAAGAGCTAGAAATTTCGCCGACAATGATAGCACAAAAGTATGAAGGGAAGATTTCAGAATGACCATCAAAACACGAGAGTTTTGGCGTTTTTTCGCATCAAGCGATGACTAAAAGCTGGCTCGATGAAAAGTAGCTCTTAGAGAATTTCACTGGGGATTCTTTCTCATGAAATCTTCAAGAATGACGAGATGAATGCGCATAAATGATCCGAGCCATTGTTGTTGAAATATTCGCACAATTTTTTTTTGTTTAAGAAAAGCATTTAAATCGCTAAAAATCTTTTATATCTCAAATTTACCAATTCTATACTACAATATTCGAGCAATTATTTATAGACGCTATTTTCTTACTGTTGAAGGAAACATTTGACGAATAACTGTGTACTTTTCGAGAAGGTCAAAAATTACACACGCGCCAGGTCATAGACTATTGTATTTAGCGAGAAAAGAATCATCTGAACTCTTTTCGCAGGAAGGATATTTTCAGTGGGTATAGGTGGATAGCGTTTAGTTCTTACTGCTTACACTTACTAACCTTGTCTCATATTGATTGATCGACTTAAGTCCTGGTCCTTAACATCCCTCAATCTATCCCTTCAACTCTATTCACATCGTTCTGCATTCACAACAATTTTAACAACGATTTTAGCGCATGATAACACACTTAATCAAGTGCTTCACAATTATCGGCTATGAAGTATCACGTGTTAATTGTGTTGCTGCATTCGCATAAGGTGTACCGATTTACGAAATGTAACACAACTAACGCATTTCTGCTGTTTGCGTCTTTTGAGGGGTGCAATTTATCGCCGAGATTTCTGATCACAGTTGATGTTGATCGGTTTTTTTTTTTTTTTTTTTACGTTTTTACACTTCAGTGATGATGGCGTACTCTATTTTCGTCTTTTTTTTCTATTACAATTTAGTTACTCAGGTGATCTGTCCTGCAGGTGAAAGACCAAAAATGAGCAAGTGTCAGTCATGCTAGAATCTTCTCGATATATACCTCTCCGCATAAAGCGCAACCTCGACTTGTTATGAAGGTTATGCGATAATTTGAATAAGGATTTTGCATTTGAGTGATACGATTTCAATATTGCATATATGATCGAATATGGAGTGTTACATCTTGATTGCTCTTTGTAAATCAGATGTCAATCTCTGACGGTGGTCGTTGGCAGTGAACTCATGCTTTGTCATTCTTTTCGAAACTCCTTCAAGTAAATAGGACACCCATTTGGCAATATGTAACTACGGACTACGCTCACCCTTCCCCATCTCATGTTTTTTGAAAAGCGTCTATCTCCTTCAAAGGGATAGAAAGCTTTGAAGATATTGGGATACCTTATTGTCGGACTGACATCAGATTGCAAACGTTCTTACCGTAGCAAAGATGTGAGTCGACAAGATCAATGCGATGTTTTCCTTGCATCCATCGAAGTCACGATAGTATTGCTCGAAGGTACAGAGCTATGAATAGTTTTACTCTATTTGAAAGCAATAATAGTAAGAAAAAATGCATTATGACGTTCAAAACAAGTGAATTTTCGATAACAAAGCGATGCTTTTTGATGTATGCGGCAAATATTGTCTGCGAAATCATTTCTAGGTTGCTGTATCGTATTCATCGAGGCTCTTTCATCCACCACGTCTCATCTCATGAACGAAATCTTTTAATCAAGAATGGTTCTATTTAGGGAAGGTTTGCTTTTTTTTTCATGTTTTATTTATCCTTTCACTTCCGATTTAAATAAACAAATCTTATATTAAAAGTGATCAGTATATGCGAAGTATTCTTACACGAGATTTCGATGTGTTCTTTAAAGAAATTTTTGAAGTGCTATTGGCTATTATCTCTTTCAAATGGATTTTCTCGTTTTTATTGGTTATCAAAGAAGAGTTCATTCTCTAGATGGCTTATATTTGAATAAATATAGCATTTTTTAACGTCATACAAAAGTATAGCATCAATTTTCGTCATCGAATAGCATCTCAGATCGATCAAAATTTATTTCTCTCAAATATGTTTTCGCCTGCCGAATTTTCGATCGTCATAAAATTCTTTGTGGACTTTCATATTCATTTTATGAGATATGGAGCATGAATGTTTTATATTCTCAAACATATCACAATTCAGTGTGATTTCTTCGCGTTATATTCACTTTGCTTTCGTTATTTTCTATTTGCTTCTATTTATATCAACTCTATATTTGTTCATTTCAATTTATATATGGATTCATATATTACTTTCGTTAGCCTTCATCGATGAATTTTTCTCTGCTATTTGTATATATGTGTATATTGATACTTCTAATGCATCGATTTATTTATTTTTTATTATTTATTTATTTATTTATTTATTTTTCATTAAACATATATGAATCTATAGTTTCAAACGTTTCATATCTTTTAGAGGTGTAAAAACGATAATTAATGTGGATTTCCGCTTGAAATTTGCTTCCTATCCTTCTTCAATTTCATTCCTATTCGTTTTTTTTTTCTTTGTTTCTCATATCATATCTCTGATAGGTTTTCACATGTCTGATAGGTTTTCACTGTTATTTATTTTAAGTATAGCTCCATTGAGCAAATCTTTTATCAGTAAGTGTATTTTCATTGAATAATAGAAAAATAATAAACAATGCCACTAACATAAAGGGTGAATATATCTCTAAAGAGAAAAAATTTAGGGGAATACCAATTTGAAGAGTATAATAATAGTGCTTAGAATATTTTTTTTTTTCAACATTTTCAAATTAAACTTGAATTATACGACAAAATTATATGACAATTTCTATCTCCATTCTTTTGGGAGTATACCGAAAACGAGTTTTTCTTAAAGAATATCTTAGCAAATACCTTTTTGAAACATATTCTGTGCTTTCCAAAAAACTGTAATGGAGCTTTCCGGAAAAAACTGTAATGGGCATTCCGCCTTGAACATTCCGCTTCCCATTGCACTGTGCCGGTGAATATATCTGAACGAATGTAGTTTCATATTTTCTGGTTGAATTTAGTTTGCTCAACATTACTATTGTCTTCCTTCATAGCAGCACCCAATTGATCTGAATAGTAATTTCACTGAGTATTATCCAATGTGTTTCAGTTGTTTCATATGGGCAGTCGATATCTCTGTAGTAACATTAAGATTACTTTCTATTACTTGATTTTTTTATCATTAATTAATATTGTTGTTGTTTTATTTGTTATTGCGATCGTATATGATAAGAAAGAAGATGATGACCACCACATATCGAATTATTGCAGGAAGGAAGAATATTCGTATTTGAGGAAGAGGAGCGTAGGTAAAGATACGATTATTGAAAATAGCTCAGTACTTCGGTGGAGTTTCTGGTGCCGTATACAAAGATATTGGTGGAGTCTGTCAACCGAATACGATTGAATCCACTCAAATTGCAGTAATGAAAGTACATACGGAGGGGTCATCTCCAAATCGTCCACAATCGAACGCCATCTTTAGGGTTAGTCGATGGCCTCGTTTTATTTTTACGAATTTCTTTTGTGCGAATCAATCACTTATTTCGAAGAACGAAATACGCGAAAATCGAGCGGTTTTTCGGTCTCTTCGATTTTTCGATTAGAGGTGCTGGGAAGAGGATGAGCGAACCTCGAGAAACTGCAGATGTTTGGGGAATTCTACTTGATAACTTTGTTAAATGATAGTACCAACAAGGAACGAGGGGGCAGTAAACGATTCGAAAGATGTGCTTATGAATTTTATAATTGCGTTATGTTGCATTATCTTAATTTACGCGTATTATCTGACGTTGATCTCGGCTATGCGCTCGTGGGTAACAATTCAAGAAGTGGCCGTTTTGACGACCCGTATGATATGTGTGCGTATCTATTGTTTATGTGCCATCTTATAACGCCTATCGAGGAAGTTCATCGATCCTTATTTATTCACCCTTAAAATTCCCTATTTAAATATGCTCAATTCTTCATTTCGACTAATAAATCGGCGACCGTTTCATCACGTATACATAACTTATTTTCCTTAACGATTTATTTATGTTAAGATCACCACTCTCGTTCATCTCTATAAAATTTTTCTTTTACAAAATAGTATCCTGTTTATACGGAAAAAAATGTGTTACATTTCGTTTTGATAATGAAGTTATAGTACATTTCGTACACGAATAACTGAGCTAGGGGGAGTGGGGAGGGGGGGGGGGGAGGCGGAAGGTGAAGTAGGAAGTGGAGAAGGACGGGTGGAAGGGAATGGGACAGGGAAAATACGGTGAAGAGTTTTTTTAAGGAGCTTTTCTTGAGTGTGCGCGGTTCATAATTTTCATTGAACTCTAACGTTTGTCAGATCATTACGTGTGAGGAGAGAAATTTTCAGCGGTTTGATAATCGAATAAATGAAAAATTGCTTCGACCGAATAGTTTTTTTTTTGCGAAACGATAAATCCATCGACAACAAATACGAAGTCAAATTCAAAAAATAAAATAAAAATTCTGTTCTAAGTTTCCACTAAATATTATTTATTTATTCATTTACTTATTTGTTTATTTACTTATTTATTTGTTTATTTATTCATTTATTTATTTATTTATTTATTTATTTATTTATTTGATTATTTGATTATTTATTTATTTATTTATTTATTTATTTATTTATTTATTTATTTATTTATTTATTTATTCATTTATTTATTTATTATTGCTCTCAACTGAGAAAAAAATTTTCCCAGAAAATAGAAAAAGAAAAAAAATATTGATAATAATTTATTTAAGAATACATACAATCGTGACGATATTGTATAAAAATATTTGATGAATTATTATTATTCATGAGGAATTTTGGACTGTAATTTTTTATTCCAATTCTTATTCTTTGTAGTATCTAAAACGTTGATTAGTTTTCTTCATTCCTACATCTTTTTTGAATACAGAATACAAATAGATGGTATATATGTCGTTTAGATGACAGGTCTTATTACACTTTTTAACGCTGTCAAATTTAGGTTGACCTCGGTTGATTTGCCCGATTCTCTCATTAGCTGTCATATTTGAATACATCCTTTTCCGGTGTCCGATCCATAATTGGATGCGGTATTTTTGAAGAATCATATTCGCTCCACTATCGCTTCTCATCGAAACATTGCAGCCAAATATTCCACTTCTGGCATGATGCCAATAGCGCCAACAAAACGAGTAGAAGATGATATTTGCGCATATGCAAATTTTTTACAAAAGGGTGGATATATATATGTCAGGTTCATGCTGCTGATTCACTTCCGTTGCAACTTAGGACGAACTTGTGCATAAGCAACTTATCTATTTTATTCAAGTTGAAGTTTATATATAGTTCGGGTCGATGTATTTTACTTGGTTGATTTGGCGATTTGGCGCGAAATCTTGCAAACTTAATTGAATGCGTTCAGCCGTATCGTTGAAATATCTTAATGTAAGTCTAAGAATTATTCAATAGCGGTTTATATTGGTGCTTAAATTTGAGTGTTTTTTTTTCTATTTAATATCATTGAAGCAAAAAAATATTTTCATACAGAAATTCCGCCAGCCTAAATTTGCATATTGCTGCTTTTTGGCTATTCAAAAGATTTGTTGAACAAGATAAGGTTTAGATTTGTGATCACCGAAGAGCCATATTTAAGTTGTGGATCATTTCTAATAATATAATTTTTTTTGAAATTTCGTTCATAAAACGTCCTTTTTTTTGTTTTTCGAAACGTTTTCGTATAGTTGTGTGTGAATGTGTGTGACATTTTTACAGTATTATAGATGAGTGAAGTTTATAATTTTTTCAAGGTTTTTTTTTTACTAAGGAGGTGAATTGACACTTCCGCTGAATTGTCGATCCTCATTGGGCTAAAATCAATTTTGATCATATGATCGTCGTATTGAAGCTTTTACGAGGAAGTTCGATAGCCTAGAAGTTTGTCGGAGTTCATGGGGAGGAGGAGGGGGCGGGGAAGGGGAAGGGGAGAATTCTTCATTTCGTGCAATCTCTGCAATGCTGTTCTATAAAAAAATCTCACATCACAAAGAAGGAGCATCACAGCGATGTGTTATCCTGTGTTACCTGTAACTTCCGCCTAAAGACCTGTCACTTCCGCCTAAAGACTTGTCACTTCCGCCAGTGATAGTGGCATGGACTGCATAATATTTGATAAGTTCTGTCTCAGTCACTGTGTCGTTACATTGTGCACAAAAAAAAAAAAAAATTCTCTAAATGTGTTACATTGTGTTGACAGCCGTAATTATTCCTTTTAAACTTGTGTCATAAAGTATTGCATTATTCGTTTTATCAAATTATTCGTTTTATATGGGGAAATTGATGGGAAAAATATGGGAAAAAAGTTCTCCCAGAGTGGGAAAACACACAAAACGCATGTGAATACGATCGTAAAGATAAATAATGGAAGCAACAACAAAATAAAACAAAAAAGCCAAAATATTTCCTTGTTGGACACCACTATCACTTGAGTAGAGCATGGAATAACTGTCATCACTTCTTACCTGAAAGTTTTACCCACACAAAAATACTCTGACGCCCCCTGATACTATACTTTCCCAGTTTCATGGGTAACTTCGCATGGCGCATCACATCAGAGGCATTTACATCATCAAGATGCACATTTTTTATTTGGACTTTCATTATTATGGACATTCTGAACCGATATGGACTGGTACTGAATCGTGCGGGGGGGGGGGAATTTTCTTGCGTACAATGATTTGACGTTGCATCTGTGACGATCATCTCGAAAACTTTACAGACGAGGGGATACTAATTAGATGATAGTTTTTATCGGAGCGTCAGGTGGTTTTTCTCAACAACGGTTAGACGAACACACCTTCCAAGATGGAAGCATAGATCAGCAAGAGAGATGATATAGTAAAATTATGCTGGGCGATCATGAAATTGCTTTGAACAACGGAGACGGAATACCGATTGGCGCTGATGAAACTTTCCCATCGAGTTAATGAATAGCATTGAGAACTGAGCCAACAATAACATCAACAAAGCTGATCTCCTTTATTAGAACGTACAAAGGAAAATTTGACAATACACAGTTCTTTTCCTTGAAAGTATTTGAAAAGTGTTCCACAAATACGTCGTACGAATCCCCATTTTTTGCGTCGAATCCGGTGATGCTTAGAATAGCCAGTTAAGTGCAACCAATTCACTTGGCATATGCTGGTCAGGCCTTAGGAAGCGCTTTTTTTTCGTCCATAGCCTGCTGCCATTGGCTCAGGACCACACAAGGCCGGATCGAAACTATCGGCGTCTACAATTCGCCTCAACCACGACTTAGCTGGCCATTCTGGGTTATTGGCTGATGCTCGAGCTTGAATACGATCGTAAAAGACGTGTATGGCTGAAAGCTTTTTTCGCGATATTGCAAGCAACTTCACTCTTTTCTCGTTACTGCAACAATTGGGCAGTATGTTTTTGTTGCACTATCTCTAATAGTCAAAGAATTCCCCACAATGGAAATGTGATAGTTCCAAAGACTGGGGATACCTTTACCTGTTTGAATTGATATAAATAGTTCTTTGCATTTACAGGTGTTAGACAAGCTATTGGTCGGTAAGAAATCGTGCGATTCGGCGCAATATTCCGAAAAATGGCGTCAGGATTTTTCAATACGGCCGACTTGGTGCGATGCGGATATGGCATTACAACAAATCAATCGGGTATTTACATAGTATTTTATTTCTTGGTGATTTTCGTCTTATTGCACTGCTGCTTTTTTCGAGTTAATCGTTTTTTTTTCACGTTATGGGAAAGGGAGTGAGAATGGGGGGGGGTGGGGGGAGGGGATCAAAATGAAAAGACCTATTTCCAAATTGTGCTTTTTGTAAAGCATATTGATCTACCTATTTTATTTGTTCATATCGTTTAATTTTTCTATGAATTATTTCATATGGAATCGTAATCTGTAAATTGAGGACTAAAAATGATATTGAACGAAAAGAAACGATTTAATACATCAGCGATGAATTGATAAAGATAAAAACATTTAGCGTATACCCACCAATTTTCTTCGTTTCATTTCAACTGCGGTTAAATTTGGCCACTTATAAAAGCAAATGGACACTTGTCACCTTAATGCCAAGGTTGTACCGCAGAGGCGATTGACATTGACCAGCGGATTAGAGCTTGTAGTTGAGGCTTGAAATGAACAAAGATATCTTATTCTAGTAGAATTGTTGCCCAATAGTTGTGATAGAACGCGCCTTGGAATTGACCATTTACTGTTAGGTGCGCTGATGTGAGGTAAATGTTGCGTAAAGTAATGTCATGTCGTATTTCAGGGTATGGCGACGGGTAATCGAGTAGCGTTATATGCGCGTTCCTTTCTTCAGTCACTTCTTTTCCATCTTGGCTCTTTTGTGCAGCGATGGGCATGGACTGTTATCGTCATCGGTATTGGTGCATATTTGACGTGCACTTTCGGTTTACAACATGTACACATCGAGACAGATATCGTTAAATTATGGGTCTCACGTAAGTTATCTCTCTTTTCTTATTGAACCCCCAAAGCTACTTCGAGATTGCTAATAGATAAGCGATATAGGTGATAGGATAGGAGGTTTAGTCCTACGATAAGAAATTGCTTTATTGCTTCTTTCCTCCCTGACACGCCATCGCTGTTCCCACTACCCCCATTCCTCTCTCCTCCCCCACCTTCCGTCGCTGTCTCGTATAACAAAATCATCGACGATGTGTTGGATATGACAATTGAATTATTTCAGTTGTTGGCTCAATAATTGATGAAGCATTCTATTCGTTCGTTTCCATGTTCTAATAGATCAGAGCAAGATCCGTACAAACAGCGTAGCGTTAATAATATTGCCAAGTGCGCTTAGTATTGTTCGATGATCACAGATGATCGAAGTCCACTCCATTGTAATCCAACCTGTGTTCTGCGTTGAGGTGTCTATAATATTATTAATCACAGCATTGCACATTAAAATAGATGTGTTGTTTTTGACTGCTTTAAAAGATGAAAGTTCAAGTGATAGCGAAATCAGTGCATTTCTAATAATTTCTGCAATTTTGAAATTGAATTTTAATTTAATATTATTGGTTTGCGTTTCGCATAAGAGCTAGAAAGCAGCTAACAGATGGTTGATCATTTTAAAGTTCCGCTGAAACTGTTGGGTGAAAGAAGTTGCTACAATGCAACAAATTGCTCTCTCAGTAATATGCGAAAGATGGTACAGTCAGTATTATTTACCCCATTCAGCGGAGTGCATATAGATGCTAAACGCATAACATCAATTGCAGAAGGTGGTCGCCTAGATGAGGAACTACATTTCTTATCAAGGATTCAACAAGAAGCGAATAAGGTCGTTGTACGGACGAAGCGTTTAGCTGAAAATATTTCCATTGGTGGGTTCATCAGCAATTGTTAAGATTATTGCTAGTGTTTGCGTTTGGTAGCATTTCCTAACGCACAATTCCGCCATCACTGATCCATTCTATTTGACTTTAAACGTGTCCATTTTGTTTGACTTTAAACGTGTTAGATATAGGTTCATTTAATATTGGGTCACTTTAAACACTAAATGAGATTAACTTTCCTTAGATTTGTCTCTATTGCCATTTCCGAACTATGTCTTCCACGCACCATATAATTGCCGAACAATGTAGAACGCTTGTAAAGTTCGGAAAAGAGGTTAAAGGGACTAGATGAACTCAAACAATGAAGGTCAAGCATACATGACGTTACCGATAATGTGACGAATTATTCATGCCCCAGATGATTCGTGCGGATATGGTCCTCGTTTAGACTTTAAAGAGTTTCATTCAAATCGTTTAGCTCTAATAGACTTCTTTGGGATGATATCTGCTTATTCAGGTGCATTGGATCCTTCGACAGCAATAAGGCCAGTTAATCCGGCTCCATCTCCTGCTCCTCATACTCTCGAATTGCCTAAGGAAAACGGTCTTGGTGGAGGATTTCAGGTACGCATTGAAAATTTCCTTCATTTCGTGACTTTTATTTCCTTTATTTACGAATACATGTGAATGATGAGGCAAGGGGAAGATGGAAAGAAATGCGGAACCACGCATGGACTGCTGTTGTTCTGATGATAGCATATTTATCTGTTGGGTCGGAGGACTCCTAGTTACCGAAGTTATTTTTCAGGTTGTTATTCAGACACCTGAAGTGAAGGGAATGAATGTGCTCACGAAGGACGCTTTGCTCAAACATGTTGAGATTATGAATGAAATCTCTAAATTCACTGTTGAAATGTATGGCGAGTAAGTGTTTTTTATTCATTACTTTATTGTTTAGGTGAAGGTGTGCTTTTTTTCCACTTTATAATTTCTTCAGGTGATGCATACGAATAATTGAAGTTTTCATTTTCGATCAGAAAACAATTTTTTTTTCATTCTAAATTAGCAGAATGCACAGTCAAGTTAATGGCTGTCGTCGATGGTGTGCTTACAAGAGGGGTGGCCACCTTTTGAAACGAAATAGAATGCTACGTGAAAAAAAAATCAAAAAGCTCCTCATACAGGTGTTTTTGTCGGAAAAAGCTCCTTTATAAGGTTTTATGTTGCCTAAACAGTAAGAAATTGCTTATTGCCTTGTGTTCACAAACCGAATACAACATGTTTGCTAGAGGATAGATGAAGAATATTTTTCTTTCCAGTGAACTAGAAACTTTGAAGGTAAACACCATAAAGTCTAAGCAAAGATCAGATCACATATTTAAGTCATATGCGGGAGATTTGCTCGAATTGACGTTCGTAGTGGTTTTTTTTTGGGGGGGGGGGGCGCTAAGTGACGAACATCACATGTCTATCTATCAGACAGACAGTAAGTTGTATGTTAGTGTTTAGGAATTGGACATTGGCGGACATTTGCTTCAAGCCGCCGGCACCAAGCTTTCCTCAAGGACCTCTAACTACATTAGTCTCCACTCTCTTGGATCGTATTATCCCCTGTATATGGATTACACCTATCGACTGTTTCTGGGAAGGCTCCAAGCCTCTCGGCCCGTCGCCGCCTCTCAATTTAGGGTAAGCATATTCGTCAGGCAATTTGCATTGGTTCTTGAATCGTCTACAAGTAGTGCAGCATTTGCTACTGCGTGTTCAGCAAACTGCGGCAAAATTAGCAAGTTTTCGTACATGGTGGCGTGTCATCTTTCATTCCCCGTTTATTTCCACAGTTTCAGTGGTACTGTCCAATATAGGTGGTGAAAATGTCAGTAAAGGTGTTCCATATTCGATTCGAAATGATTGAGCTATTGATTTGAGCCGGTGCATCGGGTTGAATGAGTCGAGACGTTCCACTGCCATATGCAACATCATATGAGTTATACGATGGGAGCTCATTTGAATTCTTATGAAATCTTTATTTAAGCGTCACTGATATTACACATATTTTTGCACCAAATTTTATTGCAGACTATGCTTATGAACGTTCATTTTACGTGACGAATGATAGGTATCAAATTTCAAAGCGCTTCACAAGAATGTCTATGCGAGAATTTAGTTTCCATAAGCATTAACGAGAGGATTAAGCAATGAAACTATGTGATTGAGCGAGCGCGAGGAAAATTATATATGCATTCAATTAATGACTACGTTGATGTAATGGTCACCGATTAAGTCTTTCACTTGCACGTCTTGATGGTTAAAGCATTGTGCACTCAGTGAGCTTATATATGAAGCAGAGGAATTGTGAATGTTGAGAGTGAATGATTTTTTTTTTTCAGTCCCGATATACAGGGCTTCATTAATTCGCTTCCAAAAGGAAACGTAACCTGGAAAAATCTGAACCCAACATCGGTTCTTGGTGAAGTGGGCGTACTGTTCGATCTCGGCACTATAGGCAACTTCTTTGAAAGGGTACGTGGAACATAGTTCTTGTGATTTCGTTTAATTGCTTGCTGTAACTATTTCATTGTTATTATCGCATGCTATTGTTGTTTCTAGCATCTTTTACTTATAGAAATAGTAAATTGTAATGTTGTCTGAAAGGGATTCAAAGAATATAGGTCTAAAAATATTAAGCTTATTTATTGTTTTGTGCTCATTTGTCTGTATAGTAATTGTGTATGCCTTATTAAGCTAATTCTTTAAGTGAATTGGCCATATTTTAGGCAGGTATAGGTGCCGCATATTTGGATCGTTGGTGTATCGATCCACTAGATGCGGAATGCCCAGCAACCGCGCCGAATGCTTTCGATCGATGTTCGGCTTTGAAGAAGTTTCTTACTTGGAACGCTGCACTTCCTATGGACGAGCAGGTGCATCTCGAAGCTGAGAATCAACCAGTTGTTGATCCTGGTGCATCAAATGATGGCAATGAAGTTGTGTCGCAGCTTTTTGGTAGGCGATCAGTTGTTGCGCATTCCACTGAGTCGTTCGGAGCATTTAGGGGGGGCGGTTAGAGCAATAGGGTGGGGGGGGGGGATGGAAGATATCAAGACAGAGGGTTTACATGATCCCTCACTTGTCTTATCGTTTTAGTGAAACTGCTACGTGAAGTGCTTTTTTTTTGTTTTTTCTTACAAATGGATAGAGAAATGATTGTAACGTTTACTGGTCGTTTACTTTTCATAAACTACTTGTGAGGGAGTGTTTTTATCAAGAAGATAAACGAGGGGGCAAGGGAATATGGATTTGGAGACAATTTTTGAGACGTAATGTGTTGCAATCGAATGTGGCGTATCGTTATTTGTTTTCTTTTTCATAGTTCAATGCGTCAGAAATTGTTTATTTTGCCGTTAGTAATGACTTCTCTTTGAAAATGAGAGGTTGAACTTGGCACGGTGATTATTTTAGACGTTGTTGAGCGATGCTGGCTTGTATTTGTTTCGAAGGGTCGTAGTTGATGCTTTCAGCCATACCTGTTAAACACTTTACGGACATTAGCTGGTGGAGGATAAGATTTGCAGGAAGGAAAAAGAGAGAGACGGGTAGCGGTATAGTAAATTCAACAAAGACAACCGATGCGGACGATTACTACGCATACGACGACGATGCAGATTATGCAGCATTCTTGAACGGCACCAAACGTGAGTAGCGTTTTTTTAATTTTTCACAGTACTGCCTCTTATATATGCAATTAAACGAAATTGCAATACGAGAAACGCATTTAATGCAATGATAGATGCAAATTTACTGGTAGTAACTTTGCGAAACACATGGTTGGCTGCAGATACCTGAAGTTTAAAGAAAGAGATTGAAATTTTGAGTGAGTGAAATTTTCAGTAGTGCGGGAATGAAATTTTGTTTAAAAAAAAAAAAAAAAACGAGGGGTCAACGTTGTGTATGTTCACAACAATGTTATGTTGAACATCTTGTAGGTTGAATAGGATTGATGCGATCTGCAATTCAAACCTAAAAGTCGAACTTGTTGCAAGTCCATTAAATGCTTCGATAGAATTGAATTGCTATTGATAACGATTATTTTATCGTAGTTTTACTGAATTTTTGAAATTTATCAATGCATATCCGTATCTCATTTATTCTAAACAAATCATAATGAATTCAATAAGGAAGAATTGTCCTTTGCCATAATATATTGCGCATATCTTTCAAGCCTTTCCTTCCTAGTCACGGAAACAATAGATGCTTTTAATTTAGGCCTTGCGATGAGTTATGATCAATGCTTTTGTTATAGTTGATCAAGTGAAAATGTTCAGCTGAAAAGAAGATTATATTGAGATATTTGGCTGCTGGGCATAATTTTGTGGACATTGAGCGCGAAATATTTGAGGAGGAAGGTTAGGATCCACTCGTATATTGTAATTAAAAGCGAATGAAGCACGCAATGGATGAGCATATCCTTCTGGCCAAAATAGTGGAAGAAGGAGATAAGTTGCAGATTATTGAACTTTAGCATTAAGGTATATGCTATTGAATCAAAAGCGACGCGATTAGTAGTACCTTTACCCTCTTTTCTTCCTCTTCTCATCCCTCCCATTTGTTCCACGTGCCCGTCTCCTCTCTGCTTTCTTCTGTGATGAACTGAGCACTCAAAAACATCAACCAATTTGATTACGCAAGCATTTGTTGAAGTTAATGGAAAGTTTGTCGTTAATGCTTACTTACAGCTGGGAAAGAGGAGCCAAAAGATAACACGTGTGATTTATATGGTCGAAGTTTTTTGCGATGGATGAACGCTAACGAAGGAAGATGGGGCGAATTTTTAACACAGGTATGAATGCATTTATCGATTGTGAACTTTGACCCCTCTCCTCTTTTGGAGAGCGTCTTAATGATCTTGCATAAATCTCTTATGAATATCTATTTTTTTGTAGTTTCAGTGAAATAGAGTTCATTTTGAATTCTTTTCATCCCTCTACTTTCCTCATTCACGCACACACACAAAAAAAAATCCGCTTCTAGTTGCTTAAAATTCATGCAAGCTTATTCTCTTACCTGCTCAATAATCAAGGTGGCTAATTAGTTCAGTGAGAAATAATGAGTTTATGCCCTTCTTACATCCACCTTCGTGTTGTATTTAAGTAAAAACCTAGGCGAACTGCGTGTTAGTGTTCGAAGGTTGCATGGTACTGCAGCCGATTATAGATGCAATGGGGGTTGTATTCTCATTCGTTTATGGTCTTCTTTGTCTTTCTATGCTTGTTTTTGATTTGCAGAAAGAAATGCCTGTATATCCCGATTACGGCGAAATTATGACAGGAGGCTGTAAAGGGTTCGCGAAGAAAACAATGAAATGGCCCGAAGATCTGATTATCGGTGGCATCAAACGACAGAATCACAAGTTGTTGAGTGCAGAAGCCTTCCAGAGTGTTTTCTTGGTGTCATCCGGACACGACGTCTACCTACGCTTTAAGGTATGTGTTTTAGTTAACTGCGATTATTATAACTTTCTTTTTATTATAATTTGCTGTTAACAGGTCACCTTGGCTAATAGGATTATAAATCAAAAGTAGCAGTTTATTGTTTTGCCACGAGTAAAGTGCAGCTGTCTTTATTTATTTATTTATTTATTTATTTATTTATTTATTTATTTATTTATTTCAATGAACACAGCATTCATTACGAATACATGTCTCTTCATATCGTTTCCGCCTGCTCTGACTTAATGCCTCTCTGGTACACTTTGCTGCTGTGGTCTTTAGGTCGGCCTCTACCTCTAGCAGGTCAGTCGCGTAAAGGTTAGAGTTTAGACTCGTCTCCTGCCCGTCGGATGCTGACGAGCCGATTCACCGTCGTTCCTCCTATGACTGTCGGGACTTGTTCTGCCGCCATTGTGTTGAGCTGTCTTTGATGATGTTGATTTATCTTTGTGTAAAGGCTTTAAATATGTACGTTTCTCAACAACTAACACAGAGATTTATGTGAATTTTGTTCGTTTAGGATGCGAAACCGGGAATAAAACCAAACCTAGACGTGAGAGCTTGGGATCCATACATGGCACATGAGATCGTCACTGCATGGCAGAGGAATTTTACGAGGAAGCTCTACGATCATCCTTGGAATAAACAGGTGAGATAGAATTTCTGATGATTTATGCACAATTGTTGAGGTTATTAGGGATTTCTGAACCAATTTTGAGAAGTAATAACTAAAGCTATGTTGTAATCATCGTTTATGTTGGAAAATAATTTACAATATAATTTAAGCATTAAATTCCAGCATATTTCGGTTATGATCCTTTTTTTGAGGCTTAATTTCAATAACTAGTTAAGGAAACGGATAAATGGGAATGTTTCCTTTTCCTATCGTGAACTACCTAAACAGATAGAAAAGGTTTCGGCGAAGTAGTAGCACCTATGGCAGGAATTTAAATGAAAACTGATATTCATGTTATTCGTGAACTTGAAAGTGGTCAGAAAGCGTGGATTGAAATCGTCTATGAGAATGTGATAGTGTTTTATTAAATTCATATTCAGAAAGAGTTTGGACAAAGGAGTACTTAATTGACGTGGTAAGTACGTAAAATGAATTGCAATTGTTCAATTCATATAGCTTAAAATCGAATATTACTTTCAGAAGGAAGTGAGACAGGTTCATCCATTGGCGTCCACATCGATTGCCGATATGCTTGAGGAATTTAGTCAATTTAAATTCTTTATCATTTTCATCGGCTATTTACTCATGGTTAGTTTATTAGGGATTGATGTTGTATTGCTATCGAAATATGGAGGCGATTAATGGGTTTTCAAAGATTATCTTCAATGTTTTTTTTTTTTTAAAGAAGGTGATGATCCTTCAGAGCAAAGCATGTTTGCATAAAGAGAATTTTGCACGTTTTAAAAATGTCCATTCATTAAATGTGCGATTATCGTAGTTCATCGAAGTTTTTTTTTTCGCCAACTATTCGCGGAAGGTGGTTATTAAGGAAATATCATACTCTTTAGAGTGAAATAGTACGTTAATAATGAAGGTGGCAAAGCGGCATGCTAAGTTCAAATCCCTTTAAGGAACCCGAAAACCTACCAGTAGCAGCTATCTTTAAGTCAACGATTCCATTCCAAACTTAGCTCAGAGAATGGAATCGGGCCAGATGATCTATCGCAGTTGTCAGGTTGTTTGCCATTCGGGTACACATTCTCTACTTCCTTCTTTCCATCCGCACTTGAAAGTAAGTTTGGCAACTTTTAAATTGGGCACTTCTGGGCGGTGGGGTCATTTGCATATATTGTGAAATATTTCGTTGTGGCTTTAAAATCGGTTCAGTGAACTATATGGGATCAGTCTAGAATCGGCACCCATTATGTGGGCGAATTGATTGTTTATTATATGTCGATGAATTCACTTAATAATACTAAGTTCTATGCTATAATCTTCATTTATAACTGCTAAAGAGAGAGAGAGGATGTTGATGTAGCGTCTTAGAGAATATCGGTTGCAGTTTATATATGCGGGTTGGTCGCAACTAAAATGGGATGGATATTGGTTCGCCGTGGATTCATGTGTTGGACTTGGCATTTTGGGTGTGTTGCTGGTCACATACGCGAGCATTTCCGGTTTGGGACTTTCTACATGGTTTGGCATCGAATTTAATGCGGCAACCACACAGGTTCATCTTAACGTTGTATAACGACGATCTCACATAGGAAGCTGAATGAAATGTTTGTTCTTCACGTAGTCTTCTTGTTGCTACATTCAATTATATCTATATTTGTTATTTGATAGCTATGGAAAGTTGATAATTGCGTTTCTTTTTTTTTTTTTGCATATTGATGTTAGCTTTAGAACAAGAAAAACGTGTATCTTTTTTTTTTCACCTCTTCCGCATTTCTTTTTGTGAAGTGTGAAATGCTGACGTATTATTCGCCTTTGCGCTGTTGATTTTGAAGCTCTTTTTCTGTTGTATTGTTGAATGGATCATTTGCCTTTAACGACGTTATTGAGGTTCACAATCACGACAATAAGGCGGAAATTGTCCTTCTTTCAATATGCAGGAGAAAAAGCACGCGGAAGGAAAAATTGCAGCAGGCTTGTAGAGGCTTGTAGAATACTATAGCCGTTTCATTTAGATCAGATTACTCAAAATGCGCTGAAAAGTTTTTTTCTTGTTTAGCAGCAGAATGCATTTTCCGTTCTTTTTTTCAATAATTTGTAAACAGCTTGTAAACTTTTTTCCTTTGGATTCGAGTGCTAGTCATTGGATCCGATCCTCACCCATATATAAATTCCAGCTTTTATTCCTGTTGCGTTCTGATGTCCATAGAAAATATTAGTTTCTCAGATGCAAGATCTAACTTTGCGATTCGGCTTTATGATCTCTACTTCGGACAGTGCATCATATAGGTGTACAGACTAATATCTCTTATGGTCATCTGTGGATCGGTCATTTTAATGGTCTTGCGATAAATAATTATGCTATTTGCAGATTGTTCCATTTTTAACGTTAGGTCTGGGAGTGGACGATATGTTCCTACTTCTCCACAATTACAATGATCTTTTACATACGGTCAAAGAAAAGGAAATCGGTACGTTTATTAGGATGTTTATAATTTGAACTTTTATTGCACGTTTATGGTCAGCGACGGGTGTGAATACTGCAACGAAGAATCTTTTCGTTTATCGTTTTCCGATAGTTGCCTCTCATCTGACAGTTAGATCCTCTTATGTTGCTAGCAGTGCTTAAAATTTTGGCAATGGGAGATTTTAAATTTTGCTTTTTGCTACAAGGAATGCTGTTTTTCGGCTTCCATTGAGGTTTTTTTAGAAGCACAATCAATGAACGTATGCTATTTTTTTTTAAAGTTTATTTACATACTGATTAAATCTGATATAGGTAGCGAGAAAAAGAAAGATTCAGGAGCTTGAACAAGTAAATAGAGCATTTCGCAAATTTTAAAGGTGGAATATGAAAGTCGACTAAAGGTGATAATGTTGTAATGCAGGAATTCTAATGAAGGAGACCGGCATGAGTATCGTCATAACATCGACTAACAATATTATCGCTTTCATGGCGGGCACACTTTTGCCTATTCCAGCTCTGCGATCGTTCTGCTCTCAGGTATGTCTCACCTTGGACTAGTTGCATACCCATAATTATAAAAATTATAACTTTTTTATACGTTAGCAATCAGTTTTACAGTTGTTTTATAAGTGATGGAGAGAGTTAATATGAGAATAGAAGGTGCATGCTATTGTAATTTGTTCATGTGGATTGGATTTTGACAAATGCAAAATGATGAGGGGAGGAAGAAAATTGGCGAAAATGATTCAAAATGAAGCTTTTTTTTTTCAGACGCTTGTCGCATTTTTCCAAAACATATCGAAGGGTTCTTTTTTTCAAAGATCTGAAAAGTTGTGATGAATCCTTCTATCATTTCCACTCTCTCATAATCTCTACTTTTCAATTGCCTATATGTTATGTATCAACCATCTTTCCATTTTTAGAGTCCTTATTATTACAAAGCTAGTTCTTTTATAATTCTCTAGGTAGTAATAAAACATGTATGCTCAAGCATAAAAACAATAAAAACACCCGAATGACCAAGTAACGAATATCGTTAGTGCGCTTAATGCTGATTTATTTGGATTTCTGCATTTGCTTGGATACGTTGAAACGAAAATTTATTTACAGTCGGCAATACTATTGACATTCAACCTGGTCGCAATCATGGTGATCTATCCAGCATTTATTGCCGTCGACCTGAGGAGACGGAAAGCAGGGAGGAGAGATATGGGCTGTTGTTGTATGGGAAGCGCATCCGAGAAGAAGAAGGTATTTTCTGAGACACTCAAATCATGCAGTGATATGTGTGTACCTCTGTTTATGAATGTTGTTTAATCATCGATCGTTTCTTTAGCTTCGTGTTTTGTCACTAAAATTGGAGTATGCTGTTCAGTATTTTTGAATCCAATCAGCATTGATTAAGTGGAGAGGAGGAGGGAATTTTATGCTTAGAATATTCTCAATACCACATTTGGAGTCTTTCTGCCCGAATGCACTATATTGACAGCTACAACGTCCCTCGTCTGCTGATGCTGTTATGAAGAGAGATTGCACTTGGAAATCTAGCAAAATGGCTTTCATCCATATTGAAAGTATAAATAGGCTTTTACTCAGTCTAATTGTGCAATGTTAGCGGTCATCGTTGCGATTTATAAACCAACCTTAATTTCAAGTCGATTAATTTCTCTTATGCAGCTTGAAGTGCATCGAGATTTGTTGGTTGATTTATATGAAGCTGACTGCCTTTGTATGGGATGAACTATTAGCGTTGAGAAGCTGATTTTTATTGAGGGGAAGGGAGGGAGGGGGGGGGGGGAGTGAAGGAGAAGTGGGAGTGTATTCAAATCGATGAGTTTTTGAAAACACGGTGTTTTGCAAAAAGAGCATAATGCGTTTTTGAATTGCTGGAATTCGGCAAACGCTGTTTATAAAGTGGACGGGAAATAAGTGAAAAAGAAATGCTTTATCATTAGAAAGCAATAAAACGAGGGAATGCGTTTACTTAAAAATGTGCTTAGATTGCTGAAAATGGCAAACGAAAACCGATGAAATGAAGTTTTGATGAATCGTTCTTATAACGAGCAGTACAAGTGCATCGTGATTTTAGAGGCTTTTGCGTATGGAACGTCTTGATATGTGGTACAATAATTCAGAGATTTCAGGAATTCTAACTCCTTGTAGCGATAAGCCCTTTCAACGTAACGCGGTTTTGAAGAGATTTTAATAGAGAGAGTATGGCGGTATTTTATAGCAGTTATCAACCCCTACACCATGGAGGGATGGTGAAGTTATTAGTGCAAGAATGCAATATCTTGTGGGCAATTGTTTTAAATCATGGTTATTGTTGATGAATATTGCAGTTGGGTGCCGAAACGATGGAAATCAACTCTAGGCGTGTGGTTGCGGATGTTTCTTTACCCCCTCATGTTTACCCACAACCGCCACCTCCCATAATGCATCCACCAATGGGAAAACATCCCACTAACGAAAAACGAGATGATCTGAAGTGGTACACTCTTCGAGGATTTCTTCGCTACTACTATATCCCGTTGTTGCGATTGAGTTCAACCAAGGTCAGTGATTTTACTTTCGATTTGTTTCATTACCTGGACTGATTGTTCTTTTAGATGAGGGGATGTCGATCTAATTGATGCCTTGGGACAGACATAATATTCAGCAACCACTTTTATAAGGGGGATAGTTGCTGAGCTGGCGAGAGCCATTTAATTCATTTTAGAATTGCTGTGAGAGGTTCTTACTGATTAAATGCATCTTTACGGTTTCTTTATTTTGTTCGCAATGAATTTTCGCAAAGAATAGTCGTTTTAGCATTCGTATAATCTGCACTGCAAGTACACAGAAAATTAGACTATTGAAATCAAATTATTTAGAGCTTATTTGTTCCCAAGTAGAGCAATACGATTAAATACATCAGCGAGAGAATAGCCCACAATGTCGAAAGCGATTTTCATGCCTCCGGTGGTTGTTCTCCTCGTGCTTAGGGTTCCTATTTAGATGCTTGAGGTTGTGGTGCTTCCTGGACTTTGTACTAATATTTCTGTGATATATGAGGGTTACTACAGTTGTCTACTTATGGAATATGTCGCAGGGAGCTGGGCTGCCGATCATCAAAACCTATATACCGGCAGTGTAATTTCGCCCACTGAATAATTAAAATGCGTTAATAAGGTATTTTTGTGGGATGCTTTCAGGCGATGATTCTGATAGCGTGTTCGTCGATGTTCTTATTCGGCTGCGTCGGTTTGTATCAGTCAGCGCTTGGTCTCGAACTTTCCGATGTACTGCCTGAAGGCACAGCGCCGTCTGCCTTCCTGAGAGCGCGAGAGGAATACTTTAGTTTCTATCCTATGTTTGCCGTTCTCAAAGGACCCAATATTGACTATCCAAACGAGCAAGAAGTTATCGAACAATATAGACTTGATATTGGTGAGTCTTTCAATTGTTAGCACAAATCAAGAACGTATTTCTTTCTGATATTTTTCTTTGCGTTCATTCATTCTTTTCGTTCCATTATGCAATGATCGTTGTTATTTTCAGCACTTTTATTATTACTGCTCTTATTGACTTTGCTTTTATTGCCGTAGCTATTATTATTTGAATTATTATTTTCATCAATATTCTTTATTAACATTTTACTATTTTTTATTATTACTTGTTGAAATCCTTAATCATTACTGTTATTATTTATCATTATTATTTTTGCTTGCTGTTCTTCCCTTGAAAGGAGTTCTCTATCAAGTGGCTCATATCTTCTCTTTTGAGCTCTTAATGAACACTTTATTCTTTTTTTTCGCTCATTTCGTAATATAGATCAACTAAGACCCTTATAAGTAAAACGCTTCCGTTTAGTTTGCTTCAAAAGTTTTGTAATTTTCAATGTTGGAGAGGCTATTTGATGAATGCCTTTTTGCATATATCCCTCTAAAAGAAGTATCCACTTGATATTTCTAGGATATGTGTATATATTAGGAAATGATAGCTGTCATTAATGAATTCACTTATTTATCGTGATATGCTTTCTAATTTATTCTGGACCAAAGTTTTAAGACCAATCTTCCAGCGAAGTCCGATTTTGTGATCAAAGTGGATGGACGTCCAAGTGAAGAATATTGGCTTTCGCTAATGAGAACCTGGCTGCGATCTTTAGAGGTGCACTTGGATACGGCGATAAAGGATGGGAAAATCGACATTGAGAGCGGAGAGATCAAACCCGGTCAGAAGTTAACAGACGAGGCAAAAATAGCTCACCGACTGCTTTGCTCTTATGGCGATACATACAATTGCACCGGAAGGGTGAGCTTTTCTTGCCATCAGTCATGTGAATGCGTTTTTGTTATGTTCATTAAAATGTTCAACAAGGAAAATGAGGTGAGAATAGGGGGTGGATAATTGCTAGCATTGATTCCAATGAGTCCTCATATCAGAAGTTGAGGTCGAGATGGGCAAAACGGTTCTGAGTGATCGTTTCGCCTAGTCCAGTAATTTTTAAACTAATAAATATTTATGCGTTGAAGTGCGGTGATTTTCTCTGTCATTAAAAAGGAATTCACAGAATTGGGTTGTGGTACATTTTGGCAAGCGAGATATGTCTCTTTGCTCATGTGTAACCTTATTCTGTAGTACTGCCATTGAAGGTCGGAAAGGTACGCCTTGTGGATGAAAATGGTCGAATAAATCCGGATGGCTTCTATAATTATATTACTGGCTGGTATAACGTCGATAATATGATGTATTATGTCTCACAGGCATCGTTCTTCCCGAATCCACCAGCATGGGCACTGTCAAAGGTAATTCCGTCATTTTGTTTTCATTTTGTTGCTGTGCATTTGTGTTTATTTTCCTATCTCCGTGAATTTAGAGGTTTATATGCATCTTCATGCGTCAAGTGTTTGAGAGTTTAGGTGAGAATTACTATCGACTGACGCCTTATAAATCAACTTTAAATTTGCTGTGATTTATGCAATGAATCGAATAATTGTTATGTTCCAGTCTACATCTATGAGTTCATGAATTGTGCTCGTTATGTATCTCTAAGCACGCCCATCCGGATCATGATCAGAAATTTCCCACTTTAATTATGATTAACTGTTCGTCACAGAAATATTTTTTTTTTTATTATATCGATATATAAATCAACATAATAACTAGTAGAGTAGAAGAGGGAACACAAGAATGGAAACAGTTTGAGAGTGTGGTTAAAAACAATAGATTTCTCGTAGATATTCGTTGGGGGCTTTCAGAAGTTGACAAATATTGGCTTCTTTCACTATAGAACATTGTTGAAGAGGGATAGAATCGTGAAATACAATCGCTGTTGATGCCTCTGCTACAGCTAATTTTTTAAAATGTTCTGTTTCTTTTCTCATACTATTGATATCTTAACATCGCTATAAGCAGTATTTAAATATGGCACTCGCTGAATACCACTTTATTTTTTTAAGTTTATATGTATCTAATGCTTCTGAGAGATGATTCACTTGCAGGAGGAAACATTGGTACCTCCGGCGGCACCTCTTGCATATAGTCAAATTCCGTTTTATTTAACCAATTTAATTGATACGCCGATTATCGTTAAAATGATAAAAGTAAGTTGTCTCATGTCTTCTTTTAAATTTCGCATTTTTTAATGGGGCTCTCATTTAAAAGATACGAACTGAGTTATTGCTGTCTCAGTGATTTGTTCTTAAAGCAATGATTGGTATAAAAGTTGATTAGCTTATCGATTAAAAGTAAACGATTTCGGTCAATTTCAATGATTTGTCAATAGCATCAATCAGAATTTTAGTCCACTTTTGATAGTGTCAGTATCTTACGGTTGTTACTGCAGTTGACATCGAAAAGGGAGGAGGATGGCTAAATTGCGGAATGAATGAGAAAGACGATTCTCTTTCTTGTCTGTAGTCAAAAAAGCCAGACTGATACTTGGCTGTCATAAGGCACTACTTAACCGCAGGTGTTGTGGTGTTCCGCTGGCTTGGTCCTCTTCTTTGCGAGCACGACTCTGTTTCTAATCTAATGCAGATTAGGCGATTCCATGCGATTTCGATTATTTATAATATCCCATTTATAAATTCGATGTTTTTATGGCTTTGTTGTTTCAATAGTTCATCGACAGCAATGTTTACTTTGAACTTCTCCCATTTTTTTCTCTAAATAAACGTAGAATTCGGCTTCTTTCATAGTTTCACTTTCTTATTTTATTGATCAACCTTTTCCATGTAACATTATTTATATTTTATTGGTTTACGATTTGCAAACAGTTGATGTTGCAGGAAATACGCGCTATTTGTGAGAGGTATACGGAAATTGGACTACCAAACTTCCCGATAGGCATTGCGTTCACTTTCTGGGAGCAATATTTGCACTTAAGGTTTTACTTCATTCGCTTTTTTATCTAATTTATCTACCCATTACATAGTGGATTCATTTTGCACAGTGGATTTCTTGCATTGATGAAATTTTTGTATGAAAACATGGCGATTTTTTTTTTTTTTTTAATGCCTAATAGCACTATTCGCATTTATTTTCCTTGTGCTTTTCCTTTCCTTTTTCATTTTTTTTGGGGTTTTTCTTTTCCTTCTTATTTTGTTGTTGTATTTTTTCGTAATATGATACTGCTATGAGTGGAGCGTTAATGAATGCCCTTAATGTGGTTCGTGTCCTGATTATAGGTATCCGTTGGGCCAAGAAAGTAGAATCTGCAGAAAAGCATCTATCATTGCTTCTAGTGTCACCAGGCTTTCATTACAGCCCCTTCATCATTTCTTTGCTTCGAGCTCTAGAGCTTTTCTGTTGTATCTTTACTCCATTTAGCGTAACTAATGATTTGGATCGCAAGAACTTATCGGCTGGCTTAGTTGTCGTTTTTTTAATGTGGTGTTCCCCCTCCCCTTCCACCTCATGTTTCCTTGCTTCTAGTGGCCCTTGTTTGATTGCATGATTCATTTTTTGGTGCCATGTGATGGCTGTTTTCATCCACGATGAAATGTTTAGAGGGGGTCTAGTAATGCGGGGTTGTATAAAGCCTACAGTGAGAAACGATCATCTGTGAGTTGCAATAGTTTGCAGTTGGCATCTATTTCTTGCAATCTGCACGATCGCCGCCTCGGTGTTCTTGGTGATCTCGATTCTCATCTTCAATCCATGGGCAGCATTTATGGTTATGGTGGTCGTTGTTTCGATGACCATTGAATTGGCCGGTTTCATGGGCATCGCTGGAGTGAAACTCAACCCAGTCAGCGCAGTCACGCTTATCACGGCTGTTGGAATCGGTCAGATTTCAATCGATCTCTTAGAGGAGAGCATTTAATACTTGTGATGCGCTGATCACTTCAATCGTTCATCGCTTGAAATGCAAAGCGCAAGGCTCAGCAATGAATAAAAAGAAATGCCAAATTCCAATCGGAGTGCAGAAATACATTCTGCACTTTTTGCCGAAGATGCATATAAGATGATCGTTTTTACAACATTTTGAAAACTTGCCCCCTTTTCGGTTTACTTATTAAAACGAATGAACGTGGTAAATTTTTTTAATTTCATATTCATGAATTATAAACATTCGAAGTCATTGAGAAAATCTTCCTCTAGTTAGATAGTCCAATTAAGAATAAAATCCATTATGGGTGATTCTTCTTGCAATTGAAAAATGAAGTGTTTCGTTATTGTGCACATTTTTTTTAGTTGCCTATTTTGTATGGTTCGTGTGAAGAAACACAGTTAATGCTGCACGGTAAATGATAATACTTTATTCGACTGTGGCAAATGCGAACTTATGAATTGTTGTTGAAGTTCAGGTGTGGAATTCACTGCGCATGTTGTATTGGCGTTCTTGACATCGCTTGGCACGAAGAACGAACGGATGGCAGCCTGTATGGACCATATGTTCGTGCCAGTCATTCATGGCGGTCTTTCCACGTTGCTCGGTTTGTGCATAAAGCATTTTCGAATATCCTTTCAATTTAGAAGTTTATGTTCATTTCATATACCTCGTAGTATTCAATTTTTTTAAAGCAATATCGATGAATTTTGCGATTAAAAAACTGCAGTTAGGTATATAACAGATGGAAAATGAATAGTTGAAAGCTTGCTTCTGAACTCGCAATATTTGACTAAAAAAACATTTTGCATCTGCTATTCAGATTTTTCCGTGAATATGCTTGTCTAAAGAAAGTTGTAATTGAAGGGAACTTTTGGCCGAATTACATGCAAAAATTATGGAGTTAGGCATATATTCCAATAAGAAAAGCCTCGTCCATCTGTGGGAAAAATGTGGAATGTACAAGATTTTTAAAATCATAAATGAAGAAATATAAAAATTCGAGGGGATTGAAGTGATGAGCTGATTTCGCCAACGAAAGTCAACGTGTTGATTGTTTGTGCTGATTTCAGGAATAGTAATGTTGGCGTTCTCGGAATTTGAGTTCGTTGTGAAGTACTTTTTCGTTGTGATGTCGGCGCTCATTATTATAGGGCTCATCAATGGGCTAGCTCTATTACCTGTATTGCTTTCTCTTATTGGACCTCCTTGTGAGGTGAGTGCTTTCTTTTCTTATCGCACCACTTTCTATGACCTTATTATTTAAGCCGGCTTGAGAGTAGGAAACTGATTAACTTTATTAAATATCCCATTTTGCATCTTTTCTTATTTGGCTAACAACTGTCGCAATCGCTTCGAAATGTGAGTTTTCTATTTTCTGCAAATATTCAAGGAAGTTTTCAGATCCAACCGATCAATGGTATGAACTATTTGCCGGTTCCACCGCCGTTGAACAGCAGCTCATATTCGTCGGGTGGAAAGTGCAACGACGAAGGGTTTCGAAATCGAGTAGGTGGTGCTTTTGTAGAAATGCAGGTATGTATTTCAGGTTTTTATGCTTAAATATAGTGAAAGGTTTTTGTATTAGGGTGAGGTCGGTTTGGAATATCTACGAGCGATAGTAGTATATGCATCTTCATTGCATTTTCTTTTAAAAGATATTAGATTTTAGGTTTTCTTTATTGGTTTTGTCAACAATTTTATTTGCAAAAAAAATTTTATTTGCAAAAAGCGAATATTCTTTTAGGTGAGCGGTGGTGCGAAGAAAGGAGCGAACGAAGATTATTCCTTTCACGACTCATTGTCGACAATCAACGAAGAGAATGAGGTGAAAAAAAGTCGTCACTCATAAAAGCGATGCTGGCAGCACGGTCACCCGCCTTACACTTCTAAAGCGTTCGGTTTAGACTGTGACTGCCAGCTCATCAATGACAATGCATTCCGTCATGAAAATTGTGTATAAGTGATTCGACATATGGGTTACTTCTGAAATTTGCACTTTTAAATCAGCAAAGAGAGGTGTTGTACGATCATGTGTATAAAACTGTGATAGAGCGTCCCTTCATTAATCCTTTCTTGCAGAAGAAATTTTACGTCAAGGTTGCCTTACTGTCTGCAAATGATTGCCGCATATTTATTCCCCATTGCTCCGTCATCTTTCTTTTTTTTTGCCGCATTTCCATGCTCGTTGAGGATTTCCCACTTTTGGTTAACTATATAATAATGGATTTGAAGTAGTTGGAGTGAATTATGAATGGTGAAAATCGGAGTGTCTGTTAAAAAGGTGGCGAATTTTTTAGTCACTGAAGAAAGCAATATGGTAGAGAACGATGCTACGTTTTCTGAAGAATTTTATTTTTGGCATTTCACTTATTCCCTTTCAATTTGTTGACTAAAGTCTTGTAGGCTTAAACTCCGAAATCGAAGAAGCCTAGTAGAGAAAATAGAAAAAAACACCTATTTAAGGCAGCTTCTTTTAGGTTATAAAAACACTTCAGTGTATATACTTTCGTTCATTGGTTATCCTTTAAGTCATTTTAAAAGGCGTGAATATGAAATTAATGCTCGTCCATGTATTGGCAGTACCAGTTTGGTGTCCAAACAAATCTTAGATTTAACGTCCGATTTGAGGCTTTATAGTGCGCATGTTTTTATGAATGTGGGAATTGGTTGGGTTATACGGCAAATCGGAAAGCTAAAATGTGTTCGTTTGGATTGGCCTGTCTGGATTATGATACTTGTTCAGCTGTCTGTTCATAAGAAGTTTAAAAGAGATGGATTCCACTATCTGTTTTCCTTGTAGAGCGCTGGCATTATCGCTAACTCAATATGCTTGTCGGATTTTATTTTTGCGATTTGTTTCTTTTTGTGCAGTCTTTAACATTATTTTATTCATTTTTGCCATCCTGTCTTTTTGCTTATGCCTGAGGCAAATTTTGAGCAAGTTACATCGAAGCCTTTTATAAACGCTTTTCAAAAGGACAGAAAGTAGAACATTTTTGGCCGGGGAACGCGCTGGTTTGTTTCACTAGTGGGAAGGCAGTGGTTTATGTTTGAAGGGTCTGGTGGATTGCTTTTAGGCACTGTATGAATTTTTATTGAGGCACTTACAGCTACGTTTAATGAGGATTATATCGTTCATGTGTATGATTCTATTTATGATGCCACACTTTACCGAATCCCTTATATACCAGGACATCTTTGCTAGTTGCATTTTTTTTTCTCGTCGAGGAAAATTCAAACGATTCTCAGCTGGAAAACTGCATTAAAAAATGCGAACATATGCAACCTAATTTTTATCTGTTGTAATAATAGGCCGATTTATTGTAAAATTTCTTTACAACTAGCAGAATATCGAACGTTAGAATTGTTGAGGAAATTTTGGGAAAATTAGAAACGGAGAATTGTTTGCTTGTAATAGCGAAAGTAGAATATAGTCGAAAGCTTTATGGAGCTTAGGGGGGTTTCAACGTTGAATACCATGGAATAACATCAATTTTTAAAATTTCAAAGGACATTATACTTGATTATGTGCGTCGGCTATGTACGAGTTCCCACTCTGCTGTTTACCATTGTTTTTATTCACCTCTTTAGCCAATTTTAACTTCTCGGATTCTTATTGAGGGAGTTTAGACAGAAAGTAGAGACGCAACGCTTATTTCTTCTAAACTTAACACCAATCTTTGTATGCTATAATTTACCTAAGATCATGAATCGCACATTACAACTTACTTACTTTTAAGCAGTTTAAGTTGTATAGCGCCTGAAGTTAATAGCAATTTTATTTGGTGTGCATATGCATTTGTGTTTCAATGTGTAGTGCATAGGCGTTATGATACGTGATCTTTTTAACCAGCGTAGTTGCGCTTCTCGATTCATAACTTTTTGTTGCTTTCGGTGGAGGGTTGATTGGCTATCGTTGTGTCGTATTTCAGAACGTAATCGCTCGTTCGTCCTCCTCTCCAATACCGCTTTCGGTGGGAATCGCACCGAATGGCAATACACTTACCACACACAGCTCGTCGTTGCAGTGTGGTGCTGGTTCGATGACAGTGGGCGTAATCACGCCGCAGCGTTCCACCTCACCTTTGCTCACTTCCGATTCGCAAGAGGATATTTCGACCACTGTGAAGTTCACCTCTACGGGCATTAGATTGTAAAGGGGCGTTGAAGAAATCTCTATTGCGATACAGCATCGCTCTAGTGCAAAGTGATTAATGACAGCTGACTGATAATAGGCATAACTAAGAAGGGATGAAACGAGGCCAATGAGACGTTTAATTGAGTGCTATTGTTTTATTAACTCAAGAGAGCTTGCTTAGCAGATCGGACGATTATTTGATTTCAGCAAGCTTTTTGGCCTATATAGCAAAAGCTTCTTTACTACGAGTAGAACTAGTGATGTTTTCTAAAATTCAGACGTATGAATGTATGATTGAATAAATGAGAGAAATGATTTGATTTGACAATGTCTATTTTTTGGAAGGTGTGAACCACCAGAAGAAATTCGGGCTATTTTGTTCAATGTGATTTTTGCTATTCTTTCGCCGATTTTGATGTGACATTCGATGGGTTTCTTCTCGAAAAAAAAAATGCATAATTCATTTTCTTTTCTACCTTTTTGAATATTTCGATACAGTTGAAATGCTTCGCTCTCTATTGAGAATTTTCCACTGAACGATCATATTTGTGAGTGCAATGACGTGCATGGATGAGATCCTTTAACTAATGATAGCGCTGCTTTATTTTCCAGCAGATCAACTTTACTTGCATAGGAGGGCATTTGATTAATCAGCGAAACATGATGCACCCGTGATTGACGTAATGTAAATATTCTAAAAATTATCTCGCATCTTTTGTGTACAACATGTGCCTAGCCTCTACTAAAGGCGTGCCGTTATAATTGAATCGTGCGAGCTGACCTTTACATTGAACCGTGTATTGCTTAGAGGTGTGCCTAACGCAAGAAAATGAGGGCATTTTGGACATCACAGGCACTTGCGCCGTTGAGTATGAAAAACAGATTGAAATTTCTATCTTTTGAATTCGAGGAAATATTTCTTCGCGATATATATAAGAGTCATTTCGATCTTTCTAAAAGTCCTCGAGATCTCTCAAAGTCTCCTGCGACGAGGCCTACACCCTTAGATATGTTATCCCGGATGAATGAAAAAGTCTCAAACAACCCGCGTTTGGATGCTAAACTGTTAGAAAGTGAGCGGCGTGAGAAAATCATGTTAAACACCAAAATTGGTCGTTTGCTATGAGAAACATTTTCAGATGTTACCATTTGGAGATTATAAATTATATGATATATTTGTTCGCTCATCCTCTAGGAAATAAGTTTCGGTGATCAAATCTTACACGAATTTAAAAAATTCCTTATTAGACTATCTTTCAGATAAGAATGAAAATGACCATTTTGATCGTGTGGGTACAAATACTTCATAGAGTCAGTGATCCGTTTATGAATGCGTGATTAGGTGATAAGGATATATGCCGCTTAGCAATATGCGGGTCATCTTTGTGCGACTTAGTTGTAACGGTAATGTGTTGGTTGTGCGCCACCCAGTTGTAATGACTCGACTTTATCCCAGCTCATTTTTTGCACGGTTTGATTGTAATACTTCCATAACGCTTCTTGTCCAGTAAGCGTAGCGACTTGTCCGTTGTTACCTTCCTCACTGACCTCTCTTTTATTTTAACTTTTGCAAACCCTTGCTGAGAAGTTTGCAAACCCGCTCTTCTATGTGGGAAGGGATGATGTCTTTTCTATGTAACACCCTATTCAAAGAGCGTAATCGCACTCAAGGGATGTCATCCCAAATCCTATATTACAAATGTTTTTGCGTTATTGCTAGCTATCGCTGCTTTGTTTTGTTTATTTTGCTTCCTTCCTCTATTTTTGCATTTCTAAACACCTGCGACACTAACATTGCAGGCAATGATAGCTATGTTCCTTCTATTTAACGTTTCTCTATTAATGAACAATCAAGTGCCAGTGCTAACTAAAATTCGAATAGCTCATTTTCTTTCAACTAGATTCGTTGAGTTACCAAACAACTAATCTAATTTTCGGAGTTTACAGCAGGGAACCTCATCGGTTTCGTTAAATCTAGGGGGCACATTTGTTGACAAGGGCTAATTGATCAGCTGTTTTTCCGGGTTCTCCATACAGAATTCTTCAAATAATTATAACATGAACTTCGGCAGAGAAGAGAAGCTTTGTCTGGTACACTAGCATTCTAAACTTTAACCTACTTTGTAGATGTTGTGAAACTACATTTTTATGAATCATCCTCTCATTTCTTGTCTAAACGATTGAGAAACGGAGGCGTATGACCGGTCCATTTACAGGGATGAAATTTTCGAGGTGATTGGCTGTGAATCAAGAATTGCTTTTCAACTTTCATTTCAGTAGAGATTGTTGTCTTTGAGTGTGCTGTGCGAAAGGCTGATCCGGTCCGTTAAAGACATTACGGTGTTTGATGTGGGTTTGATGGTTACATTATGCACTGTTTGCGTTTTTCAAATTTCCGGTGCTTGTAAGGCATACCTTTATGAGAGCTCTGCAAGGTGAACGTTGTGCCGTTATATGAGTACATAAATGGTTTTCGTGTATAATTACTTGTGAAAGTGAACACAAGAGGTGAGCCGTTGAGAATTTTGACGTGATGGCAGACACGCTTATGTCTCCATGTACTCATACTCGCCATTCGCCACATGCCGTTGTGTTAAACCCTTATATGTTCTGCTAAAATCTCTCCTTTGGGAAACAGAGGCGCAGACCTCTCTATGTTTACTTCTCCTCTATGAAGCGCTAAGATCAATCGCAAGTGGGATGCCTTGCGGCTCGAAATAGTCTCAAGGAACACCGCAGACGGAGGAGGAATGGGGCAAGGAGGTCGAGTTTCCTACTCAGTTTTATTACAGGGCGCATATGTCGAGCTTCGTGTTGGCAAACGCTTTCGAAACCGTGTTTGCTTGTACAGCTTGAATTTTCTTTCGACGTTCCCATCCCAGCATCACCTCTTCCCCCCCAACTGGCCGACTTGCCAACTCTTTGACCTCTCTCTTCTCTGCCATAATTTTTATACGTGTCTCATAGAGCGTTGGATGATGTTTGTGTGTGCATAGTGATTGACGACTGTAAATTCTTTGTGTCTAACGAACAGAGTTCAGCAAAACAATTACATTTGTAAGTGCTATATTTCTGTTGGAAAGTTCTCTATGATCGATATATGGGAGTTTCGAGAATAAATTCTCGTAAGGTATTTTTAATCATTTTTAATGGCGGAAAGATCGATGAAATGTTTTCATCATTGTCATACTTGAATAATTGGATGTGATAAGGTAATTCACTATGAAAGAGTTTCCCGAAATTCATATACCACGCTTCTTTCATCCTCCTTTTTTCTCTTCCATCATCCCTTTCCTCCTCTTCGTTTTCTTCCTCTCCTTCGATATGCTGCTTAGAATTGCAATATTTGGACGTTGCGTTGCTTTTTAAGCTTTTCGAAAATCTTCCTCACCGCATTTTCTTGGAAATTTTCTGTAGAATTATTACTAATACAATATAAGCGAAAGGAAGTACAGTTTCGTAAGGAGAGGGGAAGATGTATAGAAAATGATATGTGAGATAACTGAGGGACATATACCTTATAATGGAAGAAAATTTGTTGAACACAGGGAGAGGTTTTCATTGTCTGGGGCATAACAGCAAAAAATTAAAAATAGGACCTTAGGTATTAGCAGATAGAAGCGCCAAATGAAGGAGACAAATAAAATAAAGTCATTTAGAGGGGGTGGGGGGAAGGCGCTTATGCGGCAAACTTATCAATTTATAAAATAAGCTTTTAGTTCAGTAGTGAATTCAAGAAAAAAGCACTGAAATATATCAACGGTGAACGAGCAGTAAATTGCAGCGACATGGATACAATAGGTGATACATAAATCATTAAAGGTTAAAAAAATTAAAGTGGCTATAGCATAAGCTTTAAAAATATTGCATATATGTGGCATTATAAATCAAATGCGTAAAGTGATGTTATTTCTGTGGAACGATGGATAACACCGCGCCCCAGTATTGAAACGTCAACGATATTGATCTTTCGACTATTTGATCGTCATTTCTGCCAAAGTACTAATTGCGAAGAAGATCGAGATTAAACTTATCGTATATGAAACCTCAATTTAAAGGATTAGTCGAGCATTGCATGAAATTCATATCTATTGACAAGATTTTTTTCACGAGAAAAAATAATTATTGGAATTTCTTTGATGGACGGTTGTCCCTTGATTTAATAGCTGTTGCAGGATTTGCAACGTTAGAAATTGTCTTTGAAGAAAAGATCGCATTCGTCTATGACCTTACTTGCATTACACCAATCTTCTCCTTCAGCTTATTCTCAGGAGCTCTTCATACCAAAGACCGAACGCTCGTTGAGGATTTACGCCCGTCTGTTTCATCGATCGCAACCTTAGCTCTCTAACGGGACGATGCCACCTGTTGACCATTGACCATTATGCTGTTGGTCCATTCCACATCTTACCTTTCATTCCAGTTTATGACACTAAGGATTGATCTATTCGGATATCTTGAAGTAATTACTCAACAATATTTCTCTCAAGACAGATACACAATTGAAGGTGAACTTTCTTCTAAACTGTGAGTTATTTCCGCACAAAACGTTTTACTTTATGTGTGTTAACTAACAATCGATGCGTTCAAAACCACTAAAAAGTCGATACTGCTTAAGGCATTGACGAAATCAGGGAATCTGAACGCGTCGTTGTTGATACTCTCAGCGCTATCGTTGTCCCTATCGTTTATCCCGTAATTGACGCTACCATTTTGCATAAACATCATGTTTAAGTGATACTTGAAACGAAACGTCCTCTACCACTCGTAGGATATATATGTAGACGGTTTTTTGCAAATTGGAACTGCTATTGTGTTCTTTAGAGGAAATATAAGTAAGGTTGCGGTGCGTATTGATTGTCTGTTCTCCTCTTCCTATTTCAGTCATTCAGTTTCCGGAGTATTCAGTTTTTTAGAAACGTTTTTTTTAGTTGAAGAAATGTCGCTGTAATAAAAACTATGTGAACAAGAGTGCACTGACATTTCTCTGATACAACTGATATGATGATTCACACAAAACGCTTTACTGTGCCTCATGTAGAATGAATCTATTTAGTGTCTATAACATGAACATAATCGTTGGCATTGTATTCCTAACACGTTTGCCACTTATTGTTTATGATGAAAGAGATTTATTTCAAAACGGAAAGCACTAATCCATTGAAATGTCTAAAAAAAAAACGAACAATGAGATGAGTGATATGAGATCATAAATGAGATCTACAAATGAAAGCTACATTGCAATTATATTTGCGAATATGAATTTACTAATATTTATCACTTACGCCCACTTTTTTTTTCAAATTTCAATTTTTAATTGTTGTAGAAGGAAAGTATATTTGAGTGACAAAATGCATAATATTGTTCAAAATTTATTTTCACATTATATTGCTATTCACCATAAATTTTGCATCCAATAAATTGCGATAATTTTTGTTAGTTGGATTTTATGCCTATCATAAGTGTTTTTGTGCTATTTTATGCAAATAATGCACGCAAGAAAATCTGTTAGATATATGAACAATAACAACGTTTAAAGACCAAAAAACTAAAACAACTAAACTTATTTGCCGAAAACTTTTCCCCAAATTTTTCGTTTTCTTCATGTTCTTCCATCGTAGATGGATGGACATCTACAAACGAGAGTGGTTTCGACAACGACCGCAGTGTTGTCGAAAACGATTGCTCATCATAGCGAGCGTCCAACAATTTCATTTACTTCTTCGATCAGCACGTGGTCCATTTTGATTTGGCGGTTCATGCTGAAGAAGTTGCTTATTTCGCAGTCGCATAGTTGACTGAAGGGTTTGGTGGTGATCGGCTGGTTGAACACATTACCAGCTGTTAATGACCGAAGGACTTGTATTTTTTGCTTCACCTCAATCTTAGTTGTTGGCATTGCTTTTTTTCGTTGTCTTCGCAAGTCGATCTGAATTCCAGAATGGAGTACTTTTGAGCTCATAGAATGCAGCATTTTAAATGGAATTTCGAGAAAGTTATTCGTGATCATTTCGAATAACACAATAAAACAACAAATTCTGGATATAGAGCGTTTTACTTTCAAATACTTTTTGATATCTTAACGATGATTTATTTATTTCAAATGACAATTCGAGTAATGTGTAATTTTCAAATCATCGTTTATATATTTCGTATTTGTTTGCGCATCGTTTGTATAATCTTATAATCGACCACAATGTGATGTTGACTTCTCTTAAGGTGTTATTGATGTTTTTGCAGAAATTTGAATTGCTAACCTTATCTACATGATGCGTCAAATATTGATTGCCATTTTGTATATCACCACAAAAAACAGAGCGATATGGAAAACGCCAACTATCGCGTATTTTCCATATGGGATTTCTCAACAATCGAAAAATTATCCACATAACGCGGATTGCATTCCACACTTCTCAACTATGATCCATAGCAATATAGACATTTAATAGCTAAACTGCATAAATATCGGTTAATTTTGCCGATTTTTTATGCACTTATATTAATCATTTTGCCTTGTCTTCTGCGCGGTCGGTTGTGAAGCTCCGACGAGAATTGTTGGCTCCGCTCAGCCGAGCCACCCCCCCCCCTCGCAGTTTCTTTGGGACAAGGGCGGCGGAACAAGTCCCGGCAGTCATAGGAGGAACGACGGTGAATCGGCTTGTCAGCATACGACGGGCGGAAGACGAGCCTAAGCCCTGACCTTCATGCAACCGACCTGCAAGAAGGAGAGGCCAACCTAAAGACCACAGGAACCAAGTGGACCAGAGAGGCATTGAGTCAAGGCTGGTGGAAGCGATATGAAGAAACATTTGTTCGTAATGAATGTTCTGTTCATTGAAATAAATAAATAAATAAATAAATTATATTAATTAGCATATTTATGCTATGAGTAATTTAAAACAATTTTTCTTCAAATGTGCATTTTTTTCCCCTCACTAAGTAAAACGTCAACCTCATCGATTAGGTTTAATTGAATAGTTTATCGAATTCTCTTCTAAAATTGCATATATAATTTGCTATCGTCAATCCTTCCTAGCTCGCCTTTCCCCTTCTACTTCTATGTCGAGATGTGTATCGGGTGCTGGTTAGATGGGGTGCTGTCAGGCGAGAACGTGGTGTATCGAGACGAGTCGAGACGAGCGTCGAGTGGTGGGTAGATGAGGTGATGCGAGGCGCGAACATAGAATGTCGAGATGAGTTGACGGTTGGATCGGTGGATGGTACGAGACGTAAACATGCCCAAAGAATCTATCCCTGCTTACATTTCAATATGTAGCAAAGTTATTATCGTTTTGATCATGTGCGTCTTCGAAAGTGAAGTTCGAATCCACTAGCGTTTTGCTTTGATCTGAATAGCTGATGGCGCCATATCGCGCATGGCGACCGCAGAGAATCCATTTGCGTTCATTGTTCGATTTTTGAGTAGCCAGTATGCACCATCTTCTTCGTCGTTTTCTTTTTTTCATTCAACTTGCATATGCACTCATTGCATCGTTTGCATCATTCTACAAGTTGCTTACAATTGTTTTCGTTAGTTGTTTTGTTAGTGGATGATAATGTAGAAATATTGACTAATTCATTGTTTCGAATAGCTGCTGTTTTATTATTTACCACTAATATTAATGATTCCCTAATAAATTCTCATCATTGATAATATTTTTGTGCAAAACTTTTGCAATAAATTCATCCATTAGAGTTAGTTACCATTTCATCAACTGTTTTTTTTTTTTTTTTTGAAAGTTTATATACACAAATAATATTTTACAATGCAAATATATTTTGAATTTTGTAATATTTTTGCGAATCGCTAAATATTCTAGTGATAAAGTATTAACAATTAATTTCTATTGCTATTTTATTTTCTATTTCATTGCAATTTTATTTTCAATAATGCGTTTTTTTTTTTTAAGTTAGAAGCTTGAACAGTGATGTTATTATTGGTCGTGAAGGTAGCTGATATTTAGTGAGAAATTTCTCTTCAACAATTAATGATTGATCAGTTAGATTTTTTGACACTTGTTTTCTTCTTTCGTTCCATCTCTCCTCATAAATGAGATTGTTCAATTTTTTTTTTAGCTCTAAAGAGGGCCTTTATGTTAAGTTTATTTATTTATTGATTCGCTTATTCAGTTTCTTCGCTAGGATGAACGTATAGATAAGGATTTATGAGAAGCACGAATTGAATATAGACAAAAATATAGCTTGACACAACCATCATATGAATGCAACGAATCGACAATTTAAAGCATGAGATTTTGCAGAATAAATTGGAGATCACAGCGATTTACGCGTCTTATGAACTTTCACTACTATCTGCTTTCATGATACTTTCGGGGAAAATAATCCATATGCACACAGCAATGCAATGAAAGCTATTCGAAAAGAAACTGTTTATCGTAGACGTTTTCGTGGGTAGCTGGAACTCATGCCACGCTTCTTGTATTTGAGGATCCGAAAAACCACGCACTATCTTCAAATAGAGCGTGAGCCAAATTTAAGCTTGCGATATTTCAATGAATCCAAGTTGAAAATTTTCAGGCTAGTGAAATATTTGACTCGATAAGGGTGTAAATAGTATTTAGCTAATGCAATACGAGTAAAACGATTTTGAATGTTTAAGTAGTAGAATAATAGAAAGGAAGTAATGAGACCACACAAGGAAGCAGTATTCCACTGTAGGCAAAGGGTATGCAAGGAAAGCTTCACAGTTCGAGAAATCTGTCCTGGAAGGGATGGAGATTACAAACTGGAATTCTGCATGAATTCTTCATAGAAGAGGGAAAGTGCAGCGTTTAAGGAAAAGTGGAATCACTTATATCCTTAGGATTACGTATGTCGGCAAGTGCAAAGGAAAGATGTAAGCCCCTTAACAAGGCTGCTGGATGAAACTGCTGTTTCCCAAACAATATTCAATTTCCTGTTTTATTTTAAACACGTAAAAATTGTTGGCAAAATATTAGGGCGGTGTGGCGGAAGCAGATAGCAAGAACTCATCTATTTCGGAAAACTCACCACTGCAGATGAATAGAAAGAATGAATTAGTGCTGAACGGAAAGGGCGAAGCAAGTGACGATTTCATCGTATTTCGTAGATCACCTCATATTACCGCAAAAAAGAGGCAGTAAAATATTTAATCAAATACAGATTTCTTTTAGCATGCGCTTAGCCTATTCTTGGCACTGCTATAGTGAGAAATTTTTCTAATTTTTGTAGAAGGATATTTTCATCCGTGACAAATCTTTTTCATCCGTGACAAATCTAACTTTGAAATAAGCATATTTCAATGCACGAAATTTGCAAGCACTTCAGCAATTTCACATATAATTCGTTTTTCTTTCTTTGGAGCCTAATATTGTCGTCGACAAATGCACAAATATTTTTTTTTAAATAATTTAAGCGCGCTTTCAATATCGCACTTCATAGAAAATCGTGTAGCAATTTCCACTAAGCATTTATGTAATAAATAATTTAATATTTTATTTTAGGTGTACAAATGGCAGTTGATCAGCGATCACTAATTGCACAATTAAAAAGACTAACAAATAAATGAACCGCATTCTGCACTGTGCTTTATGTGCTTTCGATCACAACAATAGCCTCAAAATTGAAAATAATAATGCGAAAAGCAACGAATTTATAACCTGCATCATTTAAACACACTTCCATCTTGCAAAAACCTTCATATTCATCTTGTGCCAAATGAAGATCACCACGACCACTGCGATCATAGGGACCTCATTTGATTATAATAGTTTAGTCATTGGGAATATTAAAGAATAATTCATCCCCCAAAATGGCGTCATTCCTTTTCTAATCTCAGTTCTTTCTCGTTTGCAATTTTCCGGTGTGTATCATTGAATCGCCATCGGTTTTTCTAGTATGTCCACCTAATCACAGTAGCTTTCGAGCTCATCGTTCATATAGGGACAACTCGAGGGAAACAACTCCACCTTCAGGGGCATCAATACGTGATGCTATTATGTTGACCAACGGTTGGCTTATTTATCTAGTCTCGACTCACCCACACTATGGGCAAGATGTCGTATCTTTTTGCTTTTGAAATATTATGGACATGACGCTTTATGTTCTACTCGTTGCCATGTACTGTATATGAGATAGACCATGTACTGTATATGAGAAGTGCCGGTGCGCTTAAATCGCGCATGTTATAATGTATATCCTGATTTTGGTTTGCTCCTCATTTCCTTTTAGCCTGCTTGCCCAAGATTTTAGTAGTAGCCTTTCACTTCTTCAGCTATCTTCGTGAGGACAATCGAGGCCCCTATCGTCGATATTTCTACAGCCCTTTTAAATATGACAGCACAACGGGTTGAGCTCTTATCAAACTTGGCCGAAATACAGCAGCGTATTGGCCTAGCGCATTGTCGCGAATACCCCCAAAATAATCTGACCTGCAACCTCGGGAACTCGGAGAAACATTCGCGCTCTAGACCACCAGGTTAACAATTTTGAGGATCAATTGACTGATAGACCTGCTAGCATAGCTGTCGAACTGTCAGGTCGACTTTTGCATCTCATGGGACATAGCATATAACTTTCGCAAAGGTATTCCAGCAAATGTGACAAAAATGGAAATTCCCTGAACAATAAGTGACTATGGATGTTTGTTTCTTGCTTTAGGGTATTCGAAATCGCCTATCCTTCAGCGCTAGATTTTTTTTTTGCGTCGTTTAAAACTGTACACAACCGCTGCGTTTATTAATAATCTCTGTTTATGCAAATATTGCATATCACGGCATGCTCTTGCTTTTAGTGGACATTTTCACCCGCATTCTACAAAATAAGCGTAAACACAAAACAGAAGTGCGTCAAATATTTTGGAAGAGATGGGTGAGAGAGCCCACAACCCCCCCCCCCCCACGATTAATTCCTCTCATTCTTTCACCACTCCTTCCTCGATATAGATGTACCGGCGCCTTTTTTTTTTGATATTTAGCGACGTATTGGTGTGAATTAGTCAACAACGAAGCGACGAATATGTTCTGCTTGCAAATATTTTTCGAAAATCAATGAGAGAGACAACGAAAGAAATTGTTTGAGATGCAGAGATTGGGTGAAAGAGTTTACCACCCCCCCCCCCAACAATTGCATCTTCGTATCGTCACAACAAATTGTTGAATAATTTTTATGAGAAGTTGTGTTGTGAACGTATGCAAATCGAAATTGTTTAAACGTGTTTCGTGTTGTATCGCCCGATTAGTTTAATGGAGTTTCTATTGCAATTGAAAACATTTGCAGTGATTAGCTGTAGTCGATTGCTTTTTCCCCACTATTTTTTACAAAAGTTTATTCAAACACAAACATTGTGATGATCTTATGCTTTTCAATCATTATTTTCACTAACAATTGATCGCAACAGATATTTGAAGTTAATTCACTATGACTATTCGTTATATTATTCGAAAAGAATATCTGAGATGATATCGCTGCTTAGTTGGTTTAATCGAGCAATAATATTTGCCGTATCCTTCTGACTAGTATTTAGGATCAGCGTTAAGATGCTGCTCTATGCGATTTGTTAGATGGGGCTATATTTTTAAAGATTAATCTACTAGAAAATTGTTGCATAATGCCATTTTTGAAATACTTTTATAGAAGTGTTATTTGTCAAAGTGTTGTTTTGGTTGCTATGAAGTTTTAATACTTTAAAATTCATTGCGAATTGTTCGATTGTCGAAAAGGCTTAGAAATATTCGTGCAATTTTTTTTTTTTTATTTCATTGCAGTTATATTGCAGAGATTATTCGATTTTCTTTGAAATAATATTTTCATCGATTTCGTTTATTTTCACCAATTTTGTTGTTTAACTGCGGCAATGACTTTTTATTTTTATGCTCACCATCAGTAATCGTTTAATGAATTAGTTGTGAAGTCATTATTTTGCAAGTAGAAATAGAGGATACTATAGTTTTATTACTTGTAATAGTATAACAGTTTTTTTTTTTTTTTTGCTTGTGACCATATAATGCATCGAGTGGACATGGAATAATCATTTGTTTAATTACTCAAGTTTGAGCTTGGTGTGCTATGATTAGGGCCCAAAGAGCCGAAACGTCAGCATAAATTATTATTCCATCTCTAATCGACGCATTACATGCTCATAACCAAAAAAATTGTTATACTATCTACTTCAATCGACCATGCGTCTACGATATAACAGTGTTATTACTCAGTTTAATTATCATTTGTAACGAAAAGACACTTAAGTTCACTTCATCGCTTCACCTCTCACCAAAATTGGTTTTTTTTTATTCTTTAAACTTTGTAAGTTTGTTGAAGTAAGTTTGAGCAATTCTATGTGAAGTGGCACCATAGGCAACCAGTTACATTAGTGTTTGCTATTTGTGAAGGTAAATTGTTTTGAATAGTAGCATATAGAATATTTATTTTTTTAACGTTAATTAAGGTTAGGGTTTTGTTCGTTTTTATACCCTCATATGTGTAAATCGTGGCACAGGTATACAGATGAGACGAGTATAAAAACAGGTAAAGGGGAGGGGTCGGAAAAATGGAACGATAAGATACTGCGATTGCATTAGCTTGAACTTGTAAGAATGGTATAGATAGAAGCTCAAAAATTATATAACTGCTAACTGGTGAATTTGATGTTGCAACCTCCAATCGTTGCATAAATTTACAGTTGTCATCTTTCGGGTATTTTCAGTAGCCATTAGCCTGGTGTCGTGAGTGTGTCAAATGTCACAGTACTGCGGCATATTCGTTAAGTTACTGATATAACGTTGGAAAAACATGAAAAGTTTGTGAAAAAAAAATAACTTATGGTATATCAGTAATTCGAAAAACATGAAAACTTATGAGTTCGTGCAATTTGTTAAATGCTTGCTACGATTAGAAAAAAAGAAAGAACGTATTATTAGATTCTGAAAGAATAGAGGGAAAGAAGGATTCCCTATACTTTCCTTTCTCAGTCGAAGTGAGGAGAAGGCTTTTATCGTATCCCCATCCCCAACTCCCCTCCCTCTCCCTATTCCAAATCCCGAATAATAATCCATGCCGTTTCCAGAAAGCAAAAAAGTTACGAGGGTATCAAGTCCTTCTCGTAAAGTTTGGCCGAGGTATTTTCACCGAGCACGGTCGATGCTATATGCTGTGACATGAAACCGTAGCCGATTATACTCGCATGTTTTTACTACTGCCTGCATTCTTGAATTTGCGTGCTTTGGAGAGCCGTCAGGTCTTTTATGATTCGCTCCGACCGTCTTCTGCATAAGAGCAAATGTGGAATCCGATTTCAGGTTCTTCGATACGTCATGTTTTTCCCATTAGCTAGGCCAAAGCGACTGGCCAGAGATTCAAAGCAATTTAACTTTAAAGCGTATGAAGCTGTGAGTGTTGCAGTAGTGATGCATTCAGTAGATGCATAGCTTAATGGGAAGGAATATAGGAGAAGTGTTTGCTGCTTGAACCTATGCACCAGTATCGGGGCTGCGTGAAGGCTTACTAAGTGCTTCTACAATATTGAGAATAGAGGGGTCTTTGAACAATATTAGCTTCACGCTACTATCGGTGAGATAAGGAAATATGGAGGATCTGATTACTTCTGGGTCTTCGGACACATCAGTCGATAGGCCACATACGAAATCTATACGGTTCGTGGAGATGGTAGATTAGAAAAGAGAACTGGGTTGAAGAGTGTTAAATTGAAGGGAAACCTTAGAGACGGACATGATTGGCTGCTGTATTCACATTCGTAGAATGAGCACTGTATAAGCAATACGTGGGGAATCCTAAACAAGTGAAGGACGTTTCAGAGGGAAAGTGCGATATTCACATCCAACCTAATCCCCTGTCCTCTCCTCCCACTTTCCTGGACCCGGCAAAACGAAATCAAAAAGTACAGAAAAAAACATTTTAACCACAATTTTTTCCCCTTTTTTTTTCATCTCACGTTATATACAAAACAAATGTGGCATAACTTATAAATGCGAAAGTTTCTGCTGCTTTTAAGATATTTTAAAACCTCCATCCGCTTATCCTTCCAAAAAAAAAAAAAAAAAAGTCGAAGATTGAGCACGTTTCTTTTTTTGCAGCATCTGAAGGATGTTCATTGAGACACAATTTGATAAAATTGGTCGACACTAATATACTTTCTAATGGAGCACAGCTTTTCTAGAGGTTCTAATCGAATCTAGTTGCTAGGGGGTATTGGGACCCCTTTTAATTTATAACCATGTTGCTGTGAGTTAAATTCGATCGGAGTTTACCGACCGCCTTTTACCCACTCAAGATCGGGGTCGGGGTCGACTTTAATGCGCCTGCGTATCAAAATGGACACCTTTTTCTGAACAGTTGTTTTGTTTTTTGAAAACACGTTTCATTTTCCTTTGGGTTTTTGGATTTTCTTAAAAAATTTTATGAATAGTTCTTATTGCTTAGCAATGGAAGTGATAGATCACTTTTTTATGGTTTGTTGAATTTTGATAAAAGCCGAATATTTCGAAGGTTCCCTGCATGGGAACGTGATTTGTTAGAATGATTCATTACCGATAAAGTTTCTTCTTTTTTTTTTTTTTCAAAGTTCTCATCGAGGCGTTGAAAACTTTTTTTTTTTTTTAATTTCAAGATCATAAGAAGTATTGCATTGATTATCTCATCAGAATTGGAGTAGCATTTTTCTGCATCGATTCTCGACATCAACTGCAAATTTTGACTTACCCGAGCCATCTTGCTTTTCTAAAATTTTTAGTGGGAATTTTTGAAGATTCAATTTTTAAGATATGTGTAATAAGGGAAAACCATAATCCCGTTTTTCAATTATCCATTCAATTTCGTTTAAATTTTAGTGTTTTGAAGGGAGGTTTTATGAAATTATTGTCATTTCGGATGAGATCGGATGCAAAATGATAGAATTTTAATTTTTTATGAGCTGGTTAAGTTTTTCGCTTTCATTTTGAACCCTAATTATGGCTGTCAGTTTGTTTCATAGTTGAAACATTTTTTTTTTGGGGCGGGGGGGGGGGGAGGGGAGCTAACTTGCAATAAAATCGAACGGTTCACGGGAAAGTCAATATAATTGGCACAAAGGGGGTATTGTTAACTCGCCACCAATGCTGAATTCGCGCAGGAATTGTCCAACTTGCTGTTACATTTGGTTTTTCTTAATTGCCATTCTGTGGGTCATGCTGGGAATTATTAGGTATCATAGCATCCTGGTTAATTAAAATTCAATTGTAAAGATCATTTGGGAGGAGGGGGGGGGGGGGTGCTTATTCGTATTTCGAGTTTTATTGATTTTACTAATGGGATTGGAGGAGAGAAGGGTTGAGAAATAAAGGTGGGGGGAGGAATGTTGAAGGTGTGTGTACCTGGGGGCAGACCAGTGATGTGGGGCTTCATCAGCAGCAACATGGACACGTCAAAAAGGCGGCTGGTGGTCTCGAAAATGAGGGTGTTAGGAAATATGAGGAGGATGGGGATGGGTCGGATAAACGAGACGAGGTGCCAGAGATGAAGTTGGTGAGCTGATGCGACCTCGCGTTATGAAGGTTTGAGCGATGATTGAGTGGGGCGGGAGGAGGAGGAGGGAAGGGAGGAAGAAAGGATTCGGTCGTAACGACGAAAGAGTAATTGAAAAGTGTGTGAAGAACTTCTGAAAAATTTTCGATTAAAAGTGAATATTTATCATTACTCAAAATTTTGTCCTTCAATTACATTTTTGGATATTTCAATAATGAAAACGGCAATCTTTTATGAAAGTCACCATAGTTATGTCAATCTATAAAATTACTCAATGATACTCGATAACGGTGAAATCCTTTCTCTCTAGCTGAATACTACAACAAACGAGGATGGGAGTTACCTTTCAAAACACTAGAACGCTTACTTCGGAGAGGACTCAACACAGCATACAACTGAAAAGTAGACTTGAATGAAATTAAAATGTGATTGGGTCCAACCTTTTCGGCCCCATTCACAAGTGCATATAGTTAGACTTGCTTAATGGTTTCCTCAGTTAATCAAGATTTGCTTGCTTATCTGCCGGGTTATGTTTCTTTGCTTGCTGCTTGCTTGAGAATGTTTTTATGGCTTCTTTTAGAAAGTAGAGAGAGTTTATCGTGAATGATTATATGCGAAGGAATGTTTAGGGATTTCGGTTTAGGGAGTAGGCCATTCACACATTTGTATCTAACTCTGCTTTAGAGTATCTTCAGAATCAGCCACAAATGCAACGCCCCTCCCCCCTCTCGCACTGAAATCGAGCAAGTGCAGATCTCCCCACCGATGATTTTGAGCTCTTAGCAACTCTAAAGGTAACTATATTTGGGTTCGTGTAATATGTGAATAATAAAAATGATAGTTGCTTATCGAGAAGTATTCCTCTTATCAAACACAAGAATATCCCTTCTTTTATGTGATGTAATATAACGATGTAGAGGGCAAAGGTCAAGGGGAGGCACAACATCTTCATGAACGTTATTTCAGTGCGCATTAAATATGAGAGTTGGAAGTGGAAATAAGTCAAAATGCACCAAATACGCCAAGCATTTTTTTTTTGGTCAAGTTGCATTTTTTTTTAGTGTGACAGTTAAGCGGTCGTTCACTTAGCTGCTCATTATTCACACTAGTACGTATATAATTGTCTGTCTGTTGATTTTGTTATCGATACTTTCGTTGTGCTGTACTTCTTATCAATGATCGACATAATGAATTTATATATAGGTGCAGGATTGGAGTTGAAAGTACGCCACATATTACGCATTCGTTTTGTTCAGTTAACGCTGTTATTTTGGTCTCAAGATCAGCACCAATTTCGACAATGACCGAATCGAATGGATTTCAAGGTTTCCCTACACCACCACCACCATTCATCAACCCCACAAACAACCCACAACGTAAGTCTTCATGTTTTCATAACTCGATGAAGCTATCCAATTAGTAGATTATGCATATTTCCTTACCAAATAGATATTCTTCTGTTTTTGATTTCACTGAATTGCATGGTTTTTTTCCTTTAAATCCTCTCAGGGAGACAGGTTTTCCAATTTTTGCGGATTTTTGAGTATTTTCTCTTATTCTTTTTTTTTTCGCATAAAACAACATTATATGGTTTGTCTCATTTTCTTTAGTGAAATTCCCTTCGTTTTTCTTCAAAATATGCGTTCTCTATTCATTTCGATCCTCATTCATTGTTACATCTAGCCATTCAGTTAAGACAACAATATTCTATATCATTGTAGGGATTCCTTGTTATGTCAGTTATATCGGTGAGATTCGTTTAAAAGGCGAATTTTGTCAACTCCGATCGTTTCGAACTGACAATCACCGAAGTTGAGAAAAGGCCAACACAGCAACAGCAATCTGTGAGAGTAGTTACCGAAAATAATATAAGAAATGAGTTGTTAGTATTGTCTGTAGGTAGTGGTACGCGGGTAGGGAACCCCACTAAATGTACAGATAAGACTCGATTGGTTGCTAGACAGACGTATCCATAATTTTCGCTTAAGGGGAGAAACTTTCGTCGATTCAACAAACGCTTTCCGCCTTGTTCCTTTTTTAGTTTTATTCGATTTTAGTTTAATTGATTTCTATCGATGTCATTCATTTATTGCAAAATGGAAGTATTTTGCATTAATGGATGTTTCCCGTGGAACATTTTTTATGCTTTAGCGTTTTCGTAATAATCTCTTCTGAATGATGCATTATTTTTTCGTTCTTTTTTTTAGTTTGAAATATTGCATTTTTACCGATATATTCATCATTTATGGTATTTGTTCTGCTGAGTTGAAGGAAATGGGGTTAATTTTAGACGTGCTGAACAGTTGATTGTAGGGGATTTAGAGAGGGAAAGCAGATAAAAGGTGATATTATAATGAGAGATTGAGAATGAACTTTTCGATGTTTTATTTAAGTTTTCGAGAAATTTTCTATTTAAGTTTTTTTTTCATCAAAATAGTGTAATAGCTTTCTTATCTCCGTTGAATAATCCTTCTTTTTTTTCTCTCTCTCTCTCTCAAGAAGTTTTCATCTCATCAGCCATTACCGTCGAGCAGTTTTTCGTAGAATGTCATGAAATTTTTGCTCAACTGGATGGGAAGGGAAAATTTTGACTTAAAATGTATCATTGTTGTGATGAAAGGACGTGGTCATAAGGTTTTTTGAATGTCTGCCAATGAATTATTGCGGTGAGCATCTTCGTTTCCTTGAAAAGTGATGGTTGCAACCGCTGTTAATGAACCTAAGAAATCATTTGCTCAGGGGCTCTTCGCTTTTCTCATCCTTCCTGCTTCATTCCTTCCCCCCCCCCCGCCCCCATCACCTTTCCCCTCAACCTACCCCCTCTTTTTCGCTTATCTCTGAGGAAATACGCAGATCCAAGTGAGACAACAGCTGTGATCACTGCCGAAGTTAGACTGCTTAACGTATGTGGCTGTACCGTCATTGGGTCCCTAACGTTTCGCTTAATGCACTCATAATTTGTAAAATTTTGGACTTACTGAAAGGAGCTGGTATATGCTACATTTATATTATTTGTTAGAAAGAGCTTATAGGGGGTAGAGGATCCAGCATAGATAAATTACTATAACAGCCTTTTTACTGGTTGATTGTCGGCTTGTGATGTGTACTTGTCATCGAAATCCACTCCAGCATCACCGAGAAAGCGATTCCTGAAATGCATCCTAGAATTACTGCGTACGCTTAAACAGCCACCAAATAGCAGTATTAAGTCACCGTTGCAAAAAGATCCATATTTTATTGTAACACCTGAAAAAAATTATTAATTTTAGTGGGAAAGGTGAAAAGTGATTCATCTTTTTAGCGAGCAAAGCCTTAAATTCTTTGGAGAGGTGGTGGCTCGAACGATGACCTTATATTATTATTTTCTTCTTTTTTTCGATTTTTTGCGCTCATTTTTCTCTATATACCGACCGGGTTTTTTTTTTCGGAGAACGGCGATTCCTCTTCCTCTTCTTCATCTCCGTCTCTCTAATTGGGCCCTTGGCTTATTCAAAACTGTCTTGGATTTTTATGAAATGGTAGCGAGGAAATTAGTCAGTTGTTCTTTTTTTTTTTGCTTAAAAAAACATTTGTATTTGAATTACGTTGTTGAGCATTCTAGAGAAGCTTAAATGCTCAAAAATGTGATCCAATTATGATCCTAACAGGTATGAAAGTCGAATTTCTTCATTTTATTATTATATAATCAAATCTTATTTCTAAAGATAAAGAATTAAAGACATAGAAGTAGCGATAGAATTTTGTAAAGCTTGTGGAAAGCAAATTGAATGATAGAGCAGCCAATTACATGATGCATACGCCGACTGTTCGACGGCAGAACGCAGCCATTTTATTTTGATCATTGCGTAGATAGCGCAACTATTGAGATATTGCGCACTCTTCTTTTTCTTGCGTAAATATCCAACTAGCTAATGCTGTCGTATCCGATTTTTGGAATGGTGACTATCTCAAAATGGTAGCAAGATCATTGTGGATGCTTGATATATTGGTGAAATATGCAAATTTGTTAGGCGAGAAGCAAGGATTACATTTAGAAGTATAATATGAGAAAATTATAGATGATAAAACTGAATATAGCGATAGTTGAAATTCTCAATTGATTTTATGCTCATTTTGCATATTAAAATTTAGAGAAATTTGTTATCTTCTAAGAAATATTTTTTTAATAGGGAATTACGAGAATAAATTTAGTCACCTTCCTTACGTCTATTGAATTTTCATCATAAATTCGCACTTAAGTATTGGTAACGTGGCAGGAGTTTTGAGCATTTTGAACGGAAATGTTACAACAATTTTATCTTGTAAGAGAGTATTCGATTTTCTGATAGGTTGCATTTTTGTCATTGAAATTGAAATATTTCGACGATTCACATGATGCATAGCAGTGGTAGCATAACGGTGATATTGTTGAGATCGTTATCGCTTTCTATATCAACCGCTCTCTGATCCCTTTTTGACGATCGATGCACTAGGAGTCCTCATCTCATCTCTACATTCATATGCTTCTCTTGCTGCTTACTAATCGATGCATGAAGTAAGCCTTCTATGTTGTCGTAGAATTTGAATTTCTATTTGAGTTTGCTGAAATTATACCAACGGTTGTTTGTTTTTTATTTGCTTTACCACCGATGTTTATTTTTGAAATATTGAGAAAAACTTCATTGTTTTTTCCATCTAAATATCGCTTCTATATTATTTGCAGAGTTTTCGCCGATTGTGGTGCCAGATTGCACCGAATACCCGCCATACATTCGCCCAATGCAACCCCAGATTGCTGCATCAGGACAAGCACCCTTTCACAATTACAACGTCGAGCCGCAGCTTCCCGTCGCATCTTCGTCCGGTTTGTTTTATTCTATATGGCTGGGGACAGCTTTTGTTTATGTATGCAGAAAAGTGACCATTTAGATGTTGCCTAATCTAAAATTGAGCCATTAATTTATCTCACTTTCAATTGGTGGGCGTGGTTCAGTGCTCATCTGAAATTGTGAAATTAGCGCCCTGAATCACCCTCGCATCTGAGCACTACCACAGCATGATATCACTTCTACGCAATTCTGATGGCTATGATGTTCATGAATCTTTCGCTTGTATCTATTGGGATGTAAGCATATTATGCTTTATAATAGTTATTAAAGCCTGCAGATTGCCTTTCTCGGCGTGATTTTATTTGAATTACACAAAAGGGAGAGAGGATTTCTCTACTTGGAGTTCTTTTTTTTGTCTGCTCTATATCCTATAAAGAAACGATTATCTGTGTTCTGTTCTCAGCAATAATAGTGCAACATTTTGAAGTTGATTTAACCTATTGCTGTTATAAGCATATTTATTGTCTTGTAGCAGATTCCTCACGTTGAATGAAATGCTTCTTGTTTGTTGTTAGACGAAATGAACAGATGTGCGTTGCTTAATGATTAGGGTCCTCTTTATCATCCATCATACAGAGCGCAGCTAGAAAGAATCTAAGGCAATTAAAGAGGTTCATTGTTTAAGTCCCGTTATTGCCAAATCCAAATTACCCAGTGGTTGGGGAACTGAACTATAAGAGGGGCATTCGCAATATCGCAAAAAAAAGTTTACAGCTCGCTTCGTTCACCATATTTTGCGGATCTGCTTCGAAGTCGAAATTCTCGGTTTTGTTGAGAATGCGAGCTGTTTTAGGGTTTTCGGCTCAGGCTTAGAAAACTTTCAAGCCTGCGAGTGTTTGAGAATATTCAGAATAAATGCTTGAGTGTGAAAATACAATACTTTCCAGTAGCAACAGCTCACTGATGCTGTGACGCCTTTATTTCTCGTTTTTCTGTGTTAATATTAAAAACATATAGTTGCGAAGTGATCATTGATGCTGTGCTAATGCCGCCTCATTGTGCTGAAATGTAGATCCACATGTCAATGGTTCCATGTCCCGAAGTGATCGGGTTAGCGCCCTATTTCACTTTTAGAATCTCTACTGGACTGAGTTTTGTACCATTAAGATGGATTTCGTTGCAGATCTAAACACTTGAATAGATTAGTTAATGTTGGTACCATTATTCGAGTTTTCTCATTAAGTACTTTCCCTATGATGAAATGGAACACAATCTTGCATTTGGCGCTTGTCTTGCAGTAAACGTTTAAAAGTGCTGTCGTGGCTTAGTTGACGAGTGCAAGCTGTTATGATTGGCAATGCTGTGTAGGGCTAGCAAAAAAATAGAGGTTTTATTGTTGACACAGAGGGGTACTAGTTGTCGATTGTTTATAAATGTGGAAAAGCACTCCGATTACAAACAAATATTCAGTATTGATCCCTGAGAATTGCTTTGTGATGAATTATATTAATTATTGTTGTATTATGAACATATTGTTTATTTTATCAATCATTTTGCAATTTGTGAGACTAATTATTCTCATATTACTTGAACGTAAATAACGGTATTGCAGCATAAATCCACTTTTTTTTACAAATATAATTTCCTTTCCTTATATGGGAAATAGAGTATCCACATTACTTCCGAACAGAAATGCACATTTCTCGCCGTTGTGCTGAAAGTTCCCTTTTTTTTTACTGAAATTTAATAGCTTCCTACTCTTTTTATTGTTATGTAAATTATTTTGCTCAATGATTATCCTTCATTTTATTTGTGCATCTTATTTCGGCGCTTGATGTAAATTCCGTGCTGAAAGTTGTTTAATAATTTTAATTTGGTGTTGAAAATCCTTAGCTGTAGTTTTTTCTTATCTAATGAGTCTCTTTTCAGCATACTTTGTGCCCGCTCCATCCAATATATCGACATTATCATCAGTCAGCCCTGCAACCACAAATCACCGATTCAGACTTAACCCGGACGCACCCGAGTTTCAACCTGCTTATATGGTGGTAAGGTTTTCATAAGAATTTTTAAATGAGCATTTGAACACGGCAGGTAGAAGGAGAGAGAGAGGGAGTTGAAGTAGAACAATGAGTGTGTGGCACTAATGTTCGATATTTTGGTGGTTCATTAATTCTATTGTCTTATGCAAACTATGAAATGGAATCAGTTGAACTGCGCAAATTGCTTCTCTTCGCATTGCTTTTCGTATCGTATGTCTTGCATTTGAAAAATTTTATTGTAAAAATAAGTTGTTATAAGAGTTGCAAGCATTATTTATGCTGATACCCCGAATTTCTATTGATTTTTGTTACTGAATTACATTTGTATGCCACATATCTCTATTAAGATTCCTAGATTTAAATCACCATAACTAGACATCATCTTTTCTAATCTCTGAGAAATTTTACGAGACACTTTTTTTCACTTAGATTTGAGATTTTCTAAGTTTAGGCTTATGATGCATTCTTTTGGTTCAGATCGACTTGCTAACTGACAAGCTACTAGACATCACTTCTTAGGTCGTGAAATTGAAGACTGGATCTTAAAATTGCTGATACTTACTTCAATGATTGGCTGATGCTACTTCTTTATCTGGTTGAAAAAAATCATAAAAGACATCAACTGTTTTATGCACTCATGTGATTTTTCTTTGAAGTTCCTGAAATTTTTTCCATGTTTACCTGCCGTATGACTACAGTCTAGATTTCTAAGTCTTGCCTCTTTCTTAAATTGGATGTGGTTGTGCTGGAGGCGGGGGGTTGACCATGTATGGCACAAAGTTACACGTTTCAGCTGCAGAGGCCGGAAAAGATGTCTATCGATTGGGCGAACTGATGTGAGGGTTGCTTCGAGTCTTCGAGTCACTGAGTTGTATTTTGATGAGTCACAGCTAATCGTGTTCTCATATGCTATTTGATGGCATAATTTCGGTGAATGTAGGTCATCACTTTCAATAATGACGTCATCGGCTGGTGTTCTTATTGACTCATCGATTTTTTTTGGGGGGGGGGGGGGACGAAAGGGCGGTTGGAATTTTGGTTGCTCGATAATATTAGAGTGCTTCACAAAGACTGTGACAAACACAAAGCGTTGGTGTTGATTCATCGTTGTGTGCAAAGAGTCGCCTTTTTTGCTGTGTGCCATCTACACTCGATGTGTTGCTTAGTGTTTGCAATGGCACATCTCTGACTGACTCACATATCTTACGCAACCACTTTGATTCGGAGATTCTTTCTGCTTTAAGCATATTATGAGCACCATTGAGGCTAGTTAATAACTTCATATTGAGGCTGGCAGCGATACTAGGAACTGCTGGTGATATTGATATGATAGTTTTTGTTGCGTGTTGACATAAATTTCCATCATTAAATTTTATTTTTCATTTATATTTTATATTTTTATTTTATTCTTTAAAGTTTTTGAAAGTAGTTAGCGGCACAAATTTCCATTTATTGTACCGTTTGGCTGTTTTTTTTTTTTTTTTTAAACGGGTGAATGTTTCACCAAACAATTTCATACAGTGAACAGGTGTTTAGTACTTGATTTATGCCCCTAGGCAGGTGTACTTTACCTTTGAAGTTTGACAAGCACTGTGCAAGATCAATGTCATACAATTTGAATAATTTTCCTTGCCTTTGAGCCCTGAAAGTTTTAGAGGAAGCACTAATACGCAATACTTGAATGAAAGCATAACACGCTGCGTAAATTAAGATGAGTTTTGAGTAATGCTGAATGCAATTTATTGAGATTGTTGTGATTGCCTATATGCAGCAGCAGCAGCAGCTATCAATTCTATATTGGATGACTCAGTGGATGTTGGATTTGCATACATAGTTCAGCGGGCGTTGATATTTTCACGCGACATTTCTTATTCACTTAAATTAGTGACTGCAAAGGTGGTTGGCATACTCTTTGATGGAGGCGAACGTTTGGTGCTAGGAGGTGGTCAGTAATTCGATTATTCTCACTTAGTTTTGAAGCTTTTTGCTCCCGTGTGGGTAATTCTATTTTTTAATACTACTACGGCGATAGCCAAACGATCGAAAATTTGTGGGAAATTTTGTTGCCAGATTTTGAGATAGAGATTCTTTCAGCACTGACTTGTGATCTTGGCATTACCGACATCGAAATAATTCAAGAAAATAAAGAAATTTGAAAATCCCTATCGCGTTTCTTTTCAACTCGATTTTATCAAGTGCAGAAGTATCGTTTATTGAAGGTAGGTGACAGTAGTTGCAATATTTACTGTTTGACATTGAGAGGGATTTAAAAGACTCATAGGCTATCGCTGTAACGCTTCTCCGATACCTTTGCTAGTGTCTTTCATAGTGAAGAAAACACCATTTTAAGCAATGAAAAGAAAATGCTGTTGTCTATCAGTTGATGGGATGATATTGCGCTGTTGTTGTTGTGATCGTGCTATCGGACGCGATGTTCTGAAGTTTTATCGATCGTTTTACTTCATTTTGTTTGTTTGTTTTTTTTTCTGAAGGTATTTTTTCTGTAAGTTGTTTTGAGTAGCATAAATGCTGTGTGACATCTTAAAGTGAAAGAAGATGGCATCGTTTACTTCTAAATGCATCATTCCACGAAATCCACCTCATCGCAACGACGATTTAAAATTTGTCTAAAATGAGCTCAGTCTAGAGATGAGGACGATCTTACTTGGGTGGGTATCTTCTCATCTCAGCCCATATCGGGCAATATTTTTTGAACCGAAACGCGCTAAGTGTTTTGTTTTTTGTTTTTTGTTTTTTTTTGCTAAAAAGAAAGCGTTCTGTTGTTCTACGCTTTTTCATACCTTCATATGTCAGAAAAAAAAAAAGATTGCGAAGGAAGTAATTAATCTTATTATTATGGTCATATGTTTTATAGCGTCAACGATCGTTAAGGAACTTCTTTCATTATTTTCGAATCTACAGTTGCTATCGTCTAACTTGGCTGATTTTTTCCCTGCTGACAACCCTTTATAAGTTTGTTTATTTTTTAGCTGACGTAATAGGAGTTGTTTACTCAGGAAGCATTGCGAGGAACTAATCTTTCATTTCAATTTTCATCGTTTATTTTTTCGAAACAGCACGTGCATTGTAGTACCACCCACTAATGCCATCCGTCTTATCTATAGTATATTCACATTCTGTGCTAATTTATGAGCATAAACTGATTATTTGTATAGTTGAAGTGATGAAAGCTAGGGAGAAATGTTGTTATACATAGATGTGCTATTAGTGAATAAGCGTTTGTCACAAAAAAACTAATTCTACGGCATGATTTCAGCTTTATATGCAATCCTGTGGAAGAATTGAACTGCATAAGTCCATTGTTATTGAATTGCATTTAGCTAAGAGTAGGCCTTGCCGATGCAAACTTGAAACATCTTAGTTTATCGGCTAATAGATATGGACAACAATACTGGACGAGGTAATGGAATATTATACAAATATGGGGCAATAAATCAACTATGGAAGGAAGTCATCGACCGATTGTAGAGGAAAGCCTCTAACCAACTCATATGTGCTGAGTTCGGAATCACTTGTTGTTTGGATTAGACAACTTTTTCAACGGAAAATTTTAATAAATGGTAACAGCAAGTTCCCTACCTCCTATCAGTTCCTCGTTTTGGTAGAGTTCTCGATTCCTTATCGATGAGCTATCTTTTCCACTGGTCACCACATCCCTTTTCCGGAAGAGAGTGGACCACAGTTGTTTTTTTGAGATATTTCCTCAATATCGGCATCAATATATGTTAGAAAAGAATATCTTGAAAGATGGATTACCCATGGGTTATCATTTAAGCTTTCTCATAAATAGTTTCATCACACAGGGGAAACCGATCACATTTTAGTATTGAGAAGGGCAAAGTTGGGGGGGGGGGTGGGGAAAATGGGAAAAGCAACCAAGGATGATAAGGTTCTGATTCTTGAAACCACAACATAGAGCGTTCACTGTTTTCGAGGAATGAACAATTTAAAGACGTTTGTCGCATATATCTACAGCGTGTTCGCAAAGCCTTGTGGGAAATCCTGAGACGCTGATGTTTGCATAAGTACTCCACTCCTTAATCAGCGCAGAAATTTGAATTCAGGTCGATTTGCTTTTGCCGAATAATATTTGCGTCACTTCATTTAGAGATTAATGCTTAACGATTCTAAACGTTTGGTATGCCGTATCTCATCCCAGAAACTAGAATCTTCGCTGTTAGCCTTATTGAAGTCGTTACCCAGTGCCATGACTCAACAATGCTTATGCTCTCTTCAAAAAAACCAGAATCCTTACTGTATTCAGTTTTCGACCATCAGCGAGATCTACTGTTTTGACTTAATCGTAGCACTATGTAATCTACCGGAGAGTGCAGACTGCAACGATTTACCGCTACGGTCGACCGTATTTTACTGATTGCTTAATTTCTTTCTTGGCTTTGTATGAAGGCTACTGTAACATTTTTTTTAGTGAAATTCCGCTCAATTTGAAATACTCACTGTATGCAGAAAATAGTAAAAAGTGCAGTGATGGTTATTTAGGAAGCGTTTCCGCGTCTACGTTCATTAATTTAATCATCATATTGCATCGATCATTCCGATATACTTCTGAACCGGTTTTTCCATTGGGTATATAAGTGGTTGCTTATGCCTAATTGGGATCGTTTCCCTTTGTTTTCAGGTAAATGATGGTTTTTGGGTATCTTTTCTTGTTTTAATCATCCCTTCCTCATTCCTTCTTCCACTAAACAATCATCGAAACAATGCAAATACTTTATTCCCTGAAGTGTTGATGAAAGTAATGACACTGTGAATTGTGGTTTTTGATACATCTATCGTGTGCTTATAGAGTGACTGATAGGTGTGGGGTACCGTTGACATCGGTCGATGATAGTAGAGAGTAGCATGGCGAAACGATGAAACGATTTGTTCTCGATGTTGTATTATCAGTGTATCACGTTGTTGGTGTGTTTATTTGAATAACTCTACGTGCGTTTGTGTTCTTCGGGCAATCCGCTGAGTGATGTTTTATTGTTCTCACGTCTTGCATCATTACTGACCTGTATTAAAGAGTCATCCGTGGCGATGATCTTGAATGGTCCAAATTGCTGAGAGGAGGAGAAGGATGTCTTCTTCAAAAAAAAATGAGGCAATAAGAAAAATAGTTGCCTAAATTTAAATAATAACTGAGAATTTTTTTTTGTTGAGAACTATTCATAAAGATTTTGTTATTTAATCTATTACAAGCGTTATCCTTTCTGCAAACAAATTATAGAATCGTTCCCCCTTCCGCATTCATGATTTCATGTAAAATGTTTCACGCGTATTGCTGCATTCAGTTTTTTTTTTTCGCTTCATTTAGTCTCAATCTGTCAATAAAATAGGTCGTTAACTGAACGCAGGGGCACTGTCGAAATCGATTTCGTCGTTTTTTATTCATTTCCTCTCTAGGCACTATTTACAATTTCAATTGCCTTTAATCTGATGCTTTTTCTTTTCTAAATTTCATTTCTTATGCAGCACATAATTTTTTTTATTATTTGTCGCTAGAATAGCTGATAGAGGTGGGAATGTTCCCATAGCATTTTTATATAAAGTTATTAGTGTATCGTATCGTTAATTCTTTATAATCGTGTATGTTGTAGCATTCGCATTTCTCTTTCATTTGAAGTGCAGCTGAAAAATTATACAACTATTTTAGAGATTCGTGAGCTGTTTGTATTGAAGTTGGAGAATTCCATAATATGCAGTCGGGAAAATAATTTTTTTGGTGAAAGGGGGGGGGGGGGTAAGAAAGGGGAGAACAGCCATTTTCTACTTCTTTGTTTTTTCTGACTTTGAGTTCTCTTGTTTCCATACACTGTTTGAAATTTTCTTGGATTGTCAACCGCCTCTCCTGCCTATCTCCGGGCACTCCTCTGATGTTGTCTTTCGTCTCACATATGCTAAGCAAAAAATGTGCCGAGCAAGTTAGCCATTTGATGGTCCCTCACTTTGCGTTGGGTATCGCTGAAGGGAGAGAGGTTTGTGAGAAGTGGATGTGTTGCGTGTCTCCCATTTGGAGCATGTATCGCCGCACCGGTATGGCGACCTTGGCATAAAGCGTTGGTCGTTTATGCGTTGTTCTTTTGTTAGAATGTGATTTTCGTTGCGACGAATGCGCATATCTTTACTAAGCTAGCTACCTTGCTGCGTCGATTCAATTTTCTTAGCGTTTTACTTCCTGCATATACCTCCCCCCCCCCCCCCCCCGCTCCCACTACTGCCCATATTTTCCTTACATTTTCAGCTCACATTTGAAAAGGATGCACAGTGACGTCGAAATTGTTTTCTTAATTGTTTGTTGTTTTCCTAATGAGTTGCTTAAATAGAGAGATAGTTTGAAGTGCTTACATCTTCCGTCGATTTAGTCTTAGTATGGGAGGATGATTATTTCTATTATCATATGGGTCTATTGATAATCTAAGGTGGGAAATGAGGTTTTATTCAAACTCCTATACATGAACATCCTTCTTGGCTGAGATGCTTAAAAAGGTTGTTATATTTGACGTCAAATTCGTTTCCTTTTTTGGCGAAGAGAGATTTTGGGAGCGACAGGAAATAGAAATTACCCTGACGAAAAAACATACGACACATGTTATCGTTTAAATTTTCCAAATCGTTTGTTGGCAGCCTCATCGGAAAATATCGCACACACCGCGCTATTAGAGCAGCTTTGAGGAATGCATTCGCTTTTGTTGGGGATCCTATATGCTGGTCACAATTTTGATTCACCGATCTTCGTCCAGTGCAATTCCACATTGTATTTTTCAATTTGCAGTTACTTTTTCTCAAATAGTTATGTAGTATTGTTTCATTGACATCCAAAGTATTGTATTATAGTGATTTCAATGTTTATAAGGTTCAGGCGTTTATTTGCACTTCCAGAAACTTTACGGACGTTACGAGAATTGAGTATTTTATCACTTCAGAAAAAGTTTTTTTTGGGGTATAGCGAAAGCGGAAATGCAAGTTGAATTGTAGTACGATTTTAGCATTGCGAAAATCTAAGTGTTCAATATTGCACGTTTCATAATCACATTTCGATCCTCGTGTGGAATGTTGCTGATCGCGTGATTGAGATTATGTAGCGAATAGATGCATTTGTAATAATTCCACAACTGAAACCAACTAGTGAACGAATTTGTGAAGAAGCTTCTTTCATTGGGAGATAGGTTTATGCTAAATGCACATCTATTCGCCGATCTACGATTTAATGCTCGTTTATGCGGTGTTAATAACACCTCAGCTCCCTTTCCCTTCCCTCCTCTTCCCTCCCGTTACCTTCAACCCTTTTCCGTCTCTGATCATCGAACATTTTATATTCTCCATCCACGTTTCCTAATTGGAGTGTAAGTGCCGACGAAAAGGGGAAAGGGCATCAATGAGCTTTGATGAGTGCGTTCACTTTTGTTCGGTTGTTAGATGTTGCCCTGAATGATGCTTAAGGGCGAATGGTGTGTGATTGTGAAATTCCGTCGATGAGGCATTGTACCCGTTGCTGGGTAGCATTGCGCTCTTTGAACGATGTGTGTTTGATTCAATATGGTTGGTCTTCGATGTAGGTTTTGTTGTTTGCGATTTCATAAATAAGACCAACATACCTGTCGTTACTTTGACAGGTTTAATATTAAACATTGATTGTGCGAATGGTGAGTATAAGATTGTTAGCGTATAAGAAGGAGCATAATGCTGTGTTGTTTGTTGACTAAACCTTAGTGGTGTGACTGAGCTGTTGATGTGGTGTCAAATATGAAATTGCATTTGTAAGTCGACCTTGGGTAGGGGTAAAGAAGCATTCAAGGCTTTGGATAGCCAAATAAGGAGTCCGTTGGCATTCCCCTTAATTATAATGGAGAATTATAGTGGACCAAATTTATAAAAACGCATGGAACATCGCTTTAATTTTCACTCGAAAAAGGATGAAGTGGGAAAGTTTTGATGAGAAAATCTCTCCTTTTTTTGCGTAGGTAGCGCTTTAATGCTGTCGTTTTTTCTTCAAGGACATTGAAAGGTGCAGTTTATAGCAAGGATATGCTGGTTTTTTATGATAGCTAAAATATTCTTTTATTTTCTTGTAAAGGAAACATTCAAATATGGCTAGAGGATAAGGAAAATGCCACTAAGTCCGTAAGATTGGATTTGCTGCTTAAATTTTCAAGAGTTATGTAGCGACGAAGTATTATTTGGGAAGCGACAACTCAGCAAGAAATAGCCCACGTTTCTAGGACTTTATGCCAATTGGGAATAGAATAGTTCATGCATTGGTAAAGCAACTCTCACTCGATATTCGCAAAATAAAAGCAGTTATAATTTTCAACTGTATTATTTATACACACTCATCGCAGTTGTATATATAAATGCATCGCACCTTGCGTATACAGCGTTCATGCATGTGCGCATATCTATATATAGCTTTGACTGTGTGTACATAGATTTGTATATATTACAATGTATTCGTTATTCGTTGCGAAGCGCTAAATTTTTTTTCTAATTTTTTGCAGACATAGTGTGAGTAATGTGAAACACTCAAAAGTAAAGTGTTATAGAAGCAATATGGCAATAAAATAGGTGCCAAAACGAATTGGATGAAAGGGAATGCTGAGACGAGAGTTTTCATCTGTTGGAGAGCCACTGGGCGAGAGGTGCATCTTAATATTATTTAGGATGCTGTTGGCTATAGACTGTTCCACAGTTTAATAACGACACTCCAGAACAATGTTCTCATAAATTTCATAAACAGACAAAACAATGCAAGACACTTTGCTGTCTAATAGAATAGGTAAGTCCTTCACCTGTCCATCATTTTCCGGTATTTTGAGTCCAGAGTTTGATTGATGCTGTTGATTATACAGAGAGCTCGATATTTTTGAAATGATAAGAGACATTTAGTTATTGTCGCACTAGTTGGTGGTGAGATCATAGTCATATTATTACGGAGATGTCCAGAAGGCGAAGGTCATTGCTGGAGAACAAAGTTCTTTGAGATTTAGAATGCAGCTTTCATTCATTAGCAAATAAATACAACTCAAAGTTTAGTGGTAGTCGGTTGCAATTGTCGATAAAAAACGCAAGAGAAGCATCATCGCTCTGGCAGATGCAATTTATTAACGATGAAATGAAATTTACGTTTTGGTAACCGGAAATGACTGCTAAGTTGGAAAATGCCATTTACGGGTACTCACTGATACAAATTGCTTAGGAAACTTTGGGACAAAACTGTTTATAGGAAAAAGTTATATAAGAATGTCATATCTCATGTATGTACTTTTCTCTTCCTATTCCTTCCACCACTCTCCTCTGCCACCTCTTTCCTCCTTTCTGAACTTTTCTCTCATTCCTTCTCAATCGCTTGTCGAGGTAAAAGTTAATTATGCGAAATCAGTAGTTTAAAGAGAGGGCTAGAGGCGAAATGTTCAGGAAGTGAGGGTTTTTTTTTTGGCACTAAAGACTCATAGATGTTGGGAGGGCTAGTGGATCGATAGAAAATTCGTTGACAGTTTAAGCATAAGCACGTCCTTCCTCTTTGCCGCTTACGTCTTTTTGCGTCATCCCATAACAGTGCTGCTTAATAGTGCGCTTATCCTGAATGTATTTTGCTGCCACAAATTTGCGTCCTTTATATATATAGATGTGTTGCCAGCACGTCGACTCGTCGGTCGGATTGCCTTTACATAGTGAGATTATCGTGCACTCATAGGGGGCAAAGGAGTGATTTCTGGCGTTACCAATATGTAAACTGTAGTTTTTTTTGAGGGGGGGGGGGGAGGGGGTGGACGAGTTAAGTTGATCTTAGCACTTTGATTCCAAATGAGCGCAACTAGTTTGAACTGTTGTCAGTTCAAGGTCTTACTTGTCGTGGTGGAAATGCGAATCGAAATATCAACTATGGTTTTGCGGATACGGAAATGTTTATTCGTCTATTGCAGATAGATACTTCCACCGGTACATTATGCTTCGATTCATTCATTTTGTTGGCCCTTTCTTTTTTATCGCTCGTGATCCTAGTAAGCAATGAGATAATATGTTATATAATAGTCGATCCAGAGGGGTCACCCATGCGTTGCATAGCCATTCTCGTTTTAATCGGCCTCCCGTTATCTTTGAGATCTGTTTGCTTATAGTTTTTTAATCAAAGCGTGATTTTAATGTGAACGCAAGGTGATAGTTCGAGTCAAGAATAGCTTCAATAGTACTAATATTTATATTGTATATCGATGTAGTCCTGAAAAAGGTGTATGTGGTAAAGATTACGTCATTGCCGGATCGAAGCAGAAATCCAGTTCAACCGTTAAGTATGATGAGGTGGGTTAGATTTAGCTGTAGCTCAGCTAGGCGATCAGCATTTAAACCAGAATGGTTCCGATCACAACTGAGAACTAGTTTCACCCAGATTCTGGATGACGTAGCATTCGGCATTTGTGCAATGATAAAGCACTTGGTAAAGTTGTTAGTTATTTATCCACTAATGATAAACCATAGCGCGCGTCTCAGAGATGATCTTGCAGTTTTCCCCTCCAACCTAATCTCCTCCTCACTCCTCCCTCTCTCCTTCCATCTTCCTTTCGCCTTTTCCTCCCTCCTGTTCGATGCATCATTTTGGTATGCAGTACATACATGGTCTTGCTGAAAATGAATGATAGTTATTAGTTATAGCAATGAAAAGATGATAGTTGCAAGATTGTGTAATAAGAGCAATTGTCTATGATCTGTAGCTGTAAAGCTTCAGATGACGTCATCCAACGGAAAGCCATTAAACAGTAATGCTTCGAAAGCACGCATGTAATGCATGTGCTTAGCGAAGCGGCTGCTCTGCTTTGAAATATTTCAGCAATTTGCCCCTTTCTTTTGGCCCAGACCTTGCCTGTTCTTCTGGCCCAGACCTTGCCTGTTTTTTGGTCTAGACGTTCCCTTCTCTTCCGGCCTAGGTCGATCCGGTTCATTCGTCCATTCATCTGTTTCTTTTTGCTTTGCATGGTTTATTAGGTCTGTACATGGTCGATTTGCTTATTCGTTGTCGTTCGTTTGCGATCATTATTTATTTCAACAAGAAATGCATGGCCGTTCTTCTCAAATGTTTAGAAGGGAATGTTCGATGCCATTATGTAATTGCTTATTTTCTCATTAAAAAAAAAACTTTTTATCTATTCTTTGGAGATTTTCATTCGATTTTAATCTAAGAGAGATCTTATGCGTTATTATGTTATTCTTGTTGCATTTTGAGGTCGTTGATGTTTTTATTGTGTTTATAAATTGTGCATCAAATAATCTTCTAAAAGGAATGATGTTCAGAAGCGTGTCGATGTTGAAGGCTGGCAAATGGATGGTGCGTCCATATTTCTGGCCTGATAAGGTGCACTTTCATGTTTTTCTCTCTTTTTTTTTCAACATTATACCTTTTTTTAATCGTTGAACTCTAATGATTTCCGTTTTTTTTTTTTTTGCACTCTCTTCACTATTAGCTTAATTGAGTCAATGATAAGGGAGACCATCGCATCCTTGTTTTTTGCTTCGAAAGCGATGCTTTTGGAATGTAGGAAAGCGCAAATCTAATATGCTTATTGTGTGCTCAATGAGATGGATCGTTTCATTGTTGTCGCTCACATGCCTCACGTTCATTTGAGGATATATGTCAACTGGCTGGATGTTTGACCCAAAGTTGCGAATATTTTACAATGGGAAATATTCTTTGGGGGAAAGGTTGTTGCGGTAATGCGAGTTGATGGCTTCGCTTATGTGCGTTATTTGTGTGATTAAGGTGATAGGCTTGCCAATATGCTAGATCGACGAACAACGGCTGTGCATCATCTGCTTCATTGCTACCAGCTGTAATTACTCGCTTTTTTTTCTCTGATCCACATCCTAGATGTAATTCCTTATCGTTATGGATTTCATTAATGACACTCATTTGGCTCATCTCTCAATGCACATAGAACTGTTTGAATTACACTTGTGACAATTATTTTTACATTCACGAAATGGGAAAATCAGCTTTAATCGACGATTATCTTTGAGTTGCATATTTCGTTTCTTATCTGTGTGCTGTTAAGAAAAATAACCCATCGTATGATAGTCTTATCACGAGTTTTGCAGTTCTATCCTTCAATGATTTCATATACGTTTCGAAGTAATTGTGATCGCTTTATTATGATCGTTATTATCAATGTTACGATAACGTCATATCGCAAAACCTACTTTCATTCTTGGTTTAAAGAGGGTCACAGATTGTTTTTTTTTTTTGTTCATTTTTATGATCATCAAGGAGAAGCATTGCTGCATTCTTTTTTTTAATTAGAATGCGTTTTTACTCTTTATAGTGATGCATTTGTGATTTTATTGCTTTTTGATTATTTTTAGTTTTGTGAAATTAGTGATAGTTTTGATAGTTTCTTGTCGCTTTTCTTTCTAAACAGTGCAATGATTTGCTTTTATCGTCAGCCGTATATGTGCTGTTGCTTTTTTCTTGATGCTTGCAATGCTGATAATTATAGACGATCATTCGCGTCAGGTCTTCCTAAATTCCTTCAATTGCTTTTGTTCTGTTAATTATCAATATTGTTTGCATTGAGGACGTCTAACCTGGGGAGGGGAAGGGAGGGGGGGAGGCAGCATTCATCCGACATATAGGCAATTTTCCGACCTCAACTCGTCCTCTCATCAACTCCAGCTCCATCTCACGCATCTAAAAGGCGTCCCGTCGCAAATTTTAATTTATTTAGAATGAGTATCATTCAAATAACAAATGGCCACCGGGAATATTCGAAAATCCCACAATTTTTAAGAGGAAATCTCTCGAAGGTTTTTTCGATGCTTCAGATATTTTCTCGGTGAGGTCTAGAGGTCACAGACTTGACCTTTGGGTTATTTGTAGTTCCAGTCGTAGACGCTAACCGAATTGAAATGGAAATCAAATTTATTTCAGGGTCATATGAAGGTGTCGATTGGGCATTCAAATTCGGTAGGGTTGCAGAGGTTCCAATCGGAGCTGAGTTTGGCCAAAGGCCTAGGTTTTGATAGGAAATTATGAGTAGTAAGTTTTATTGAAAATCTGAGTTCCGAGAACCTAGAGAACGGTTTGTCGATATAAATTCACTCGTATAGGCATAGTTTCGTCATAAAAAGGTTATACCAAATCGTACCTCATCGAATAATCTCTTTGTTCTCTTTTCGTTGAAGGTATTCGATAGTTGTGGATGTGCTTTATGTGACTGTGAGAGGTGGTGGATGATGGAACTATGTGAAAGGTATAATGCGGCATGAAAGGTGTTGATTACGTGGTCATTAAAATCGTCTTTTAAGGGACATTTTGCTAACATAGATTTATTGCATCTGAATAGGGCCACAAATCATTCATCTTTCATTTGTGCTTTTCTATGCTTTCTGTAAATATTATCGCTTCATTGACGCATTTCATAAAGCGTTGAGATGATTTATTGTTTATAGTTCGTTTTAAATATTTATCTATCAAATTTTCTGAATACATTTCTATTAGTCTTATTGGTTTAGCGTCATGAAATCAAATCATTACGCTTTGTTATGATAGGACAGATAGTTTTCAATAGGAGGCAATATTTACCACTCTTGAATCGTTGAATTTTTGTGTTCAATTATGATCGATTGTTTTCAGTTCCAACAGAACGTGCCTCCATATGCAAACGCTCCTATGTACGATGGGAACGGCTACAATCCATCAAATGTCTACGAATATCACGGGGTAAGTTTTTTACAAAAATCTTTTCGTTTATTGCTGAGATGATTCTGTAGTAGAAGAAAAACAGCTAAAAGAATCATTTTTTTTTTAATATATGGTGGTCTATTCATTGTGGAAAATGGCTGAAGTACACTGTCTCAAAAAAGGGGATTGATTAAATAATGTGAGGATGACAACGATAGTTGGCAGGAGGCGTTAGCGGCCAAGACAGGTGACGCTTCGTCTAAAAAATCTCATTCGTCTGACGCATTGGAAGGGGTTCTTTTATGCCCGCTGAACGACACATTCTAGGGATGGGAAAGTGAAAGTGGAATTGCGTTCTGCAATTTGCACTATGCTTGCATTGCAAGCTGCAACAGTGCACAGTTTGCGTACTGCCAACAATACGTTTGATATTCATAGTGAGTGTTCACAACTTATAACAATTCTAGCCGTATGAGATATTCATGAAAGTAGCAAATACGTCTTTCCAGCAACTCTTTTACTATCCACTTTGTATTGTTAAGATTTTATTGACTCCAGGGGTCTTTACTTCCTTTATACATATCGTTGTCGATTCGATTGCTTCCTACTAAGCATCTCTTTTCACCCATTCTCGTCTCGCAATATTCTATTGATGTTGTGAAGTAATGGGTCATCACAGAAAACTTGCGCTCAATTTAAAAGAAAGATCAACTCTCAACCATATGAAGGTTATATTTTAACTGATGATGTCATCGTTGTGCGTTTGTCTGATAGTGAGAAAAGTGTATGAATTGCGACAACTTTTGTTGTGGATAGCGAAGTTGAATTTAAAGAGCGAAATAAGGGAGAACTGAATATATCCATCGAAAATGATTGATGTCTCTTCATTGCCTGGAGTGGCTAATGAGGAGACACAGCTGAACGTTGAAACTACAGGATGTTGAGTTATTTCCTCGGTCTCAGAGTAGAGGGATCTAAAAAATTTAAATGTTGCTCGCAGTGAAGGGGATCTAGTGGAAAGGTACTCAGCACTATGGCAGCATGGTCGATGATCACGTCTGGGGACAGCAAGGAGCTTTTCACTTTAGTCGAACAAATTTCTTCAGCAGCACCGCATTTTGCATACAAATTTGAGATGCAAGAATAAATTAACAGTGTGAAAATGGGAATTCCCTTGAATATAAGCTCATCACTAACTTTCATATACTACTTTCCCCCTTCTTACTATTGTTTTTTCTCTCAAGTATAGATTTACTTTGAAATTTCTGAGAATGTCAGCTTTTTTTCTTCGTAATCCTCATCCCCCTTCCCTCCCCCCTCCCATTATCCACCTACTTAGAATATACGTAAAGTTACTAACGCTCTAAGCCTGGAGCCTTTTTTTCTCGTTTGTTTCGGATTTTGTTATGTCTTGAATAGAGAGCAGCTTTTTGCAGCAAAAAAGTAAGAAAGATTGGCTTTGCAACGAGTTCCTCTACATTCAAAATAATCAATAATTAATCATTTGGGGTGCGATCTTGCAGCAAACTTATCGATTCTCAATGAGATCGGCATTATTGCCATTTTTAGATAGCAGTGAGTGGTTTTATTGCATCTAATTGACAGAAATTTTTATTTCCTTTCATTTATTTTTTTATTTTTGTTGATATTTTATTCTCGCGTCGAATGGATTTAGTTTTTCTTTGTTTATTATTACTGCGGCGCTCGTGTTTTTCTTCTCATTTGTTGTGCTCTAGGCTGGCTTAAAGAGCAAATCACGCGCATGCCTGCTACCATTATTGACAAGTTCTTTTAGTTACCTAGCTTCAGTTTCTTTTCTACATTACTGAGGTGACTTTTCTTGATACATTACTTTCGTATCATAATGAAGCTAATTTTACGCTAGTGTAGATGCACAAATCACCTTATTGGAACAGCAGGCAAGCAGTGATTCTGTCCACTGATTCGAAGGGGCGAGGGGAAGTCAGGGAAGTGGGAAATCTTAACAATGATTGCATAAATTTTCCATGTGTTAGAATATATTCTTTTCAGTTAGGTTTCTGACAGTGGGTGAAAAGCATAGAGAGGGCACATTGGTGGGGGGGAGGGGGGATTTTTGCTTATGAATATCGTTTTCCTTAAATATTTTATGCGAAAAATGAAAAGGTTTTGTAATTATTTCTCATCATATTGAAATGCGAAATTGTTGAAAAGGCACTTCTTTTTGATCGTTCACGAAATTGCTATTGTGCTCTTGCTTCCATATTTAACGTTATCGATTGAAGAACATTACCGATCAATCTTCGTCGCATTTCTTTTGTCCCTTCCCCGTCCTCCCCATCCTTCTGCCTCAGTCTTCCTCCCCCATCGCTGCTTTGCCTCCCATCACCTCGTCCTCATCTCTTCGTTCCTCTCCACCTTTCTAAGCGAAAAAGTATTTTACATAATAAGCGGAAGCAGCACAGAAATTGAAATAGTTAGGCGAGTATTTGGATGGCTGTTTTTGAGTACCTCTTAAGGAGCTATTGACACATAAGAACCGTTAACGATCTACTTTTCAAAGTGCATTGTGTTTATCGTGTTCTCAGAGTGTGTTATTTCTTTTTGTTGTTATTATTAGTGATATTTATTCTTTTATGCAATTTTAAAATGCGACTTGATGCAATCATATAATCACAATCAACTTTAACAATGGAGATATCTCCAATATCTCTCTGCACATCAAAAATTCAGAAAAAAAAAACAAAACAAAACAACAACGAGTCATCATTTTCAACCGTTTCTGATTGGTGATCACTTGAATTTTGTGTCAGTCAAAGAGAATGAAGCGAGAGAAGTGGTAAAATTTTGGCCTTCCTCCCCCCCTCCTCGCTCCCCCCCCCCCCCCCCTGAAAAAGGAAAGCTGTCGGGCTTTGCACTGTGGTCAGCTTTTCGTGACACCTTTCGGATGACCGATCTTCGCAATGATTCATCTGCAGAAAGCATTCATAGTGAATGTAGAGAAGCAATATTGAGCACGGAGCAGATCGTAACGTGGAGTAGCACTGTTAGACCTCACGAGTACGCTGTTTGAATTGCACAAAATTTTTTCACCTTTCCTGTCATGCAATGGGTGGTTACCATTGCAGGAGATGTAAGTTGATTTTGTTTCCACTATACTTAGGAACTCGAATCTTGAACAGCACACAATTTTGGGGTCATTTTTGAATCGGTTTTATATGAAGAACGAAAAATTGAAACGAATATTGCTGACGCATGAGACTAGTTGTGTTCATTTTCTCCCCTCGATATAAAATCTGTATCGCAATTTAGTTTAACAAAGGAGCAGGATGCTTGGCCTGAGTGGTGTGGTCGAATTTATGATGCAATATGACATGAAAATAGATCCTCCGACGAAATCGCGTTTGTTTTTGAAGTCTAAACGCTGTTTATTGATGCATTTGTTGAGCATCTCTATTCTTCATTTACATACACGTTGATTTTTTGCATATGTATTTGAACAAATTTTGAACGTTAATCTCATTGAGCAGATTAGTGAATGAATCTTATTTGGGCATTGCTGTATTGTATATATTGATGGATTATGTCTCTGAAATATTCCAGACTAGAGTATTTTTTATTTATGTTCATAGACAGTAGCGTTATGAGAGGATTCCACCATAGTGCTTAGCTGTTTATGGAGAATGGGATATCCGCAGACGGGGAATATTTTTTGTGCATCGATCCTCGGCAATGAGTGGAAATGAAGGGTGGGATGGGCTCCAAAACGAGGAGGGATTGCCTTCATTGCATATCTAGTTTAAACTCGTGATACTTGAATGATTGCTTAGTTGTTTTTGTAGGCATGTATTCCATAGAGGTACTCAATTGCCAGCTCCTTCCAGCAGGAATCAAATAACCAAAGGCATCTCATATCCTCAGTTGTTCGGTCTTTAACGTGATCAGAGCCGCCTTGCCGATCCTTGTTGGTGATTTTCTTTGGGAAGCTAAGATGGCCTCGTTTATATGCGCTTACTGTTCGGATCTTTTGACGGTTGCTTGCGATTCGTCTTTATCGCTGCTACATCAACCATTCAACCACATCGATCATAATTATTCACAACGATCCATCCAGTCACGTCCTCATTCTTTTCGGCCTTCTAGCTATCAGTCACATCCGCCACGATTAGCCGGAAGTCCGAAATATTAGCAATTAGGATGAATTGCAAGCAGTTCATTTTTCGAAATACTTTAATGTGGTCTTTTGAATCTTCTAAGTCCATTCTCTTCGGAGCGTTCTTGGGATTTTGAACCCAACCTCCTGTCGTTTTACCCGATATCGATCTCCACCTCAACGGAGCTTTGTCTTTGTAAGTGGTGAGTGTCCGTTGAGGAATGAAACGATCATGTGTTCGTGTTCTCCAATCCTAGAAGTAATTCAATAATGGTCTAGTTTCGATGGGGTGTTGGAATGAGGTTGGCTTGTCTACGACGGTAAACTTTGTCATTATAAATTAGCTCATCGACAACTTCAGATTTGTGCTTTTGCAACAGTACCTAAAATGGCGTTTCTGTCGGCTGCACTTTATTTTTGAACGGCAGCCAACTTTGATGTAATTCAGTTTGAAATACATTGGGCCATTATACGAGACCTACATCAGTTCTTGCACCATACTACGCTAGCACGCTAGTATCTTGTGATTGTTTGAATGTGAAAGTTGGGTATATAGTTATACTGAGTAAAGTTGTTGCTGCTTGAATTTCGGAGGTTGTTGGGGATTGAATTTTTGGAATGATTCAAAGTGAGTTGGGAACTGAAAGGTATAGGGGAGAAATTACTTTTGAAGGCGTAAAACACTCCACGAGATGACATTTCGACAGAACAAACAAATTTCGGGGAAATTGTTGAACAAGTAATGCACTAATAAGGGGATCGGGTGGGGAGAAGAGAGGGAAGGTTCAATCATAAAAGAACAGAGAAAGATAGATGGACGAGAGCAGAGTGCGCAATTTTTTTTTTTTACTAAGTCAGTGTCCGCGCGACAGTGCTCAAATTGAGCCATCACGGCGATCGTGTGTGCGTGCGGTAGCGCGAGCACGGATCGTTCCTTTGTGTGCCGATTGAAGTGTTGTAAGCGGTGCACTGTTGGCGTATTGATTGGAATGCTTGGATGAGGTTATTGTGTAGGGACTACCGTCCATCCTCGTTTTATTTGTTTTGATCCTCGTCGACCCTCTAGCTTTATCCTTATATTCTTGATAAATCACTTTTAAGGGTCATTTCTCTTTATTTCACTTCAGTTTATTTCGCTTCATAGTGTAATGGTGAGAACTAATAACATGATCCTGTATTTTCTGCCTGGTGGGGTATTTTGGTAAATCATATCAGGTATCTTGGCAAATTGTTTATCTTCTACATGGCGAACCTATTCCGGTTGCATTTATTTCTGTCGTTTCGCTTCGTTGGCACAAAATGACTGCCGTTACGTTTTTTTATCAATTGTTTTTTGTTGTTGTTCAACACATACGTGCAGTTGAACATTGTTGAACAGCGTCCAACCAAACAAGCGACCTCATTGGTCATTGGAAGTTTGTTTCACTCATTTCTTCCTTTTTTCAATTCTAATTTGCTCACTAATATTATTTCATCGCTCTCTCATTTGCTTACTTTTATTTGCACTCTTTATTTTGAATTAAAGCCTAGCAATTGATATAGGTTTTAAGCATTCCAGTAAAGATGAAATTCTACGAGAGCAACACACCGGAATGTCCTGGTTTCTGGTGATGTTTTGCGTCCGCATTCATTCATCCATCTCGTTCCGTTTTAGCCCTATGTTGCATCACCGCTGAAGGTTTGTGCGCAATAGGAGACCCGGACATTAGTGTTGATTATGTGGTCGGGGATGGCGTTGAATATTTATTTTGTTGTGTAATTAATAAAAGCAATGGGAAATGTTGCAATGAAGGGAATCGCAACTAAACCCCATCTATCCGAGAGGGAAGAGCAATGGAAGCTGCACGCTGTGCAGGTGATATAAGTGAAAGATTGCCGCTAAGCATGTGCAATACATATGTCTTTTTTTTGCTAATCAATTGAAGTAGAGAACGAGTCAAATATGATGTGTTCGAAAGTGATTCTATCTTATTATTGCAGTTTCATCAACAATAAGACGTTTACTTTAGAGCTGTGTTTTCGCCGTTCTGACTATGCCGACCGCACAATTGCATTCTGGATTATTGCCCATCGAGCAGCTTTATTCGTTAATGACTCCTATTCAATTCCGGCTTTACTCTGTTATATAGGTACAGTGGTACTAAGTGGTTTGAATATATCTGCGGCAGTAAATCGGTTGCTAATTATAAGTTTTTCTTCGAATAGTTACATCTTCACAGCAATTTCGCCCATACTTGCAGTCAGTGTTGCATAGATGCATAGATCTAGTCAGGGATGGGATGGAACTTTAGAATCTTTCATCCTTCATCTCAGATGTTCATAAGAAGTAGACCAATTAGATGCGTTCACCATAATCGACAAGTTTGTTATATGCTGACGATGTCAATTGGCAAAACTGCTTCTCTATGTGCGATAGTCAAGACTAGCGATAGGAGGGTGATCTAGCGGATGGGGTGAAGGGTTAGAGGGGTTCGTTCTCTCTTTTCTAGGGCGTAGAGGGAAAGGTTAGGTTCCTCTCTTTTTCTCTGTCACAGTATCAAGAATTTTAAGGTTACTCATCAGAGTGCTTCTTATCTGAGCAGTGATGTCAACTTCTAGAGGTGTTGGGGGCGGCGCTTTTCTTTGCAGAAAATAGTGAATTGTTGAGTGTCCGGAACTTCCTTTCTTTATGAAGATGAGGCTCCAATAAAAATTTAGGATGTGATCTCCCCCCCCCCACCGCGAAAGGCGGACAAATTGCTTGGGGAATCCGTCATTAGTTACGGCGTCGCTAATCAGCGTTTCGTCCTTGTCTTACTCTAGGAGATGGTAAAGCTGTTCTGGACATGTGTTGTTGTTCAGCAATTCTTTTTACTCTTTTACTCACTATGCAATATTGCAGAATCAAAATTTTGTGCACTCATCGGTTATGATTTACCTATCGATGTCTATATGGCACACTCTTCATAACACTTTTCTTGCAGCAACTTCTTTTGAATAGTTCCCATTTCAGGAATATCGATGCAATTATCGCATAATTGAGCATCGAGGAATGAAATTAATTTATTTACACTTACTTTTTTCTTCTTAGTATCCTCATAAAAAAAAACGATATCACCCTCAAGTTCCTTGGATAGGGGAACGGTTTTTCAAGTATCCTTTTTTCCGGTTTTCTTATGTCAGCTCATTGCATTACTACTTATTTTGAGGTACTCAGGTATGCTTTTATTGATATCTACTTTTAGAATAGTGAGATGAAGAAATTTTCGTCACATCGTTATGCGATTGATTCTGGGATATAAATGCCGATCCACTAGAGCGCTTGACTTCATTTAATTGCATTTTAAAGTAAAACCGCGTTTAAAAACCCTGGGCTTATGTCTTGAAAAAAAAAATTTTAAATGAAAGAAAATATTAAGTGAGCACCACACGAGGGATATTCTCATATTATGAGAAAATGCACCAATAGATGATAAACATCCTTTGTCTTAGCGGTCTTCGGACGCAGATACTTCATCCAGCCTAGTGGAGTCGTTTAATAGCTTTCAAAGGCGACAACCAGAATTCGATGGCATATTTTGCGGTGTTGACGCTAATTCTGCATAAATTTCATGCTTCCACATCTATTTGAACTTTGCTCAGTTATTGTGGATAACTCAGATGAGGCAATCAACACAATATGCATGCACTTGAGTTTAGAGAAAGTACGTTGTAGAGGTTTTGTTGGCGTTCGGCAGACGAGTTGAAATGTTTGGAGTGAACTGTATTGTTTTGTCGCATTCGCTAAAATGGCCATTGGTTGTTCTCTCTCCCTCCTTTTGTCTCGCTCTCTGTCTATCTCTCTGTTTCTCTTCCACACTTTCACAATTTATACTACGTTGTCGATTTTTGTACAGTAATTTTTTTTGTGTGTGTTTAGCCTTCGCATACCTTTTTCTATGATTCGATAATTGCTTGCAATGATCGTTAATTAGTGGACGGATTGTTAAGGTTCTTATTATTTTTATTGAAATATCATTATATGCCTTTTGAGGGGAAAATTTCAACAGTATTTTGCACTTGTTGTTTACATCTCTCCCCGTTATCTTTCATTCATGCTGTTGTCTGTTAAATTTCAATAACTTATCAGTGGGGAATTTTGTTGAACTGTCAACATAGGTGTTTTTTTTCCTTGAGAGAGAGAGAGAGAGAAACCTAGATTATTTTCAAGAATGCTGCTGAAAGGATATACGAAGTTGCTCAAGCAAATTGTTCTGCAGGTGGCTTCAGAAGATGACTGATGAGGACGAAACGGCCGATAAAACTCCGCCGTGGCTGTGGTCTTTGGAGGGTGGATTCTGTCTACTACTCACTCAATGGTATTAACGAGGTAATCTTTCTCATTGTTCTCATTTCCTCACTATATATTTTTCGATGTATAAGCTGTCTCTTTTTTTGCTTTCAGAGAAATTCTTGCCTCCCAGAAATCGTTATTAAAATGTGTGTTATTCATGACCCTTTTTCTTTACAATTAGAGTTACGTGAATATTTCAATAACCTAACGAGAATCCGTATAAGTATGTTCGTTTGCATCAATTCCTCCTCCAGCCTCCTTGTAGCCAGGTTTAAGTTTAATTCAACGCCGTTTTTATTATTTATTTATTTATTTATTTATTTATTTATTTATTCAGTTGTCTGGGGTTGGGATTGTTAACGTTTAACGCTGTGATGTTTTGACGTCGGTCATATTCTGGCTTCTTATAAAGTGAGGCCACAGTAAAAGGAGGGATAAGGCAGAGGGCAACTACCCTCTGTCCTATTCTTTGGGTTTTTGAAGAGTATTTAGGGAGGCGATGGCACGAAGAGTTGAAGGGAATAATAGGGACTTACCCTTCTCTTCACCCCTTCTCCGTCTCCCGCTATCCCCTACCCCCACTTAAAACTTTTCATGGCTGCACCCTTGGTTAATAATTAGGTGAAGATATTGGAATGAGTAAGGACGTAGATCTTTGCATTAATGAATGAAAATGTGAATGCATTATGTGCACACTCTTAGATCTTCGAGAAATTGTGCATACCGTTGACTCGACAGCCAGAATTCATTAGGGTTGATTATTGTGCTCGTATTATTGAAGAAGAGATGTACGAAATAGTTGGCAGTGGACCGCGCATCATTCCTATTACAGGCTATTTGTTCGAGAAAAATTCTCCCGTCGGGATCATTTGACTTGTGCAAAAATGAAACCGGTCCAGGGGGTGACAAGGAGTACAACTCTTTCCTTCTTAGAAGCTTAATGCCAAGCAGCGAATGTAGACATGGGACGCGAGGGCTGAATTGATGGTGTGGTGCATGCAACATATCGCCTCCACCAGGTGATAGGTAGCACTAAGGTAGTCTGTAGCTTCGATGGAACACCTGAGGCAATAAGAAACAAGTCCTGTTGCAACCAAGGATTCTGAAGGTAGCCGGGTATTTCTGCAATATAAGACTTTATGATCACAAAATCTATCAGAATCCATTTGATGAGCTTCTTGAAATTAACCCAAGTGGGGGGGGGGGGGTGGTCTCCTAGCTATTTTATCGTATACCGCACAATCTGCGTGGTATCCAGCGCACTCAAGATGGATGAAATTGTGATAAACAAATCACGAATATGTAGTGAAGGAATCCTTTAGAAATCCATATAAGACAACTTTGTGTATTATATATATCATATTTCGGCGCCGACGGGATGCCCATATTCTTCCATCCCGTCTTTTCCTTTCTACACTACCAAGCTTTCTTAAAAGAGAGGCCATAGGAATTGTTGATCGCTCAGAGAGTGAGTGAATAGTTAGCAAGGAAGAAACGGTCTTCTAGAAAGATATTTTGGTCAATTTTGATTTTAACATATATTTATGTCTCATAGAGGTGGTCAATTGAGCAATGAGAAAAGGGCACTGTTATATGACGCTTGTTATTGAAATTTATTCGATGTGCTATTGTGATATATTCGAATAAGGTTTTAATTTAATCACTGTGTATTATCACCATCAAACACAATCTCCAACTTTGTTTGAAGGCACTTTCCTCCAGTTAAACTAGTTACTTACCACTTTCCCATTTGCGAATGCGATCCCTCCTTGCAGTGCCGCATCGAAGTGATTGACAGCTTATGGCTGAGGTGATTTAACTTAGTGGTAATCATTTCTGTTGATCGAATTTGCCGTGACAGTGTTTTGTTCCGATATTCTACAACAAAGATGAACCTAGACTTTGCGATTGTCGTTTGTATACTATTGCATAGTGTTATGTGTACTGTTGCATAGTGTAGTGAGTGCGGGTGGCAGCAACGTGGATTTTTGAAGTGCGAAGCGTTTCAGTGTGGGGAAATGGATTCTGAATGAAGGTGATATCGGTGTGATCGCTATTTACAGAACTAACTGTAGTGGTTGGTGGAGTAAGAGCACGCACTAATCCACATGCCTATGGGCAAACCAACAAACCTAACCGGAGCCGTCTGTAGTATTGTCTGTAGGTAGTGGTACGCGGGTAGGGAACCCCACTAAATGTACAGATAAGACTCGATTGGTTGCTAGACAGACGTATCCATAATTTTCGCTTAAGGGGAGAAACTTTCGTCGATTCAACAAACGCTTTCCGCCTTGTTCCTTTTTTAGTTTTATTCGATTTTAGTTTAATTGATTTCTATCGATGTCATTCATTTATTGCAAAATGGAAGTATTTTGCATTAATGGATGTTTCCCGTGGAACATTTTTTATGCTTTAGCGTTTTCGTAATAATCTCTTCTGAATGATGCATTATTTTTTCGTTCTTTTTTTTAGTTTGAAATATTGCATTTTTACCGATATATTCATCATTTATGGTATTTGTTCTGCTGAGTTGAAGGAAATGGGGTTAATTTTAGACGTGCTGAACAGTTGATTGTAGGGGATTTAGAGAGGGAAAGCAGATAAAAGGTGATATTATAATGAGAGATTGAGAATGAACTTTTCGATGTTTTATTTAAGTTTTCGAGAAATTTTCTATTTAAGTTTTTTTTTTCATCAAGATAGTGTAATAGCTTTCTTATCTCCGTTGAATAATCCTTCTTTTTTTTTTTCTCTCTCTCTCTCAAGAAGTTTTCATCTCATCAGCCATTACCGTCGAGCAGTTTTTCGTAGAATGTCATGAAATTTTTGCTCAACTGGATGGGAAGGGAAAATTTTGACTTAAAATGTATCATTGTTGTGATGAAAGGACGTGGTCATAAGGTTTTTTGAATGTCTGCCAATGAATTATTGCGGTGAGCATCTTCGTTTCCTTGAAAAGTGATGGTTGCAACCGCTGTTAATGAACCTAAGAAATCATTTGCTCAGGGGCTCTTCGCTTTTCTCATCCTTCCTGCTTCATTCCTTCCCCCCCCCCCCCTCCCGCCCCCATCACCTTTCCCCTCAACCTACCCCCTCTTTTTCGCTTATCTCTGAGGAAATACGCAGATCCAAGTGAGACAACAGCTGTGATCACTGCCGAAGTTAGACTGCTTAACGTATGTGGCTGTACCGTCATTGGGTCCCTAACGTTTCGCTTAATGCACTCATAATTTGTAAAATTTTGGACTTACTGAAAGGAGCTGGTATATGCTACATTTATATTATTTGTTAGAAAGAGCTTATAGGGGGTAGAGGATCCAGCATAGATAAATTACTATAACAGCCTTTTTACTGGTTGATTGTCGGCTTGTGATGTGTACTTGTCATCGAAATCCACTCCAGCATCACCGAGAAAGCGATTCCTGAAATGCATCCTAGAATTACTGCGTACGCTTAAACAGCCACCAAATAGCAGTATTAAGTCACCGTTGCAAAAAGATCCATATTTTATTGTAACACCTGAAAAAAATTATTAATTTTAGTGGGAAAGGTGAAAAGTGATTCATCTTTTTAGCGAGCAAAGCCTTAAATTCTTTGGAGAGGTGGTGGCTCGAACGATGACCTTATATTATTATTTTCTTCTTTTTTTCGATTTTTTGCGCTCATTTTTCTCTATATACCGACCGGGTTTTTTTTTCGGAGAACGGCGATTCCTCTTCCTCTTCTTCATCTCCGTCTCTCTAATTGGGCCCTTGGCTTATTCAAAACTGTCTTGGATTTTTATGAAATGGTAGCGAGGAAATTAGTCAGTTGTTCTTTTTTTTTTGCTTAAAAAAACATTTGTATTTGAATTACGTTGTTGAGCATTCTAGAGAAGCTTAAATGCTCAAAAATGTGATCCAATTATGATCCTAACAGGTATGAAAGTCGAATTTCTTCATTTTATTATTATATAATCAAATCTTATTTCTAAAGATAAAGAATTAAAGACATAGAAGTAGCGATAGAATTTTGTAAAGCTTGTGGAAAGCAAATTGAATGATAGAGCAGCCAATTACATGATGCATACGCCGACTGTTCGACGGCAGAACGCAGCCATTTTATTTTGATCATTGCGTAGATAGCGCAACTATTGAGATATTGCGCACTCTTCTTTTTCTTGCGTAAATATCCAACTAGCTAATGCTGTCGTATCCGATTTTTGGAATGGTGACTATCTCAAAATGGTAGCAAGATCATTGTGGATGCTTGATATATTGGTGAAATATGCAAATTTGTTAGGCGAGAAGCAAGGATTACATTTAGAAGTATAATATGAGAAAATTATAGATGATAAAACTGAATATAGCGATAGTTGAAATTCTCAATTGATTTTATGCTCATTTTGCATATTAAAATTTAGAGAAATTTGTTATCTTCTAAGAAATATTTTTTTAATAGGGAATTACGAGAATAAATTTAGTCACCTTCCTTACGTCTATTGAATTTTCATCATAAATTCGCACTTAAGTATTGGTAACGTGGCAGGAGTTTTGAGCATTTTGAACGGAAATGTTACAACAATTTTATCTTGTAAGAGAGTATTCGATTTTCTGATAGGTTGCATTTTTGTCATTGAAATTGAAATATTTCGACGATTCACATGATGCATAGCAGTGGTAGCATAACGGCGATATTGTTGAGATCGTTATCGCTTTCTATATCAACCGCTCTCTGATCCCTTTTTGACGATCGATGCACTAGGAGTCCTCATCTCATCTCTACATTCATATGCTTCTCTTGCTGCTTACTAATCGATGCATGAAGTAAGCCTTCTATGTTGTCGTAGAATTTGAATTTCTATTTGAGTTTGCTGAAATTATACCAACGGTTGTTTGTTTTTTATTTGCTTTACCACCGATGTTTATTTTTGAAATATTGAGAAAAACTTCATTGTTTTTTCCATCTAAATATCGCTTCTATATTATTTGCAGAGTTTTCGCCGATTGTGGTGCCAGATTGCACCGAATACCCGCCATACATTCGCCCAATGCAACCCCAGATTGCTGCATCAGGACAAGCACCCTTTCACAATTACAACGTCGAGCCGCAGCTTCCCGTCGCATCTTCGTCCGGTTTGTTTTATTCTATATGGCTGGGGACAGCTTTTGTTTATGTATGCAGAAAAGTGACCATTTAGATGTTGCCTAATCTAAAATTGAGCCATTAATTTATCTCACTTTCAATTGGTGGGCGTGGTTCAGTGCTCATCTGAAATTGTGAAATTAGCGCCCTGAATCACCCTCGCATCTGAGCACTACCACAGCATGATATCACTTCTACGCAATTCTGATGGCTATGATGTTCATGAATCTTTCGCTTGTATCTATTGGGATGTAAGCATATTATGCTTTATAATAGTTATTAAAGCTTGCAGATTGCCTTTCTCGGCGTGATTTTATTTGAATTACACAAAAGGGAGAGAGGATTTCTCTACTTGGAGTTCTTTTTTTTGTCTGCTCTATATCCTATAAAGAAACGATTATCTGTGTTCTGTTCTCAGCAATAATAGTGCAACATTTTGAAGTTGATTTAACCTATTGCTGTTATAAGCATATTTATTGTCTTGTAGCAGATTCCTCACGTTGAATGAAATGCTTCTTGTTTGTTGTTAGACGAAATGAACAGATGTGCGTTGCTTAATGATTAGGGTCCTCTTTATCATCCATCATACAGAGCGCAGCTAGAAAGAATCTAAGGCAATTAAAGAGGTTCATTGTTTAAGTCCCGTTATTGCCAAATCCAAATTACCCAGTGGTTGGGGAACTGAACTATAAGAGGGGCATTCGCAATATCGCAAAAAAAAGTTTACAGCTCGCTTCGTTCACCATATTTTGCGGATCTGCTTCGAAGTCGAAATTCTCGGTTTTGTTGAGAATGCGAGCTGTTTTAGGGTTTTCGGCTCAGGCTTAGAAAACTTTCAAGCCTGCGAGTGTTTGAGAATATTCAGAATAAATGCTTGAGTGTGAAAATACAATACTTTCCAGTAGCAACAGCTCACTGATGCTGTGACGCCTTTATTTCTCGTTTTTCTGTGTTAATATTAAAAACATATAGTTGCGAAGTGATCATTGATGCTGTGCTAATGCCGCCTCATTGTGCTGAAATGTAGATCCACATGTCAATGGTTCCATGTCCCGAAGTGATCGGGTTAGCGCCCTATTTCACTTTTAGAATCTCTACTGGACTGAGTTTTGTACCATTAAGATGGATTTCGTTGCAGATCTAAACACTTGAATAGATTAGTTAATGTTGGTACCATTATTCGAGTTTTCTCATTAAGTACTTTCCCTATGATGAAATGGAACACAATCTTGCATTTGGCGCTTGTCTTGCAGTAAACGTTTAAAAGTGCTGTCGTGGCTTAGTTGACGAGTGCAAGCTGTTATGATTGGCAATGCTGTGTAGGGCTAGCAAAAAAATAGAGGTTTTATTGTTGACACAGAGGGGTACTAGTTGTCGATTGTTTATAAATGTGGAAAAGCACTCCGATTACAAACAAATATTCAGTATTGATCCCTGAGAATTGCTTTGTGATGAATTATATTAATTATTGTTGTATTATGAACATATTGTTTATTTTATCAATCATTTTGCAATTTGTGAGACTAATTATTCTCATATTACTTGAACGTAAATAACGGTATTGCAGCATAAATCCACTTTTTTTTACAAATATAATTTCCTTTCCTTATATGGGAAATAGAGTATCCACATTACTTCCGAACAGAAATGCACATTTCTCGCCGTTGTGCTGAAAGTTCCCTTTTTTTTTACTGAAATTTAATAGCTTCCTACTCTTTTTATTGTTATGTAAATTATTTTGCTCAATGATTATCCTTCATTTTATTTGTGCATCTTATTTCGGCGCTTGATGTAAATTCCGTGCTGAAAGTTGTTTAATAATTTTAATTTGGTGTTGAAAATCCTTAGCTGTAGTTTTTTCTTATCTAATGAGTCTCTTTTCAGCATACTTTGTGCCCGCTCCATCCAATATATCGACATTATCATCAGTCAGCCCTGCAACCACAAATCACCGATTCAGACTTAACCCGGACGCACCCGAGTTTCAACCTGCTTATATGGTGGTAAGGTTTTCATAAGAATTTTTAAATGAGCATTTGAACACGGCAGGTAGAAGGAGAGAGAGAGAGGGAGTTGAAGTAGAACAATGAGTGTGTGGCACTAATGTTCGATATTTTGGTGGTTCATTAATTCTATTGTCTTATGCAAACTATGAAATGGAATCAGTTGAACTGCGCAAATTGCTTCTCTTCGCATTGCTTTTCGTATCGTATGTCTTGCATTTGAAAAATTTTATTGTAAAAATAAGTTGTTATAAGAGTTGCAAGCATTATTTATGCTGATACCCCGAATTTCTATTGATTTTTGTTACTGAATTACATTTGTATGCCACATATCTCTATTAAGATTCCTAGATTTAAATCACCATAACTAGACATCATCTTTTCTAATCTCTGAGAAATTTTACGAGACACTTTTTTTCACTTAGATTTGAGATTTTCTAAGTTTAGGCTTATGATGCATTCTTTTGGTTCAGATCGACTTGCTAACTGACAAGCTACTAGACATCACTTCTTAGGTCGTGAAATTGAAGACTGGATCTTAAAATTGCTGATACTTACTTCAATGATTGGCTGATGCTACTTCTTTATCTGGTTGAAAAAAATCATAAAAGACATCAACTGTTTTATGCACTCATGTGATTTTTCTTTGAAGTTCCTGAAATTTTTTCCATGTTTACCTGCCGTATGACTACAGTCTAGATTTCTAAGTCTTGCCTCTTTCTTAAATTGGATGTGGTTGTGCTGGAGGCGGGGGTTGACCATGTATGGCACAAAGTTACACGTTTCAGCTGCAGAGGCCGGAAAAGATGTCTATCGATTGGGCGAACTGATGTGAGGGTTGCTTCGAGTCTTCGAGTCACTGAGTTGTATTTTGATGAGTCACAGCTAATCGTGTTCTCATATGCTATTTGATGGCATAATTTCGGTGAATGTAGGTCATCACTTTCAATAATGACGTCATCGGCTGGTGTTCTTATTGACTCATCGATTTTTTTTGGGGGGGGGGACGAAAGGGCGGTTGGAATTTTGGTTGCTCGATAATATTAGAGTGCTTCACAAAGACTGTGACAAACACAAAGCGTTGGTGTTGATTCATCGTTGTGTGCAAAGAGTCGCCTTTTTTGCTGTGTGCCATCTACACTCGATGTGTTGCTTAGTGTTTGCAATGGCACATCTCTGACTGACTCACATATCTTACGCAACCACTTTGATTCGGAGATTCTTTCTGCTTTAAGCATATTATGAGCACCATTGAGGCTAGTTAATAACTTCATATTGAGGCTGGCAGCGATACTAGGAACTGCTGGTGATATTGATATGATAGTTTTTGTTGCGTGTTGACATAAATTTCCATCATTAAATTTTATTTTTCATTTATATTTTATATTTTTATTTTATTCTTTAAAGTTTTTGAAAGTAGTTAGCGGCACAAATTTCCATTTATTGTACCGTTTGGCTGTTTTTTTTTTTTTTAAACGGGTGAATGTTTCACCAAACAATTTCATACAGTGAACAGGTGTTTAGTACTTGATTTATGCCCCTAGGCAGGTGTACTTTACCTTTGAAGTTTGACAAGCACTGTGCAAGATCAATGTCATACAATTTGAATAATTTTCCTTGCCTTTGAGCCCTGAAAGTTTTAGAGGAAGCACTAATACGCAATACTTGAATGAAAGCATAACACGCTGCGTAAATTAAGATGAGTTTTGAGTAATGCTGAATGCAATTTATTGAGATTGTTGTGATTGCCTATATGCAGCAGCAGCAGCAGCTATCAATTCTATATTGGATGACTCAGTGGATGTTGGATTTGCATACATAGTTCAGCGGGCGTTGATATTTTCACGCGACATTTCTTATTCACTTAAATTAGTGACTGCAAAGGTGGTTGGCATACTCTTTGATGGAGGCGAACGTTTGGTGCTAGGAGGTGGTCAGTAATTCGATTATTCTCACTTAGTTTTGAAGCTTTTTGCTCCCGTGTGGGTAATTCTATTTTTTAATACTACTACGGCGATAGCCAAACGATCGAAAATTTGTGGGAAATTTTGTTGCCAGATTTTGAGATAGAGATTCTTTCAGCACTGACTTGTGATCTTGGCATTACCGACATCGAAATAATTCAAGAAAATAAAGAAATTTGAAAATCCCTATCGCGTTTCTTTTCAACTCGATTTTATCAAGTGCAGAAGTATCGTTTATTGAAGGTAGGTGACAGTAGTTGCAATATTTACTGTTTGACATTGAGAGGGATTTAAAAGACTCATAGGCTATCGCTGTAACGCTTCTCCGATACCTTTGCTAGTGTCTTTCATAGTGAAGAAAACACCATTTTAAGCAATGAAAAGAAAATGCTGTTGTCTATCAGTTGATGGGATGATATTGCGCTGTTGTTGTTGTGATCGTGCTATCGGACGCGATGTTCTGAAGTTTTATCGATCGTTTTACTTCATTTTGTTTGTTTGTTTTTTTTTCTGAAGGTATTTTTTCTGTAAGTTGTTTTGAGTAGCATAAATGCTGTGTGACATCTTAAAGTGAAAGAAGATGGCATCGTTTACTTCTAAATGCATCATTCCACGAAATCCACCTCATCGCAACGACGATTTAAAATTTGTCTAAAATGAGCTCAGTCTAGAGATGAGGACGATCTTACTTGGGTGGGTATCTTCTCATCTCAGCCCATATCGGGCAATATTTTTTGAACCGAAACGCGCTAAGTGTTTTGTTTTTTGTTTTTTGTTTTTTTTTGCTAAAAAGAAAGCGTTCTGTTGTTCTACGCTTTTTCATACCTTCATATGTCAGAAAAAAAAAAAAAAGATTGCGAAGGAAGTAATTAATCTTATTATTATGGTCATATGTTTTATAGCGTCAACGATCGTTAAGGAACTTCTTTCATTATTTTCGAATCTACAGTTGCTATCGTCTAACTTGGCTGATTTTTTCCCTGCTGACAACCCTTTATAAGTTTGTTTATTTTTTAGCTGACGTAATAGGAGTTGTTTACTCAGGAAGCATTGCGAGGAACTAATCTTTCATTTCAATTTTCATCGTTTATTTTTTCGAAACAGCACGTGCATTGTAGTACCACCCACTAATGCCATCCGTCTTATCTATAGTATATTCACATTCTGTGCTAATTTATGAGCATAAACTGATTATTTGTATAGTTGAAGTGATGAAAGCTAGGGAGAAATGTTGTTATACATAGATGTGCTATTAGTGAATAAGCGTTTGTCACAAAAAAACTAATTCTACGGCATGATTTCAGCTTTATATGCAATCCTGTGGAAGAATTGAACTGCATAAGTCCATTGTTATTGAATTGCATTTAGCTAAGAGTAGGCCTTGCCGATGCAAACTTGAAACATCTTAGTTTATCGGCTAATAGATATGGACAACAATACTGGACGAGGTAATGGAATATTATACAAATATGGGGCAATAAATCAACTATGGAAGGAAGTCATCGACCGATTGTAGAGGAAAGCCTCTAACCAACTCATATGTGCTGAGTTCGGAATCACTTGTTGTTTGGATTAGACAACTTTTTCAACGGAAAATTTTAATAAATGGTAACAGCAAGTTCCCTACCTCCTATCAGTTCCTCGTTTTGGTAGAGTTCTCGATTCCTTATCGATGAGCTATCTTTTCCACTGGTCACCACATCCCTTTTCCGGAAGAGAGTGGACCACAGTTGTTTTTTTGAGATATTTCCTCAATATCGGCATCAATATATGTTAGAAAAGAATATCTTGAAAGATGGATTACCCATGGGTTATCATTTAAGCTTTCTCATAAATAGTTTCATCACACAGGGGAAACCGATCACATTTTAGTATTGAGAAGGGCAAAGTTGGGGGGGGGGGGTGGGGAAAATGGGAAAAGCAACCAAGGATGATAAGGTTCTGATTCTTGAAACCACAACATAGATCGTTCACTGTTTTCGAGGAATGAACAATTTAAAGACGTTTGTCGCATATATCTACAGCGTGTTCGCAAAGCCTTGTGGGAAATCCTGAGACGCTGATGTTTGCATAAGTACTCCACTCCTTAATCAGCGCAGAAATTTGAATTCAGGTCGATTTGCTTTTGCCGAATAATATTTGCGTCACTTCATTTAGAGATTAATGCTTAACGATTCTAAACGTTTGGTATGCCGTATCTCATCCCAGAAACTAGAATCTTCGCTGTTAGCCTTATTGAAGTCGTTACCCAGTGCCATGACTCAACAATGCTTATGCTCTCTTCAAAAAAAAAACCAGAATCCTTACTGTATTCAGTTTTCGACCATCAGCGAGATCTACTGTTTTGACTTAATCGTAGCACTATGTAATCTACCGGAGAGTGCAGACTGCAACGATTTACCGCTACGGTCGACCGTATTTTACTGATTGCTTAATTTCTTTCTTGGCTTTGTATGAAGGCTACTGTAACATTTTTTTTAGTGAAATTCCGCTCAATTTGAAATACTCACTGTATGCAGAAAATAGTAAAAAGTGCAGTGATGGTTATTTAGGAAGCGTTTCCGCGTCTACGTTCATTAATTTAATCATCATATTGCATCGATCATTCCGATATACTTCTGAACCGGTTTTTCCATTGGGTATATAAGTGGTTGCTTATGCCTAATTGGGATCGTTTCCCTTTGTTTTCAGGTAAATGATGGTTTTTGGGTATCTTTTCTTGTTTTAATCATCCCTTCCTCATTCCTTCTTCCACTAAACAATCATCGAAACAATGCAAATACTTTATTCCCTGAAGTGTTGATGAAAGTAATGACACTGTGAATTGTGGTTTTTGATACATCTATCGTGTGCTTATAGAGTGACTGATAGGTGTGGGGTACCGTTGAATCGGTCGATGATAGTAGAGAGTAGCATGGCGAAACGATGAAACGATTTGTTCTCGATGTTGTATTATCAGTGTATCACGTTGTTGGTGTGTTTATTTGAATAACTCTACGTGCGTTTGTGTTCTTCGGGCAATCCGCTGAGTGATGTTTTATTGTTCTCACGTCTTGCATCATTACTGACCTGTATTAAAGAGTCATCCGTGGCGATGATCTTGAATGGTCCAAATTGCTGAGAGGAGGAGAAGGATGTCTTCTTCAAAAAAAAATGAGGCAATAAGAAAAATAGTTGCCTAAATTTAAATAATAACTGAGAATTTTTTTTTGTTGAGAACTATTCATAAAGATTTTGTTATTTAATCTATTACAAGCGTTATCCTTTCTGCAAACAAATTATAGAATCGTTCCCCCTTCCGCATTCATGATTTCATGTAAAATGTTTCACGCGTATTGCTGCATTCAGTTTTTTTTTTTCGCTTCATTTAGTCTCAATCTGTCAATAAAATAGGTCGTTAACTGAACGCAGGGGCACTGTCGAAATCGATTTCGTCGTTTTTTATTCATTTCCTCTCTAGGCACTATTTACAATTTCAATTGCCTTTAATCTGATGCTTTTTCTTTTCTAAATTTCATTTCTTATGCAGCACATAATTTTTTTTATTATTTGTCGCTAGAATAGCTGATAGAGGTGGGAATGTTCCCATAGCATTTTTATATAAAGTTATTAGTGTATCGTATCGTTAATTCTTTATAATCGTGTATGTTGTAGCATTCGCATTTCTCTTTCATTTGAAGTGCAGCTGAAAAATTATACAACTATTTTAGAGATTCGTGAGCTGTTTGTATTGAAGTTGGAGAATTCCATAATATGCAGTCGGGAAAATAATTTTTTTGGTGAAAGGGGGGGGGGGGTAAGAAAGGGGAGAACAGCCATTTTCTACTTCTTTGTTTTTTCTGACTTTGAGTTCTCTTGTTTCCATACACTGTTTGAAATTTTCTTGGATTGTCAACCGCCTCTCCTGCCTATCTCCGGGCACTCCTCTGATGTTGTCTTTCGTCTCACATATGCTAAGCAAAAAATGTGCCGAGCAAGTTAGCCATTTGATGGTCCCTCACTTTGCGTTGGGTATCGCTGAAGGGAGAGAGGTTTGTGAGAAGTGGATGTGTTGCGTGTCTCCCATTTGGAGCATGTATCGCCGCACCGGTATGGCGACCTTGGCATAAAGCGTTGGTCGTTTATGCGCTGTTCTTTTGTTAGAATGTGATTTTCGTTGCGACGAATGCGCATATCTTTACTAAGCTAGCTACCTTGCTGCGTCGATTCAATTTTCTTAGCGTTTTACTTCCTGCATATACCTCCCCTCCCCCCCCGCTCCCACTACTGCCCATATTTTCCTTACATTTTCAGCTCACATTTGAAAAGGATGCACAGTGACGTCGAAATTGTTTTCTTAATTGTTTGTTGTTTTCCTAATGAGTTGCTTAAATAGAGAGATAGTTTGAAGTGCTTACATCTTCCGTCGATTTAGTCTTAGTATGGGAGGATGATTATTTCTATTATCATATGGGTCTATTGATAATCTAAGGTGGGAAATGAGGTTTTATTCAAACTCCTATACATGAACATCCTTCTTGGCTGAGATGCTTAAAAAGGTTGTTATATTTGACGTCAAATTCGTTTCCTTTTTTTGGCGAAGAGAGATTTTGGGAGCGACAGGAAATAGAAATTACCCTGACGAAAAAACATACGACACATGTTATCGTTTAAATTTTCCAAATCGTTTGTTGGCAGCCTCATCGGAAAATATCGCACACACCGCGCTATTAGAGCAGCTTTGAGGAATGCATTCGCTTTTGTTGGGGATCCTATATGCTGGTCACAATTTTGATTCACCGATCTTCGTCCAGTGCAATTCCACATTGTATTTTTCAATTTGCAGTTACTTTTTCTCAAATAGTTATGTAGTATTGTTTCATTGACATCCAAAGTATTGTATTATAGTGATTTCAATGTTTATAAGGTTCAGGCGTTTATTTGCACTTCCAGAAACTTTACGGACGTTACGAGAATTGAGTATTTTATCACTTCAGAAAAAGTTTTTTTTGGGGTATAGCGAAAGCGGAAATGCAAGTTGAATTGTAGTACGATTTTAGCATTGCGAAAATCTAAGTGTTCAATATTGCACGTTTCATAATCACATTTCGATCCTCGTGTGGAATGTTGCTGATCGCGTGATTGAGATTATGTAGCGAATAGATGCATTTGTAATAATTCCACAACTGAAACCAACTAGTGAACGAATTTGTGAAGAAGCTTCTTTCATTGGGAGATAGGTTTATGCTAAATGCACATCTATTCGCCGATCTACGATTTAATGCTCGTTTATGCGGTGTTAATAACACCTCAGCTCCCTTTCCCTTCCCTCCTCTTCCCTCCCGTTACCTTCAACCCTTTTCCGTCTCTGATCATCGAACATTTTATATTCTCCATCCACGTTTCCTAATTGGAGTGTAAGTGCCGACGAAAAGGGGAAAGGGCATCAATGAGCTTTGATGAGTGCGTTCACTTTTGTTCGGTTGTTAGATGTTGCCCTGAATGATGCTTAAGGGCGAATGGTGTGTGATTGTGAAATTCCGTCGATGAGGCATTGTACCCGTTGCTGGGTAGCATTGCGCTCTTTGAACGATGTGTGTTTGATTCAATATGGTTGGTCTTCGATGTAGGTTTTGTTGTTTGCGATTTCATAAATAAGACCAACATACCTGTCGTTACTTTGACAGGTTTAATATTAAACATTGATTGTGCGAATGGTGAGTATAAGATTGTTAGCGTATAAGAAGGAGCATAATGCTGTGTTGTTTGTTGACTAAACCTTAGTGGTGTGACTGAGCTGTTGATGTGGTGTCAAATATGAAATTGCATTTGTAAGTCGACCTTGGGTAGGGGTAAAGAAGCATTCAAGGCTTTGGATAGCCAAATAAGGAGTCCGTTGGCATTCCCCTTAATTATAATGGAGAATTATAGTGGACCAAATTTATAAAAACGCATGGAACATCGCTTTAATTTTCACTCGAAAAAGGATGAAGTGGGAAAGTTTTGATGAGAAAATCTCTCCTTTTTTTGCGTAGGTAGCGCTTTAATGCTGTCGTTTTTTCTTCAAGGACATTGAAAGGTGCAGTTTATAGCAAGGATATGCTGGTTTTTTATGATAGCTAAAATATTCTTTTATTTTCTTGTAAAGGAAACATTCAAATATGGCTAGAGGATAAGGAAAATGCCACTAAGTCCGTAAGATTGGATTTGCTGCTTAAATTTTCAAGAGTTATGTAGCGACGAAGTATTATTTGGGAAGCGACAACTCAGCAAGAAATAGCCCACGTTTCTAGGACTTTATGCCAATTGGGAATAGAATAGTTCATGCATTGGTAAAGCAACTCTCACTCGATATTCGCAAAATAAAAGCAGTTATAATTTTCAACTGTATTATTTATACACACTCATCGCAGTTGTATATATAAATGCATCGCACCTTGCGTATACAGCGTTCATGCATGTGCGCATATCTATATATAGCTTTGACTGTGTGTACATAGATTTGTATATATTACAATGCATTCGTTATTCGTTGCGAAGCGCTAAATTTTTTTCTAATTTTTTGCAGACATAGTGTGAGTAATGTGAAACACTCAAAAGTAAAGTGTTATAGAAGCAATATGGCAATAAAATAGGTGCCAAAACGAATTGGATGAAAGGGAATGCTGAGACGAGAGTTTTCATCTGTTGGAGAGCCACTGGGCGAGAGGTGCATCTTAATATTATTTAGGATGCTGTTGGCTATAGACTGTTCCACAGTTTAATAACGACACTCCAGAACAATGTTCTCATAAATTTCATAAACAGACAAAACAATGCAAGACACTTTGCTGTCTAATAGAATAGGTAAGTCCTTCACCTGTCCATCATTTTCCGGTATTTTGAGTCCAGAGTTTGATTGATGCTGTTGATTATACAGAGAGCTCGATATTTTTGAAATGATAAGAGACATTTAGTTATTGTCGCACTAGTTGGTGGTGAGATCATAGTCATATTATTACGGAGATGTCCAGAAGGCGAAGGTCATTGCTGGAGAACAAAGTTCTTTGAGATTTAGAATGCAGCTTTCATTCATTAGCAAATAAATACAACTCAAAGTTTAGTGGTAGTCGGTTGCAATTGTCGATAAAAAACGCAAGAGAAGCATCATCGCTCTGGCAGATGCAATTTATTAACGATGAAATGAAATTTACGTTTTGGTAACCGGAAATGACTGCTAAGTTGGAAAATGCCATTTACGGGTACTCACTGATACAAATTGCTTAGGAAACTTTGGGACAAAACTGTTTATAGGAAAAAGTTATATAAGAATGTCATATCTCATGTATGTACTTTTCTCTTCCTATTCCTTCCACCACTCTCCTCTGCCACCTCTTTCCTCCTTTCTGAACTTTTCTCTCATTCCTTCTCAATCGCTTGTCGAGGTAAAAGTTAATTATGCGAAATCAGTAGTTTAAAGAGAGGGCTAGAGGCGAAATGTTCAGGAAGTGAGGGTTTTTTTTTTGGCACTAAAGACTCATAGATGTTGGGAGGGCTAGTGGATCGATAGAAAATTCGTTGACAGTTTAAGCATAAGCACGTCCTTCCTCTTTGCCGCTTACGTCTTTTTGCGTCATCCCATAACAGTGCTGCTTAATAGTGCGCTTATCCTGAATGTATTTTGCTGCCACAAATTTGCGTCCTTTATATATATAGATGTGTTGCCAGCACGTCGACTCGTCGGTCGGATTGCCTTTACATAGTGAGATTATCGTGCACTCATAGGGGGCAAAGGAGTGATTTCTGGCGTTACCAATATGTAAACTGTAGTTTTTTTTGAGGGGGGGGGGGGGGGGGGTGGACGAGTTAAGTTGATCTTAGCACTTTGATTCCAAATGAGCGCAACTAGTTTGAACTGTTGTCAGTTCAAGGTCTTACTTGTCGTGGTGGAAATGCGAATCGAAATATCAACTATGGTTTTGCGGATACGGAAATGTTTATTCGTCTATTGCAGATAGATACTTCCACCGGTACATTATGCTTCGATTCATTCATTTTGTTGGCCCTTTCTTTTTTATCGCTCGTGATCCTAGTAAGCAATGAGATAATATGTTATATAATAGTCGATCCAGAGGGGTCACCCATGCGTTGCATAGCCATTCTCGTTTTAATCGGCCTCCCGTTATCTTTGAGATCTGTTTGCTTATAGTTTTTTAATCAAAGCGTGATTTTAATGTGAACGCAAGGTGATAGTTCGAGTCAAGAATAGCTTCAATAGTACTAATATTTATATTGTATATCGATGTAGTCCTGAAAAAGGTGTATGTGGTAAAGATTACGTCATTGCCGGATCGAAGCAGAAATCCAGTTCAACCGTTAAGTATGATGAGGTGGGTTAGATTTAGCTGTAGCTCAGCTAGGCGATCAGCATTTAAACCAGAATGGTTCCGATCACAACTGAGAACTAGTTTCACCCAGATTCTGGATGACGTAGCATTCGGCATTTGTGCAATGATAAAGCACTTGGTAAAGTTGTTAGTTATTTATCCACTAATGATAAACCATAGCGCGCGTCTCAGAGATGATCTTGCAGTTTTCCCCTCCAACCTAATCTCCTCCTCACTCCTCCCTCTCTCCTTCCATCTTCCTTTCGCCTTTTCCTCCCTCCTGTTCGATGCATCATTTTGGTATGCAGTACATACATGGTCTTGCTGAAAATGAATGATAGTTATTAGTTATAGCAATGAAAAGATGATAGTTGCAAGATTGTGTAATAAGAGCAATTGTCTATGATCTGTAGCTGTAAAGCTTCAGATGACGTCATCCAACGGAAAGCCATTAAACAGTAATGCTTCGAAAGCACGCATGTAATGCATGTGCTTAGCGAAGCGGCTGCTCTGCTTTGAAATATTTCAGCAATTTGCCCCTTTCTTTTGGCCCAGACCTTGCCTGTTCTTCTGGCCCAGACCTTGCCTGTTTTTTGGTCTAGACGTTCCCTTCTCTTCCGGCCTAGGTCGATCCGGTTCATTCGTCCATTCATCTGTTTCTTTTTGCTTTGCATGGTTTATTAGGTCTGTACATGGTCGATTTGCTTATTCGTTGTCGTTCGTTTGCGATCATTATTTATTTCAACAAGAAATGCATGGCCGTTCTTCTCAAATGTTTAGAAGGGAATGTTCGATGCCATTATGTAATTGCTTATTTTCTCATTAAAAAAAAAAAACTTTTTATCTATTCTTTGGAGATTTTCATTCGATTTTAATCTAAGAGAGATCTTATGCGTTATTATGTTATTCTTGTTGCATTTTGAGGTCGTTGATGTTTTTATTGTGTTTATAAATTGTGCATCAAATAATCTTCTAAAAGGAATGATGTTCAGAAGCGTGTCGATGTTGAAGGCTGGCAAATGGATGGTGCGTCCATATTTCTGGCCTGATAAGGTGCACTTTCATGTTTTTCTCTCTTTTTTTTTCAACATTATACCTTTTTTTAATCGTTGAACTCTAATGATTTCCGTTTTTTTTTTTTTTTGCACTCTCTTCACTATTAGCTTAATTGAGTCAATGATAAGGGAGACCATCGCATCCTTGTTTTTTGCTTCGAAAGCGATGCTTTTGGAATATAGGAAAGCGCAAATCTAATATGCTTATTGTGTGCTCAATGAGATGCATCGTTTCATTGTTGTCGCTCACATGCCTCACGTTCATTTGAGGATATATGTCAACTGGCTGGATGTTTGACCCAAAGTTGCGAATATTTTACAATGGGAAATATTCTTTGGGGGAAAGGTTGTTGCGGTAATGCGAGTTGATGGCTTCGCTTATGTGCGTTATTTGTGTGATTAAGGTGATAGGCTTGCCAATATGCTAGATCGACGAACAACGGCTGTGCATCATCTGCTTCATTGCTACCAGCTGTAATTACTCGCTTTTTTTTCTCTGATCCACATCCTAGATGTAATTCCTTATCGTTATGGATTTCATTAATGACACTCATTTGGCTCATCTCTCAATGCACATAGAACTGTTTGAATTACACTTGTGACAATTATTTTTACATTCACGAAATGGGAAAATCAGCTTTAATCGACGATTATCTTTGAGTTGCATATTTCGTTTCTTATCTGTGTGCTGTTAAGAAAAATAACCCATCGTATGATAGTCTTATCACGAGTTTTGCAGTTCTATCCTTCAGTGATTTCATATACGTTTCGAAGTAATTGTGATCGCTTTATTATGATCGTTATTATCAATGTTACGATAACGTCATATCGCAAAACCTACTTTCATTCTTGGTTTAAAGAGGGTCACAGATTGTTTTTTTTTTTTTTTGTTCATTTTTATGATCATCAAGGAGAAGCATTGCTGCATTCTTTTTTTTAATTAGAATGCGTTTTTACTCTTTATAGTGATGCATTTGTGATTTTATTGCTTTTTGATTATTTTTAGTTTTGTGAAATTAGTGATAGTTTTGATAGTTTCTTGTCGCTTTTCTTTCTAAACAGTGCAATGATTTGCTTTTATCGTCAGCCGTATATGTGCTGTTGCTTTTTTCTTGATGCTTGCAATGCTGATAATTATAGACGATCATTCGCGTCAGGTCTTCCTAAATTCCTTCAATTGCTTTTGTTCTGTTAATTATCAATATTGTTTGCATTGAGGACGTCTAACCTGGGGAGGGGAAGGGAGGGGGGGAGGCAGCATTCATCCGACATATAGGCAATTTTCCGACCTCAACTCATCCTCTCATCAACTCCAGCTCCATCTCAGGCATCTAAAAGGCGTCCCGTCGCAAATTTTAATTTATTTAGAATGAGTATCATTCAAATAACAAATGGCCACCGGGAATATTCGAAAATCCCACAATTTTTAAGAGGAAATCTCTCGAAGGTTTTTTCGATGCTTCAGATATTTTCTCGGTGAGGTCTAGAGGTCACAGACTTGACCTTTGGGTTATTTGTAGCTCCAGTCGTAGACGCTAACCGAATTGAAATCGAAATCAAATTTATTTCAGGGTCATATGAAGGTGTCGATTGGGCATTCAAATTCGGTAGGGTTGCAGAGGTTCCAATCGGAGCTGAGTTTGGCCAAAGGCCTAGGTTTTGATAGGAAATTATGAGTAGTAAGTTTTATTGAAAATCTGAGTTCCGAGAACCTAGAGAACGGTTTGTCGATATAAATTCACTCGTATAGGCATAGTTTCGTCATAAAAAGGTTATACCAAATCGTACCTCATCGAATAATCTCTTTGTTCTCTTTTCGTTGAAGGTATTCGATAGTTGTGGATGTGCTTTATGTGACTGTGAGAGGTGGTGGATGATGGAACTATGTGAAAGGTATAATGCGGCATGAAAGGTGTTGATTACGTGGTCATTAAAATCGTCTTTTAAGGGACATTTTGCTAACATAGATTTATTGCATCTGAATAGGGCCACAAATCATTCATCTTTCATTTGTGCTTTTCTATGCTTTCTGTAAATATTATCGCTTCATTGACGCATTTCATAAAGCGTTGAGATGATTTATTGTTTATAGTTCGTTTTAAATATTTATCTATCAAATTTTCTGAATACATTTCTATTAGTCTTATTGGTTTAGCGTCATGAAATCAAATCATTACGCTTTGTTATGATAGGACAGATAGTTTTCAATAGGAGGCAATATTTACCACTCTTGAATCGTTGAATTTTTGTGTTCAATTATGATCGATTGTTTTCAGTTCCAACAGAACGTGCCTCCATATGCAAACGCTCCTATGTACGATGGGAACGGCTACAATCCATCAAATGTCTACGAATATCACGGGGTAAGTTTTTTACAAAAATCTTTTCGTTTATTGCTGAGATGATTCTGTAGTAGAAGAAAAACAGCTAAAAGAATCATTTTTTTTTTTAATATATGGTGGTCTATTCATTGTGGAAAATGGCTGAAGTACACTGTCTCAAAAAAGGGGATTGATTAAATAATGTGAGGATGACAACGATAGTTGGCAGGAGGCGTTAGCGGCCAAGACAGGTGACGCTTCGTCTAAAAAATCTCATTCGTCTGACGCATTGGAAGGGGTTCTTTTATGCCCGCTGAACGACACATTCTAGGGATGGGAAAGTGAAAGTGGAATTGCGTTCTGCAATTTGCACTATGCTTGCATTGCAAGCTGCAACAGTGCACAGTTTGCGTACTGCCAACAATACGTTTGATATTCATAGTGAGTGTTCACAACTTATAACAATTCTAGCCGTATGAGATATTCATGAAAGTAGCAAATACGTCTTTCCAGCAACTCTTTTACTATCCACTTTGTATTGTTAAGATTTTATTGACTCCAGGGGTCTTTACTTCCTTTATACATATCGTTGTCGATTCGATTGCTTCCTACTAAGCATCTCTTTTCACCCATTCTCGTCTCGCAATATTCTATTGATGTTGTGAAGTAATGGGTCATCACAGAAAACTTGCGCTCAATTTAAAAGAAAGATCAACTCTCAACCATATGAAGGTTATATTTTAACTGATGATGTCATCGTTGTGCGTTTGTCTGATAGTGAGAAAAGTGTATGAATTGCGACAACTTTTGTTGTGGATAGCGAAGTTGAATTTAAAGAGCGAAATAAGGGAGAACTGAATATATCCATCGAAAATGATTGATGTCTCTTCATTGCCTGGAGTGGCTAATGAGGAGACACAGCTGAACGTTGAAACTACAGGATGTTGAGTTATTTCCTCGGTCTCAGAGTAGAGGGATCTAAAAAATTTAAATGTTGCTCGCAGTGAAGGGGATCTAGTGGAAAGGTACTCAGCACTATGGCAGCATGGTCGATGATCACGTCTGGGGACAGCAAGGAGCTTTTCACTTTAGTCGAACAAATTTCTTCAGCAGCACCGCATTTTGCATACAAATTTGAGATGCAAGAATAAATTAACAGTGTGAAAATGGGAATTCCCTTGAATATAAGCTCATCACTAACTTTCATATACTACTTTCCCCCTTCTTACTATTGTTTTTTCTCTCAAGTATAGATTTACTTTGAAATTTCTGAGAATGTCAGCTTTTTTTCTTCGTAATCCTCATCCCCCTTCCCTCCCCCCTCCCATTATCCACCTACTTAGAATATACGTAAAGTTACTAACGCTCTAAGCCTGGAGCCTTTTTTTCTCGTTTGTTTCGGATTTTGTTATGTCTTGAATAGAGAGCAGCTTTTTGCAGCAAAAAAGTAAGAAAGATTGGCTTTGCAACGAGTTCCTCTACATTCAAAATAATCAATAATTAATCATTTGGGGTGCGATCTTGCAGCAAACTTATCGATTCTCAATGAGATCGGCATTATTGCCATTTTTAGATAGCAGTGAGTGGTTTTATTGCATCTAATTGACAGAAATTTTTATTTCCTTTCATTTATTTTTTTATTTTTGTTGATATTTTATTCTCGCGTCGAATGGATTTAGTTTTTCTTTGTTTATTATTACTGCGGCGCTCGTGTTTTTCTTCTCATTTGTTGTGCTCTAGGCTGGCTTAAAGAGCAAATCACGCGCATGCCTGCTACCATTATTGACAAGTTCTTTTAGTTACCTAGCTTCAGTTTCTTTTCTACATTACTGAGGTGACTTTTCTTGATACATTACTTTCGTATCATAATGAAGCTAATTTTACGCTAGTGTAGATGCACAAATCACCTTATTGGAACAGCAGGCAAGCAGTGATTCTGTCCACTGATTCGAAGGGGCGAGGGGAAGTCAGGGAAGTGGGAAATCTTAACAATGATTGCATAAATTTTCCATGTGTTAGAATATATTCTTTTCAGTTAGGTTTCTGACAGTGGGTGAAAAGCATAGAGAGGGCACATTGGTGGGGGGAGGGGGATTTTTGCTTATGAATATCGTTTTCCTTAAATATTTTATGCGAAAAATGAAAAGGTTTTGTAATTATTTCTCATCATATTGAAATGCGAAATTGTTGAAAAGGCACTTCTTTTTGATCGTTCACGAAATTGCTATTGTGCTCTTGCTTCCATATTTAACGTTATCGATTGAAGAACATTACCGATCAATCTTCGTCGCATTTCTTTTGTCCCTTCCCCGTCCTCCCCATCCTTCTGCCTCAGTCTTCCTCCCCCATCGCTGCTTTGCCTCCCATCACCTCGTCCTCATCTCTTCGTTCCTCTCCACCTTTCTAAGCGAAAAAGTATTTTACATAATAAGCGGAAGCAGCACAGAAATTGAAATAGTTAGGCGAGTATTTGGATGGCTGTTTTTGAGTACCTCTTAAGGAGCTATTGACACATAAGAACCGTTAACGATCTACTTTTCAAAGTGCATTGTGTTTATCGTGTTCTCAGAGTGTGTTATTTCTTTTTGTTGTTATTATTAGTGATATTTATTCTTTTATGCAATTTTAAAATGCGACTTGATGCAATCATATAATCACAATCAACTTTAACAATGGAGATATCTCCAATATCTCTCTGCACATCAAAAATTCAGAAAAAAAAAACAAAACAAAACAACAACGAGTCATCATTTTCAACCGTTTCTGATTGGTGATCACTTGAATTTTGTGTCAGTCAAAGAGAATGAAGCGAGAGAAGTGGTAAAATTTTGGCCTTCCTCCCCCTCCTCGCTCCCCCCCCTGAAAAAGGAAAGCTGTCGGGCTTTGCACTGTGGTCAGCTTTTCGTGACACCTTTCGGATGACCGATCTTCGCAATGATTCATCTGCAGAAAGCATTCATAGTGAATGTAGAGAAGCAATATTGAGCACGGAGCAGATCGTAACGTGGAGTAGCACTGTTAGACCTCACGAGTACGCTGTTTGAATTGCACAAAATTTTTTCACCTTTCCTGTCATGCAATGGGTGGTTACCATTGCAGGAGATGTAAGTTGATTTTGTTTCCACTATACTTAGGAACTCGAATCTTGAACAGCACACAATTTTGGGGTCATTTTTGAATCGGTTTTATATGAAGAACGAAAAATTGAAACGAATATTGCTGACGCATGAGACTAGTTGTGTTCATTTTCTCCCCTCGATATAAAATCTGTATCGCAATTTAGTTTAACAAAGGAGCAGGATGCTTGGCCTGAGTGGTGTGGTCGAATTTATGATGCAATATGACATGAAAATAGATCCTCCGACGAAATCGCGTTTGTTTTTGAAGTCTAAACGCTGTTTATTGATGCATTTGTTGAGCATCTCTATTCTTCATTTACATACACGTTGATTTTTTGCATATGTATTTGAACAAATTTTGAACGTTAATCTCATTGAGCAGATTAGTGAATGAATCTTATTTGGGCATTGCTGTATTGTATATATTGATGGATTATGTCTCTGAAATATTCCAGACTAGAGTATTTTTTATTTATGTTCATAGACAGTAGCGTTATGAGAGGATTCCACCATAGTGCTTAGCTGTTTATGGAGAATGGGATATCCGCAGACGGGGAATATTTTTTGTGCATCGATCCTCGGCAATGAGTGGAAATGAAGGGTGGGATGGGCTCCAAAACGAGGAGGGATTGCCTTCATTGCATATCTAGTTTAAACTCGTGATACTTGAATGATTGCTTAGTTGTTTTTGTAGGCATGTATTCCATAGAGGTACTCAATTGCCAGCTCCTTCCAGCAGGAATCAAATAACCAAAGGCATCTCATATCCTCAGTTGTTCGGTCTTTAACGTGATCAGAGCCGCCTTGCCGATCCTTGTTGGTGATTTTCTTTGGGAAGCTAAGATGGCCTCGTTTATATGCGCTTACTGTTCGGATCTTTTGACGGTTGCTTGCGATTCGTCTTTATCGCTGCTACATCAACCATTCAACCACATCGATCATAATTATTCACAACGATCCATCCAGTCACGTCCTCATTCTTTTCGGCCTTCTAGCTATCAGTCACATCCGCCACGATTAGCCGGAAGTCCGAAATATTAGCAATTAGGATGAATTGCAAGCAGTTCATTTTTCGAAATACTTTAATGTGGTCTTTTGAATCTTCTAAGTCCATTCTCTTCGGAGCGTTCTTGGGATTTTGAACCCAACCTCCTGTCGTTTTACCCGATATCGATCTCCACCTCAACGGAGCTTTGTCTTTGTAAGTGGTGAGTGTCCGTTGAGGAATGAAACGATCATGTGTTCGTGTTCTCCAATCCTAGAAGTAATTCAATAATGGTCTAGTTTCGATGGGGTGTTGGAATGAGGTTGGCTTGTCTACGACGGTAAACTTTGTCATTATAAATTAGCTCATCGACAACTTCAGATTTGTGCTTTTGCAACAGTACCTAAAATGGCGTTTCTGTCGGCTGCACTTTATTTTTGAACGGCAGCCAACTTTGATGTAATTCAGTTTGAAATACATTGGGCCATTATACGAGACCTACATCAGTTCTTGCACCATACTACGCTAGCACGCTAGTATCTTGTGATTGTTTGAATGTGAAAGTTGGGTATATAGTTATACTGAGTAAAGTTGTTGCTGCTTGAATTTCGGAGGTTGTTGGGGATTGAATTTTTGGAATGATTCAAAGTGAGTTGGGAACTGAAAGGTATAGGGGAGAAATTACTTTTGAAGGCGTAAAACACTCCACGAGATGACATTTCGACAGAACAAACAAATTTCGGGGAAATTGTTGAACAAGTAATGCACTAATAAGGGGATCGGGTGGGGAGAAGAGAGGGAAGGTTCAATCATAAAAGAACAGAGAAAGATAGATGGACGAGAGCAGAGTGCGCAATTTTTTTTTTTTACTAAGTCAGTGTCCGCGCGACAGTGCTCAAATTGAGCCATCACGGCGATCGTGTGTGCGTGCGGTAGCGCGAGCACGGATCGTTCCTTTGTGTGCCGATTGAAGTGTTGTAAGCGGTGCACTGTTGGCGTATTGATTGGAATGCTTGGATGAGGTTATTGTGTAGGGACTACCGTCCATCCTCGTTTTATTTGTTTTGATCCTCGTCGACCCTCTAGCTTTATCCTTATATTCTTGATAAATCACTTTTAAGGGTCATTTCTCTTTATTTCACTTCAGTTTATTTCGCTTCATAGTGTAACGGTGAGAACTAATAACATGATCCTGTATTTTCTGCCTGGTGGGGTATTTTGGTAAATCATATGAGGTATCTTGGCAAATTGTTTATCTTCTACATGGCGAACCTATTCCGGTTGCATTTATTTCTGTCGTTTCGCTTCGTTGGCACAAAATGACTGCCGTTACGTTTTTTTATCAATTGTTTTTTGTTGTTGTTCAACACATACGTGCAGTTGAACATTGTTGAACAGCGTCCAACCAAACAAGCGACCTCATTGGTCATTGGAAGTTTGTTTCACTCATTTCTTCCTTTTTTCAATTCTAATTTGCTCACTAATATTATTTCATCGCTCTCTCATTTGCTTACTTTTATTTGCACTCTTTATTTTGAATTAAAGCCTAGCAATTGATATAGGTTTTAAGCATTCCAGTAAAGATGAAATTCTACGAGAGCAACACACCGGAATGTCCTGGTTTCTGGTGATGTTTTGCGTCCGCATTCATTCATCCATCTCGTTCCGTTTTAGCCCTATGTTGCATCACCGCTGAAGGTTTGTGCGCAATAGGAGACCCGGACATTAGTGTTGATTATGTGGTCGGGGATGGCGTTGAATATTTATTTTGTTGTGTAATTAATAAAAGCAATGGGAAATGTTGCAATGAAGGGAATCGCAACTAAACCCCATCTATCCGAGAGGGAAGAGCAATGGAAGCTGCACGCTGTGCAGGTGATATAAGTGAAAGATTGCCGCTAAGCATGTGCAATACATATGTCTTTTTTTTGCTAATCAATTGAAGTAGAGAACGAGTCAAATATGATGTGTTCGAAAGTGATTCTATCTTATTATTGCAGTTTCATCAACAATAAGACGTTTACTTTAGAGCTGTGTTTTCGCCGTTCTGACTATGCCGACCGCACAATTGCATTCTGGATTATTGCCCATCGAGCAGCTTTATTCGTTAATGACTCCTATTCAATTCCGGCTTTACTCTGTTATATAGGTACAGTGGTACTAAGTGGTTTGAATATATCTGCGGCAGTAAATCGGTTGCTAATTATAAGTTTTTCTTCGAATAGTTACATCTTCACAGCAATTTCGCCCATACTTGCAGTCAGTGTTGCATAGATGCATAGATCTAGTCAGGGATGGGATGGAACTTTAGAATCTTTCATCCTTCATCTCAGATGTTCATAAGAAGTAGACCAATTAGATGCGTTCACCATAATCGACAAGTTTGTTATATGCTGACGATGTCAATTGGCAAAACTGCTTCTCTATGTGCGATAGTCAAGACTAGCGATAGGAGGGTGATCTAGCGGATGGGGTGAAGGGTTAGAGGGGTTCGTTCTCTCTTTTCTAGGGCGTAGAGGGAAAGGTTAGGTTCCTCTCTTTTTCTCTGTCACAGTATCAAGAATTTTAAGGTTACTCATCAGAGTGCTTCTTATCTGAGCAGTGATGTCAACTTCTAGAGGTGTTGGGGGCGGCGCTTTTCTTTGCAGAAAATAGTGAATTGTTGAGTGTCCGGAACTTCCTTTCTTTATGAAGATGAGGCTCCAATAAAAATTTAGGATGTGATCTCCCCCCCCCCACCGCGAAAGGCGGACAAATTGCTTGGGGAATCCGTCATTAGTTACGGCGTCGCTAATCAGCGTTTCGTCCTTGTCTTACTCTAGGAGATGGTAAAGCTGTTCTGGACATGTGTTGTTGTTCAGCAATTCTTTTTACTCTTTTACTCACTATGCAATATTGCAGAATCAAAATTTTGTGCACTCATCGGTTATGATTTACCTATCGATGTCTATATGGCACACTCTTCATAACACTTTTCTTGCAGCAACTTCTTTTGAATAGTTCCCATTTCAGGAATATCGATGCAATTATCGCATAATTGAGCATCGAGGAATGAAATTAATTTATTTACACTTACTTTTTTCTTCTTAGTATCCTCATAAAAAAAAACGATATCACCCTCAAGTTCCTTGGATAGGGGAACGGTTTTTCAATTATCCTTTTTTCCGGTTTTCTTATGTCAGCTCATTGCATTACTACTTATTTTGAGGTACTCAGGTATGCTTTTATTGATATCTACTTTTAGAATAGTGAGATAAAGAAATTTTCGTCACATCGTTATGCGATTGATTCTGGGATATAAATGCCGATCCACTAGAGCGCTTGACTTCATTTAATTGCATTTTAAAGTAAAACCGCGTTTAAAAACCCTGGGCTTATGTCTTGAAAAAAAAAATTTTAAATGAAAGAAAATATTAAGTGAGCACCACACGAGGGATATTCTCATATTATGAGAAAATGCACCAATAGATGATAAACATCCTTTGTCTTAGCGGTCTTCGGACGCAGATACTTCATCCAGCCTAGTGGAGTCGTTTAATAGCTTTCAAAGGCGACAACCAGAATTCGATGGCATATTTTGCGGTGTTGACGCTAATTCTGCATAAATTTCATGCTTCCACATCTATTTGAACTTTGCTCAGTTATTGTGGATAACTCAGATGAGGCAATCAACACAATATGCATGCACTTGAGTTTAGAGAAAGTACGTTGTAGAGGTTTTGTTGGCGTTCGGCAGACGAGTTGAAATGTTTGGAGTGAACTGTATTGTTTTGTCGCATTCGCTAAAATGGCCATTGGTTGTTCTCTCTCCCTCCTTTTGTCTCGCTCTCTGTCTATCTCTCTGTTTCTCTTCCACACTTTCACAATTTATACTACGTTGTCGATTTTTGTACAGTAATTTTTTTTGTGTGTGTTTAGCCTTCGCATACCTTTTTCTATGATTCGATAATTGCTTGCAATGATCGTTAATTAGTGGACGGATTGTTAAGGTTCTTATTATTTTTATTGAAATATCATTATATGCCTTTTGAGGGGAAAATTTCAACAGTATTTTGCACTTGTTGTTTACATCTCTCCCCGTTATCTTTCATTCATGCTGTTGTCTGTTAAATTTCAATAACTTATCAGTGGGGAATTTTGTTGAACTGTCAACATAGGTGTTTTTTTCCTGAGAGAGAGAGAGAGAGAAACCTAGATTATTTTCAAGAATGCTGCTGAAAGGATATACGAAGTTGCTCAAGCAAATTGTTCTGCAGGTGGCTTCAGAAGATGACTGATGAGGACGAAACGGCCGATAAAACTCCGCCGTGGCTGTGGTCTTTGGAGGGTGGATTCTCTCTACTACTCACTCAATGGTATTAACGAGGTAATCTTTCTCATTGTTCTCATTTCCTCACTATATATTTTTCGATGTATAAGCTGTCTCTTTTTTTGCTTTCAGAGAAATTCTTGCCTCCCAGAAATCGTTATTAAAATGTGTGTTATTCATGACCCTTTTTCTTTACAATTAGAGTTACGTGAATATTTCAATAACCTAACGAGAATCCGTATAAGTATGTTCGTTTGCATCAATTCCTCCTCCAGCCTCCTTGTAGCCAGGTTTAAGTTTAATTCAACGCCGTTTTTATTATTTATTTATTTATTTATTTATTTATTTATTTATTCAGTTGTCTGGGGTTGGGATTGTTAACGTTTAACGCTGTGATGCTTTGACGTCGGTCATATTCTGGCTTCTTATAAAGTGAGGCCACAGTAAAAGGAGGGATAAGGCAGAGGGCAACTACCCTCTGTCCTATTCTTTGGGTTTTTGAAGAGTATTTAGGGAGGCGATGGCACGAAGAGTTGAAGGGAATAATAGGGACTTACCCTTCTCTTCACCCCTTCTCCGTCTCCCGCTATCCCCTACCCCCACTTAAAACTTTTCATGGCTGCACCCTTGGTTAATAATTAGGTGAAGATATTGGAATGAGTAAGGACGTAGATCTTTGCATTAATGAATGAAAATGTGAATGCATTATGTGCACACTCTTAGATCTTCGAGAAATTGTGCATACCGTTGACTCGACAGCCAGAATTCATTAGGGTTGATTATTGTGCTCGTATTATTGAAGAAGAGATGTACGAAATAGTTGGCAGTGGACCGCGCATCATTCCTATTACAGGCTATTTGTTCGAGAAAAATTCTCCCGTCGGGATCATTTGACTTGTGCAAAAATGAAACCGGTCCAGGGGGTGACAAGGAGTACAACTCTTTCCTTCTTAGAAGCTTAATGCCAAGCAGCGAATGTAGACATGGGACGCGAGGGCTGAATTGATGGTGTGGTGCATGCAACATATCGCCTCCACCAGGTGATAGGTAGCACTAAGGTAGTCTGTAGCTTCGATGGAACACCTGAGGCAATAAGAAACAAGTCCTGTTGCAACCAAGGATTCTGAAGGTAGCCGGGTATTTCTGCAATATAAGACTTTATGATCACAAAATCTATCAGAATCCATTTGATGAGCTTCTTGAAATTAACCCAAGTGGGGGGGGGGGGTGGTCTCCTAGCTATTTTATCGTATACCGCACAATCTGCGTGGTATCCAGCGCACTCAAGATGGATGAAATTGTGATAAACAAATCACGAATATGTAGTGAAGGAATCCTTTAGAAATCCATATAAGACAACTTTGTGTATTATATATATCATATTTCGGCGCCGACGGGATGCCCATATTCTTCCATCCCGTCTTTTCCTTTCTACACTACCAAGCTTTCTTAAAAGAGAGGCCATAGGAATTGTTGATCGCTCAGAGAGTGAGTGAATAGTTAGCAAGGAAGAAACGGTCTTCTAGAAAGATATTTTGGTCAATTTTGATTTTAACATATATTTATGTCTCATAGAGGTGGTCAATTGAGCAATGAGAAAAGGGCACTGTTATATGACGCTTGTTATTGAAATTTATTCGATGTGCTATTGTGATATATTCGAATAAGGTTTTAATTTAATCACTGTGTATTATCACCATCAAACACAATCTCCAACTTTGTTTGAAGGCACTTTCCTCCAGTTAAACTAGTTACTTACCACTTTCCCATTTGCGAATGCGATCCCTCCTTGCAGTGCCGCATCGAAGTGATTGACAGCTTATGGCTGAGGTGATTTAACTTAGTGGTAATCATTTCTGTTGATCGAATTTGCCGTGACAGTGTTTTGTTCCGATATTCTACAACAAAGATGAACCTAGACTTTGCGATTGTCGTTTGTATACTATTGCATAGTGTTATGTGTACTGTTGCATAGTGTAGTGAGTGCGGGTGGCAGCAACGTGGATTTTTGAAGTGCGAAGCGTTTCAGTGTGGGGAAATGGATTCTGAATGAAGGTGATATCGGTGTGATCGCTATTTACAGAACTAACTGTAGTGGTTGGTGGAGTAAGAGCACGCACTAATCCACATGCCTGTGGGCAAACCAACAAACCCAACCGGAGCCGTCATTGTTAGTGGCAAATAAGCAGCGTCATTGCGACGGCAGTCGATCACACTGCGTACGTGCACACCGTGTGCGCACCCAATGCGTGCTCGTCATGGAACATTGATGTGTTTGCGAGAGGGACAGAGTGCGTGAGCATACGGTATGCGCGCGACTTCTCCACAGTTTTTTCTTCGCTTGCATTCATGATTTGCGGCTAGTTTTGGTCGTATTCCGTCCGGGTGGTCACTCGTCTTTGGTCACTACGTTATTGACCGAATTTCTTTCTTATATGCTATTTTCTGCAGCGGTCTATCTTAATGGTCAGCGTGTTGTTGTTTAATGCTCGACATACCCCCTTCGTCTATCCCCAATTCATTGAAATAGACTGAAGATGAGCAGTGATGGCATTCTCCATCCAGAAAAATCTTGCTGCATCTTGATTGCAAGAATTGATGCTTCAAGCTTTGAAGCTAAAACATTCCATGCAATGAACGGTCGTTGCTTGCTTCCTGAATTACCTGAATGATCGATATTTGGGTTTCCGTTTAATTGGTGAATAATGCTTAGAAAGTTTCAGTTTGCTAACTTTATATCAACAGGTAAATGATATTGTCATTCAGTATCATTTACCTGTCTCAGTACGAATAGAATCGTGTTGTTATAATATTTCTTTTTACGGTATATTAGGTTTGCCAATGCTTGTTTATAAATTGTCGCGTTTTTTTTTTTTACTATATTTGGCTTCAATCTACCAACTTTCATATATGTATATTAAAACGATTGTGGAAGGGGGGGGGGGGAGGAAGGTAGCCTTGCATGAAGAGTTCCAATTTTGAGTTTTACTACTCGGCCAGCTTACGTGCCAGCCGTTGTTTAGCCGAAAAGTTGTGAAATGTTGACAGCCGCAGCTGTATATCGTAAATGAGAACTCCAAATTTGCATATGTAAATCTGCGCCTAAAACTGTGAATCGATTAGAAGGCCATATTAATTGTCTAAGCTTTTTTAACTTTTTCATGTCTAGGAATAGTCGTTGATTGTATCAGTTTCCTTTGCAGAGAAAATATTCACTAAAGCGGTCGGTAATCAAAGCACACTTCTCACCAAGTCATTGGTGTGAGGGTCTAGCAGCTCCCATTGTAATTGGCTGTACGATTGCTACTCTCGCTGTCTGATGCATGCTCAATTTCCCTTTCTCTCTGCTTGCGCGAAGACATGCCCATGACTTATTTCAATGTGTGTACGCAAATCGCCTCAGTCATATGTTGTGCCTAGGCAATTTTTTCCTTAGAATGCCATTAGTTAGTCCTCTTTGGCAGGTTTCTGCTCAGGTGGGAGTTGGAGCAGAAAAGGAGTCAAATGATTTGTTTTAATGGAAAGTAGCTCCATTGATGCGTAATATACATTCCTTTAATTTTAAGCAAGAGTTATGTTAAGATTTTGCCTTATAACATACCTGTTGAATTTCATATCTGTTTGTTTACTAACTCCGCGAAATTTCCACTAAGATAGGAGAATTTTTGTGCAAATTATATCATTAATTCTCATAGTTCCCATAAAAAGTGAGATGCTTGATTTAGCATAAATTGAAGTGATTACCTTCAGATTAATTATTGAAAAATGGTATTCGATAGTCATCAATGGATAGGACCATATTGTATGGTAGATCCGATTTTTAGTGATGTGTTATTTTCAGTTACATCCACAAAATAGTCACTTTTTTCATTCTCCTATCACTATACTTCTAGCATTATTTTATTTAATCCGTGTTATGCATTTACAGGCATATTGCTTCCGGTTGACGAATGGGTTTGATGTGGCGTGCAACTGTTGGTTTGTAACCAACGTTGGTTCCGAAACCAAAAGAAGATAATGGTTGAGATGCAGCTCGATTTCTTGGTAGGTTTTCTTCTTTTTTTTTTGATTTATGACGCCACTACAGAGACCTTTATTACGAGGTTTTCCTAATCGATTTCTGTGGCAACGCGTAAAACTGCTATTGCTTACGAAAGGATCGCAAGGGTGTCTTTTGGTGGTTGTGGATTTTTCAGAGACCTCACTTGATCTTGGTTACTGTCAAACTTGATCCCGTGGTCGTTAACCGAACTCGCAGGCTGTCCTAGAAAACTTGGATGGAATGAGGAAAGGTCATTTTTACCTAAAACATCTGCCTTTATGCATGTTAGACATTATGACAGAACAAGATTGAAACGAAGGAAACCAACTTGCTGTAGTATACAGTGGGTGAAATGAAAGTCTAGAAAAGTGAGGTTGAAGGTTATATACGAAGAGGTGACCAACTGAGGGCTTATTTTTACAGTTAATAGGATGCTTCAAATGATCAATGAGGTGAAGTGGTCGATTTTATAAAGTAATGTGTTTGCCTTGAGCAAGCATTTTGATGAGTATATTCACAGCTTGTTGGTTATGCAACTTATTGATGTGCTTTACCATGGTCTGGGAATATGTGGCTGATATAGAGTTGATTGAATGTACAATATTTACTTGTGAACTTACTCCTTTAAGAAGGGTGTTCTTTCAATAAGGAAGAGTTTATCTACATGGGTGCTGTTTAATTCAAATAGGCGACACTTTTTAAACAGTAATCGCTAAAGTTATTCCTGCAACAAATAAATGTTCGTAGAATCTGATGCATGCAAAGAGTTTCTGAGATTAACGAGGATAAGGATATAGTTAAAGAGGTGGAGTTCACCTGTGAAGGTACTAATAGTATAGGGGATAATGAGAGAGATACGAGCGTCTTTCTGTGCTGAAGTCATTCTGAAGCATGTAATAATGATTCGTCCAAAGGGTACAAGTATTCTACGCTTATGTCACATTTAACTATCTATTCTTTTCTGTAGGTATTCGATAGCGCATCGTCAAATATGATGTGCATAATGGGTGGAAATCGGTTTAAGCAGAAGGTCTGGGTGGGGGGGGGGGAGGTAAAACAATGCGTTTTATGAATTCTGGAATGGTAGAAGAGGAGAGTCATCAATATATCAGTGATATGTGGATGAACGAGAACGATTGGTTTGTGTGCTATGTGGCATATTCTTATCTAAGAAACGGTTTGTTAGTCTGTGTGGATATGCTCTGTCGTTCGGCTGTATGCGATGTAATGATTTGCAGGAAAAGAAATTAACAGGAATGCCACAAGCAAGTGACGGCTACGATGTGGTGCGCAGAAGGATCGAATGGATAAGGTAGGGTATCTTGGTGATTTGTGGATTTCTTATTGTTGAGATTTGATGTTCGCACTTTAAGGTTGGGAGCGAAATTATTTCACTACTTGTTTGATAATGATATCACAAAACTGAATTACCTATTTCCTATTTCATACCCAAAGCTGCAATACCATCAGCATCAGCTGGCGGTTTTGATTTTATAGTAGCGAAATATTCGAGTTGTACGTAGACACTGCTTTCGGATTAAGAAACATTGTTCAGCAAAGGTAAATACTTCTGTGGGAAGCAGCTTTGCCGGAATTTCGTTTTGAAGAGCTTGCCAGTTGTGTGTTCCAAAAGGAAGAAACTATAAAATATGAGATTGGGCGGATGGCACAGTTCTATGCGAATTGAATATCAACTAAAACTCGTATGGCCGTAATCGGAAATGTTTCGATTTTTGTTGTCAACCTCTGTACCACGCAAATCCCACATGATTACATGTGAAATGATTTGCGTTAAAGGCAAACTTATGCTATGCTTATTTTCTACATTTGCATAATTTGTTTATTGCATCGAATTTTTCATGCTATAAAACATTACCACTTACTTTTTTCCTATATTTGTATTGCTTTAAAGCGTCCTTTTACACTACGTATAGTGTAAAGCGTCCTTTTTTAGAGCATTTTTTCACACTTGCGGGGAATGGAAGAATTATTGATAGGGGTTCGAAAACACTGCATGACCCATCGCAGCATCGTGCTTTATCTGCTTTTTCATGGAAAATTTCGAAAGATTTCCGTGCTGGCGATCAGGTTCGGCATAGGTTTTCACAGGTTCGGCATAGGTTATCATAGGTGGTCCGGGAGTTGGAGTGGCACCCATTTAATTTAAACAGTTGCTTACACGTTGCTTAGATGGTCGCTTTTCAATTTACAGTGTTCCTCTTGAGCTGAAGTAAAGCGCAGTAGAAAGCGCATTCACTTCCCACGTTCATTGCTTAAGAGCACTATTGGCCTTTTTTCCGATCTCTGGTTATGGCTTCCATGAACTTTTCAACTAGCGAAATCAGTAGTCTGTTGGCTAACCTGTTGATTTGCTTTTACCAGCATGACACTTCGACAAAAACGTGATTCGAATACTCCAATTCTGCTATGCTCCGCTGCTTTATACTTCTTGGACCGTTCCATCACATCGTTTACATTCTTTGCACTTTCCTTGCGAATCATGCCCTGCTATGCATCCACAGCTTCCAAATTGGGTTGAGATCAGGTTGTGCCTAGTTAGAAAATTTGCTTGATCCTTCTTGGGAACCAGGTTTTTGCAGTGCTGAAGGTTGGTCGCAGTCTTACAGGGACAGACTACTGCGTAGTCCCCTTCACTGCAATGTAGGGGATAACACCAACTTATCGATTTGATGGATGAGTTGAAAGGGGTCGCAGGTGCTATTAAGGCAGTAAAACGGCTTCGTACAAAATGCTGCGAATAGCGGCTATCTTCAGCTGAACAGTTTTCAATGATTAGACGGTCCCCGAAATCATTTTCGTATGCGCAGCGCTGTAATAGTCACTGCGAACGCAACGCTTTTAAGCAAAAGGGGTGTCTACTTAGGCGGTCCAATTGCCTGAATAAGGGACTGCCGCGCTTTCAAGCGCTCTATTCTTTACACCATTAATCGTGAGCAGTATGCAACGATTAGGGCAAACGCGTTGCAGTGTTGCGTTGAAGAGGCGGTGGGGTCCGCCTCAATGGCAGGGGCATTGGGTACTCTGCAACGAGCACCCAATGCCGTTGTCATTGCGGTGGACCCCACCCCTCTTCAACGCAACGATGCAGCGCGTTCGCCCTTGATAAAGAGGGGCAAGCGCGTTGATGTGCACCTATATCATTTTCGAAGGCCTTAGAATTTTCGCATTAAAACGCATTGACGCGCTCAATAGTGCCCCACTTTTTGTTATGAGGTGCATCATTCATAAAAAGACTGGTTAATTGTTTTTTCTCATTATCGATTGGAGGTTTAATTCCGAACAGTCTTATGGGAAGGCTTTGGACTGTCCAAGCGGAGAGTGGGAAAGAGTTAGGGGGAACTCCCATTTATGATTGTTGGAAAAAGTGATGGGGATGCAAATTTTGATGAATATTTGTTCGGCATTAAACCAGTTCGATTTAATTTTCTCATCTGAGGTATGCAAGTTTTTTCTTTGATGTTTAGTTTGTGAGTTGTTGCCGTATTCTAAAGTATTATTTCTTTCCATTCATTTGCAGTCCATTCCCCTCCACTCTTCCCCATCCTCTATTCCGTCATCTCTCTATCCTCTCATGCTTTTCTGTCAAGCTATCTCCCGTTGAAATTGCTGCCAGTTCTTGTGTTTTTCATAAACTTGTGCCTGCTTGCATGCATTTCTACTTACATAACTAAACCACGTATTACTTGCAGCCCCAAACGAAGAAATCACTTTTCGAAATTGATGTTTGGGGATGTGAGTTTATCAAAGAGCGACGTCAGCAGTCGGACGATGCTCGATATATATTGCGATTCATCTCCGTTTTGTGATTTAATTTGCGTCTCCATAGATTGATGTATTTTCTCGATTTTTTTTTGAACTCACATTTCACTAATAAACAATATTTCCACTGAAATGTTATCGACAAGCACGAGTAACTGCAGCATAGCTAAAATCTTCTCAAGCACTAAAGGGTGCAGGTAAAATGTTTGTGTTTATTTACCTTGTAAAGCGTTAGGCATGAATGCTACATGCAGAATGATTTTATGGGCCGGTATAAGAGGGATGATTTAGCGTGCTTTTGGCAGAGAATGTATATCGGCGCGAGCAGCAGATAGAAAAGCATATCGAGGAGGTTCGTAAATGTTTTGTGGAAGGAGGGCGGAGAGTTGGCGAGAGGTGTTACAAACAAATAGAGCCTGTTGGTGGACTGAGATTGGTTGGTTGGTTGGTTGGTTGGGGTACAGCATCGCGAAGGAATGTAACTCGGCTGATGGCCAGTGGTGCTCGTTTTGCGGGTTGCTGCATTGTTCCTGGCTAACCGAAGTTTGGCGCAACAATCACACTTGTTATGGTTTTGCGGAAGTCGTAGGGCATTAACGAGTAAGCGCTGTCGTCGACACCTCACCTCCAACGGTTGGCGTGTAATTTCAATGGTCGTGCAAATAGTTGGGTACTCATTTATGCGCTTAGTAAGAGCCAGAATGAGGGACAAACTTTAGTTAACGGTGTTGACCCACCTTATCACTCGAGTGTGCTGTGGCAAATTGCTTTCCTTTAAAGTCATGAAAGAGCATTGATTGATCAGAAAGCAAAAGATTCGCGAGGCATTATTGTGTCCTCACTTGCATTCAAAACAGCGTGCGATTGAGGCGATCGTCGAAAGTGCCGTTGCTGCTTTCGAAATGATAGTGCGGTTGTCTATTTCTTTCGCATCTCGCTTATGCGTGTTTTCCCTTCTAACTGCCTTCATCACCATTATTCTCTTCATTTTTCTTACTGTTCTACTGCCAGTCTCTATCCAGCTCTATGCTTTCGACCTTCGCAACGCGTAGAGCATAGTGCAGATAACCTACACGATTCCTCGCTTCTGCCATATTTCGCACTCCGCCTCATCGGTCGAATATACTGTCAAATCGCTCTAGGTTAAAGTCATGAAAGAGCCATTGATTGATCAAAAAGCAAAAGATTCGCGAGGCATTACTGTGTCCTCCTCACTGCATTCAAAACATCAGCGCGCGGTTGAGGCGAGCGTTGAAAGTGCCATTGCTGCTTTCAAATGGTAGTGCGATATCTGTTTCTTTCGCGATGGGTCGTGTCTTTCATATCGTTTAACACGACCAGCGATAGTTACGTCGGCTTCATTTTGTTGTAAATTTATCATCACGCATCAGCCGTACAAGTTTTCATGGGAATGTTTCAGCGCATTTCTTTCTAAGTTCGTTATTTCTGCATTGTTATTTGCAAGCATTTAAATGAGGAGATCGGGTCCTACGATTACTGAATATAGTGGGATGTTATTCCTTCAGTTCATTTGAGCGATCTGAATTGCATCTCAAATTTGAAGAAATTTCTTTCGGATTTATGAAGAGAGGTGTGACTTCAGCCAGCCACAAGCGTTATTTCATCGAAGAAAAAAGTTTTTTTTCCACTGCTGGCTCCGTTTCTTTCTCTTTTAATATAATTCATCAGTTGTTTCTTACGAGGCTTTAAAAACAACTCGCAATATGACCACTCAGTTTTTTTCCAATTCCGCTTCTTGTGATCTTGGGATTAGTTTATTCTACGGCTTTTCTCTTTTTTTCTTACCCAAATTATTGTGCGTGATAGCTTTATTTGTTGTATTCCGTGCTCGTCGTAGCGTTAACCAGTAAGCGCTGTCATCAACGCCTCACCTCTAATAGTTGACACGTAATTTCAACGGTAGTGCAAATAGTTGGGTGCACATTTATGCGTTTAATAAGAGCGAAAATGAAGGGCAAATGTTACAAACGATGTTGACCAGAAATCGCTTTCGCTTAAAATCCTGTGAAAAAAAAGAGGGGAGGGCGGGCTCTGGGACTGTTCCATGAATGATGCTCAACGAATCGGGGACGCATTTGTCGGATACCCACTTCGGTTTCTTTTGCTTTTTACTAAGAAGGCCGGCGTGGCGTATATTTCATGAAAAACTTTCTTTGAGTCCAAGCCAGCATTATCTTTTCTGGATACGTTCCCAACCAAAAAATCAAGGATCCTCTAAAGCAACTTTCGGCTTTTTTTGACTGATACTTTGAAGGAACTGATGTAATATCGGTTGTACACAGCCGTCCCAATATTGACAATAATGGCAGCTAACGCTTCCTTTGAAGCGCTCTTATTTTTTACTTCGTATGTAACCGTGTACGTGTTTATGATCGGTTAACAGTCGATGGCTTAAGTGGCGTCGGATTTTTTGCATTACCTTGTTGAAGATTGCTTATATGCTTTCAGGTGCTGAAAAGCTCCCGAAAAAATAAACTAGAAGAAGCCATTGTTGGATTAAACTGACAGATAGATGAAATGATTCTATAGGTTTCTATACGAGCAGCAACTGTAATGTCATTCTCAGATTCTGTTGCAGAAGTCTACATAAGATGCTTAAATCGACGCATTCGATGATTGGAATCGACGAGTGTGAGATTGAGAACATCAGCGAGCTTGCGAAGGTATGCTCAGTTATCTCTGGCGAAATTTATAATAAAATTTGCTTGTTAAGCCTAACCAGAATTACTCGTACGAAACATTGATTCACCTTTATGGAGCCTTATAAAGTCGCCTCTTAAAAACGCATTGCGGCGATCTGTACGTATAGATATTAACCCAATTCGTCGCAGGTAATTTCTTTCGTTAACTTTGTGCGCTAGTTATCCCTTAGGTTGTTGGAATTCCCCGCATGATGTTTTTTCTATTTCTATGGGCCCGAAATTTTGCTTTCTTGCATCATTCAAACGATGGTTATTTTTTCGACGGTGATATCGTTTTGTAAAACAATTACTATTATTTCGTAAAATAATTCTATTCTGGAGAGTACTTAGAGGTGTAAGTACGGGACGGATTTGGCCCCATATTATACTAGTAGGTGAGCAATCCCTGAATATGGGCATGAAGTGCACATGAAATGATGTCTTATCGAATATCATCCTTAGGTTCTGTTGTTTACTGCATATTTATTTGGTTTGCTTCTGTAGTGTAATGTTGATGCGGGTTGGTTCTTTGAACTCTTTAAATAGATCTATGTTATGTTTATGACAGATTTGACGAATTTACTTCAGATGGCTTCATACTGCGATTTTTAATGCGTTCAGTTGTTTCGTAGTTTTCTTTAATTCATTAAATTCTGCTTCGCTGTCACTGTTGACTGCTTACAGTAGTTGGATGTTATCAGCGAATATCAATGTGTGATCAGGTGGGGGACACCCCTTTAAATTTGAGTAAGTAATCAATAGGAAGTATCATTGCAAAGGTGGCATACTTGTGGATATCTGAATAAGGAACAGATAGTTGTTGGGTACCAACGCTCTATTTGTAACGTGCTGTTAGGTATCAGCGGTTACTTACAAACCTTCACAGTAAGCAGCGATGGAGGTATACGATCACAGAGTTAATAATCCGGCTAAAATTAGCTTGCAGCGCTGAATCAAATGTTTTAAGGCACAGCAATCTACGTTGTGCAATAAAGTGTCCGTTGCGGAGAAACATCTGTATCGTGCAGTGATCTTATTTAGTGTTGGGTATTCAGGGCTCCAAACTTCGCCGCTATCAAAATGGAATTTGGCTTTAGGGAAGAGGGATGGAACCAACAGTAGAGCTGATATAGTAGCAGCCCTAGCCCACAAAGGTAACATGTGCTTTCTTAAGTGAACCCATCATCGCAGCGTTTGCAAGCAGAGGGACATTGATGTGATTGCAGGTGTCGTCAGCACATGTGGTATCGCCTCCGCCTCCACCGTCAATATCCTCTTCTTTCACTCCATCTTTTGAGAGTCGAAAAAACTGGAGCGTTAATTTTTTCTGGATTTCTGGGCGATGTTTAAGTTTGGCTTGCTATCAAGGCTCAGCAAATGCCTGCAAGGTTTATTCATATGCGAACTAGTTCAAGTATACGGTTCGACAATACATAGTAAATGTTTGCTTTTCTGTGGTATAAGAGGAGGGGGAAGGGAGGAGGAGGACCGTCATAGAATTATCATTTTTTGACTAGTGATCGTTGTTATCATTGATAATTTATTGAGGTTTTATAGAGGAAATGATAAGGGAGAGAAGGATTGTGAGTGCTTTCGATGCCGAACGTTTTGGTGAGTTAGAAGTAATTATAGGAGGAGAATAAGGTGAAACGATTGGGTAGTGATGCAGAAATATTGATATAAGCGGTGCAAGAGGATGAGTTGCGTAAAGCGACCATTTCGAGCACAAGTGCTGCATCATGACAGGTATTCTTCTTTTAATTTACTTGTCTAGTAGGACATAGTGAAGTATAGATGAGTGGGTGGAAACTAAATGATTTGAAGGCACCGAATGCCGATCATGGGCTCCACTAGTTTATACGCGGAATAGAAGTCTCTTAAATGTTGCTGCTTTACCCAAATTTTTTCTGGAGAGGAGGGGCTTGGGGGGGGGCGAAGGGGTGGGATTGCAACGTCATCACATTTCCGTTAACACGAGATTTATTTATCGTGTTATGCGTGTATGTGATGCCCTCAGGCATTGAGTGTTCAGAATTTTTTTAATCGGCTGCTTCCATATGTATGCCCCAATTCTGCTGCTTCCATATGTATTATGCCCCAATTCTATTTGGTTGCCGACAGTCCTCCTCCTCCTCCCCTTCCCTCTTCCCAGTCATTCAGTTGTTTAGCCCATTCCCTTGGACACATTTCACCTTAAATCCCCACTTTATTGTGAATCTCTGTTTCATTCCATTGGGTTTTTCTTCTTTTCATTATATTTCATATAATGGGAATAACGGTGATTTAAAGAAATCTTTCGTTATCTTGTTAGTGCATTTTTCTGGTTGCAAAATAAAACTTTCTTAGTTACTCTTGTTTATTTTTTTATTTTATTTTATTTTTGTAACTTTTAAATCGGCTTTTTTTTATGCGTTTACTCTTTATCTTTGCATAGAGAAGCGCTTTTTGTTTAATAACAATATTTATGCACTATTGTAGAATTAATTTTTGAATGCTGTTGTTTACTATCTTCTCGTTTGTTATAGTACATTGACTTATCCATGATCCATTCATCAGTTATAGATGGTAGCAAATTATTCACCACGTTGCTATTTCTAAGATTCGAGTGGCCTAAAGAGAGATATCTGGATCGAATCGTTCATTTAGGGATCTTCATCAAGAGATTGGGGGGGGGGAGGATGGGAGGATTCGATGTTGAAATGTCCAAAAATTAGCCATAAGATGACATCGTGCTAAGAAAAACTACTATTTATAACCCATTTTGGCAAGATGAATGTAGATTTTAATGGGTATAGTTTCTAGGGAGGCATAATGTCTCCGAATACTCATGGTCATGGTTCTGTTGAATCCACTTTGACAACCTCGAAGCAATCAGGGGGTCTCACTGTTTTTCTCTTCCTCCTCTCCCCTTCTTCCCCTCTCCCTCGTAGGTTCTGGCTCCTTTCTAGGTGTGTTTATTTGATATGCACAGGTGTTTTAGAAGTAGAGAGGACTATTTCTTATCGTACACAAAGTTTTGAAGGTGTACACTTTCCAGTCGGCTTTTGCCTTGTTTTTTTCGATCTTCTTCGTTTGGATTATGTCAATATGGCTATCATATTAGCGAGTCAACGTAGTATTTGTATAGATTGTTTTCTATGTTATAGTATGAGGGCTAAACTCACTTTGTGCTAAACAAAGCTTTCATTCGTTGATAATCGAAGACTGTGTTAATATACTCTCAATTATTGCTAATATAATCTCTTTTTTTTTAATCGTTAGGCTTCATTTATAAAAAATATTATTGTCATTTTATTTATTTCATCTTGGTAGTAGATTTATGTAATCTTATTATTGGTACAAGTTTTACATATTCACGGTATAGGCAGATTAGATTCGATAGGAACGATCGTCCTGTTTGGAAGTTTTTAGTGGTATTTAGAGGGAAAGTGCTAGGGACATTTAGAGAAACCAGAAGTATTGATGCGTCCATCTCAATCCGTCGACCCCTTCGTGGAATATCTTTTTTTTTTCTGGTTACTTCCTTGTTGTAGATAGGCATCTAAGGCTTCTCGACGTGAATAAATCATACTGGCAGCATTCACCTTATACAGTTTGTTGTGTTATGAGTTTACTATAATCGTCCTTGATGTTTAGTATATTTTCATATGTGTGTCTGAATGTGTATCCGCATTGTATTTAGGTATTGGTAAAATTGGACAAATATGGACGTAGAAAGGTGAACGAAAACGCGGTGGAAGAATCATCATCTAAACGATCTACGATTAGTATCACTATTCCAAATCAGGTCATTTTTTCCAATACACCTTATATGATTTATTATGAACGTTGAAAATTTTGCGTTTACCTGTGCAGCATCATTCTCTGTCCTTTATGTTGCCATTTAATGGTATAGGTATTCAAATGTGCTAAACATTTGGGTTTAAAAAATCATCTTCTGTTACTTCAGACATATCGTTTGATGGATTTTTCTTTCTGAAGTTCTGTCTGAAGCTTTCTGGTTCGAATCCTAGTAGAAATGAAATTTTTTTCCAAAATTTGTGCTCTGACAGGGATGCAGTCGATTTGCAGAACGAAAACTGAGCCTCTTCTATATGAAGATGAATCGACTCATAGGCCATTAATTCCATGATAGTGGTATTGAGAAGTTCCATATTTTTAAGGTCGCCGAAATTTTGGAAAATTGTTTTTTTTTTTTAATCTTATGGGAAAATATTTGCAGAAATTTTTGAAGAAAATCTGATTTTATGAAATATTTTCACAAATGGGAAAAGAAGACATTTTCATTTCTAAAATGCTGCAAAAAAATTCCAAAACCTCACTCAATGGAGCTGTAGTGATGAGTGGTTTCATTAAGAAACTAAGTAGAATCATGTGCATTTGAAAGTTGTCTCAAACGTGGTTTTTTTTCTGGCGCTGTGTCTGCGCGCAGTGGTTTAATTTGCATAAAACGCAAATTGTGCTTTGTAGTATGGAATGGGTGGGGTAAGTAATATTGTGCTTTGTAATAATATATATCATGGACTGAGCCGTTGAAGTCAACGGATCTCATGGTAATATATATAATTCTCATGGTAATATATATAGTAATATATATAAAGGAGTGTATAAATGTGCATTCATAAGGTGTATTTGTTGATGCATGGGATGGTATTATTGTAGCCATATCTCCGATAGTGGAGAAAACTCCTTTGCTTCGAATTTTGGCGATCTTCTTTAGGCGTTCTGGGAAGGAGATTTGCAACCTATCGTTGGTGAGGTGAGCGAGAAGGAGAAGGAACGTCTCTATGTTGAATTTGGCCACTTTCTTGAACATTTTCAGTGTTGTATAAGTAGGCAAGTTTAGTGGTGTAGAAGGTATTACAAAATTCGATTGTTACTTTTGGTTTGCTATTTCATTTCCACCATTTCATTCTTATATATCAGTGAAAGTAGTTACGGAAGAAGTGAGCTGCTAATACGCCAGAATAGGGGGTTTCATGCTCGAAACTATTTCTCATTCGTATCGTTTTTATTGCCTATAGGCGATTGCTAATGAATGCGCTGATTTTCATGTTTTATGAATGCATTCTATTGCAGGTTTTGTCTCAAATTCGAATGTTGCAACGAGTTCCAGATTTTGTCCTGTGTATGTTTAAAATGGCTTCAGCGCTGTATATTCGGGCTCACATGGCCCATTTGCGATGTGCTTTCCTAGTTGTCACCTTTTCTTCCTTAGGTGAGCAACGCTATAGCGGATGACGCAATAGAGTGCATGAATTTGATACTTCTAGTATCTTCAGCGGTGTACTATAGACGTGTTCTTGCGTCGATAATCTGTTTTACTTTAAACTATTCGGGTAGGAGTTTTCATCCTCTTTGCTAGAAGGAGGATGTTGACTATAAACGCAGCTTTAATCTCCTTCATCGGTGTTATTTCCATGTTTCTGTTGATGCATTCGTTTTCGACATCTCCGCATCCGTTTTCTTGGAGTCTGCTAGCAGTTTTCATCGATGTGCCAGTCGTTATCCATAATGAGCGTTAGTAATGCCAAGCAAAGGCTGTTTTCAAGGTGGAAGATTTTTAAGGCAGAAAACTTTTAAGGAACAAGATAACTTCAAAAAAGGATGTTCATCCAATCCAGTGGCGAACATTTTGCTGATCTTCAAATGGCTGTTTCCACCTTGGAAAAGGGGAGAGGGGAAAAGCTCCGCCTGCCGGCTGGCTAGCCTATTGTTTGTTTTCTTTGAACACAACATTGCATCACAGACGTTGTTGCCGTGTTATAGTTTTTCATGCAACGATTGTCGACACTTTCGTTTCGTGCTTTTCAACTTGCTTCCGATAGCGCGCTAATTCGCCGTTAGCTTAGAGCATTTAACGTTTTATGACCTATGAAGGGACTGCAACTCTCAAGCAAATTGTTCTGCAGGTGGCTTCAGAAGATGACTGATGAGGACGAAACGGCCGATAAAACTCCGCCATGGCTGTGGTCTTTGGAGGGTGGATTCTCTCTACTACTCACTCAATGGTATTAACGAGGTAATCTTTCTCATTGTTCTCATTTCCTCACTATATATTTTTCGATGTATAAGCTGTCTCTTTTTTTGCTTTCAGAGAAATTCTTGCCTCCCAGAAATCGTTATTAAAATGTGTGTTATTCATGACCCTTTTTCTTTACAATTAGAGTTACGTGAATATTTCAATAACCTAACGAGAATCCGTATAAGTATGTTCGTTTGCATCAATTCCTCCTCCAGCCTCCTTGTAGCCAGGTTTAAGTTTAATTCAACGCCGTTTTTATTATTTATTTATTTATTTATTTATTTATTTATTTATTCAGTTGTCTGGGGTTGGGATTGTTAACGTTTAACGCTGTGATGCTTTGACGTCGGTCATATTCTGGCTTCTTATAAAGTGAGGCCACAGTAAAAGGAGGGATAAGGCAGAGGGCAACTACCCTCTGTCCTATTCTTTGGGTTTTTGAAGAGTATTTAGGAAGGCGATGGCACGAAGAGTTGAAGGGAATAATAGGGACTTACCCTTCTCTTCACCCCTTCTCCGTCTCCCGCTATCCCCTACCCCCACTTAAAACTTTTCATGGCTGCACCCTTGGTTAATAATTAGGTGAAGATATTGGAATGAGTAAGGACGTAGATCTTTGCATTAATGAATGAAAATGTGAATACATTATGTGCACACTCTTAGATCTTCGAGAAATTGTGCATACCGTTGACTCGACAGCCAGAATTCATTAGGGTTGATTATTGTGCTCGTATTATTGAAGAAGAGATGTACGAAATAGTTGGCAGTGGACCGCGCATCATTCCTATTACAGGCTATTTGTTCGAGAAAAATTCTCCCGTCGGGATCATTTGACTTGTGCAAAAATGAAACCGGTCCAGGGGGTGACAAGGAGTACAACTCTTTCCTTCTTAGAAGCTTAATGCCAAGCAGCGAATGTAGACATGGGACGCGAGGGCTGAATTGATGGTGTGGTGCATGCAACATATCGCCTCCACCAGGTGATAGGTAGCACTAAGGTAGTCTGTAGCTTCGATGGAACACCTGAGGCAATAAGAAACAAGTCCTGTTGCAACCAAGGATTCTGAAGGTAGCCGGGTATTTCTGCAATATAAGACTTTATGATCACAAAATCTATCAGAATCCATTTGATGAGCTTCTTGAAATTAACCCAAGTGGGGGGGGGGGGGGTGGTCTCCTAGCTATTTTATCGTATACCGCACAATCTGCGTGGTATCCAGCGCACTCAAGATGGATGAAATTGTGATAAACAAATCACGAATATGTAGTGAAGGAATCCTTTAGAAATCCATATAAGACAACTTTGTGTATTATATATATCATATTTCGGCGCCGACGGGATGCCCATATTCTTCCATCCCGTCTTTTCCTTTCTACACTACCAAGCTTTCTTGAAAGAGAGGCCGTAGGAATTGTTGATCGCTCAGAGAGTGAGTGAATAGTTAGCAAGGAAGAAACGGTCTTCTAGAAAGATATTTTGGTCAATTTTGATTTTAACATATATTTATGTCTCATAGAGGTGGTCAATTGAGCAATGAGAAAAGGGCACTGTTATGTGACGCTTGTTATTGAAATTTATTCGATGTGCTATTGTGATATATTCGAATAAGGTTTTAATTTAATCACTGTGTATTATCACCATCAAACACAATCTCCAACTTTGTTTGAAGGCACTTTCCTCCAGTTAAACTAGTTACTTACCACTTTCCCATTTGCGAATGCGATCCCTCCTTGCAGTGCCGCATCGAAGTGATTGACAGCTTATGGCTGAGGTGATTTAACTTAGTGGTAATCATTTCTGTTGATCGAATTTGCCGTGACGGTGTTTTGTTCCGATATTCTACAACAAAGATGAACCTAGACTTTGCGATTGTCGTTTGTATACTATTGCATAGTGTTATGTGTACTGTTGCATAGTGTAGTGAGTGCGGGTGGCAGCAACGTGGATTTTTGAAGTGCGAAGCGTTTCAGTGTGGGGAAATGGATTCTGAATGAAGGTGATATCGGTGTGATCGCTATTTACAGAACTAACTGTAGTGGTTGGTGGAGTAAGAGCACGCACTAATCCACATGCCTGTGGGCAAACCAACAAACCCAACCGGAGCCGTCATTGTTAGTGGCAAATAAGCAGCGTCATTGCGACGGCAGTCGATCACACTGCGTACGTGCACACCGTGTGCGCACCCAATGCGTGCTCGTCATGGAACATTGATGTGTTTGCGAGAGGGACAGAGTGCGTGAGCATACGGTATGCGCGCGACTTCTCCACAGTTTTTTCTTCGCTTGCATTCATGATTTGCGGCTAGTTTTGGTCGTATTCCGTCCGGGTGGTCACTCGTCTTTGGTCACTACGTTATTGACCGAATTTCTTTCTTATATGCTATTTTCTGCAGCGGTCTATCTTAATGGTCAGCGTGTTGTTGTTTAATGCTCGACATACCCCCTTCGTCTATCCCCAATTCATTGAAATAGACTGAAGATGAGCAGTGATGGCATTCTCCATCCAGAAAAATCTTGCTGCATCTTGATTGCAAGAATTGATGCTTCAAGCTTTGAAGCTAAAACATTCCATGCAATGAACGGTCGTTGCTTGCTTCCTGAATTACCTGAATGATCGATATTTGGGTTTCCGTTTAATTGGTGAATAATGCTTAGAAAGTTTCAGTTTGCTAACTTTATATCAACAGGTAAATGATATTGTCATTCAGTATCATTTACCTGTCTCAGTACGAATAGAATCGTGTTGTTATAATATTTCTTTTTACGGTATATTAGGTTTGCCAATGCTTGTTTATAAATTGTCGCGTTTTTTTTTTTTACTATATTTGGCTTCAATCTACCAACTTTCATATATGTATATTAAAACGATTGTGGAAGGGGGGGGAGGAAGGTAGCCTTGCATGAAGAGTTCCAATTTTGAGTTTTACTACTCGGCCAGCTTACGTGCCAGCCGTTGTTTAGCCGAAAAGTTGTGAAATGTTGACAGCCGCAGCTGTATATCGTAAATGAGAACTCCAAATTTGCATATGTAAATCTGCGCCTAAAACTGTGAATCGATTAGAAGGCCATATTAATTGTCTAAGCTTTTTTAACTTTTTCATGTCTAGGAATAGTCGTTGATTGTATCAGTTTCCTTTGCAGAGAAAATATTCACTAAAGCGGTCGGTAATCAAAGCACACTTCTCACCAAGTCATTGGTGTGAGGGTCTAGCAGCTCCCATTGTAATTGGCTGTACGATTGCTACTCTCGCTGTCTGATGCATGCTCAATTTCCCTTTCTCTCTGCTTGCGCGAAGACATGCCCATGACTTATTTCAATGTGTGTACGCAAATCGCCTCAGTCATATGTTGTGCCTAGGCAATTTTTTCCTTAGAATGCCATTAGTTAGTCCTCTTTGGCAGGTTTCTGCTCAGGTGGGAGTTGGAGCAGAAAAGGAGTCAAATGATTTGTTTTAATGGAAAGTAGCTCCATTGATGCGTAATATACATTCCTTTAATTTTAAGCAAGAGTTATGTTAAGATTTTGCCTTATAACATACCTGTTGAATTTCATATCTGTTTGTTTACTAACTCCGCGAAATTTCCACTAAGATAGGAGAATTTTTGTGCAAATTATATCATTAATTCTCATAGTTCCCATAAAAAGTGAGATGCTTGATTTAGCATAAATTGAAGTGATTACCTTCAGATTAATTATTGAAAAATGGTATTCGATAGTCATCAATGGATAGGACCATATTGTATGGTAGATCCGATTTTTAGTGATGTGTTATTTTCAGTTACATCCACAAAATAGTCACTTTTTTCATTCTCCTATCACTATACTTCTAGCATTATTTTATTTAATCCGTGTTATGCATTTACAGGCATATTGCTTCCGGTTGACGAATGGGTTTGATGTGGCGTGCAACTGTTGGTTTGTAACCAACGTTGGTTCCGAAACCAAAAGAAGATAATGGTTGAGATGCAGCTCGATTTCTTGGTAGGTTTTCTTCTTTTTTTTTTGATTTATGACGCCACTACAGAGACCTTTATTACGAGGTTTTCCTAATCGATTTCTGTGGCAACGCGTAAAACTGCTATTGCTTACGAAAGGATCGCAAGGGTGTCTTTTGGTGGTTGTGGATTTTTCAGAGACCTCACTTGATCTTGGTTACTGTCAAACTTGATCCCGTGGTCGTTAACCGAACTCGCAGGCTGTCCTAGAAAACTTGGATGGAATGAGGAAAGGTCATTTTTACCTAAAACATCTGCCTTTATGCATGTTAGACATTATGACAGAACAAGATTGAAACGAAGGAAACCAACTTGCTGTAGTATACAGTGGGTGAAATGAAAGTCTAGAAAAGTGAGGTTGAAGGTTATATACGAAGAGGTGACCAACTGAGGGCTTATTTTTACAGTTAATAGGATGCTTCAAATGATCAATGAGGTGAAGTGGTCGATTTTATAAAGTAATGTGTTTGCCTTGAGCAAGCATTTTGATGAGTATATTCACAGCTTGTTGGTTATGCAACTTATTGATGTGCTTTACCATGGTCTGGGAATATGTGGCTGATATAGAGTTGATTGAATGTACAATATTTACTTGTGAACTTACTCCTTTAAGAAGGGTGTTCTTTCAATAAGGAAGAGTTTATCTACATGGGTGCTGTTTAATTCAAATAGGCGACACTTTTTAAACAGTAATCGCTAAAGTTATTCCTGCAACAAATAAATGCTCGTAGAATCTGATGCATGCAAAGAGTTTCTGAGATTAACGAGGATAAGGATATAGTTAAAGAGGTGGAGTTCACCTGTGAAGGTACTAATAGTATAGGGGATAATGAGAGAGATACGAGCGTCTTTCTGTGCTGAAGTCATTCTGAAGCATGTAATAATGATTCGTCCAAAGGGTACAAGTATTCTACGCTTATGTCACATTTAACTATCTATTCTTTTCTGTAGGTATTCGATAGCGCATCGTCAAATATGATGTGCATAATGGGTGGAAATCGGTTTAAGCAGAAGGTCTGGGTGGGGGGGGGGGAGGTAAAACAATGCGTTTTATGAATTCTGGAATGGTAGAAGAGGAGAGTCATCAATATATCAGTGATATGTGGATGAACGAGAACGATTAGTTTGTGTGCTATGTGGCATATTCTTATCTAAGAAACGGTTTGTTAGTCTGTGTGGATATGCTCTGTCGTTCGGCTGTATGCGATGTAATGATTTGCAGGAAAAGAAATTAACAGGAATGCCAGAAGCAAGTGAAGGCTACGGTGGTAAATTTGGTGCGCAGAAGGATCGAATGGATAAGGTAGAGTATCTTGGTGATTTGTGGATTTCTTATTGTTGAGATTTGATGTTCGCACTTTAAGGTTGGGAGCGAAATTATTTCACTACTTGTTTGATAATGATATCACAAAACTGAATTACCTATTTCCTATTTCATACCCAAAGCTGCAATACCATCAGCATCAGCTGGCGGTTTTGATTTTATAGTAGCGAAATATTCGAGTTGTACGTAGACACTGCTTTCGGATTAAGAAACATTGTTCAGCAAAGGTAAATACTTCTGTGGGAAGCAGCTTTGCCGGAATTTCGTTTTGAAGAGCTTGCCAGTTGTGTGTTCCGAAAGGAAGAAACTATAAAATATGAGATTGGGCGGATGGCACAGTTCTATGCGAATTGAATATCAACTAAAACTCGTATGGCCGTAATCGGAAATGTTTCGATTTTTGTTGTCAACCTCTGTACCACGCAAATCCCACATGATTACATGTGAAATGATTTGCGTTAAAGGCAAACTTATGCTATGCTTATTTTCTACATTTGCATAATTTGTTTATTGCATCGAATTTTTCATGCTATAAAACATTACCACTTACTTTTTTCCTATATTTGTATTGCTTTAAAGCGTCCTTTTACACTACGTATAGTGTAAAGCGTCCTTTTTTAGAGCATTTTTTCACACTTGCGGGGAATGGAAGAATTATTGATAGGGGTTCGAAAACACTGCATGACCCATCGCAGCATCGTGCTTTATCTGCTTTTTCATGGAAAATTTCGAAAGATTTCCGTGCTGGCGATCAGGTTCGGCATAGGTTTTCACAGGTTCGGCATAGGTTATCATAGGTGGTCCGGGAGTTGGAGTGGCACCCATTTAATTTAAACAGTTGCTTACACGTTGCTTAGATGGTCGCTTTTCAATTTACAGTGTTCCTCTTGAGCTGAAGTAAAGCGCAGTAGAAAGCGCATTCACTTCCCACGTTCATTGCTTAAGAGCACTATTGGCCTTTTTTCCGATCTCTGGTTATGGCTTCCATGAACTTTTCAACTAGCGAAATCAGTAGTCTGTTGGCTAACCTGTTGATTTGCTTTTACCAGCATGACACTTCGACAAAAACGTGATTCGAATACTCCAATTCTGCTATGCTCCGCTGCTTTATACTTCTTGGACCGTTCCATCACATCGTTTACATTCTTTGCACTTTCCTTGCGAATCATGCCCTGCTATGCATCCACAGCTTCCAAATTGGGTTGAGATCAGGTTGTGCCTAGTTAGAAAATTTGCTTGATCCTTCTTGGGAACCAGGTTTTTGCAGTGCTGAAGGTTGGTCGCAGTCTTACAGGGACAGACTACTGCGTAGTCCCCTTCACTGCAATGTAGGGGATAACACCAACTTATCGATTTGATGGATGAGTTGAAAGGGGTCGCAGGTGCTATTAAGGCAGTAAAACGGCTTCGTACAAAATGCTGCGAATAGCGGCTATCTTCAGCTGAACAGTTTTCAATGATTAGACGGTCCCCGAAATCATTTTCGTATGCGCAGCGCTGTAATAGTCACTGCGAACGCAACGCTTTTAAGCAAAAGGGGTGTCTACTTAGGCGGTCCAATTGCCTGAATAAGGGACTGCCGCGCTTTCAAGCGCTCTATTCTTTACACCATTAATCGTGAGCAGTATGCAACGATTAGGGCAAACGCGTTGCAGTGTTGCGTTGAAGAGGCGGTGGGGTCCGCCTCAATGGCAGGGGCATTGGGTACTCTGCAACGAGCACCCAATGCCGTTGTCATTGCGGTGGACCCCACCCCTCTTCAACGCAACGATGCAGCGCGTTCGCCCTTGATAAAGAGGGGCAAGCGCGTTGATGTGCACCTATATCATTTTCGAAGGCCTTAGAATTTTCGCATTAAAACGCATTGACGCGCTCAATAGTGCCCCACTTTTTGTTATGAGGTGCATCATTCATAAAAAGACTGGTTAATTGTTTTTTCTCATTATCGATTGGAGGTTTAATTCCGAACAGTCTTATGGGAAGGCTTTGGACTGTCCAAGCGGAGAGTGGGAAAGAGTTAGGGGGAACTCCCATTTATGATTGTTGGAAAAAGTGATGGGGATGCAAATTTTGATGAATATTTGTTCGGCATTAAACCAGTTCGATTTAATTTTCTCATCTGAGGTATGCAAGTTTTTTCTTTGATGTTTAGTTTGTGAGTTGTTGCCGTATTCTAAAGTATTATTTCTTTCCATTCATTTGCAGTCCATTCCCCTCCACTCTTCCCCATCCTCTATTCCGTCATCTCTCTATCCTCTCATGCTTTTCTGTCAAGCTATCTCCCGTTGAAATTGCTGCCAGTTCTTGTGTTTTTCATAAACTTGTGCCTGCTTGCATGCATTTCTACTTACATAACTAAACCACGTATTACTTGCAGCCCCAAACGAAGAAATCACTTTTCGAAATTGATGTTTGGGGATGTGAGTTTATCAAAGAGCGACGTCAGCAGTCGGACGATGCTCGATATATATTGCGATTCATCTCCGTTTTGTGATTTAATTTGCGTCTCCATAGATTGATGTATTTTCTCGATTTTTTTTTGAACTCACATTTCACTAATAAACAATATTTCCACTGAAATGTTATCGACAAGCACGAGTAACTGCAGCATAGCTAAAATCTTCTCAAGCACTAAAGGGTGCAGGTAAAATGTTTGTGTTTATTTACCTTGTAAAGCGTTAGGCATGAATGCTACATGCAGAATGATTTTATGGGCCGGTATAAGAGGGATGATTTAGCGTGCTTTTGGCAGAGAATGTATATCGGCGCGAGCAGCAGATAGAAAAGCATATCGAGGAGGTTCGTAAATGTTTTGTGGAAGGAGGGCGGAGAGTTGGCGAGAGGTGTTACAAACAAATAGAGCCTGTTGGTGGACTGAGATTGGTTGGTTGGTTGGTTGGTTGGGGTACAGCATCGCGAAGGAATGTAACTCGGCTGATGGCCAGTGGTGCTCGTTTTGCGGGTTGCTGCATTGTTCCTGGCTAACCGAAGTTTGGCGCAACAATCACACTTGTTATGGTTTTGCGGAAGTCGTAGGGCATTAACGAGTAAGCGCTGTCGTCGACACCTCACCTCCAACGGTTGGCGTGTAATTTCAATGGTCGTGCAAATAGTTGGGTACTCATTTATGCGCTTAGTAAGAGCCAGAATGAGGGACAAACTTTAGTTAACGGTGTTGACCCACCTTATCACTCGAGTGTGCTGTGGCAAATTGCTTTCCTTTAAAGTCATGAAAGAGCATTGATTGATCAGAAAGCAAAAGATTCGCGAGGCATTATTGTGTCCTCACTTGCATTCAAAACAGCGTGCGATTGAGGCGATCGTCGAAAGTGCCGTTGCTGCTTTCGAAATGATAGTGCGGTTGTCTATTTCTTTCGCATCTCGCTTATGCGTGTTTTCCCTTCTAACTGCCTTCATCACCATTATTCTCTTCATTTTTCTTACTGTTCTACTGCCAGTCTCTATCCAGCTCTATGCTTTCGACCTTCGCAACGCGTAGAGCATAGTGCAGATAACCTACACGATTCCTCGCTTCTGCCATATTTCGCACTCCGCCTCATCGGTCGAATATACTGTCAAATCGCTCTAGGTTAAAGTCATGAAAGAGCCATTGATTGATCAAAAAGCAAAAGATTCGCGAGGCATTACTGTGTCCTCCTCACTGCATTCAAAACATCAGCGCGCGGTTGAGGCGAGCGTTGAAAGTGCCATTGCTGCTTTCAAATGGTAGTGCGATATCTGTTTCTTTCGCGATGGGTCGTGTCTTTCATATCGTTTAACACGACCGGCGATAGTTACGTCGGCTTCATTTTGTTGTAAATTTATCATCACGCATCAGCCGTACAAGTTTTCATGGGAATGTTTTAGCGCATTTCTTTCTAAGTTCTTTACTTCTGCATTGTTTTCTGCAAGCATTTAAATGAGGAGGTCGGGTCCTACGATTGTTGAATATAGTGGGATGTTACTGCTTCAGTTCATTTGAGCGATCTGAATTGCATCCAAAAATTGAAGAAATTTTTTTCGGATTTACGAAGAGTGGTGTGACTTCAGCCAGCCACAAGCGTTATTTCATCGAAGAAAAAGGTTTTTTTCCACTGCTGGCTCCGTTTCTTTCCCTTTTAATATAATTCATCAGTTGTTTCTTACGAGGCTTTAAAAACAACTCGCAATATGACCACTCAGTTTTTTTCCAATTCCGCTTCTTGTGATCTTGGGATTAGTTTATTCTACGGCTTTTCTCTTTTTTTCTTACCCAAATTATTGTGCGTGATAGCTTTATTTGTTGTATTCCGTGCTCGTCGTAGCGTTAACCAGTAAGCGCTGTCATCAACGCCTCACCTCTAATGGTTGGCACGTAATTTCAACGGTAGTGCAAATAGCTAGGTGCACATTTATGCGTTTAATAAGAGCGAAAATGAAGGGCAAATGTTACAAACGATGTTGACCAGAAATCGCTTTCGCTTAAAATCCTGTGAAAAAAAAGAGGGGAGGGCGGGCTCTGGGACTGTTCCATGAATGATGCTCAACGAATCGGGGACGCATTTGTCGGATACCCACTTCGGTTTCTTTTGCTTTTTACTAAGAAGGCCGGCGTGGCGTATATTTCATGAAAAACTTTCTTTGAGTCCAAGCCAGCATTATCTTTTCTGGATACGTTCCCAACCAAAAAATCAAGGATCCTCTAAAGCAACTTTCGGCTTTTTTTGACTGATACTTTGAAGGAACTGATGTAATATCGGTTGTACACAGCCGTCCCAATATTGACAATAATGGCAGCTAACGCTTCCTTTGAAGCGCTCTTATTTTTTACTTCGTATGTAACCGTGTACGTGTTTATGATCGGTTAACAGTCGATGGCTTAAGTGGCGTCGGATTTTTTGCATTACCTTGTTGAAGATTGCTTATATGCTTTCAGGTGCTGAAAAGCTCCCGAAAAAATAAACTAGAAGAAGCCATTGTTGGATTAAACTGACAGATAGATGAAATGATTCTATAGGTTTCTATACGAGCAGCAACTGTAATGTCATTCTCAGATTCTGTTGCAGAAGTCTACATAAGATGCTTAAATCGACGCATTCGATGATTGGAATCGACGAGTGTGAGATTGAGAACATCAGCGAGCTTGCGAAGGTATGCTCAGTTATCTCTGGCGAAATTTATAATAAAATTTGCTTGTTAAGCCTAACCAGAATTACTCGTACGAAACATTGATTCACCTTTATGGAGCCTTATAAAGTCGCCTCTTAAAAACGCATTGCGGCGATCTGTACGTATAGATATTAACCCAATTCGTCGCAGGTAATTTCTTTCGTTAACTTTGTGCGCTAGTTATCCCTTAGGTTGTTGGAATTCCCCGCATGATGTTTTTTCTATTTCTATGGGCCCGAAATTTTGCTTTCTTGCATCATTCAAACGATGGTTATTTTTTCGACGGTGATGTCGTTTTGTAAAACAATTACTATTATTTCGTAAAATAGTTCTATTCTGGAGAGTACTTAGAGGTGTAAGTACGGGACGGATTTGGCCCCATATTATACTAGTAGGTGAGCAATCCCTGAATGTGGGCATAAAGTGCACATGAAATGATGTCTTACCGAATATCATCCTTAGGTTCTGTTGTTTACTGCATATTTATTTGGTTTGCTTCTGTAGTGTAATGTTGATGCGTGTTGGTTCTTTGAACTCTTTAAATAGATCTATGTTCTCTTTATGACAGATTTGACGAATTTACTTCAGATGGCTTCATACTGCGATTTTTAATGCCTTCAGTTGTTTCGTAGTTTTCTTTAATTCATTAAATTCTGCTTCGCTGTCACTGTTGACTGCTTACAGTAGTTGGATGTTATCAGCGAATATCAGTGTGTGATCGGTGGGGGACACCCTTTTAAATTTGAGGAGTAAGTAATCAATAGGAAGTATCATTGCAAAGGTGGCATACTTGTGGATATGTGAATAAGGAACAGATAGTTGTTGGGTACCAACGCTCTATTTGTAACGTGCTGTTAGGTATCAGCGGTTACTTACAAACCTTCACAGTAAGCAGCGATGGAGGTATACGATCACAGAGTTAATAATCCGGCTAAAATTAGCTTGCAGCGCTGAATCAAATGTTTTAAGGCACAGCAATCTGCGTTGTGCAATAAAGTGTCCGTTGCGGAGAAACATCTGTATCGTGCAGTGATCTTATTTAGTGTTGGGTATTCAGGGCTCCAAACTTCGCCGCTATCAAAATGGAATTTGGCTTTAGAGAAGAGGGATGGAACCAGCAGTAGAGCTGATATAGTAGCAGCCCTAGCCCACAAAGGTAACATGTGCTTTCTTAAGTGAACAACCCATCATCGCAGCGTTTGCAAGCAGAGGGACATTGATGTGATTGCAGATGTCGTCAGCACATGTGGTATCGCCTCCGCCTCCACCGCCAATACCGGCTGGTGTGCTCATGCATACTCCGTCGTCAGTCCTGCTGCCGGTACCTTTGGGAATGGATGCTGTTGCATACCAGAGTGCAGTGACCACCTACAATTCCCAATACGGGTGCACCGCTCAGGTATTTCTCTGTTCTCGATGATGCCTGATTTGTTTTAAGTTATAGGTCTGAAACATCGTACACTCCAAGTAGAATTTAAACCTCGTCTGCTGCCGTGAGTAGAAGGGGTTCGCATAATTCTTTTCATTCCGAAGACAAACTGCTTCCGTCTTCCTCAAGTACCAGTATCTTTTAAAGTTGTTTCTGAAATAGGTTGTGCTCGTCATTGGTACTATCGTCATTTGGTAGCTATCGATGCGCTATACTGGTATAACTCATGCCATGAACTGCTAACTATAGTGTCACCTGCTGCTACATACTACCTGTGTTCCCCACTCGACTTATCCCGCTCAGTTAATTCTCTTCGTCACTGCGTACCACTACTATTGCTGTTACCATGCTACAATTCGACCAAGGCTGCATTCCCGTTAATGCTATAGTAATATCTTTACTGCGTACACAGGTGCCAGTACAGGAACTAGTATTAGGTTTAATAACCATTACTGATAATAACAGTATTGTAGTGAGCAGCAGTACTGGTAGCAGTAAGCCAGTACTAGTACTAATTAGCTATGCATGTTGATGAGGGGCACAAATGTAGTAGTAGCAGTTGTTATTCGCGGTAGTGCTAGGCAGCAATAGAAGATTCCTGAAATTTGGCCAGTTTTGAAGGCACCGTTTGCACAAACTCACTTTTCAGCTTTAGGTTCAGTACATCGATTTAATCTTCCTTTCTTGGACATCATTTTGCTTTCTCCTTTCCCCTGTCAGCAGTCACCCTCCCCTCACCTCCAAGTTTCTTCGTTAGCGACCATCAAAGTTGCAGGCGCCGGGAATTGAACTCATAGGTTTATATTGTTTTTCTCCTTCATTTCTGTTTGAAATTTTCGTATTGTTACAAAAAAAATTTGTTCCCTATTTTTTTATTGGCTCTGGTTATAATATGTGGAAATTTGTTCCACTTAAGTTTATTTGTTAAAGAGCAGTTTTTAAGCGCTCGGGAAGACGTTCATTGCATCTTGTACTTTAGAATTTTTCTCTAAACATCCTGCCTATAGTTGGATGGATCATCGCACTGCGATGCTTATACTCTTACATTTACTTTTTACCCACATATTCGACCATCCTATAGATAGTAAGTTGGGTGGATTGAAGATGGTGAGGGACCAGAATAGAGGCAGATGAGCTTCAAAAAGTCGTGGAGTAATTGTGGACGATGGTCATGAAAGCTTCACTTTTGAAACGGTTGAAGTCGTGATGGATTCTGAGAAATTAACCTGGTCCCGTCTGTGCTAGGCTTATGTTGCACTAAACTCAGATGTGGATTGCAGTGATGTTTGATTTTCAGTACTCGGCGTTCCTGATCCCATCACCGCCATATCCGCAGCCACCCCTTTACCACCTCCACTGTCAGCACCAGAACCGCCAATTCTTCCTCCTCCTTCGCCTTCGCTGCCGACTGCGATCCCACCTCCCGGACCACCCCACGTTTCAACTTCAATATCCCAGTCGCCTCCACCTGCACCATTGTCGCCTCCTACCGCCCATCCGGTAACACCAATGAGTACGCTCCCGTCGCTACCGCTTCCCAGGATACCTCCACCAGCACCACCGCCCGTGACTCAACCATCGGTCAGCAACAGGTTGCCTCCAAAGAGGACATTCTGCCGCTCACTGTGAGTGTACTGTCTTATTTGAAGTTTACAAGTAGTTTTTACTTGTTTTGATTCATAAAGATATATTCGGCTTTTCTATGCCAATTGTAAAATAAGAATATGAGAATAGGAGAAGCACGCAAGTTCTCCTGAGTTCTCCTGTAATTCGAGAAACGGTGCAGCTCCCGTTGTGTTCATGGTGACGTCATTATTTGATGTCGTACTTCACGGAGTGTAGTTTATTCCTAGGGAGGGGAGGGAGTATGTGGTGATGTTCACTCTGCATATTAAAATATTTCTGTAAACAGCGTTCGTGCGTTGCAGGTTTATTGAGCGTTTTCTTGTGTTCCTTCATATTGGTTATGTTGCGTTGTTACATGTAACCACTTTGCCATCTATCACAGTCGATGTTGAAGGAAGCGTCTAGTTGGATAGTTAGAGTTACTAAAAATTTCTCGTTGTTATGAAGAGCTGATTGGATTGCGTTGCAGTGTATTGAATAAACGCCTAAAGCTTCGAGGTGATCCCGAGAATTGGGGCTGTTCGACAGTGGAGAAATACCTTATAAAACCGCAAGTGGATGGGGCACTAATGTAGAGCTCTATAAAGCGATCGATAAATTCACTGGTTCGTTTCGCTTTTTGAAAAATTAACGCGTTTGATTAAATTTAAGAGTAGCTAAGGAATATAGGAACTTAATAAAATATTTCGTCGTAGTACGACGTTATTTTAATTTAGTTTTTTCCCAGCATTCAGTCGCTGTCTGGGTATGATAGCATCCTCTTTTATAGGACAGCTTTGAGCTATATGCAACCAAGGGAAAGGATGGTTCGGTTCATACGAACAGCATGTAGAGGTAAATTTTTGGTGAGAAACTCTAGTGTGATCGCATATGACATGCTATTTTAGTGATTTAAGGACAGATCGTCGCCCTGAAGAAGGTCAGCCTTGAGAACGAGGTTTTTCAATAACGGCTGTACGCGAGATCAAGACTCTGCGACAGTTGAATCACAAGAATGTTGTTGGGTTAATCGATATTGTTACCGATATGCAAGCAACAGCCGATTTTCGCCGAGACAAAGGTAAGTGCACGACTTATGATGTTGGCTTTAGAGCACGGCATCAGTGATGTGCTGTTTCTTTCGCACTCTCTAGCTGTTATGGTGTTTTATACTTGAACGTGTTGGTAAGGGGAGGGAGGAGGAAGGGTAACGGAGGCAAGTGTTCTGCAATGCGAAAAGAACCGCTAACAATCACGTAAGAACCGAAATTGTTGGATTGTTTTTTGTAAATCACCTTCCCGCATCCTTTCCATTCCCGCTTCCTATTTTGCAGTAATGTGTCATCTCTGTTTCCATTTTTTTGTGGTTTGCAATAGATGCATTGCAAACAGTTCCATATGTTTTCATTGTCATAGATATAATGATGGATGTATTTTTAGGTGCTTTCCACTTGGTATCTGAGGATCTGGGTCATGATCTAATGGGTCTCCTCGAGAGTCAATTTGTTGACTTCACCGACGATCAGATCGCCTCGTTCAATTTGCTGTCTGGACTTGAATATTGCTACTCGGTCGGCTTTCTGCAAAGAGATATTAAATGCTGCAATATATGGCTCAACAATCGGTTCGTTCGCTTCTTGTTTTGTTTGTGCTTAAAATCCCGCAGTTGCAGTAGTTTCGTCACGAAGGGCAGTGAGAACAATGAAAGGGATTGAGGAGTAGACGAGATAGTATGTATTATTGAGATACAGAAGTGTGTCAGTTGTTGATATGCTGGGAGATGAATGGCTATGTTGGTTGATAAGCTTTAGGATGAAGTTTAGGTGAAACTTTATTTTGTTCCATTCGTATTCTTATATGATCGATATCGTACTTCAAATTGGGGTGTAGAATGTTCACTCTTCTTCGACGATTCCGTCAGGAAGGTGTTTGAAAGGTTCTTAGATCCTACCTTGAGAGTCGTTTGCATACAGAAAGACGAAGATGTTATTGCAGGGGAGAATAAAAGCTGGCAGATTTTGGATTGGCGAGGTTACACGATGAGGATCAAGATCGGCCTTATGCGAATCTGGTTATCATGCTACGGTCTAGACCACCTGAGTTGTCACTCTGTGAGGAGAGGTATTCAACTGCCGTCGATGTATTCAGTGTTGGGTGAGTTTGCAGAAGAAATTCACTGTTGTCAAAAAGCGGAATGTGCAGGAAAATTTCCAGTTGTGGGCGTATTGTATAGGTCTCTCTGATTCGGTTTTGTACTTTGTTGACGAAACTATGATTGTTACAGGTAGAGTTATAAACGTTTTTGATATAGCGTAAGGTAACAGCGCATGTAGTGCAGAAAATGACCGCAGTTCAACTCAATGATGTTGTCTAAACAGTTGAGATGAATCCGTATTGTGTTGGGTTTCTTCTGCTGAAATGATTTTCCGGTCACCATAAGTCACATTTTAAGGTTTTTATATTTTCCGGTCACCGTCGTGCAGGGCAAAATTTTGCTCATTTGTGGCGCAACCTACTCTTCTGTCGTTTCACTGATGAAGGCCTATTAAAGAAAGCTCCTTCCACATTTTATTTAAACCGAATAAATTGATAGAATAATGAAAAATATTCATTGCTTTTGAAGAAAATACTGCAACAGGTGATGAATTTTATATTCAACTTTAGAAGATATATTATAAAAGGCATCTTCGCTATATTATTCAAACCGAATCTTCATTGGTGAGAGGTGACTGTTACTCCATTGCTGAGCAGCAATGATCCCATCTTATAAGGTCCTGTTTGGGAATAGTTTTATGTCTGTCTTATATGTTTCTTCGTGGATTCAGAACAAACGCGTCAAGAGGTGATTTAGTTGCTTGTAATAGGAAGATTCATGTTTTCACCCTTAGCAGGCATTCACCCTTATCGCTGGATAAGGGCTCTAATAATGGGACCAGTCTAGGAATATCCCTGTATTCGCATAGTTGTAGTAGTGTAATGTCGCAGATAAAAGAAAACGAGAAAGCGGATCACTCAGATGATAAATGCATAGAAGTAGAATTATTATTTTATTGCACAATTTGATTATTGCGGTATATACAGCGTTTTGCAGCAAGTGCGTACTTTTCAGGATTATCGTTGACTGGCGTATTCCTACTTCGATTTCTTCCTCCGATAACTGCTTACTTCATCCATATAGTGGTCGTTCTTTTGGCAACTGGTGAGATGTTTGGATTGTGTTTATGTCAAAAGTTGTGACGATGCTAAATTCATAGGGAAAGAAATGGATAGGGAGGGGAGGGAGGGGATGGCGAGCTAGTTTTATGGTAGGTTTGACGTTTGATAGTAGCCTCGAGAAGATGTCTTTACGGTGAGATATCTTTCTAATAAGCACAGCAAAAGAATTGCATATTTTTTAAGGACGTCTTTGAGGGAACCCTTTTTGATGTGAATTTTCGCGTCATTTATTTTGGGAGGTACAAAAATGCTGTGAGATATCCGAGGCTTGGAGGCCAACTTCGAGAGGAGGGAGCAATCTAGGAAGAGGGGGAAATTGCGATCATTTGCGAAGAGGTCATCATGTAGTTTCATTTTTCTCACTGTTCTACAGCCAGTCGCTATCCAGCTCTATGCTTTCGACCTTTGCAATGCATAGGAACCCCCCCGTGGTAGATCAAATATTAGCGGTAGGTCAGAACATGGTAAGTGAAACCTGCTACTATCATTTGATATATCGTAGACTGACCTATGTTAGGTCAAACGATGGTACGTCAAATACAAGTGGTTGAAACCATGGTAGATCAGATAGTTTGGTCTGCCGGTTTGATTTACCACTTGTATTTGACCTACCATGGCTTGATCCACCCTAGGTCGATCCATGGCAGTAGTAGCTTTGATCTACCATGTTCTGATTTACCGCTAATATTTGATCTACCACTGATTTTGGTCTGCCGGTGGTGTTTCTGATATACCATGGTAGGCCCAATAGTTTCGTCTCTACCACTGGTTCTGGTCTGTCATTGCTGATTTCGATGTACCACAGGATTTGGTCATTTGATCTACCATTGCATTCAATCTACCATACCAATGGTAGACCAGAAACACCACCCGCAGATCATATTATTCGATCTACCAAGCTGTTTGGTCTTTCATGCCGATGGTAGACCAAAAACACCACTGGTGGATCATATTATTTATTCTACCAAACTGTCTGATCAAACAGTTCAAACGGGTTGATAAACAGTTTGGTAGATCAGATAATATGATCTACCGGCGGTATTTTTGGTCTACCACTGGTATGGCAGATCAAGCGGTTTGGTAGATCGAATAATATGATCTACCGGTAGTCTTTTGATCTACCAAAACTGATCTACCGGTAGATCAAAAAAAAAGATCTACCGGTAGATCAAAACATTTGATCTGCCGGTAGATCAAAAGATCTACCGGTAGATCAAAAAATTTGATCTACCGGTAGATCAAAAATTTGATCTACCGGTAGATCAAATTTTTGATCTACCGGTAGATCAAATGTTTTGATCTACTGGTAGATCAAATTTTTTTGATCTACCGGTAGATCAAATTTTTTGATCTACCGGTAGATCAAATGTTTTGATCCACTGGTAGATCAAATTTTTTGATCTACCGGTAGATCAAATGTTTTGATCTACTGGTAGATCAAATTTTTTGATCTACCGGTAGATCAAATTTTTTTGATCTACCGGTAGTTTTTGACGTACTTTTGGCTTTGATCTACCATTGGTGTTTTTGATGCATCATGGTGGATCAAACAGTGTCATCAACCAGTAGTATTTGATCTGCCATGGTAGATCGAAGACACTGACGGCAGATCGATTGCCAGTGGTGTTTTCGATCTACCGTCAGTGTCTTCGATCTACCATGGCAGATCAAATACTACTGGTTGATGACACTGTTTGATCCACCATGATGCATCAAAAACACCAATGGTAGATCTACCGCGTTCACACCTGCCGCTAAAGTTTGATCAACCATCGGTGTTTCTGATGTATCATGATGGATCAAATATTTTCATCAACCAGGAGTATTTGATCTGCCACGGTAGATCGAAAAACGCGGTAGACCAAGCCCACTACTATCATTTGATCTACCTTGATTTACTCTATAGCAGATGAAACCATGTGGCAGATCAAACCATGGTAGATGGAATGTCACTGGTAGATCTATCATCTACCATTCGAAGATCAAATGATAGTAGTAGGTTTGATCTACCGCGTTCTAATATCGGAAACTGGATTGAGCGGCGAAGTAGTACAAAAAGCGAGAAGGTCTGAGAAATCACTTCATCTCCTTTTCCTGTTATCCTAACAGCACGCAGAAATAAGCAGGGGGTTCAAGAATCTATCGATAGTGTTCTGACCTACCGCTAGTACTTGATATACCATGGTCCGACCCACTATTGTCACTCGGTCTACCACAGTTCCAATTCCACCACTAACCTACGGTTCCGAAACATTCAGAAAGAAATTGCGACGGAGAGAATTCACGCACAAGAGAGACTCCCGCCCCAACCGGAGTTATGGAAAAAATAACTTCTTATCTAAGATTATACATCCATTTATTATTACGTTCCCAAATCTTCATAAACAAAGTTATCTACTATCGCGAAGGGGATTCACCCACAAGGGGAGCTAACACCGTCCTCAAACCCCCTGCTTACTTCTGCGTGTTGTTAGGATTATAGGAAAAGGGGTGAAGTGATTTCTCAGACCCTTTCGGTTTTGTACTACTTCGCCACCCAATCTAATTCCCGATATTACCGTACCCCGAGGCGTGGAATTTCGATGAATATATCAACAAACCACCATAGATGATAAAAGCCCTAATTGACTCTCTCTACGAACGGTATAGCAGTTAAAGTTCACTGAAGGAAAAGAGAGCTATGACCGACGTTACGGAAGAAAAATTTTCGAAGTTCCCATCCCCGGGTTTCGTCCACCTGCAAATCTTGCCTGCCCATTGGTCCACTTACCTAATAGAAAGAGTTCTCAAAATTCGAAGTTTCAAGAGAGTCAGTGTCTAGAAACTTCCTTAACCGTGGAAAAGTTTTCCACACATTTCCCAAGTTCCCATTCCCGGGTTTTGCCACCAACAAAACTTACTTGCGAGGTAAACCATATGGGAAAATGAAAAAGAAACTCCCTCAAAACTCGAAGTTTCAAGAGAGACGGATTGTCTACAAGCTTTCTTAACCACGGGAAAATTTTTCAGAGGTTTTTGTCACAGAAACTGTGGTAGTCACCAGAGTTTTTCAGCCACAAAAACTACTTCCGAAAACTCATCGTAAAAGAAACAACAAAACTTACAGGTTTATGCTCGGGATAGGTGTATCAGCGTGGGAAGCCGAACGACCAAACTTGCGTATGTCCAGAGAAGTCCAACTCAACCTCGTCAGCTGTCTGCAGTTCTCAAAATGTCTGCGATGACACCGTGATACGTCCACACCCAAATGGATCCTACAAAAGATGAACAGTTGCTTCTCGCGATGGTGACAGCTAATCAATGTGTAATAAAAACGACAAAATTGCGCACTTTGCGTCATTTTTAAATGAGCTATTACATGGTAGAAGCGAAAGAATCTTCTTTCGCTTTCCCCATCAGCGACAGTGCCGCATAAGAAAGCCGACTCACCCAGAAAAATTGCCTAATCTCCGCAATTTCAAAGGAACACGCCACCAATAACAATTAAATTTTTGAATGAACTGAACAGCTGTTTTTCGATGAAAACATCGTAGTTCTCTAGTCCTGAAGCTAAAACTGCAACAACATCCTTATAAACTCATGAACTACTTGCCCAGCTGCAAAACAGCAAAGCAAACCAGCAGAAGTTTCCGTCAAAACCACAAACCTTTAACAATTTTAGACGCCAAAGCAATGCACATATAAAATCAAAAACAGCCTGTGAGGGTAGCAACCCAAGCTCGTTAGCAGCCAATGACAACATTTAATTGAACTGCTTAAGAGATGTCGTTTCAGTGCAAGAAGTTCAGTCGCGATCAAATATGCTTTTAACCTCATACAATACACTCTGCTGCGTCTTTAGTAGACTGATTTCATAAAAATTAGTTCTAAACAACATATTTATAGTTCTTCTAATGATTTCATAAAAAAAGTATTATTTATAATAAAGTGCATCACAGAATAAGTAAGTACTCACTTATGTAACCAATAAGTAAACAATGAGTAAATAAGTAAGTAATAAGTAGGCCATTACATTGGAATGTACGGAAGAAACTGAAACCTGACCTTTCCTTTGATCGCCCTCAACATCTGTTCCTCTGTTCCAGTTCACCAACATTCGGTCGCTTGCGAACCACGTCGCGCATGCACCATCTGAAAAGAACTTACTGACAGCCGCCACTGTATAAGTTGCTGCGCAAAATTTTTAAATGAAAGATCAATCTTTTATGCAAATTTTAGAAAAATTATGCAAATACTTCTTTACCCACTCAAGTTGAAACCCGCCTTTTCCTACTAAAAAAGCACTGCGGCAGACCAAAGCACCGCCTTCATTTTTTTCTTGCAGGTATCATCCACAGCTTCAGAAATGCTGCCCTGAAGATGTCAGTTGATCGTATCGGGCGTCTTCTACGCAATCGCTTCATGTGCAACAGCATCCATTTATTACCGCCTTGTCCATCCTTTATCCCTCATGCAACACACAGGCCCATCCATCTATGCCTTCCTTGCACCATCAACGATAACGTCCTCTTGAGCTGCGAACGTGTCCTCATTTCATTGTTGGAAACCTAGTCAGTCCAACACACAGGTAGCATTTCCCCTTCTTTAACTCGCAAAGTAATTCCAGTTTTTTCATTACCTGCCTTCTATATAATCCAGATCCCACAGCGACTGCAGCAAACTTATGTCTCAACTATTTACTCAAGGCGACTCCTTTTTATAGTCGAGTTCTACGGCAGCAATGAACTAAGAAGTAAGGTTGACAATATCAATTTTACAAAAGTTCACCTGGCATAACTTTGCACACTTCATGATCCACTCACAATTCGAACGACTCCATTGAATATCAAGTGAGTTAAAAACATCAGAGCCTATTGCTCCAGCCATTCTCAGCAACGAACTGAGAGCAACGGACAATTAGATGGATGAGTGCGTGCATACACCCACAGCAACCCTCATTAATAACAAGCTGAGAACATTCGCCTATTGAACGAAGCGACCTTGCTGCAAGGACATGGAAGCAAAATCAACCACCAAGCGCCTCTCCCTCTCCCCTCCATTAAATTCCATTTCAGATTCATCGCAGTTGCAGGGAAACTTCTCCATCACATTGACACATAACGCCTATACTATGAATGACCATTTAATGCAAATATACAACATCAGCCCGAATGACTCCTATACAATCGACGAGATGCTCTGATAGATCGCAAGATCACAACTGTGATAGAGAAAAAATACTATGCTTCATGGCATAAAAAATGCGGTCGATTTATGTTGCGTCGTGGCGAACTCGGTTTCGACGATAATGGAAAAGTGGTACAAAGAAATGAACTGATAGCGACTAAAAAACACCCACCTTTAGTGGACCGCCGTACTTCTCGTAGATATAAATTTTTCGACGTCATCTTTGCGACGTGTTCGCCAGCGACCGACTAATATGAGAAAGAGTTGAGGCCAACATCTGAAATATTGCCCAATTTATTGTACATTAAGGTTTCGTTTAGTTTTTCCAACAGAAGCAGTCGTTTTTCCTAACTGATCCTACTGGAGCTAAAATTCCAATGAAAAACTATGTCCCATTGCACAGGCTATGTATACTCATCGCGCTGCTGCAATCATTAGCTGAATGGATCCATTGAAAGCTACGGAAAGATAAACCAAGTTGGTTGCATAATTCTTTGGGCAAATATGTGCTGCCTCTCCTACATAATTTTTCATTTCACCTTTCATCTGTTAAAGCGTGGAGTTGCCAGTTACTCTCCTTCTCATAATTCTTTTCAATTCGAATAACTGCTATTTCATTTCTGTCCACTCCCCCTTCTCTCCCCAATCTGTCTTCTCCCCCCTTCTTTATAGGTTCAGATTTTCGCAGGTGCTCACTTCGTCAACGCCCTTGCAAACAAAAACATTAGTACCGAACATTTTCAAAACACGTACGCACCTACGAAGCATTATCCGTACTGCCACATCGCACACAATTACATCACACTAACAGATGATCCCCTTCAGAGGTCCTACGTTCAGATTTTACGAATGCCGCCTCGCAAGCAAAAACCTGTACCACCTCCCCTCCTCCTCCATCCTCAAATCATAAAATAAAGGTAGAATATGCCTCCCTAGTTGCACACCAGTGCTGCCTTTAACGATCAAAAACTTAAAAATATTTAACAGCTCTACTCGGAGCGCCAAATTCAAACAGTGAAGCCCAACGACTTGATTTGTCGATTAAGGAAGGTTGAGCAGCTCTGAGGATATCTGCTAACCACAGTATTCGCTGATAAAATCGACCCGACTTGATACGAACATTTGGGATTTAAAATTCAACAGGCGTGGAGAACGTGTTTTTTGAACAAGAGAGAAAAACAGATGAAACTTCTTTTATATTGAAAAAATTGCATAATGAAAATCACGAACATAGTGAAAAAAATCTACTTAAGAAAGCTGGTCCCCATGCACTACTTCCCTTTGTGGTTGTCACCTCAAAATCAGCGTCACATCCAACCCAAACTCGTCTAGTTAACATTCAAATCCTCTCCTCAGCGTATGCAAACAAAACGGTTACAAACAAGTACCAACTAACTGCCGCATCGAGGATCTCAACTAACCATATGATATGCAAGGAACACAATGCAAGTCAGTCGAATAAGAAAGCAAATGATCAAAAGCAAGAGTTGTGTCGGTGAACGCATTTCTAACAAATCAAGCATCACATTTGCTAGCCACCTTATTTACTTCATATATAAAATTAAAGGTAATAGAAATCGAACAATGTAGGACAAAAAAGAGACATGTGTAGAAATGGAACAAATGAATCAGTAAATAATACACCCACATTTCGTAATCGGGGTAATATTTCCTTTTCCTTCTTCACGCCTCCCTCCCCCTCTCCCTACTAACATCCCCATCTTTTTTTTGCTTAAGAATGCACATAAGACCTGCCTGAAAAGTCGCCGCCGCCTCAAACGGTATATCCTTTCCAATCTTGATAACGTTATTCTCGGTGCAAATAGCACGCGTGCGCCAGCCACCGAGTCCTGAATGTGCGGCGACTATCCAAACACCTGGCTGTAGATCGACCACACCTGCCCCACCTGGAATTAATCAACAGTCTTTTCGAATTTCCATCTAATTAACAAAACTTTAAACGGTATGCTTTATCTATAAAAAATGGCAATTGCCGATAGTCCTTAAATGCCACACCACTTTAACCTGCCATCAAAAACCTCTCCTCCCTCCCAGTCTGCATTCCAAAACATGTATCCAGTCTTTCTGATGGCTCATATAAGAAAAGTGATAAAAAACTGGAACTGTTGACATTCAGAAAACATCACTGATGAGAACAAACCTGAATTTTAAAAAAAGACCGCAAATTTTCACGAAACTTACTCAAACAAGAAACTACTCCTGAGCGGGTTCAAAAGAAGCAGTCCTTTGATCCACCCCTCTTCCGTTGCTTCAAGAGTATGGTTAACGTTTTAAAAAACTTCCAGATAAACAGCAAACAAAGAAGCAACAAAATATGGGTTATAAATGGGAATGGCTAATCGCCTGCCAATGTGAATATGATGTAATATTGAAGAAATAAGACCTGATAATGCAAAGTCCCAAAAAATGCATTTAATATTGAAGTAATTCCTTAGCTAAATAATCATGAGTATTTGTCACCTATGATTTCTTAGCGATTTGGCAAAGGAAGGCTGTAAGGACGGTGCAAAGGTATAGGGTAAAAGTAAAGTAAAGGTAAAGCAATCGATAAAACGTTCGAATAAATCCAGAATTTCAACTGTGTGTAAAGAAAGGCGAAGGGGGGCGCTGTCACTTTAAGAATATTGCATTTTTCAAGAGTTCCTGAAAAACACTACAGCGCCACTCACAATGCTCATCGAATACCAAGTTTTACGTAGGCGTGATTTTCAGCATGCATCAACCACAGACTTATGCTTCTTGTGCTAGTTTAGCACTTTAATATGAGACTTTCGACATACCGCTTCGACTTCAGCGAATCCTTCACTACCACCGACGGCCGGAAGAGGTGGTCTGATCGGACAGACTCCTTGCGCCTGGTTGATATCGGCCGGACTTATTGCTGCTGCCAACTACTTCACTTCGATCTCGTTCATCCCTAGCTTCTCTGGGATCTCAATGGTCTTCAGTTCGAGTATTTAAGTAAATGCACCTGAAATTCCAAGAATGATGAGGGCGATGAAACCAGGAAATCATTGTTGTTATAAAGCTGTACCACATCGTGGTGGCAGGGCAGTCACAGCCAACTTCCACATTAACTTTGCAGCTTCTGTGGATGTAAGAATGCTATAAGCTTCCAAACAATCGTAAAAGTCGTTGCAACTATTCAATGCAAACATTGCCACCACAGCTGGCCATATGGCTTTTTCTGCAGGCCGTTTGTGCCGGATCACTTTCGCCACACAACACTCCTATACAACATGTCGCAGGACCCAACAAAATTAAGCGTGCTAGATCTGCAGCGTCTACTTATTTTTCCAAGTTTTACTTTTCAGATCGTTTAGAAGCAATTACACGTCAAAAGTTTCGATGCATGGCACTTTTTTCTGACGATGACTGGGCGCTAATATCAGAAAAGAAAGTGGGAGTTGTTCAAACATTAAATTTAATTTTCCCAAATGCAAGTCGCAGCCTAAATATTTCTTTCAGAGTGTAGCAGAGGGTTAAGTCAGACGAGAGGCGAACATCGTGGTTAAGGAAACAACGAAATTCACAATCTAGTCCAATATTACACCAGCTGTACGCCTTCAAGTTCAGTGGCCAATCTTACTTCTTTTGTGAAGATTGTATTTACTACTTCGAGTAATGTGTGAAATTTGATTTTTTAAGGGTATGGTTGGGAAGCAAAACCAGCACAGAGGTGACTATATCAAAAGAACACAAAAAATCGGGATGGGAGATTTTAGAGTCGTCAAAGTTTGAATGTTGACAAAACAACTGAGAGCAGTGAGCATATACTCAAGAATTTGGTCGAAACGACTAGGAAAAATTATTGGTTATGAATGATGCACCTCATAACAAAAAGTGGGGCACTACTGAGCGCGTCAAAGCGTTTAAAGGCGAAAATTTTAAGGCTTTCGAAAATGATATAGCTGCAAATCACAAGGCTATATAGTACTAGTTCTGACTTAATCATCGAAGATATTTTCACATACGAACAGAAAATTTATATCGTTTTCGCTACAAACGATGAGAATCAGAGTCGAGTAGAAAAATGACGAAAGCTTGAGTAAAAGATCGAAAAAATTTTCCACCCTCAAAATTTAATGCATATATATTCATGAAAGATTATGAAGAAAAATAACTATAACCATTTGTTGGCCGTCGCCGAGATCCTGGATCTGGTTGATCACGTTCGGTGGTAGTTATCGTCGGCCAGGCCATGCCGGTCCACCAGTCTTCAACGTCCTCTCTTCATCTGGGGCCGCATCTTAAAATAACTCAAGCGCATTAAACCATCAAAAAATCATCATTTAAGGTATTCCTTACACGGATCTTTTCATAAAGTCCTCGAGTGACGAATGAAATGACATTCTTCTTATAAGCACTACAGTGGCGAAGAAATTCGTTACGCAGTTATGCAAATAAAAACAGAAATCATTCAGCACAACTAACCATCACTTATTAAAACTGTCTATCAGTAATACTGTAAAAAGCTGTCGAATGCAACGTTTCCAATTAAATCTCCATACGTTACAGCTGGAAGCAAACGAATGGTTCCCTCGAGACTTTCTTCCGGACACACTAATCGATAGAATTTCGATCTCCGGATCCCGTCCTCCCCTCTTTTCTTCTTTCACAGCAATGATGCAGACAACCTCGCAGCTGTTCGTAAGCTACGCAAAAGGCCAGCACTGAACGCTGTTGAATTATGGGTTGCAAGTCTGGTGACAGAAATGCGGGAAGGTTGCATGCAGGAAGGCTGTAAGTCTGATGATGCGGCGGTTGGTAAATGATTTGATGGCAATAACTCATGATGCAGCAAATGATTCCTTCAAATGTAATCTGACAGACAAAACAGCCCTTCAAGAACCGATAAGAATGCAAGTTTTTACAGCCTCACTGAATACATTCAGCATCTGGCACAAGATTACAACTGACCTAAAAATCTTCAATGCAAAATCACAGGGAAGAAAATCCAGGCACAAAGGTTGAGGTACTTCTGGAGACAACAATGCAGAAATAACGAACTTAGAATGAAATGCGCTAGAACATTCCCATGAAAACTTGTTCGGCTGATGCGTGATGATAAATTTACAACAAAATGAAGCCGACGTAACTATCGCCGGTCGTGTTAAACGATATGAAAGACACGACCCATCGCGAAAGAAACAGATATCGCACTACCATTTGAAAGCAGCAATGGCACTTTCAACGCTCGCCTCAACCGCGCGCTGATGTTTTGAATGCAGTGAGGAGGACACAGTAATGCCTCGCGAATCTTTTGCTTTTTGATCAATCAATGGCTCTTTCATGACTTTAACCTAGAGCGATTTGACAGTATATTCGACCGATGAGGCGGAGTGCGAAATATGGCAGAAGCGAGGAATCGTGTAGGTTATCTGCACTATGCTCTACGCGTTGCGAAGGTCGAAAGCATAGAGCTGGATAGAGACTGGCAGTAGAACAGTAAGAAAAATGAAGAGAATAATGGTGATGAAGGCAGTTAGAAGGGAAAACACGCATAAGCGAGATGCGAAAGAAATAGACAACCGCACTATCATTTCGAAAGCAGCAACGGCACTTTCGACGATCGCCTCAATCGCACGCTGTTTTGAATGCAAGTGAGGACACAATAATGCCTCGCGAATCTTTTGCTTTCTGATCAATCAATGCTCTTTCATGACTTTAAAGGAAAGCAATTTGCCACAGCACACTCGAGTGATAAGGTGGGTCAACACCGTTAACTAAAGTTTGTCCCTCATTCTGGCTGTTACTAAGCGCATAAACGAGTACCCAACTATTTGCACGACCATTGAAATTACACGCCAACCGCTGGAGGTGAGGTGTCGACGACAGCGCTTACTCGTTAATGGCCTACGACTTCCGCAAACCATAACAAGTGTGATTGTTGCGCCAAACTTCGGTTAGCCAGGAACAATGCAGCAACCCGCAAAACGAGCACCACTGGCCATCAGCCGAGTTACATTCCTTCGCGATGCTGTACCCCAACCAACCAACCAACCAATCTCAGTGTCCACCAACAGGCTCTATTTGTTTGCAACATCTCTCGCCAACTCTCCGCCCTCCTTCCACAAAACATTTACGAACCTCCTCGATATGCTTTTCTATCTGCTGCTCGCGCCGATATACATTCTCTGCCAAAAGCACGCTAAATCATCCCTCTTATACCGGCCCATAAAATCATTCAGCATGTAGCATTCATGCCTAACGCTTTACAAGGTAAACAAACGCAAACATTTTACCTGCACCCTTTAGTGCTTGAGAAGATTTTAGCTATGCTGCAGTTACTCGTGCCTGTCGATAACATTTCAGTGGAAATAGTGTTTATTAGTGAAATGTGAGTTCAAAAAAAAATCGAGAAAATACATCAATCCATGGAGATACAAATTAAATCACAAAACGGAGATGAATCGCAATATACATCGAGCATCGTCCGACTGTTGACGTCTCTCTTTGATAAACTCGCATCCCCAAACATCAATTTCGATAGGTGATTTCTTCGTTTGGGGCTGCAAGTAATACGTGGCTTAGTTATGTAAGTGGAAATGCATGCAAGCAGGCACAAGTTTATGAAAAACACAAGAACTGGCAGCAATTTCAACGGGAGATAGTTTGACAGAAAAGCATGAGAGGATAGAGAGATGACGGAATAGAGGATGGGGAAGAGTGGAGAGGAATGGACTGCAAATGAATGGAAAGGAATAATACTTTAGAATACGGCAACAACTCACAAACCAAACATCAAAGAAAAAACTCTTGCACACCTCAGATGAGAAAATTAAATCGAATTGGTTTAATGCCGAACAAATATTCATCCAAATTTGCTTTCCCATCATTTTTTCCAACAATCATAAATGGCAGTTCCCCCTGATTCTTTCCCTCTCTCTGCTTGAACAGTCCAAAGCCTTCCCGTAAGACTGTTCGGAATTAAATCTCCGAACGATAATGAGAAAAAAAGGAATTAACCAATCTTTAATTGAAGGAAACACAACAGATATATCAATGATGCCTTCCAGAACTTTCATTCAAACTTAACGACACAATACTGATTTCACTAAAGCTGCACGCACATCTTTATAAAATGGCTATTAGATTAAGCTCCCAGTGTGATATAGTCAAAAAGTATTGCTTTCTCATAAAGAAGCATATCTTCAAACGCGAAAATGTAACGCAATATGATCATTGCAAAAGAAAAACAGAATAAGAAGAACAATATGTAGAAAATGTTAAAATAAGCTTAACTCATATATAAAAATAGGCCATTGTAACGAATGATGAACAGTGCATGACAAAAAGAACAACCTTTGAAGCGTTGCTTTATTCTTCTTAATGAATATCGAGAAGTGGGCGAGATAACTTCGTTAGTCCTTTATATCGATGAAAAAGCACCAACAATATATCAATCGCTTATTAATGACCCTGCAAAACGAAGACTTTTTTGCAGGAAAAAAAAGAAAACCGCTATGCATGAGTTAAACTTTACAAATATTTTATATTATGTATGAAGCGTAAATGCTACACCAATCACAACTTTTGCAGCGTGAAATTTCTTCTTTCAACTTAATAAAGAAGTTCCCGCTGCAAAAAAATAAACGACACAAATTGTTGCAAGAGATTCCCTTCTCGGGGGGGGGGGGGAAGGGAGGCGCAAAATCTGCACGAACATTTCGTTTACGAAGATCATGAATGGGATATTCCTATTTTCTATTGGGTTTTCTTAGTCTCTTAACAACGGATAAATAACATTAAATTAAATTAAAAAAGTACTTAACAAAAATATATTAATACTGACATCGCATGGTTGAAAGCACGATATTTTGAACAAGTGCCAAAATGTGTGCACATTTTGGACGTAAGCCAAAACTCGACTAAGATTTTTCGAAACAAATCCTGCGAAAATTTTCTGCATAAAAACCTTGGATGCAATATTCCTACCGTTGAATGCAGCATCCACCGAAAATAAGTGAGTCAATATGCAAAATAAATGACTAGTCTAGCAAACGAGTAATTAAATAAAAGTACTAAGCATAAAGTATTAAGTAAACGTAGCTGACCTGTTCAACAATAAGCTGAAGTAAATCTCTCTTCAAGATCCATCACATTGATCCTCCATCGTTTACATATGCACTTCAACCGACACAGTTCCAAAACCCATTGTCCTGAAAATGCAATTCGCATCCAGAAAAACACATCAGGAATCAATTAAACCGCTTTGACGAGACGCATATAATATCAGAAATTCTATCAAATTACTGCTAAAACGAATGAAATAAGAAGACAAGAGATCGGAAAGAATAGAGTAGAAAACAATCGCAGGAAGAGGAACACGCTGCTCAAAACTGAACGATGAGGATCTGAGATAAAGAGGTAATTAAAAACAAAAGTTGTATTTTTCTATGCGAAACCGATAAAAAAGCAAATCAAAATTCGATGATAGTCCAGATGCTAATCGATAAATCCCCCCCCCTTATCGATTGATGTGGGACATACTAGAATGCAAACTAGTACTACTGTTGAGAAGTGAATTAAAGCTACCTTACAAAACGACATCAATTAAGACAGGACGCTGATGTCTGTATATACTAATGAAGGTATATTAAGTCGGCTGATTCTTACAACACACCTTATTCATTGAACATCCGATGTTTACCTTTCGCAAACAATTAACTAACTAACTTTGAGTCTTGTTGCTTTCCGTTGTTAGATATGAGCTATTTGCCTCTCATTGTTACATTGACTATCGCCAACTCAGAAGCTTTTCTATCTTAAAATCTTATGCCTACTCACTACAGTCATTTACTTATACAAACTTGATTAATCGACCTACATGTAACTGAAATCATATAAGCGAATAACCAAATATCTACTCCACAGATTTTATTCTAAAATCAGCGGTCATTTGCTTCCACTGGTAATTGCATATAAAAAAGTATAGACTCGGATTGAAACCATCTGCCTAATTTGTTCAGTTGGGTTCGCCAATATAAAATGAACAATAACACCGAATTCGCTAACTCGAAAAGTTTAATAATAGCAACTCGAAATCCACTACATAAAGCTATTAGAAGGGCCAAGTGGATTTTCATTAAGCAAATCAAGACGATATGAATACACATTCAGGGCCAAATGTGAGTAATAACGCTTAAATGCATAAAACACAGATAATATAACTGAAGAAAAAGATTTATTCATTGTGCTACTATCGTTATAATACGATTTTATAAAAACAAAAAAAGGGTAAGTTCGAGAGTAGGTGGTGGGTTCAGTTAAAAAATGAACGCATCATTAGGATACTTCATTTTCTGCTGCTAATTTGTGAACCTAGTTGGTCAAGCGCGCTGAATGCAAAATCACATGTCGTAGCAACGCCCTGCTACGTCTTAGCATCCTCCAAGTGTATCGGTATGGAAGTTTTGCATTATGTTGTATATGGCCAAACATCACTATACACTTAATCAAAAACCTTTCAAACTGAGAAAAACCTATTGCCGAATATTCACTGAAAACTAATTCGTGCAAAAAAACTCATAAAGCTCAAATTCTATGTTCAAAAAATTTTTGTGCTTACAGTTTCATCTTGCAACCATGAGCGATGCTAAACGCTTTTCAATTCAGATGAAGCAAAGAGGAAGAGAGCGGGGGGGGGGGGAGGGACGAGGAGAAGGGAGTGGGACAAGGTGATTACGCAATTTTCGGTAAGGAGGAACATGTTCCATATCACTGCAAACTCCACTTCGGAAACAAACAATATTTCATAGGATTCTCGAATGCAACACATAATTACTTGAGAGAATTCTTGATTCAGTAATTTTTCGTTTTCTCTCTACAACATCATGCCTCCTAGATTCGTCAAGAAGAGATGTTCACCTGCCCCTTCCCCCTCACCTTCCCCTCCTCCTACCTCGTTCTTAATCACCGGGAAGTTTTGCGGATGATTTTCGCACAGGTCATCATTTATCAATATATTCATGTAAATGGCCTCTATTGAAAGCGATGAATAAATAAAATACACAAGAAATGAAAATTATAAATGAAGAAAAATTCCGTTCAAATCCCTTTCAAAATCCTCCTATGCCTTCTGCAAAACAGAGCGCTCAATTTAACAATTTCAATACGCATCATACTGTCACAAGGTAAAATAAGACAACCTGAACTAAATGTGGGGTGGAACTTTCACTTGTCGCTTTCACCGATAAACTTGATAGCGATAAACTTCAGGTCGAACTTCACTGAATAATGACCAGAATGACTAATGCACTCGAATTGGTTGGGTAAAAAAAGCGACATTATTTCGTAATTCAGAAATGAAAATTTTCGCACAACATATTAGAGATCAAGAGCACTGAAAATTAATGCATAATTATAAATGTAAAGGTTTTGGCTTTCATCGATGCCAAGGTATTATTTAAGGGTTCGCTTATATTTGCAAAGCATTGATATGCGTCTAGAATGAATCAACTAGCAGTCGAAGGAAATCAAGAAAACGCTAATTGCTTCTCTCGGTAAATCGAAAGAAAATAAAGAAAAACTGCCCAGTGAAAGAAATAAGAAAAAAAGAAAGATTTAAACGATTTCGGCAATTTTTCACATCGTTTAGAAACAATTACACGTCAAAAGCTTCGATGTATGCTTGACGCATGCGTAGAGAATAGCAAATCGGGCCGCGCTCATAGGCGCATAGGAGTACGAGTGCTATCGTAATCTCCACTTGGCGCCATGCATTCACGTAATGAATTATAGAAACTACGATTACAATAGAAATTTGTAAATTTTTTAAAAGAACGGCAAATCATGATAACCTGCAAAATCGAACCTAAATTTTGAAATATCGGAAGTATTTGCTATGGATGTGCCTAGTTGTTCTGCAATCAACAATTAACGGGTCATAGAAACATCACCACTTGCAGCATTTTTTTTATTCAGTTGCATTAGAATACTAAATTTTGACAACTCGATTCGTTGTCGAGTATTGCATTTTAATTGTTATATGTAATCACTATCAATGATGTTTTATGAGAAATATTTTAACGCTATTTTATTGCAAATAAAAAATGTTTGCAATAAATTTGCAAAATCAAAGAGCTTGAATCACAAATTTTAGGCATAAGAGATGTTATATATAAACCTTTCGCTACAATATACCATTTCGATTTTCGATTGAATATAATATTAGAATATAGTACTAATTCATTATTACTAGATTACAATATACTATTAATCTTCCTAGTTGCAAATATGGCATTTCCAGCTCACACTTCTGGCACAATCTAATTTCTTCTCAACTTCAACGTTTTTCTGATACTTTGCTTGGATATCTCTATGAAATATCGAACTCCAAGCTCGCCCAACTACGGCCTCTCCAGATCCTCGCTGCGTTTCAGTAAATGTTTGCCCCTCTGCTAGAAACCTTTACATCGTTTCTTTCCAGCTTCTTCTTCGAATACACTGCCTGACACAGTTTCCCCATTCCCCTGCGAGTTTATGGACAATTTTTCAGCTCTCGAAGACAAGACCCGTTCTTTTAACATCCCCTCATAGAGGCAATGAAGCCTACAAGAACCTCGCAACCCTCACGGACATGGGCTTTTCGGGATGCTCGATCCCCTGTGGTCCAAAACTAATGAGTCATCGTTGTGCAAAGGCTGCGGGAGCGTTGACTGTGAGCTCCGAAAACTATGCTGGAGATACCGCGGGCTAAGGGTAAACTTGTGTCACATTCCCCTAGAAAAAAAAAAAGGGATCAATCCCAACAGATATAAATGCGAACAGAATGGAACTGTTCAAAAAATTGTCGGCAAACGATAAGAAAATAAATAATTTTATAAAGGAATATTTCTCCACTCAAAAAGCTTCACAACTCCAGGATTACACAGATATTTTCAGCCTACAAAAACCAGTAATAAACAATGATAATAATAATGGTGATTATAGCAACAGCAATAATAGAAATAAAAGCAAAAATTAGAGAAACACAACGAATTTTTGCAACAATATGCGATCAAGAGGCTAAAGAAGAAAAAAGAACTGCCAGAAGTGAACATGACCGAAGCACGCGATAGCGTGCCGGTGAACAACCATCAGTGACATCCTCAAGCCAACTTACATCACAGACATCGTTTCAAGAATGAACTGCAGCTGAATTGCTTAGTACTGCCTCAGATGCAAGCTAACTTCCCCAAAACAACACGACAACTCCTTTATGTCTTGCAAAAGCGACTCAGGCTAACCGACCAAGCAACTCAGCATACATATGTATACGACCTCTCCTCTCCTACCTCAGTGCTTTCGTTAAATATTCTTTTGCCCCAGCGCTCTTGTTCGATGAACAAACATTGCGAAAGAAATTCATCCTAAGATTTCGCATCTCTTCTAAAATTTGATATTCAGCATAAATCCAAGCCCGTAGCTACTGAGCATGAGTATGTTAAGTAAGGCTCAGAGCGGCATTGAAAGAGGGTACTGTGATATATATGGGAAGACTTATGTTTTACAGGTATAAATTTGCAAGCGAGCAAACAAAAAGTAATAGAAATTTTTGACGCTGAATGTCGTTTCAGCTTTCTTGAATTCGTCCGAATCCTTTTTTAAGAAAGAAGATATCTATACATCTCACTGTTTCGTAAAACTCATATTCACTCTTTGCAAAAGACAAGTATCATTGCTTTCTATTATCCTCTTATCCTCTTTACGCCATTTGGCGAATACTTAAATATACGGGTGTGCATTTTCTTGAACCCTCTTTCGAACCCCTTGTCTGCACAAAAATCACCCATCTGTCAGTCTGCTGGCCCGTCTTCTCTTGATCTATCCTCGATTACTTGACCTAACCGGTATGTACTTTCACATGCAACCGCTAATTCACAAGTCCTTTCCTGAGGTGTTATGGCGACGCCACTACAATTTCCGATTCAACCATCCCGAGTATTTCAAAAAACCCCCCTCACCATCCACGAAACTTACACTAACTTTCAATCTCCAGATCTATAATTACGTCATCGCATCTCTTTACAAAACGTTAGTAAGCAACGCTAGCAATAACAGGATAGTGAAAGAGCAACTATTCCTCCCTCCCCCCCCCTCCTCCCGCGTTGTGTTCCAGCACTGAGTATAAGGATATGACAAAGAAAGAGTGGAGAAAAGATGCTGTATACATGAAAAAAAAAAAAGAAAGAAAACCACACATTCACACAGACAATACGATCCACGACCTATGAAGAACCCGAAAGATATATTACGCAACGCGAAAATCAACTCAATAAACGTGGCATCGTCCAACCAAGACGACCAATCGCTGATGAGGCGCAACACGAACGTCGCTCATTTTCTTGAAGGACTATCACAAAAGTTTTGCAAAAAAGAAGACTGTCACTTAAATATTTCGTTCAAACGTTTCATGGGAGAGCACAATCAACTGGGCACGTTTCACATCTGAGGCACTTAGAGACATGGCCAGAATGGAAGACGAAGCCCACCCACGAAACGACAATGTACGTACGTTCGTAATGCATCAATCTTACACGAAAAATATGCCATTACAACAAATCGATAGAATTTATAAGTCTCAACATTCACAGACGCAGCATGCTTTTGGCGAAAAACTCTAAAGAATCAAACAGACAGAGCAGATCGGGCCCAAACCTTGCGGCCGTCCCAACTACCACCCTCTCCCCCCTTCCTTCCCTCCAGTGTATAACCACTCGTTCCAATTGTGAGAAGAACCACTAACTCGTGTCCCACAATACGGCCTTCTTATCAACTGGAAAAAGCTACCTGAGTTGCACCCTTCCACAATAAATTGAAAGAAAAATAATACAATATGCAAAGAACATAAAATTAGCTTGCTAATCGATACAAGACTCGCCAAGACAATATATCCTCCCTTACAAATAGCTAAAACGTTGATCGTCTTTCCACCATCCCTACTTGCGCTACTTTCAGTAAGTGCGAATGCTTACGAGGCGGACAGCGTTAACGATTTTTAAGTTCCCTCTTTATACGTTTCGTAGCTCGACCGCAGCAGCAACCCACAGCCAAAAGCACGAGTACGAAGCCGGCAAACCATATCAACAGAGATGTTCTTTGTGGATGAACGCTCACTATTTGTACCACATCAGCGAAGCTTTCCGGCATCATCAGCGCGTGCTCCTGCAAAAAAGGAAAACATCATAACCATCTCTATGAAAGGGTCGTAAGCACCGCAATTAAGCAAATCAAGAGGCTTATTCAAGTGCCAAACTATTAAATAAGCATGTTTAGTTGTTCAACACGAAGATGTTTCGTTCATAAAACTTAGGATCGCATTAACGACTTTTTTTAAATTGAGAAGGCAGCACCTCACTTGTTTTCAGCCAACTGTAGAACCACTTGCCAATAAGTGACAAAACTGGGTAGCCTTCGGTGGTATGGCAGCCTTCGTTGTTCGATCTCTATTACTGAATTTGGTACAGTGAACAAAGCGACGAAAATATTGAAGTTTTTTCACCCGAAAGGAGATGACCGAAGGGTATCCCTCAAGTCTGCGAATCGCGATAGAAAAACAATTAAAACTTAATGCCGCTTTATTCAGAACGCCAAATTCGAATGTAGCAGTCAATGAGCAAAAGCTGCCACAAACACGTCATCGAAGGCGCAAGAGATTAAAAGCACTACACATTCCAGCAAGGAAACTGGCGCAATCCGTCTTGAGGCCCGTAAGCGATAGCTTCACACGTAATTCCCCCCTCTGCTCCGCTCCAATCACTTATAAAACCGCGTTTAAAGAGGAAAATATGATATCACAAATAATCCAGACACAGAGAGGTTAAACGGTTGCAACAGACAAAACATTTTACGACTGAAACAGACACTCACGTCATACACCCATCCAACCGGATCTGCTCTCAAGCGCCGATGAAACTCATTCTACAGAAATAATATACATAATAAGTGGAGTAAACCGCCGCTCGATTTTAATGACGGTTAAATAATAATTTTACTTAACAGATGATCCTTGCAAATCTCCACATTCGGGAATGTAAGCTCTCAAAATACTTTAAAATATTAAACCTGGTGTACGAACTCGAATAGCTATGATGGAGCCAAAAAAACCTTTCAGATTGCTTTTAAAATCTCTATTCAACGGGTTTCATAGAAACTGACTGACAAAACATGACAAAATCGTCCCTCCCCCCTCCCCTTTCATATTTTCCCTTGCAAAAAGCAAAATCAATCGAACTAAAAAAAAAATGGACCTTTGGATTTACTGAAGTAAAAGGAAAAGCGAATCTCATCCTAAGCACTGCAACTGTTTAGAATTATTTCAGTACCAAGTGAGATTATGAAGATATTAGCCCTTACAGAAAACGAAGGAAAAGTTTAAGCTAGAGTGATTAATCAATTATGCAGCATCCTGGATTAAATCTCGTAAAAGCAGAACAATAATGGCACAATAATCATAATGCAACGTACGTTATGCGCTCGCATCCAGAGTTCATTTCTTTCGACGAGTTTATTACGACATGTGGGTGACATTCTTGTGCTCGGATTCTTCATCGCATCCATCAGACAAATCACCACTGAAAATAATCCATACAGAGAAACAACCTCCACCTGTATAACTTTAAAGCGGGCTTACGCAATCGAAATAAACCAGACTTCTCAATGAACTGACTGTCAACGATAGTTTGCGTGAAACCACTCGCAGAAAATCGTGCAAATTAATTTAACTAAGAATGCTCTCCCTCACCCTCCCCCCCACCGATTCTACGGTAATTCTCAACACCTCACCAACAATGAGATAGGCTAATCACCGCATAGGTGAACTGCAGTGAACTTCTAACAGCATAGCGTCAGTGTTAACACTACAAGATATCATAAGTGCACAAGCACATCCCCATCCACAGATACGCATAATTACAACAGATTTTCGAATGTGCCCAATTTTTCACCTACATATGTCGGCAAACCTCTGCTCAGACCAAATCCAAGGGCCATTCTAGATTAAAACTTTCGACTTTGTTCCAAACCTAAGGTAAGCAAGCACTTCATAACCATGTAACATACATCTGCTTTGTCCAGGCGGAACACCTCTGCAGAGACGTTGCACGTCTGAAGCACATGCCTCATGAAGCAGCGGATCCAGATGCAGATCCACTAGAGATTCTTGCAGACGCCTCGCGATCTGCAACTTTTTATTACCATCACTCTTTACAGCAATTTTTGAAAATCGTATTCCGCTGGCCACCCAATAACATAATACGCACACGGGGGCGAGCAGGGACAAACAAATGAACTTATTCAGGCGGATCTTATATACGAACATAGGCACACACTCAATATGCAACTAAACAATCGCCACAATAAATATTTCAATGAACTTAATGAAGGGTCCCATCAAAATAACATAAACAGAAAAAGCCTTTAAATAAATTTTTGATAAACAAATAAACACTGCATATTGGGCAAATCGCATAAAAAAGCCATAAAGTCACATCACCTAGAAAATAAAAATATAACGACTTCGTTGGAGTACATAATTCGAAAATCCCTTGGTAAGCATGAATAGATGACACAAAAAACGCTAATGAAACGTCTAATAATGCGTTTTCCTATGAAGCGGCTGGTTACTCTCAAACCGAAAAATTTACTCCGCATATATTTGGTAGAAGTGTAGACGGTTCGAAAATTCCATGGTCTTTTAGTGCCCATAACTTGTATAGAAAATGATAGATTACGAAAAAACGGGGACAGTAGGTCATTTCAAGGTGCAATTTACATCCATAAGTTTTATCAGTGTAGTTCCCACGTGTCAAGAGTTGAAAAGATAATAACACCTCGACAGATACACACACCCACATAAACATATGCACATATCTCGACAGATACATAATTTCTAATAAAATTAATAATAATAAAGAGATACTTGCCTGTCGTGCACAATCGGCATTCGGGATGGCGCCATGGCTATAGTCCGTTTTAAGGCATTCAAGCACCGAATCAAAGCTGCCTCCTCCAGCGATCACCTTATTGGCGCAATGCTTCGAGATCGTCTCCTTACACGCACGGTACAACAATGGATCCAGCTGCACGTCAAACTCACTCTCCAATACCACTTTCGCGATCTGTAACATGGTGATTACTCTCACAAGGCACCTCCTCAAAGTTCACTAACCATGGATAAACGGATCCCAAAATTAACTGTTTGCGCCACAGACTCATCTACTAATATATCGACTCAATCGCTTTCTATGCATTAGAAATACAAATCTTAAATCGGCAAAAGATGGAAACTGGCGTTTGCCAACAATGCAAAAAGAAGCTTTAATTCTTATATCCTGCTCAATCACCGATCGGGTCTGATATCGGTGGGAATTTTTCGTGGCTCTGAAGCGCTGTTCAATGTTGGTGATATACGATCCATCCGTCATTCATTTCTTCGCCCTTCTTCAATACATTATGCCGAAAACGGCGATGAAAGCAGGTATATAAACCTTGACACTATGTACTTCGGAAAAAACAAGCGCAATATACGGCTTGCCTCTGAAAAGTTTGTTGAAGAAACAAATTCTCTTAGCCGTAAGCTTACAATGCCTAAAAGATTTAAAATCCGACTTTCAAATCTGCTCCCTAAAATGTTTCGGCTGCCAACTTAAAGTGTGAAATTTCATTGGATTTGGACATCATGCCGGTCAAGGTTCAAGTTTCCAGCTTCTCGGAAACGCGCTTCTAAAAACGCTGCACACGAGCCTTTACACAATCCGCATCGAGACCACAGTGCATTTTGCATCTTAGCGCTTTTAAAAAAACCGTTAAAGCGAATAAAAAGCTGTAATCATGAAGGCGAATATCACTTCAAGATGAACCTTTGCCACGAATAATGCTGCGGCGAACGGCGTGAGGGGCGCCGGTATAGGGATTCCCGCTAAATTGAAATCATACCATTTGAAAAATTCCCACTAACTTGAATCAAACCGTTTCAAAATTCCAGCTAAATTTGAATCATACCGTATCAAAAATTCCCGCTCAATTTGAATCACACCATTTCAAGAATCCCCGCTAAATTTGAATCATACTATCCTCCCTTCGAATCCAGTAGTTCTTCTGGGCTATTATGGTTCATGGCAATGCCCTAATTGAAGTGTTCTAGCTATCTAAAATAGCCATGACGATGGAATGCTTAGAATTCAATAAGGCGAAACCACTCAGTGAGCGCCAAAGAGCGACAAATAAATACCTCGTCCTTGCACTTCGGTTTCAGCAGTATTCCTTTCCGCGGATCCGCGTATTGCGTCCTTAAGCAAGCCATAAAAACTCCTTCAAGAGTTGTCTTTGCATATTGCGGGTCGTTTATTTTTTTGTAGTCTTCCGGGCAGCTGCAAAACACATACGACTCGACATCAACCAAGCAGGCAAAGATCGTACAAACAGTGCCTCAACAAATAAGAATATCGTCCCTATTAAAGTTCACTAGAGTGGTTACAGATAAAGTGAGACGTTGAAAGCTCTTGTATTTCTTAATCCTCTGATTTAAAAACTTTAAAATCTCCTCTCACTACTTTAGAGATCGAGTTAACGCACTATTTTTCTGCTTCTTTACGGCAAGCATCCAACAATGACGGATTGAGTCGGACGTCACGTGCCTGCTCGTGCATACGTTCGACGACTACCTAAAAGCACCCGATTAAAGACCACTTTGTCCTGTACACATTCAAAAGAAGAACACAATGAGATACAAATACAATCCGTTCAGGTCATTATCGACCACTAAAAGGCATCTCAGCATCACTACAACGAATCCCTTCCTAGATAACTTACACTGTCATTATGCCGGTAATCGTCCTTTAGTTATGGTTTTAAGAGAAGGAAATATCATAGAGCAGAAAACCTGAAAAAGCGAGCAATTCAAAACCATTGTTGAATACTTCTTTTGATTACTTCAGGCATTTAAAGTTTTGGAAGCCACCATGAACTGAGCACGTACATGCATTTGAATACCTTCAAGAAGCAACAGGAAAAGACATACAAGGACAATGACACAAACGTCTTCACACCTTGTTTTTTTCATGGATGCGTTGGGTTTCAATAGGACTAATCTAATGCCGTCTTTGGATCAATGGTAATTTTACGGAACAAATACCACCTTCAAAAGCATTAAACAACGATCTCCTCGAGGGGAAAACGCAACAAAGATTCCACTTTTAACATCTTATCCATCAGTTTACCAATTGAAATGAGAAAGCTGACTATGAGGATGAAATGAATTCTTACTTTCTGCGGCACGTTCACAATCCACTCTTGAACCTTGTTGTTCCTTCCCTTTTCATCTTTGCAAAAATTTACTAAAGATGACTAACCTGTGAGGAAATGGCCCTATTTACATATAAGGGAGAGTTATGCGATGCATAAGTGGACATGTTAACTCTACGAAAACGTCCGATAACTGTATTAGCTAACCATTGCGCAAATAATGCGGAAAAGACAACGATGTGTCGACCCTCTAAATAACAACCATTACTAACCTTCGACATTTAGATGATAGAATCGAACAATCTTCGAATTCATCAAACACTCTAACACCTTCTCGCCCTCTTGATTGTGACAATAACGATCAATATCAACTCGGCATTGACGCTGCAATAAGCAATACAACAACTTTACCACTGAAGAAATTTGATAATATAAACAAGGAAGCGGAATACTATGCACTGAAAAGAAAAAAAAAACCTAATCAACCAAGTAAAACGATAAAACTTGGAGGATCTGATCTTCCTCGACTAAGGATCTGCTTACCCTTGCTAAGGATCTGATTCCCCATGACTGATGATTAGAGTCAAATACTGGGAAAAGGAAAGCGTTCGGTCAAATGCTGAAATTAAATGCGCTTTGAGAAGTTCATTTATTTCTAGCAAATAATGTTTCATATTCGATCGTTCTTTCACTCGCAATTGTTCGTCACTTCGTTTGCATTATAATAATGAGTACAACGCATAATTATCTTCACACAATTCCTTATAACGATAGCAGCCTTGCTAAAATCTTATTATAGTATTCAATTACGAGTTTCTCTTAGCCTGCCTACCCATTAACATGTGGCACATAGATACCCCCATTTCTCAGTGAAACTTAACTTATAAAAACAACCCTAACCTGCAACTCATCGTCAAACCGGTTGTCCATGGCCTCAACTTTTTCTCGCGTGAACACCACCGCTTTACATTCCGGACCTAAAAATTGTTGACTTTTAAAGCATAGATTCCAGTTCTATACTTCAATACGTTCATGCAAACTGCTTTCCACTAAGCGATCACAGTATCATTTCAATTTTTCGAGACCGCACTTCGTTAAGGCAGATTCAAGAAAACCTTTCAGTATTTCCGTTACGAATTTGCCAAACATAAAAAAGTGAAGAGAGACCACCTAGCACGTCACCGTATAGAAACGCGTTAACCTCATAGATATGCAATTTTTAAAGAAGTAATACCTTATAATGAAAAAGGCTTGGGCGTATCACATTACCATGCCGCTTAAGAAAGCTGAATAATGGAAATCCTTACCGAGTTCATCGAAGTTAGTTCGAAGGCACTCGACGATATCTTCGAAGCTTTTCTCCTGATTGCACTTCAGGTGCATCACCTCCTCCTTGCATTTGCTCATCAACGTCGGGTCTGCGTCCTTCATATGCTCCTGATCATCGAACTGCAGCAAAATCGAACTCAACAACGTCACACAACACCTTCCTCCAATACTCGAAAATACCACAACAACATGCTCCCTGACACAGCCTCTCCCTTACAACAACCCACAAACATTTATTCCTCATGCATTAAATCAGCAACGTTGATTAAAAAAGCAATGAATAAGAACCGCGAGTCAAATATAATGTGGAGTAAGTACTTTTGACTAGAAGTGGGATGTGGAAGATCGGGGAAGTCCAGAACGACTTTATCAGATGAGGGGGCTTCGGCCACGAGGATTAAGGGAAGATGGAGGAATGGGTAGTAGGAATGAAGCAAAGTCTTTCCATATCCTTCCTGAATCACCGCTGCTAAGAATAAAGGCTCCATTTTAAAGAGAAAATATCATTTTCAAATCCGAGACAGACCACCCAACAATGCAATTTCACGCCGCAATCGACTACGCGTCACAACAAAGAAATTCTTCAGTTCTTCGTGAAGATATGTTCGAACATTATCACTAATATAGTACGACCTTTATAAGTAAGAAACCTTTAGCCCAGTTCTAGAAACGAAAAAAAAGCACGCTTCAAGCAACAGAAATCAAGGATTTCAAGCAAACTATACACTACCATCGGAACAGTTCACATAAGCAGACATTTCTACTACAATAAGCAATTCAAAAATCACAGAAGCCATGCATGCGTGTTACTATAAGCAGCACAGACCAAGCAAACAACGTCGTATTTCTTGCTTCTTCACAATCTCTGATGCCTCTTTTTCTCTGATAATTCATCCACCCATTCATCGGTAAAGCGCATCCTAGCGCTTTTTTCGTTTGGCGATATTTTTGTAGGCGATAGCAGCTTAGCGTAATATCTCTTCTATGCTACTCGATGTATTTCGCCCAATTTCGCACTATTGCTGATGAAGTGTCGGAATAACAAATAATACTAAATGAATATCACAAAAAACGGCTGTCATTAACAAAAAAGCCGATATTAGATGCTCATTAAATTTTCCTATGAATTTTCAGAGATTGCTACATCGAATCGATCTCATTCACTGAAAGAGATTGATTTCTAATATTGCAGCCGATACTAGCTGATAATGAAAAATTCGCCGTCCCTTTCAATTAGCAGTTGCATTCATCGGAATTGCTCAAAAAAACCTAGCAAAATAATCACATTTTCCAATCTCTCCATGCTGATGCGGAATCCTCTCATCGACTCGCATAGACAATCGTGATCATATAGGAAAATGTCGTAAAAGCAAAGCAAGCGGATAAAAATAACGACTACAAAGAACACCATCAAGCGGCTATTTGCTCTTCCAGCATCGCATTCAGCTGATCAACATTAGATATGCGCCTCATCTCGCAATGCCACTAACAAACTTGCCTTCACATACCAGTAGGTCCTTCCAGCAATCGAGTCATTGCGTCACCTGAGTCATTTTTTTCTTCAAATGCTGTTCCCTCCCAGTTTACATCTCCCTCGCGATGCATAAGGTGGGTGGGACCATGAAACTGAATTTCAAGTTCATCGAATAAAAAAACCACCATCTTTCTACTGAACAGATGAAACAATACAATTAATGCATTCCTTTACTATAAAAACGGAACTCCCCACTTCTCCTCCCCTCCGCCCTCTCCCCCTCCCCCCCCCCCCACTTCCTTTTACTCCTCCCTCTCTTCAACGCTATCACGATATGCCGGCACCAGCCCACCATTTAAGCGTAAACACCAATGCCCTCAACAAATTTCACCACCTCTTTCATGCAGCCCGCTCGAATATTTCAAAAATTTCCGCTCAATTTGAACCATACCATTTCAAAAATTGTCGCTAAATTTAAACATACCCAAGAAATTTCAGGAAATTCCATCTGGAAAACCACTTCAATATTTCAAAAGAAGAAGCCTTATCTAGAAATCAAACGCATTATATGTGAATATCGATGTGAAGGATATCAAAGCAGTGTAGCATATGATATGATTAGGTATGCAGCGGGAATAAGAAAACAAACCAAATGGACATAGAAAAGCATATACATTCAGTGTGTCCACTCGTATGCTCCCTTGAAGGTTACACAGCGTCCTAGACATACGGATTTATTCCACGAAATGCAGCAGTTCACTCAGAAACTGTTCTCTTATTGCCGCATGCTTGAAAGTGCTCTATGCATTTGTTTTTCTTGATGATCCCTCATAAATGTTCGATAAAAAACCTGCCAGTTTGAAGATATAGTTCTTTTCGCTTTGCCCATTTTTTCATACTCTATTCCACCATTCAATTTAATTTTCATTCCATTACACAGCTGCAAAATTGTTTTCTCATAAAAAGTGAAAAGAAATAAACTCTCAAGCATTCCTTCAACCACAAAGAAGTTCATTCTAGATGCTTTTTAAAGCTGTCCTTGCCAATTACGATAGATCATTACGCAAATTACCCCTTTCTAACCACTTCTGCTTCCTAAGCCTAACCCTGAGACTAAGATTAACATTGAGCCCGAGCCCAAGCCTAAGCCTGAGCCTGGGCTTAAGCATAAGCCTGAGATTAAGAATAAGACTAAGCCTAACCCAAGCCTAAACCTAATCCTATGCCCAAGCCTAAGTTCAAGCCTACGCCCTCATCATAAGTCTAAACCTAGGCCTATGACTAAGCCTAAGATTAAGCCAAAGCTCTAACCATAAGCCTAATCCTAGGCCTAGGCCTATGCGTAAGCCTAAGATTGAGCGCTGAGCCTGAGGCTAAGCCTAAGATTATGCCTAAGCCTAAGTCTAAACTCAAGCCTTACGATCTCATTATTGCAATTTTTCGATTTATATTGTTTTTTCTGGATGCTCGTCCACACAGTGGTGAACTATGTTCTATATGTACTGAAGGGATTCAGAAAAAAAAAAAGAATTAGAAAACGGCTGCTGCTATAATATAGTGAAGCAGTATTTTTTCAATAACAATAACTGCACGCCAATGAAAGCAGGGGGGTCAAGAGAGGCGGCAGCTCCCCTTGCGGGGAGGTTAGGGGGCATAGCCCCCTTGTGCCTAATATAAGTACTGAAATAAGATCCAGATAGACAAGAGAGGTTCGTATCCCCCTTCTACCTGCGATCATCGTAGTTTCTTATAGCTTACTGCGCTATCAACTCTGCCGTCTCAACGCTTGTTCTCCGTGCTCTCACTGGGAGTGATACAGTGAAGTAAGTATGCCGCTTGACCCCCTCCACTGATATGCGCAGGTGTACCTACGCCACTTCATTAAATCACACCAGCATTTCCTCAAATATCCACCAACAACTTTTCCCGACAAAGCTGTACATTATTCGGAAGAAAATTGGATGAGAATTCGGATGAAAAAGTCGCATTCAGATCCCTCCTCTCACTTTAATGCACTATGTCGCTGCCAAATGCAATTTTCAGTATTTCCCCTACAGATAACCTTGACATGTTATCTGTTGAAAAGGAAATCGGCTAGGCGCTACGCGCGCATCTCTCCGATTATCCGAGAAAAAGTTATGGTCGGAAATGAAAAAATTCCCGATTATCTTGAAAATCCCAGATCGGAGCCCAACCACAGTTATATATTTGTAACAGGCTTGGAAAGAGACGAAAACTTATAGTAGATGAGAAAACTGCGATTAACGGGAAGTTATCAAAATAAAGTTGGCGGCTTGCCAATTTTTTTATATTAGCCGAGAAGCCTCCCATATTATGAGATCTAAACCACGGATAATGAGGAAAATTTCAGCTAAACTAGCCTAATCTAAGCCGAGATATGGCCGAAAAATGATTTCCAAAAGGTGATATAAAGCCTAATGCTAAATAATGGAAACCAAAAGCCAATGTATTAAAGTAATCCTAATCAAAAGGATTGGAAAGGAAAATAAAAGATTTCATGTAAACAGAAATATGTTAGTGATGCTCATGAAAAATCATAAGTTGTAACCAAGAAAGTTAAAAGGTTTTGAGCAAGTATTTCAATAATATCGTAGAAAATCGTGTAGAACGCTATATTAAAATGCAAAAGTGGAGAGTTATATAAAGAAAATTGAGGAAGAAGTAATAATAAAAGAAAACCAAAGCCTAAGAATACTTTAAGGACTGGAGTTTAGCATATAGTTAAAAAACTACGTATATACAAAATACTAAGCCTAAAAATCGTATAGTCTAAATTAGAAAGCAAAAAGAAGAAGTATTGTCGACACGATGGGAGATGGTGATAAGTGAACAATGAACACATCAGTGCCAATGCTGACGGCATCGACCTCACAGTAATATCCCGCGTAGAGTAATACTTATATGATCTACGTTTGATGTTAGACCTATCAAAACAAAATGAATAACAACTGAGGTTCACTAAAAGTGATCAATACAATTGTTACCACTTCATAGTACAATCGCTTTGACCATATATACAAAGATTTATTGATCGACGCTCCCCAATACTACATTAGCAATGATGCAACATTGCTTTTTACCTATTCTATACACTCAATATCTCAAATTAGCATTTATTTGCGTAATTTTATATATTTATATTGTCATATGACGTCACTCCTTTATGCCTGCATATTGTCATATGCCGTCACTCCTTTATGCCTGTATGGTTAATAAGTGTAAGAAACTAAAGTTCATAAAAGATTTCATAATCAAACTTTTGATACTCTGTCTATTAGGGTAACTTTTGATAAATTTTGATACTTATATACTAACTTCAATTTGCTAATTAATGCTAATTCTTGCAGTGATGAAAAAATGAATGGCCTAAATTGTTTGCGAATTTTTCAAATACTTAAATCGTTTGAGATTTTTTCGTTGTTGCTGAGAATTGTATCGCCCAAAATTTCTACGATTTTTTCGATGAGAAAATCTTCGAGATAGGAAATACGAACGCCAAAAATGACATAATTTAAAAAACCCAAAAATAGGGAATGGTGATAAAAATAAACCAAATGGCTTGATTATAAATCGTTCGGAAATTGAAGTATCAAAAATATCGAATACTCAAAAAAAGATAATTAGAAGCTTTGAGTTTCTATCTAACTGGGTAGGTTATCAAATTTCACAATGGTAGCGCAATATATCGAAATCGCTAGTGGAATCTTCAATAAGAATGATCAAAATGTTTTCGTAAGTGACAGCAATTGCTCCTTATGAAAATAAAATAAACAACAAAAAATAAAGAAACAAACAAAATAAAATAAAGAATAAGTATTTGTCAGAAATACTGATCAGTGTGAAATAATTATTTGCAGAATGAATCGTAAAGAGAAACAAGCAAATAAATATCGAAGAATCAGCCATATATTATTTCATTCAATTTGAAATTCAATGAGGAAATGTAGTTATATGAATTCGTTTCGAAAAAATACAAAGAATCATTTTTGATTTTGAAAAAAAAAATTGAAAATTAGAATTTTTCGCACATAAGTCCAGTTAAAAAGGGGTTTCTAACTATTCTATTCTGCACTTGATGAATAGTGAAAAAGTGAAATGCAGCTTAAATATCTGACATTTGGAAAACAAACGAGCTAAAAAACAATGAGTGAAAAATTTAGCTATATGGGATAAGTTTAAAATGTCTGAGTATATGCGAATAACGCCTTGGCATTCGTAACTTATAAAATTCCCTAACGAATAAGGAAATAAAACAGAAAATAAAAAAGTAATATATTAATTATACATATTCATATAAAAGTGACGAGAAAAAAATATGTAAAGAAAAGCAAATAAAGTTGCAGAAGTTGCAGAAATTGCCCCCCCTCCCCCTACTCCCCTGCTATGAATTTTTAGTGGGAAAGAACAACCCGGGCGCATCTTACGTTTGTTCTAATCTCACTCCTTACAAATTTTCACTTCAGTTGTATCAACTCAATGCAAAAGAACCCAACAAATTTAACAATTCAAGCCCATCACTTAACATTTATTGATAAATCAACATAACAATCTTTAAATATATTATGAATCAACGTAATTGTGCTAAAGATGAAAATTCAAAAAAATAATAATAGTAATATCAAAATCACTTACCATTCGTCCCCTCGATGCCGCAATATCATTATTGTTGGGCGGACTTGTTGCATCGACATACCTGTTTCCTGAAATTTATCAAAAAATTTAATGCCGCAGCAATATTATCAAAAGCGCTTCAATACGAACACATCATTAAATGCATCCCTTTCCCCATCCCCTCTCTTCTTTACATTCTTTGCTTATGCAATGTTCCTACCAAACTAATTGGTCACATATACAAATTTTTTGGACGGCACAAAACATCTATCATCAGCAATATTATAGCTCAAATACTAAGTAAGGTTGCATATACCTAGAGATGAACCTCGATGTCGACCATCTTCTGTTGTAGAAAATTGGAAAATCCTGAAGAAAAAACTAACTTCTAGAAATTTTTTCCCATTTTCGAAAAATGACCCCCTAATTTCTTTATATTGCGGCTTGGAAAATCACTAAAAATCTTAGGAAAATCACAGAGATTCGATCAAAAATATGTGTGAACACTTCGAAAATATACTGCAACATAAACGAAACTTTTCCAACTTGCCTACAAATGTAAGGTTACCCTTTCCCATCCATAATATTTTTATTTTCTTCCATTTTCACATCTTATAAACTTTAAAATATAGTACGTTTTCATTCTAAACTCGTACCTCTTATATATTATGATAAGCAAAAGATAAAATAATAACTATCAACTGTGTGTTTAGCATAATCGTTACACGGAAATGTAAATCGGGCCAAGCAATCTCCACCTATGCATCCCTCCCTCGCCCACAAAATGCACTATGAACGATCGCTAACGTTGATACAACGCCTCGGATACTAATCGAGGTAGATCTCAGCCAACATCCCTCTCCGTTCTAACGACAATAAATCGAAAAGCTATCACATCGTATTCGCGGTAATGCGATTCAAGAACTGATTGCACAAACTCCTGTTTCTGTAATCGACCTAATTACCCATAGATTTAATCCGACAATCAACGACCCCCATCTCTTCATATAAAAACACATCTATATATTAAATAGCAATTTTTAATGCCATATTCCGTTATATTGTCTTTTTAGCTACTTCATAACGGATAGTGATCCCTAATGCCCTTCTAAAATTTCAATGAAACAATATATCGACAAACATTCCCCTTTACTCTTTTATTAAAAAAACGACATCAATTCCCTCTCCTCCCCACTCCCTCCTCATCATCACTTCGCCATTCGACCTAACCTGGTGGCTCCTTCGGCTTATTTAATCTTTTTCCATGGCCTATGATATCTGCAACCCCACCAACTCTCCCCTCCTTCCATCTCATAAATTGCAACGCTCAAATCGAAATGTGTCTTAAAAACGCCATCGCATGCGTCCTTGCTTACAATAGCTTGACCACACAGTACAGAAAGTATTGCAACAAAATAAATAAACAAACGGAAAAAAAGGAAAATAAAATAATTTAAATCATGCCGAAATAGCGGCAATAAATAAGAGAGACGACAAAAATCTATGCGCAAACACTTTTATTACGCGTAAAATACAACAATAATAAGTAACAAAAAAAAAAAAAAAACTCTGGTGAAGGGTTGGTAGCTCGAAATAAAGCTTTTACTAAAACTTGCGTAAGCATTGGTGGTGAAGTACGGCGAGGGAGAGGGTGGGGGGGGGGGGGAAGAAATGAAGAAAGAAAAAAGAGAAAAAAAAGGTGGAATAACGGGACAGAGGGAATGAGAAGCAGTACGTTAAGCGATAAAAAACATTTCAGCATAAAACTATTAGGCGTACATCGCGTAGCCTCTGTTGTCTTCATCGGTACCCTACATCGCCGATTTTTAAAACTATACGCACCACCTGAAAATTTCTGATTATCATAAACCTTTACACTCCACATCCTTATCACCATGAACAATCCTCAACCCTTCTTCAAGAGAAAAAAAACATGAATAACAAATATATTCGTTAAACCAGAAAAAGACAGGTATGTGTTATAGTATTGCGAATATAAAGGCAAATGTGTGTTATAAACTCAATGTGTTATATCAGCACTCGTTCGACAAAAACTGTCTTCGAAAATGGGCAGAAACAAGAGCTTCCTCAATTCTCTAAAAGTGAGCCAAAAGCTTTCTAGAATTTCTATCAAAATTGCTACTATTGAAACTTTCCTCCATTGACGATCATCAAAAATAAGCAGCATTAAACAATTATTGATTTCATAGAAACACGAACCTATGCTCCTGAGGTGCTCTGTCAACCCGACATGAAAAAATGGGGATAATAAAGACATCAAACAGAACACTTCCCTTAAAAAAGAGAGGCAACAAATAACAAAAAAAAAAAAAAACCGCATACAGGTCTGCACTATGTAAAATTGAGCATATTGCACCTCTACCTTGCAGAACAAATCATGTTTTACTAAAATGGCAACTGAGTAATCTACGTAACAATTAATCCATTAGCTAACCTTTGTTGCAAGAGACATCTGTTCTTTCATCGACGATACAGTTCCCACAACCTTTTGCTCACGCATATCTGAAAAACTTTCAAACATTCAAAAAATGATATGATAAATCTCGGGCAACAATGAACTAACTGCTTGTTTCCGCAAAGCCGCAGAACTTAACTTGGAACATAAAGGCCATCCCTCCACCCCATTCAGTGTCAACAGTTTCACCTATCTGCCCCCTAACAATACCTTCTAAAGCCTTATACAGTTTAGAAATCGCTCAACATCATGGCTGCAACATCCTAGAACCGTGCTTTAAGCTATGAATTTCACTCAATCTCGCACCCTTTAAACCGGAAAAAAAGGGTTAAGTTAGACCACTGTAAATGTACAGCATTTGAAATTAGTATGGATTCCACTTCTATCCTCACCTGCCATAGATAAAGAAGTCCAAACCGGAGTTCTCGGCCAGTGCCATCGTGAACGCATACTGCTCCACACCTTCGATCAGAAAACCGTATCGGCTACAATAAAGGCTATACAATTATTCATATCATTATTCGCACCTTTTTCAAATATGAACAAATGCTGCGAAATGAAGAAAAACAATAGATAACCTAATAGTGGAATGCCCGACTATTGCATATTACGTGTATTGTTTCTTTCTGTTGCTCGTCAACGTCATTCTTAAAAGAATCCACAAATCGATTACGACATATGAGGTTATGGAACGGAAGCAATCGCACAATTTACTGGAAATTAGATACTTAGAAAGATATCCAAATTTTTCTCGAGTAATCAAGTTACCAACTTACAAGCGGAAAATATGACAAAACGCGAATGGTCATAAAAATTACTTGAGGCTATTCAAATTTATGACTTAATGCATTTTTCGTAAATTAGCACCTACAAACACAACTCAGATAGCTCAGCTTTAAGGAAGTTAATCCCCATTTAACCAGGTTACTTCAATGAAAGATTCCAATTGAGTCGTGACTATAAATTATGCGGTACTCCGACGTCAACAATTTCTCATTCGAACTTTTTTTTAAAGTTTTAAGCTAACTGCATTCTTGTTATGATACAAATAACAGCACTGAACTATTATGACACAAATAAAACAAGAGGTAATAATGAGATGAACTCAACAGTTTTCAATAGAGTTAATAAAGAAGCGCTGTGCTCGATGAAAAGAGTGTTTATCACAAAATAGCCTCATTTAATTGTTTCTAAATCTAACACAGTCGTTAAATTGGTAATTTTTGATACATTAATTGGCAATTCATATATGAAAAAACAAACTTGAATAGAAAAAATTTAACGGTAATAAACAAGAACTATTGAATATACTAAATAATACAAAATTCGCTTGACTAAACACAACGCGTCGAGGTGCAGATAACAATGAGTAATAGTAACTGATATACTTTCGGCATGAATAATCCTTTAGCGTTGGATACTGCAACACACTACACTCGCGTAATCCTATACTGTTGAACGCTACAGAAAATTGCTTTCCGTCTTCGGAAGCATTAATTAAAATTATCCGGGATTAAAGAGAAAGGATACGTGCTCGGAATCTCCTAGACACTTCGTGGTCGGAGTCTAACCGATTATAGTTCACTGAGAATATACAGATTAATAAATTTAAGAAAGAAAAAACAAAAATATCGTACTTGGCTAGAGTGGTACACAGCAGCCGCCTCGAGTGCCCTCTGCATGGGCCCTTGATTGAAAAAATCGTGAATAATCCTCGGTTCTTCTTCACGGTCTTCCGAATGTTCCAGTCGATTCCTTACTCTATTCCCAGAACCGATCACTTGCGCCAACACTGAAAAGACCTGCTCACATTATACTCTTACTTCGATCTCTTAAGATGATTTTTTCAAAGGAAGATAGGTAAGGAGGGAGAGGGGAGGAGGCCGAAACCTAGATAAGTTTTGCAATTATATATTGAAGATGACTCAACGTGGATGGGAGAAATACCGCTGTCCTCGTACCTTTTTAAGTTTTTTATACTGAGTCAAACATTCCTGAAGTTAAATGAGCGAGGCAGTTATTTCAATAGCAATCAAGGTTAGGGAGCGGAAATTTACTGCAAAGGTTCGTAAACTCATCTATAACCCCAAGAATGACAATCGAAGAAATGACAAAATAGTCTTCCATCTATGTCAATTGCATAATGGAAGAGTAATTCTACCGACCGACAAGCATTCCATCACCAACACTGACCATGCTCCTCTAGGTAGCCATTCTTGGCCGAAATTCGACAGTCCACAAAAAACATTGCAATTATGGGAAGAGCGAACGACCCAGAAACTTTCAGTATGCTTTTCACCCGCTGCACCCAGAGCAATATTAAAACGATCATATTCAATCGGTAAACGAAAAGCGCTAATGTTTTTGATCAGTCATGAGGAAAACTTACCTGAGAAAGGCTTGTTCCCACACTCCTTGCTCATCCATTTCTCTGTTTCTTTAGATCCTCCTCACATTTCTTCGATCTTTCGATTTGATCACGAAGTCGTAGCGAGCTACTTCCGAAGCAAGTATCTTCTATTCCATCATCTGAAATCTAAAATTTTAGCGTTCTTCTTTGAAAATGCGCTATGAGAATGATGTAAAAGCTAAATGGATTACAAACAATTTTTCTAATACCTTAGCAAAAATTTTAAAAAAGCGAGGTTGGCAGCAGTTGGCATTATCAAAAGGCGTTTAGAATCATAGACAAACTCAAACAGCCGCCAACCCCACCAACACAATTTGATCCTCAAGAAAACGTTGCGATTCAAATTCACTCATTACATGAATGTAGTTTATAAATACGCCTGAAACACACTGAAAATAAATAGAGCAGAACTACATCCTTTCAAAAAGTTTACAACTATGACAGAAAAGAGAAATACCAAGTTAAACTCCTGTTGAAAAAAGATAGTAAGTTGGAAGATGTTGCTAAAGCACCTGATCGTGCTAGCAGAATACTATGAAAGGTGAGATAATGAACAATGCTAAACGATTCTCTATTACCGATAATACAGCTAGCTGCTGGGAAAATTAAACCCGTTGGAAGCAATTCGCCCGTCGTCAAAACTGTTCGTTGACGTATTATTCTCCACTATCAACTCTATCGAAGTGATATGAACCAATGATAACGGAAGCAGGAAAAATTTTAAGAAATGAAGCAGTAACCACTTCTCTCCCCCCCCCGCCCCTAAAAGAAAAAACAAAGCTCGAGTATTTCCAAAAAGGAAAAATGATCGTTCTGCAGCCTTAATCGAAACACTCAATTGCCAGCGCATACTGATTTCAGTATAGCTGCCTATTGGAAACTTAGTAATAGGAGACGATATGTGCAGGATTGCTCAACTGGGTAAAGAGGGAATAACCATGAACGTTCATTAAATGCCACGTATACCCGTTGATGTATAAATGGATAGAGCGGGTCAAACAGGACCTAATGATGGTGGTTTCTTCTCGTACTAAATAACACGAAATCAGGTTTTTCCTATTCCCTTCCCTCTAGTACTAGCCATGGAATTCATATGTTTTATAAGCTTATAGATGCACGAACAAAATGAGCCGTCTAAAGAATACTCGTCTGCGTTCTATACATTCGTAAAGAAGCAAGTAATCGCTATATACTAATGCTGTAGTCTGCTAGAATATTGGGTAGTAAACAATAATAGTGGTATCCGAAAACGGCGCCTGTGAAATCTTAACAAATGTACTATAACTCTCATGGGTTCTATCTCAAATCAAACGATACATTAATTACGAAGTGCCGGGATATAAGTTTTCAAAATTTTCTCTAAACAAGCAAAGAATTCTACTGTCGAGATCAAAAAAAAAAAAAAAATGAAACAGAAAGAAAAAACAAAAAAGCGGCCATACTGAAGTAAACACAAATATAGAGTAACCGCAGCAAAACTAAACGACTGCCGCACATGGTAATGCATATAACATCACTGGGCGCAAGTAAACTATGTCAGAGTGAAGGGTGGATTGGGGTATCATGATCTCCCTACGGCGTTCTGGTGATGTCGCTTATATAGCCAGCAGCACCCTTAAAGGCTTATCTCTGCAGTTTACTTGTATAAAACCTTTGCAGTGTGTAGTGTATGTTTATTTCAACTGTTCTATACTATCTCGACCGTCCATTGACGATCGCATCCCGTGGCGATGATCGTGACCCAGTGGTGGGCGTAGATGACCGCCTCGCAGTTGACTGATCGCATTTTGCAATCCCTTTTCCCGAAAGAACAAAGGATTTTCAACTTTTTTTTCAAGAAGCTGGAGCAGCAACACGGCGGAAAGTTGCCTGCGGATGCCAATTTCTGATCCTTATTTGAGAGTACCCACCCACTGCATATGCTATGTATCGCCTAAACATCAATAAACGGATAGATGGGTTCGCGGAAAAGAGGTCGCCTCACATGATCGTCGCTCCCACGACTGCAAAGATGGCAACAAAAACACTAACTTTCGATTTGGCATGAATTTACACTAAACAACATTTCATTCGATATAACATCCGCCAAAATTTCTTTTCCATCCTCAGAGCAAAAGTCATTTCTGCGTCTCGCACTCATCTAGCGACGGATCTGCCTACCCATCCATTAAATCCACCTACTTCACAACATGAACAAGTAGTCACGAGCTACACAAATACTAGCCCATATATGGATCCGCCTTCGACCCAAAAGTACCGAAACCCCGATCCTTTCCTAACTTTTTACTCTGATTCCCGAAGAATGGCAATGCGGCTTTCGTAATTTGAAATAAATGCGTACTCGAGATTAAGTACCCAAGCCAGCACCGACACACGACGATGCATCAAAATTGGCACAGTCTTCACCAAGTTTAACACATCAAATATAAACTTTTATTTACTACTTGAGAGAATATCAGCATAACTGTTTCGTGATAATTTAAAATGGCTTAAAAAAATAAAACAAATTAAGGCTAAAATTTAATTAAAGTTAGCCATCTTCCTTAAAGGATAAGCATATGTGGCAATTTGAAACCATAAGAACCCTCCCCTAATGGTGTAATCATCGCCCCCATACAACATTTCCATCAATAAATCATCAATCAAACATCTCATGAATGTCGAAAGCAATCTGAAAATTTAAATGGGAATCGTACAGAAAAAATATACACGAGGTTTGCGGGCAAAAGTCACCGCACTTCTGACGCCATTCAAGCGCACTTCATAGGGAGAATACGAACGCCCCCATAGAAGAGCGGTGGCATGTGCATACAAAGGCCAAACAACAGAACAGATACATACACCTGACAAATCGGCAACGCCCACTCAACAATCAACCCATCCCACAAAGCGTTGGGAATGGTACAGAAGGACAATGGAGGATGGGGGTGGAGGAGTGAAGAGGTGTAGGGTCATTATAGAGACAGCAGACCAATCTACTACTCTTCCCATCACTAGACGCAATTTTTCCAGCCCAAATTAAAGAAATCCCAGCTCATCCAGAACGGTGGGAACATGACACTGCGATTAAAAACGCACAATTTTCCTGGTCTCGGTTTTCCAAACTCCCTCGCCCCCCCCCCTCCACCGACACTCATCTCCCTCTCTAGAAGGCCAAGGAACGTAACAAATCGCGTTTCGCCTTAACGTCTATAAAATATCAAACAATCACGATTGACCCATTCACAACTCAGCAATTTATTCACAACTTAGCAAACTTTACCGAAACAGAAACAAATTATGAGCACATATTTTATTATCACAAGCGATATTATCACACATTTTATTATCACACACAATCTTTATTCTGCCATTCAAATAGGCCAGCAACAATACATTCATACAAAAAACAGCCTATTCAGAGACCAGATGTACTCTTACAACGGTGATATTTGAGAAAAATCAATGAAAACATCATTTTACTATCTTGCTCCCTCTTATCGTCTCCTTTTTAGCTACCACCACCACCCTTCAAAACTCCCCTTTCCATACGAAAGCAGCTATGCGCCAATGTCGCATTCCCGAAAAAATCACACTAAACCGTTGTAAGAAGTACACTACAATAATCGAACACAGTCGTGGCCATTCGCCGATCCGATGAAAAAGCCGCTGTATCCGATGCGCGCCACATGGAAGAAGAGTATTCGGAACTGCTGCACTTTGATCACCCTCATCAGAACGCGGTTCCGTATCCATCGGAAGCGATGACCTCGTATTGGGTGCATGAGGTGTCGCATAGTTCGATCCATGACTGCAAAAGAAGAGCATATACATGATTTCACATGGGAACGCATCGAATCGATGGAATTATTAAGCTAGAAGACTCGAAACTCAAATAATCCCCCTACAGTTAACAAAGGTGCTCCTCTCGCTGTTCGCCGCTGTAAAATTTCGGAATCGAAGAGCCTATGAATTCGAGCAACGGACAAGAGTTCAAGAACTGAAGTTTAGATGAAAAAATTCTCAACTTCTATTGCATCTTTATTCATATTCGCCCATATAAAAACACCCATTTCGGCTGCCGAGAAGCTCTCGAACCGTGCATCTGAACTCTGCGGTTCCCCTACTAATGAAGAGGAATGAATTCACTATCAAGATGACTAATGACCCATGTTACACATCGGCTTCATGAAAAGGTCACTCAACTAAACGAGCCGCGATATTGGTAAAATAATATTAAACTCGCGCTCGTATTACGTCCGCTCAAAATAAAACACAATCGCATTCAAAGACGTGACAGTGTCAAGGGGATTGGCGTTATCAAATGTGGCTTACATACCTATTGTGCTGTATTGCACATCTCCCGCAATCTATTACACTATATCGCACATTTGTCCGTACCTCATACCAGCGTCTTCGGTTACCACCAAACATCACCCCAGACCAAATGCTCTTCCACACAAACACATTCGCTCAGAAACCGGGTTGCCCGTCGATTAGTGCAAATAATAGCACCTGCACATAACCTCTCCCTCCCGAGAATGTGAAGCATGTATGTGGTGATTTCCCCTTACCAATCTCTCGTTTCATTTTCTTCAGTACAATTCTTTTTTAAATGATACCAAAAACTTTTATGAGATCAATCAGTGCAACCAAATGGTAAAAACACGCCGACAGATTTCAACGCGGAACGTCATCAACTGTTCCCACCGATGAAATGCACACCTAGCGAATTCTGACGATACTATCAATTAACTCTTATGAGGTGTGCGAGAAATCACTTTGAATCCTGCCAAAATGAGACGGAATGCATGAGGTGGGTGAAAAGATTGCCAAAAAAGGCTACGGAAGCAAGTGAATTATCATAGAAAAATAAAAAACGAGACAAGCATCTGGCGTGCCATTTTAAAGACATTTAAACACATCAAACTTTTCCCTCTCCTCCTTTTGCTTGTCCTCTCACACAAGACGTCAGCAGCTCGATTCGATAGGCATACACAAAACATCGGTTTTAAATGATAAATAAATTTGGGGAGCTTAAGCGAGATCAAAAAGTACTACAATAACGGTTACTTGGTTCCCAGTCTTAGCCCACTACAAAATAAGGTTCCCATTAACGGTTACCATGATGAGCCGCTCCTGCCGACAGGAGCGGCTCATCATAGTACCCGTTACTGGTGACAAATCAGACCGACCCTCGACTTTGAATGTGAAAGATGAAGGATCGCACCAACTCTCTTATTTCACTCCCCTTGTTTGACCTTTGTTCCTTCAGAAAATTCCACACGAAAAATGCAAAAAGTGAACTGAGGACCCCGACAAGGAACCTGAGTCCTTTCTATGGGGGCAAATATGGCGCTGAATGGTGGAATGTGTTGCAGAGGAATATACAATATGCGCCTTCCAATTTCTACCAAAGAGAGTGGTGAAATATAAGTAATTGCAAATGCACAAAAAGGAATAGCTCGGCTAACAAATACGAGGGCACAACAATTACTCGAAGAATCTGCCTAACTCGAATTTCCCATCTATTTAATCAGTACTGCCAGGAGAAAACATGGATATCACTAAATTAAAATTTTCAATTAGTCGGCCCCTTCCTCGAAAAATCTCAACAGTCGAAGCAATTCAATGCTCTTTAAGGTCAATCTCATCAACGGTTGAACTGATGGGATACCTTAATAACATTTCGGCCGCTCAAAAGGCTTCCCTCATATTAGTTGGCAATTTTACCACGCAATCAGGTTTTTAAGCGGCTCACAAAAAAAAAAAATCAGAAAACTCGGCGCTATTAATGTTATCATTTTTCAAATTGCCCTCAACTTGAGTAGAAAAAAAGCGATTAACCAAAGATAAAAGGGAAACAATAGAAAGAAAAAAGCAAGATGCAGGTATAAAACCCTGGAAATGTTACTCGACAAAGACTAAGATTTACATACATACATTACAAACAAACTTATCAATCCCCTCCCACGCACCAGGCAATGGGAAATTACCGCTGCGTTATTGCTTTCTTCCTCCCCTTCCTGTCGGTTATAAGCAAAGGAGCTGCAGATTAAATGCCATAAGGTTGTAGCAGCAAAAATAGAAGATAGTAATGGCAACAAAAACAGCAAAATGTAAAGAGAAACACGTTCATATTGTGGCAACAAATAGAGCTGCACAGGCAAGCATTCACAATCCGTCTCATCACTCGCCTCACTTCGTTTCAAATATTATCTTCATTTCTCAAGCAACTCTCTCTTGCAACAACACCAACCATAAATCGACAAGCCCTGCTCTCCGTTCCCATTTTTCGGATTCCAGCCATGGGGGTGCTAAATCCAGGCTCTCAACTCTCGATGCGAATTTCCTACCCGCAACTGCGACCTTCGTTTTTGAAATGCATACGACTAAAACACTTAAATCACGACGACCACTCCGTAATTCTTCGGTAATAAGAAACGGGAGGAGATCAACAATATACAACAATGAAGGAGTGTAATACACTGGATACTTACTGTCAATATGCTTTACAGCAGCGAGGTATGCAGCAACCGCAACAAGCTTTGCACTATCCTAACTAGATCATATCCACACTCGCGGCAACCTTTTGGAGGAAGAAGGGTAGGGGGCAGAAGGCAGGATAGAGTTCTTCAAGTCCGAAAAATCGCAGCCCAAATTACTCATGAAAAGAAAGCAAGATGTCAAAGAGGCGAATACATGTTAACTGTTGCACTAAAATTGTGCACGAGCAAACTGTGATGCAAGCGTAGTAAAAAAAAAAAAAACAAGAAAACAAAAAAACTGACCGGTCACGTTTTAGTAGCCTTCCACGTTCGGTATGGGCATCTGGTCGTCTTCCAGTGAAAGAACCCCATCAATTATGTTGTTCATCTACCTGAAATTTGCCTCTTTCATTACGTCGAACTTGTACGGCTTCACCGAAATTCCATGTGGCTCTTTATGGATCACATTCCGGTTCCATAGCTTGGTTTACATGGTACCGGTGAGTCGGATATTGTTCTTCAATGATCTGCTCGTGAACTTGCTCACGAATGTGTGGCTACATGAAAATGCAAGGAATGGCGGATACTCCGCACTAAAAAAGAAAGGAAACACATCCCAACGAACGCACTAACTAACCCATGAATCCCGTCATATTTAAGCGGCGCGGACTGCTGCACGAAAGTATATTTCGAGAAGGGTGAACGGCCCTCTATGAGGTCAAAAAACGCCGTGTTAAGGAAGTCTAGAGCGAAAGTATTCCGAGTAAGACCGCTCAAATTTACGTTCTTATCCGTGTTGACCCTTTGCCTCCAAACCCACTTGCACTGGACGCACTGTGTACCTATTCCACCCCATCCTTTTTCCAAGTCCGATGCTCTCTCACCGCACCGCAACGACGGGGGTGTTCGGCGAAGCAACCGTTAAGGGAGGATATGAAAACAAATACTTGCATGTCCTCAGTGGTTGGCTGGCTGTTAGATGGCAGACACGCCAGAGAGAGCAGATAAATGTAAAGGAGAGAGAGCGCACGTCTCTGCACTCTCCCACTTATGTGCTCTCTTGCATGCGTATGAGATGTTATGAAGGGCATTCTTTTATTAAACGCAGTCAACTCTATCCTAAAAGCAACACCCCTCCCCGTGCCTCACTCCAATAGAACTGTCAAACATAAGTGTTGTACTTCTATTTGCTATTATTGGGAAGCATAATGAGTGCAGTGCATATGCAGTCGAATGCTTACATGCAATCTTCCACATCAATACGTTACAATCAATAAAATGGTGAAGTAAAACAGTTCCTACGAAAGTTTCGTCAGTCATATTTGCATAAAATGCTACTAGAATAAAAACTCATGATGTTAAAAAAAGGAATAAATATTAACATATGCAAGCTACTCAATGCGCGCAAGAGACTTCCTTGAGTTAACTACGACGATTCGTGAAAAGAACTCACATTTTGTCTGAGATCGACGCAATCACTAAAAGGCTAGTATTCTGTTACACATCCTCGTTCTCTAACAAAACGCATCTCCTCACATTTAGCGCACACGTCGCGTTTTTTCTACTTATTGTCACTCTTTAACGCAATCTGCAGTCGTTTTTGATGTCTCCATCCTACAGCTGCAAAGTACCCCTGTTGAACGTTGCCCTCTCGTAAGGTTTAATAACTCAAAATGACGTAATCGCACAAACTTGACCGCCCTCGACGAGCTATACCTTCCTATTCAATCACCTCTAACAACATAACGATACGATTAACCGTCTCGAGCAATGAAACTGAAACGTTTAAATACTTCAACTGAGATGATTCCGTAGATTTAACTACTCCAAGAGAGATAATTCGCGACTTCAATCCTCCAAGCGACGTAATTTCGCAGGTTCAGTTTTCCAAGCGAACTAATCCAGTAGGTTTAACTACTCCAAGGAAGGTAATGCTCCAGGTTTAATTACTTCAAGCGAGGGAATTCGCCACGTTTAATCGCATGAATGGGACAACAGCCATCGTTAATTCCGCCCCCGCTTCCGATTTATGCCCGAATTGGTACGGATCTAACCGAAGACGACATGGGTATGCACTAAGCCATGTAAAAAGGGGACCGTAAAGGATTGTCTTATTCCAAAATCGGTCGGCAGTAGGCGAAGGCGAAGCAAGGAGAATATAGTTAACAACTTTTGACGGGCTTTCGGCGGCAGTGGAATAGTGCAATCTTAGACGACGCCCACAGCCTTCATGGCGCGATGGTCACCAACACCATCAGCAGTCGGGAGTTGATGATTTTCTACAGTTAATCATGTAAGAAAGACAAAAAAGAAATCTGATTGAGATACAATGATGTCTCAGATTCATACGTTCCCATTCCCCTACCTCCTTACCCTCACAGTGAAAATATTTGGCTAATTCAACTGATTACTATGGCTCGGTACATTCAGAAATCAAGGAATCGTGTCATGGTCATTTTGGGATGAACTTAAAGTTCACTAGAGTGAACCAAAAAAAATTCGTGGAAAGAAAGCCGACCTCAGAAAGACCGACGAGCGCAGTTGCCACTGCAGCGGACCGCTGTAGACGCGTATGTTGCAAATCTTCTTCGCTTCTCGTTACTGCCACATTGCTGTTCACTGCGTTGAGCACTTTCGACATCTGCAACTTATCGAAAATAGCGGTTACAACTAATAGTAAGAGTTATCTTTACAAAAAATGCGACTTTCAGGAAGAAAGGCGTTTCGGGAGAACAAACCAAGGAGAGAATATTCGCTTCCCCTCTTTCCCCTTCAAAGGTAAACACATCAAGGTGAGAAGCAGGTGATTTCTGCAACAAAAACTAGAGACATCAAGTGAAGCGCCTCAGGCTGGAAGCAGCTACCAGTTATCACAGCAGCATTTCAAAGCCGCATAAGCAGCATTATTCACTAAGAAAAACGATTGCTATTGCGTCACTGACCATAATAGCCCATGGAGTAGAATAAGGATGAGGATCACCTTATCAAGCCTCAGCCTTAGACGTCCGTCGTCAATTGGAACCAGTCTTTTCATTAAAAGGTTGATGGCGAATCAGCTTGCCAAGCTAGGAACCAGAGCTACGAAATTTCGTAAATATAGCCTAGAATGCAATTAGACCCAAAAACAAAACTTCAAGTCAGTTCATCAGCATCTAAAAAGTAACAAGAACTGAAAAAAAACCATTCAGTATTATTGGCCTGGTCTATTTTATTGTTCGGCCAAGTTTTCACGTTACACTTTTCATGTCTGTTCCGCACAACATTCGTCCAGGTTTCCTCCAACCTATCGTGCAGTATTTCAATATTCTATCACTATCAGATAGGAAAACTTAGGGATTACCCTTTCTCAACAAAACCTCTCCGAACAACACCAAGCCATCGCAACTTGAAAACGCATGGATTGTACTTGGAAAAAAACTGCAGTTGAAAAGCAAAACTCTCCTCACCATCACTCCCAAAGGATTTTAGTTCCCATTCCAACATGCAAAAATCTGCATGCTACACAAACATATTACAATGATACCTCTCTTAAAGACCTTAGGTCAGATATAGCTCTCCCCTAGTTAAGGTAAATGTTCTGCATGTCTGCAAAAATATGCACAACTTGCTTCTATGGCACCTTTTGGCAACCCTGGAAACTATTCAACTTCAACTTTAAACACCCACATACGTCATATCAAAAAAATTTCTCACCTTTTCAACGCGAAAAGTTCTTTAAAAATCTACACAGCTCCCAGATTATCTTCTAATCCAAACAAAAGAAATAAAAGAGGATGTTTGACTACCTAATTCTCCTCTGACAGCGCAATAACAGCGACGGCTACAAACAGAAAATACTGAAGGGTCGACTCACCGCTGTTGTGCTCATTCTCGATTTGGCGACTCCGCCCTTCCGCCTCTTCGTTCCACTGATTGCCGTGTGGTGGAAAACCCTGAAACAAAAAAGCTGCATTCCGAGAGAAAGCAATTCCAGGTCACGATGAATGACAAAAAGAGGCAAACCACATCATGATTTAGAGTATGCCATCCGACCTGCATAATCATTTCCTTACCTCCCAGAACCAAATCCCTCCCTGGACCATCCTTGCGGCCCGACCGCCTTTACAATAAAACATTTACATAGTTTAGCAAAGAACGAACAGTCATACAATAATAACCGTGCCCATCACTTGCCTACAATCTGCAAGAGCGTGTTCTCGTGTGCGAATCGGCCACAGACGAAACATTTCATAAACCCAACATCGTTAGGCATTTCCCAGTACTTGAAAGAAATTTTTACTAGTTCCCCTTCCCTCTTTTGTTCTGAAAAAAATATGGTGAAAACGATTGAAGACGCCCTAAATAATTTACGGAACACCTTCTTTCCTATTTATTCAGCTTAGGCACACTTCTTCACTTACCTTTTTTTGTCCACTCTCGACAAGTGCTGTTCATAGAACAACGTGGCCAACTGGCTGCACTGAATCCCATACACCATGAAATCGTTTGAAGTGGTGCACTACTCGAAAGCAACACAAATATGCGAGAAGAAGCAACAAATTTCGCACGTTGAAATCAAGTTTGCAGTGATATAAATATTGAGTCCACACATTAGGAGGCATTGAAAGACAATATAAAATTTACCCTGCAACCGCCCCAAACGAACTCATTTTGGACATGTGTAAAACGGAAGGCAAAAAAAGACCCAAAACATGAGCTCCGCTTCATTCTAGAATTATCCATTCACAGTTTCTTCCAAAAAAATTCCAAAGAAATTTGCATCTTGCTATTCGCTTTCAAATGAAGATCTTTCGAAACACCCTACCGCTAGGCTTTAGACGACGACAATTCAATGAACGTTAGTGAAGAGTGCAAATAACTACCTGAAAATCGTCCCACTCGAATTGCTGAAGAACTTCTTCGTTCATGATGAACGCTTGAGTGCCGCTATCGTTGGACTCCAGTAGTGTGCAATAAACACGGAGCACTCGCCCATTTGCACGGTCCTCCACGCCTGCCTGGCCGAACGCCTTCTTTCTTTTCTGCCGCATAGAGTGAGCAGCAACGATTTCGCAACGCTCTCGACGTCAACCGAACAAGGGTGTTCGGCTATGCAACCATGAGGGAGCGGTTGTGTGTACTCGGTGGCCGCGTATTAGATAGGAGGCACGCATGCAAGAGAGAGCACATCAGCAGGAGAGCGCAAAGACATGCGCTCTCTCTCTATCTCTCTTGCACTTACCCGCTCTCTGTGGCGTCCCTCCCATCTAACATGCACCCATGCACGTCTCCCTCACGGCCGCTGCGCCGAACACCCTCAAATTCAAATAAGGCAGCAGAATGCCTTTTCCCTTCGTCTCTCCTTTAATTAAACAAAAATCAGGTTATCCACTCTATAATCATAAGAAAATGGCAAATGAAAACTAAAATACCACTAAGCCAATGGACACTATACGCATAACATTTTCCAAATATTTCTAAACCTAGCACAGCTATGATTCACTGCTGTCAAAATAGCTGTCTTATATATAAAACTTGCAAACGATGCACTCTCAATACTCAGTAAACTCATAAAAAGTCCTAACTGTTTTGTTCAGCATTTAAGAGAACCATTTTAAAAAAGATCTTCGCACTTTCCCATTTAAAAAAAAAGCATGAAAGATGCCCAATAGTAATGCATCTCCCTCGACGCAGTTTTCTTTAAAGTGACAATGTCTATTACCTTCTCAAACATCAACCTGGGAAGAGGTGAACGAATATTTCCAAAGACCACAAGTAAGCGAGAAGGAAAATGAAACGAAATAATTAAAAAAAGAGCTTATATAGTTAATGAAAAGACTAAAATATGGTCTAATTTTGGCTCTTATGAGGAGCACAATTACCAAGAGTGGAAAGAAATAACATAGAGCAATCTGTAATTTTGGTGGCGACAGCCGACTAGCGCAGGTAACCAACCAATACGAATCTTGCACTCATATACAACTGTACTTGGTTCAATGACAAAGATATCGGAATGCAATGTATCGCACAACCTAATTCAATAAACCGGGTGACCAATTCAGAAAATTTCTTCCTAAAGCCACATAAAGGTCACTAAAACCACATAAAATATTTGATCATTTCCCCTGAACCACTGACCATCCTTTTAAAAAAACAAGTGAAGGAGAAAACAAATCAATCGACTTTTATATGTTAACAGAAATGCACAAAATCATATATTTCACTGATAGAATAATATCGAGTTGGCACAATGCAGGGCATGAATTTGACAATTTTTATTGAACAATATTTTATACATAGTCGAAAAGGTAAGAATAAAAATAACCTAAGAGAAATTCTTAAATAAACCTCATGCAAAGAAAACCCGGTGCAACATTATCTCACTAAAGAACACGAAACTGTGTTGAGGATGGATGTCGCTAATCACGACCCGCAATTAGATATTCCCACCTTCATTACTAAGATGTTCCCAGTAACTTTCAGAATACCAGGAAGCCTTCGCAACAAAAACCGAGATACTAACTCCTCCATCCCCTGCCCACCCAATCCCACTCCCACTTCAACTTCATTATGCAAGTGGTGGAATCCATGCAGGTGACACTTCCTGTTTAAAGAAAGGCAAAATAGTGGGACCGTTTTTGATGCTGAACTGGAAGAATTAGAGAGGCCATGTGGCTCTCAATCAAAGAAGAGAACTGAATTTGAGAGGAACCTCTAATGAAAGGAAACTCAGTTGGAGATTGTAGTGCACAATGAGCAGTCGATAGCTTCTAATCGAAATCAAAGCAGTGATCAAAACTTCCACAACCAACCAACCGACTGTCTTCAAGCTATGACAATCAAAGCAATTACGACCACGAAGATAGTGCTTATTAAAACAAAAAAAGAAAAAAAAACGATAATAGGCATGGATGTGATGGCTGATATTCAAAGCTTGAAAGGTTTTCTCACCATTAAATATATATCAATAAATACCTCACTGCATATATATATATATATATATATATATATATATATATATATATATATATATATATATATATATATATATATATATATATATATATATATGTATACCATATGCCGTATATATAAAACATGTAAACGCGCGATAATATAAATATATATATATATATATATATATATATATATATATATATATATATATATATACATATATATATATATATATATATATATATGCATACCATATACAAGACAATATAAAAAAAGACGCGAGCCTAGCACATAGAACAACGCTACCCAATATGGCGCCCGCAACGCACTCATCATAAATTGCGAAATGCAATGCCTCTCACGTTTGGTGGCGTGCATCGGTGCGTCTCCCCACTGCAGCCGTTCTGACAACCACTTCACCACTTCTTGCATGCAGCCCGCGCGAACATTTCAAAAATTCCCGCTAAATTTGAATCATACCGTACCAAAAATTTCTGATCTTCTACAACTAAAAGTATCCGCTGATCTTCTGAACAAAAACGAAACGATTAAAAGTACCCGTTTCAGTAGAACCATTTTGATCCTTAGCGCATTGGTCGTTTACTTCCATTGCGATCTTCTTCATTCGAGTGCTTATCCTTGTCGATTTGCCTTCAAAAACGTATCCAGATCGGTCTCCAACTGAAATATCATACGCATTCAATCGATTCAAACATCATTCTAAACTGAAAAAGCATCGTTATTCTAAACGATTATAAAGGAACAAGAATGTTAAAAGAATGGATGTATTTAAACCCTCTGTGCCGTGTTTTAGGCGGGTCTGTAGCGTTAGCATCGACCGAACCCCTCCCCCTCCCCATCTTCAGCCCCACTATCTGATTGTTGCGAGTCATCGCGACGCCTAAATTCAGCAACGTTATTGGCAAAAATCAGCTTCTCAACGCTAATAGTTCATCCCATACAAAGGCAGTCAGCTTCATATAAATCAACCAACAAATCTCGATGCACTTCAAGCTGCATAAGAGAAATTAATCGACTTGAAATTAGGGTTGGTTTATAAATCGCAACGATGACCGCTAACATTGCACAATTAGACTGAGTAAAAGCCTATTTATACTTTGAATATGGATGAAAGCCATTTTGCTAGATTTCCAAGTGCAATCTCTTCATAACAGCATCAGCAGACGAGGGACGTTGTAGCTGTCAATATAGTGCATTCGGGCAGAAAGACTCCAAATGTGGTATTGAGAATATTCTAAGCATAAAATTCCCTCCTCCTCTCCACTTAATCAATGCTGATTGGATTCAAAAATACTGAACAGCATACTCTAATTTTAGTGGCAAAGCACGAAGCTAAAGAAACGATCGATGATTAAACAACATTCATAAACAGAGGTACACACATATCACTGCATGATTTGAGTGTCTCAGAAAATACCTTCTTCTTCTCGGATGCGCTTCCCATACAACAACAGCCCATATCTCTCCTCCCTGCTTTCCGTCTTCTCAGGTCGACGGCAATAAATGCTGGATAGATCACCATGATTGCGACCAGGTTGAATGTCAATAGTATTGCCGACTGTAAATAAATTTTCGTTTCAACGTATCCAAGCAAATGCAGAAATCCAAATAAATCAGCATTAAGCGCACTAACGATATTCGTTACTTGGTCATTCGGGTGTTTTTATTGTTTTTATGCTTGAGCATACATGTTTTATTACTACCTAGGGAATTATAAAAGAACTAGCTTTGTAATAATAAGGACTCTAAAAATGGAAAGATGGTTGATACATAACATATAGGCAATTGAAAAGTAGAGATCATGAGAGAGTGGAAATGATAGAAGGATTCATCACAACTTTTCAGATCTTTGAAAAAGAACCCTTCGAATATGTTTTGGAAAAATGCGACAAGCGTCTGAAAAAAAAAGCTTCATTTTGAATCATTTTCGCCAATTTTCTTCCTCCTCATCATTTTGCATTTGTCAAAATCCAATCCACATGAACAAATCACAATAGCATGCACCTTCTATTCTCATATTAACTCTCTCCATCGCTTATAAAACAACTGTAAAACTGATTGCTAACGTATAAAAAAGTTATAGATTTTTATAATTATGGGTATGCAACTAGTCCAAGGTGAGACATACCTGAGAGCAGAACGATCGCAGAGCTGGAATAGGCAAAAGTGTGCCCGCCATGAAAGCGATAATATTGTTAGTCGATGTTATGACGATACTCATGCCGGTCTCCTTCATTAGAATTCCTGCATTACAACATTATCACCTTTAGTCGACTTTCATATTCCACCTTTAAAATTTGCGAAATGCTCTATTTACTTGTTCAAGCTCCTGAATCTTTCTTTTCTCGCTACCTATATCAGATTTAATCAGTATGTAAATAAACTTTAAAAAAAAATAGCATACGTTCATTGATTGTGCTTCTAAAAAAACCTCAATGGAAGCCGAAAAACAGCATTCCTTGTAGCAAAAAGCAAAATTTAAAATCTCCCATTGCCAAAATTTTAAGCACTGCTAGCAACATAAGAGGATCTAACTGTCAGATGAGAGGCAACTATCGGAAAACGATAAACGAAAAGATTCTTCGTTGCAGTATTCACACCCGTCGCTGACCATAAACGTGCAATAAAAGTTCAAATTATAAACATCCTAATAAACGTACCGATTTCCTTTTCTTTGACCGTATGTAAAAGATCATTGTAATTGTGGAGAAGTAGGAACATATCGTCCACTCCCAGACCTAACGTTAAAAATGGAACAATCTGCAAATAGCATAATTATTTATCGCAAGACCATTAAAATGACCGATCCACAGATGACCATAAGAGATATTAGTCTGTACACCTATATGATGCACTGTCCGAAATAGAGATCATAAAGCCGAATCGCAAAGTTAGATCTTGCATCTGAGAAACTAATATTTTCTATGGACATCAGAACGCAACAGGAATAAAAGCTGGAATTTATATATGGGTGAGGATCGGATCCAATGACTAGCACTCGAATCCAAAGGAAAAAAGTTTACAAGCTGTTTACAAATTATTGAAAAAAAGAACGGAAAATGCATTCTGCTGCTAAACAAGAAAAAAACTTTTCAGCGCATTTTGAGTAATCTGATCTAAATGAAACGGCTATAGTATTCTACAAGCCTCTACAAGCCTGCTGCAATTTTTCCTTCCGCGTGCTTTTTCTCCTGCATATTGAAAGAAGGACAATTTCCGCCTTATTGTCGTGATTGTGAACCTCAATAACGTCGTTCAAGGCAAATGATCCATTCAACAATACAACAGAAAAAGAGCTTCAAAATCAACAGCGCAAAGGGGAATAATACGTCAGCATTTCACACTTCACAAAAAGAAATGCGGAAGAGGTGAAAAAAAAGATACATGTTTTTCTTGTTCTAAAGCTAACATCAATATGCAAAAAAAAAAAGAAACGCAATTATCAACTTTCCATAGCTATCAAATAACAAATATAGATATAATTGAATGTAGCAACAAGAAGACTACGTGAAGAGCAAACATTTCATTCAGCTTCCTATGTGAGATCGTCGTTATACAACGTTAAGATGAACCTGTGTGGTTGCCGCATTAAATTCGATGCCAAACCATGTAGAAAGTCCCAAACCGGAAATGCTCGCGTATGTGACCAGCAACACACCCAAAATGCCAAGTCCAACACATGAATCCACGGCGAACCAATATCCATCCCATTTTAGTTGCGACCAACCCGCATATATAAACTGCAACCGATATTCTCTAAGACGCTACATCAACATCCTCTCTCTCTCTTTAGCAGTTATAAATGAAGATTATAGCATAGAACTTAGTATTATTAAGTGAATTCATCGACATATAATAAACAATCAATTCGCCCACATAATGGGTGCCGATTCTAGACTGATCCCATATAGTTCACTGAACCGATTTTAAAGCCACAACGAAATATTTCACAATATATGCAAATGACCCCACCGCCCAGAAGTGCCCAATTTAAAAGTTGCCAAACCTTACTTTCAAGTGCGGATGGAAAGAAGGAAGTAGAGAATGTGTACCCGAATGGCAAACAACCTGACAACTGCGATAGATCATCTGGCCCGATTCCATTCTCTGAGCTAAGTTTGGAATGGAATCATTGACTTAAAGATAGCTGCTACTGGTAGGTTTTCGGGTTCCTTAAAGGGATTTGAACTTAGCATGCCGCTTTGCCACCTTCATTATTAACGTACTATTTCACTCTAAAGAGTATGATATTTCCTTAATAACCACCTTCCGCGAATAGTTGGCGAAAAAAAAACTTCGATGAACTACGATAATCGCACATTTAATGAATGGACATTTTTAAAACGTGCAAAATTCTCTTTATGCAAACATGCTTTGCTCTGAAGGATCATCACCTTCTTTAAAAAAAAACATTGAAGATAATCTTTGAAAACCCATTAATCGCCTCCATATTTCGATAACAATACAACGTCAATCCCTAATAAACTAACCATGAGTAAATAGCCGATGAAAATGATAAAGAATTTAAATTGACTAAATTCCTCAAGCATATTGGCAATCGATGTGGACGCCAATGGATGAACCTGTCTCACTTCCTTCTGAAAGTAATATTCGATTTTAAGCTATATGAATTGAACAATTGCAATTCATTTTACGTACTTACCACGTCAATTAAGTACTCCTTTGTCCAAACTCTTTCTGAATATGAATTTAATAAAACACTATCACATTCTCATAGACGATTTCAATCCACGCTTTCTGACCACTTTCAAGTTCACGAATAACATGAATATCAGTTTTCATTTAAATTCCTGCCATAGGTGCTACTACTTCGCCGAAACCTTTTCTATCTGTTTAGGTAGTTCACGATAGGAAAAGGAAACATTCCCATTTATCTGTTTCCTTAACTAGTTATTGAAACTAAGCCTCAAAAAAAGGATCATAACCGAAATATGCTGGAATTTAATGCTTAAATTATATTGTAAATTATTTTCCAACATAAACGATGATTACAACATAGCTTTAGTTATTACTTCTCAAAATTGGTTCAGAAATCCCTAATAACCTCAACAATTGTGCATAAATCATCAGAAATTCTATCTCACCTGTTTATTCCAAGGATGATCGTAGAGCTTCCTCGTAAAATTCCTCTGCCATGCAGTGACGATCTCATGTGCCATGTATGGATCCCAAGCTCTCACGTCTAGGTTTGGTTTTATTCCCGGTTTCGCATCCTAAACGAACAAAATTCACATAAATCTCTGTGTTAGTTGTTGAGAAACGTACATATTTAAAGCCTTTACACAAAGATAAATCAACATCATCAAAGACAGCTCAACACAATGGCGGCAGAACAAGTCCCGACAGTCATAGGAGGAACGACGGTGAATCGGCTCGTCAGCATCCGACGGGCAGGAGACGAGCCTAAACTCTAACCTTTACGCGACTGACCTGCTAGAGGTAGAGGCCGACCTAAAGACCACAGCAGCAAAGTGTACCAGAGAGGCATTAAGTCAGAGCAGGCGGAAACGATATGAAGAGACATGTATTCGTAATGAATGCTGTGTTCATTGAAATAAATAAATAAATAAATAAATAAATAAATAAATAAATAAATAAATAAATGAATAAAGACAGCTGCACTTTACTCGTGGCAAAACAATAAACTGCTACTTTTGATTTATAATCCTATTAGCCAAGGTGACCTGTTAACAGCAAATTATAATAAAAAGAAAGTTATAATAATCGCAGTTAACTAAAACACATACCTTAAAGCGTAGGTAGACGTCGTGTCCGGATGACACCAAGAAAACACTCTGGAAGGCTTCTGCACTCAACAACTTGTGATTCTGTCGTTTGATGCCACCGATAATCAGATCTTCGGGCCATTTCATTGTTTTCTTCGCGAACCCTTTACAGCCTCCTGTCATAATTTCGCCGTAATCGGGATATACAGGCATTTCTTTCTGCAAATCAAAAACAAGCATAGAAAGACAAAGAAGACCATAAACGAATGAGAATACAACCCCCATTGCATCTATAATCGGCTGCAGTACCATGCAACCTTCGAACACTAACACGCAGTTCGCCTAGGTTTTTACTTAAATACAACACGAAGGTGGATGTAAGAAGGGCATAAACTCATTATTTCTCACTGAACTAATTAGCCACCTTGATTATTGAGCAGGTAAGAGAATAAGCTTGCATGAATTTTAAGCAACTAGAAGCGGATTTTTTTTTTGTGTGTGTGCGTGAATGAGGAAAGTAGAGGGATGAAAAGAATTCAAAATGAACTCTATTTCACTGAAACTACAAAAAAATAGATATTCATAAGAGATTTATGCAAGATCATTAAGACGCTCTCCAAAAGAGGAGGGGGGTCAAAGTTCACAATCGATAAATGCATTCATACCTGTGTTAAAAATTCGCCCCATCTTCCTTCGTTAGCGTTCATCCATCGCAAAAAACTTCGACCATATAAATCACACGTGTTATCTTTTGGCTCCTCTTTCCCAGCTGTAAGTAAGCATTAACGACAAACTTTCCATTAACTTCAACAAATGCTTGCGTAATCAAATTGGTTGATGTTTTTGAGTGCTCAGTTCATCACAGAAGAAAGCAGAGAGGAGACGGGCACGTGGAACAAATGGGAGGGATGAGAAGAGGAAGAAAAGAGGGTAAAGGTACTACTAATCGCGTCGCTTTTGATTCAATAGCATATACCTTAATGCTAAAGTTCAATAATCTGCAACTATCTCCTTCTTCCACTATTTTGGCCAGAAGGATATGCTCATCCATTGCGTGCTTCATTCGCTTTTAATTACATTATACGAGTGGATCCTAACCTTCCTCCTCAAATATTTCGCGCTCAATGTCCACAAAATTATGCCCAGCAGCCAAATATCTCAATATAATCTTCTTTTCAGCTGAACATTTTCACTTGATCAACTATAACAAAAGCATTGATCATAACTCATCGCAAGGCCTAAATTAAAAGCATCTATTGTTTCCGTGACTAGGAAGGAAAGGCTTGAAAGATATGCGCAATATATTATGGCAAAGGACAATTCTTCCTTATTGAATTCATTATGATTTGTTTAGAATAAATGAGATACGGATATGCATTGATAAATTTCAAAAATTCAGTAAAACTACGATAAAATAATCGTTATCAATAGCAATTCAATTCTATCGAAGCATTTAATGGACTTGCAACAAGTTCGACTTTTAGGTTTGAATTGCAGATCGCATCAATCCTATTCAACCTACAAGATGTTCAACATAACATTGTTGTGAACATACACAACGTTGACCCCTCGTTTTTTTTTTTTTTAAACAAAATTTCATTCCCGCACTACTGAAAATTTCACTCACTCAAAATTTCAATCTCTTTCTTTAAACTTCAGGTATCTGCAGCCAACCATGTGTTTCGCAAAGTTACTACCAGTAAATTTGCATCTATCATTGCATTAAATGCGTTTCTCGTATTGCAATTTCGTTTAATTGCATATATAAGAGGCAGTACTGTGAAAAATTAAAAAAACGCTACTCACGTTTGGTGCCGTTCAAGAATGCTGCATAATCTGCATCGTCGTCGTATGCGTAGTAATCGTCCGCATCGGTTGTCTTTGTTGAATTTACTATACCGCTACCCGTCTCTCTCTTTTTCCTTCCTGCAAATCTTATCCTCCACCAGCTAATGTCCGTAAAGTGTTTAACAGGTATGGCTGAAAGCATCAACTACGACCCTTCGAAACAAATACAAGCCAGCATCGCTCAACAACGTCTAAAATAATCACCGTGCCAAGTTCAACCTCTCATTTTCAAAGAGAAGTCATTACTAACGGCAAAATAAACAATTTCTGACGCATTGAACTATGAAAAAGAAAACAAATAACGATACGCCACATTCGATTGCAACACATTACGTCTCAAAAATTGTCTCCAAATCCATATTCCCTTGCCCCCTCGTTTATCTTCTTGATAAAAACACTCCCTCACAAGTAGTTTATGAAAAGTAAACGACCAGTAAACGTTACAATCATTTCTCTATCCATTTGTAAGAAAAAACAAAAAAAAAGCACTTCACGTAGCAGTTTCACTAAAACGATAAGACAAATGAGGGATCATGTAAACCCTCTGTCTTGATATCTTCCATCCCCCCCCACCCTATTGCTCTAACCGCCCCCCTAAATGCTCCGAACGACTCAGTGGAATGCGCAACAACTGATCGCCTACCAAAAAGCTGCGACACAACTTCATTGCCATCATTTGATGCACCAGGATCAACAACTGGTTGATTTTCAGCTTCGAGATGCACCTGCTCGTCCATAGGAAGTGCAGCGTTCCAAGTAAGAAACTTCTTTAAAGCCGAACATCGATCGAAAGCATTCGGCGCGGTTGCTGGGCATTCCGCATCTAGTGGATCGATACACCAACGATCCAAATATGCGGCACCTATACCTGCCTAAAATATGGCCAATTCACTTAAAGAATTAGCTTAATAAGGCATACACAATTACTATACAGACAAATGAGCACAAAACAATAAATAAGCTTAATATTTTTAGACCTATATTCTTTGAATCCCTTTCAGACAACATTACAATTTACTATTTCTATAAGTAAAATATGCTAGAAACAACAATAGCATGCGATAATAACAATGAAATAGTTACAGCAAGCAATTAAACGAAATCACAAGAACTATGTTCCACGTACCCTTTCAAAGAAGTTGCCTATAGTGCCGAGATCGAACAGTACGCCCACTTCACCAAGAACCGATGTTGGGTTCAGATTTTTCCAGGTTACGTTTCCTTTTGGAAGCGAATTAATGAAGCCCTGTATATCGGGACTGAAAAAAAAATCATTCACTCTCAACATTCACAATTCCTCTGCTTCATATATAAGCTCACTGAGTGCACAATGCTTTAACCATCAAGACGTGCAAGTGAAAGACTTAATCGGTGACCATTACATCAACGTAGTCATTAATTGAATGCATATATAATTTTCCTCGCGCTCGCTCAATCACATAGTTTCATTGCTTAATCCTCTCGTTAATGCTTATGGAAACTAAATTCTCGCATAGACATTCTTGTGAAGCGCTTTGAAATTTGACACCTATCATTCGTCACGTAAAATGAACGTTCATAAGCATAGTCTGCAATAAAATTTGGTGCAAAAATATGTGTAATATCAGTGACGCTTAAATAAAGATTTCATAAGAATTCAAATGAGCTCCCATCGTATAACTCATATGATGTTGCATATGGCAGTGGAACGTCTCGACTCATTCAACCCGATGCACCGGCTCAAATCAATAGCTCAATCATTTCGAATCGAATATGGAACACCTTTACTGACATTTTCACCACCTATATTGGACAGTACCACTGAAACTGTGGAAATAAACGGGGAATGAAAGATGACACGCCACCATGTACGAAAACTTGCTAATTTTGCCGCAGTTTGCTGAACACGCAGTAGCAAATGCTGCACTACTTGTAGACGATTCAAGAACCAATGCAAATTGCCTGACGAATATGCTTACCCTAAATTGAGAGGCGGCGACGGGCCGAGAGGCTTGGAGCCTTCCCAGAAACAGTCGATAGGTGTAATCCATATACAGGGGATAATACGATCCAAGAGAGTGGAGACTAATGTAGTTAGAGGTCCTTGAGGAAAGCTTGGTGCCGGCGGCTTGAAGCAAATGTCCGCCAATGTCCAATTCCTAAACACTAACATACAACTTACTGTCTGTCTGATAGATAGACATGTGATGTTCGTCACTTAGCGCCCCCCCCCCCCCCCCAAAAAAAAAAACCACTACGAACGTCAATTCGAACAAATCTCCCGCATATGACTTAAATATGTGATCTGATCTTTGCTTAGACTTTATGGTGTTTACCTTCAAAGTTTCTAGTTCACTGGAAAGAAAAATATTCTTCATCTATCCTCTAGCAAACATGTTGTATTCGGTTTGTGAACACAAGGCAATAAGCAATTTCTTACTGTTTAGGCAACATAAAACCTTATAAAGGAGCTTTTTCCGACAAAAACACCTGTATGAGGAGCTTTTTGATTTTTTTTTCACGTAGCATTCTATTTCGTTTCAAAAGGTGGCCACCCCTCTTGTAAGCACACCATCGACGACAGCCATTAACTTGACTGTGCATTCTGCTAATTTAGAATGAAAAAAAAATTGTTTTCTGATCGAAAATGAAAACTTCAATTATTCGTATGCATCACCTGAAGAAATTATAAAGTGGAAAAAAAGCACACCTTCACCTAAACAATAAAGTAATGAATAAAAAACACTTACTCGCCATACATTTCAACAGTGAATTTAGAGATTTCATTCATAATCTCAACATGTTTGAGCAAAGCGTCCTTCGTGAGCACATTCATTCCCTTCACTTCAGGTGTCTGAATAACAACCTGAAAAATAACTTCGGTAACTAGGAGTCCTCCGACCCAACAGATAAATATGCTATCATCAGAACAACAGCAGTCCATGCGTGGTTCCGCATTTCTTTCCATCTTCCCCTTGCCTCATCATTCACATGTATTCGTAAATAAAGGAAATAAAAGTCACGAAATGAAGGAAATTTTCAATGCGTACCTGAAATCCTCCACCAAGACCGTTTTCCTTAGGCAATTCGAGAGTATGAGGAGCAGGAGATGGAGCCGGATTAACTGGCCTTATTGCTGTCGAAGGATCCAATGCACCTGAATAAGCAGATATCATCCCAAAGAAGTCTATTAGAGCTAAACGATTTGAATGAAACTCTTTAAAGTCTAAACGAGGACCATATCCGCACGAATCATCTGGGGCATGAATAATTCGTCACATTATCGGTAACGTCATGTATGCTTGACCTTCATTGTTTGAGTTCATCTAGTCCCTTTAACCTCTTTTCCGAACTTTACAAGCGTTCTACATTGTTCGGCAATTATATGGTGCGTGGAAGACATAGTTCGGAAATGGCAATAGAGACAAATCTAAGGAAAGTTAATCTCATTTAGTGTTTAAAGTGACCCAATATTAAATGAACCTATATCTAACACGTTTAAAGTCAAACAAAATGGACACGTTTAAAGTCAAATAGAATGGATCAGTGATGGCGGAATTGTGCGTTAGGAAATGCTACCAAACGCAAACACTAGCAATAATCTTAACAATTGCTGATGAACCCACCAATGGAAATATTTTCAGCTAAACGCTTCGTCCGTACAACGACCTTATTCGCTTCTTGTTGAATCCTTGATAAGAAATGTAGTTCCTCATCTAGGCGACCACCTTCTGCAATTGATGTTATGCGTTTAGCATCTATATGCACTCCGCTGAATGGGGTAAATAATACTGACTGTACCATCTTTCGCATATTACTGAGAGAGCAATTTGTTGCATTGTAGCAACTTCTTTCACCCAACAGTTTCAGCGGAACTTTAAAATGATCAACCATCTGTTAGCTGCTTTCTAGCTCTTATGCGAAACGCAAACCAATAATATTAAATTAAAATTCAATTTCAAAATTGCAGAAATTATTAGAAATGCACTGATTTCGCTATCACTTGAACTTTCATCTTTTAAAGCAGTCAAAAACAACACATCTATTTTAATGTGCAATGCTGTGATTAATAATATTATAGACACCTCAACGCAGAACACAGGTTGGATTACAATGGAGTGGACTTCGATCATCTGTGATCATCGAACAATACTAAGCGCACTTGGCAATATTATTAACGCTACGCTGTTTGTACGGATCTTGCTCTGATCTATTAGAACATGGAAACGAACGAATAGAATGCTTCATCAATTATTGAGCCAACAACTGAAATAATTCAATTGTCATATCCAACACATCGTCGATGATTTTGTTATACGAGACAGCGACGGAAGGTGGGGGGAGGAGAGAGGAATGGGGGTAGTGGGAACAGCGATGGCGTGTCAGGGAGGAAAGAAGCAATAAAGCAATTTCTTATCGTAGGACTAAACCTCCTATCCTATCACCTATATCGCTTATCTATTAGCAATCTCGAAGTAGCTTTGGGGGTTCAATAAGAAAAGAGAGATAACTTACGTGAGACCCATAATTTAACGATATCTGTCTCGATGTGTACATGTTGTAAACCGAAAGTGCACGTCAAATATGCACCAATACCGATGACGATAACAGTCCATGCCCATCGCTGCACAAAAGAGCCAAGATGGAAAAGAAGTGACTGAAGAAAGGAACGCGCATATAACGCTACTCGATTACCCGTCGCCATACCCTGAAATACGACATGACATTACTTTACGCAACATTTACCTCACATCAGCGCACCTAACAGTAAATGGTCAATTCCAAGGCGCGTTCTATCACAACTATTGGGCAACAATTCTACTAGAATAAGATATCTTTGTTCATTTCAAGCCTCAACTACAAGCTCTAATCCGCTGGTCAATGTCAATCGCCTCTGCGGTACAACCTTGGCATTAAGGTGACAAGTGTCCATTTGCTTTTATAAGTGGCCAAATTTAACCGCAGTTGAAATGAAACGAAGAAAATTGGTGGGTATACGCTAAATGTTTTTATCTTTATCAATTCATCGCTGATGTATTAAATCGTTTCTTTTCGTTCAATATCATTTTTAGTCCTCAATTTACAGATTACGATTCCATATGAAATAATTCATAGAAAAATTAAACGATATGAACAAATAAAATAGGTAGATCAATATGCTTTACAAAAAGCACAATTTGGAAATAGGTCTTTTCATTTTGATCCCCTCCCCCCCCCCCCCCCCCCCCCCCATTCTCACTCCCTTTCCCATAACGTGAAAAAAAAACGATTAACTCGAAAAAAGCAGCAGTGCAATAAGACGAAAATCACCAAGAAATAAAATACTATGTAAATACCCGATTGATTTGTTGTAATGCCATATCCGCATCGCACCAAGTCGGCCGTATTGAAAAATCCTGACGCCATTTTTCGGAATATTGCGCCGAATCGCACGATTTCTTACCGACCAATAGCTTGTCTAACACCTGTAAATGCAAAGAACTATTTATATCAATTCAAACAGGTAAAGGTATCCCCAGTCTTTGGAACTATCACATTTCCATTGTGGGGAATTCTTTGACTATTAGAGATAGTGCAACAAAAACATACTGCCCAATTGTTGCAGTAACGAGAAAAGAGTGAAGTTGCTTGCAATATCGCGAAAAAAGCTTTCAGCCATACACGTCTTTTACGATCGTATTCAAGCTCGAGCATCAGCCAATAACCCAGAATGGCCAGCTAAGTCGTGGTTGAGGCGAATTGTAGACGCCGATAGTTTCGATCCGGCCTTGTGTGGTCCTGAGCCAATGGCAGCAGGCTATGGACGAAAAAAAAGCGCTTCCTAAGGCCTGACCAGCATATGCCAAGTGAATTGGTTGCACTTAACTGGCTATTCTAAGCATCACCGGATTCGACGCAAAAAATGGGAATTCGTACGACGTATTTGTGGAACACTTTTCAAATACTTTCAAGGAAAAGAACTGTGTATTGTCAAATTTTCCTTTGTACGTTCTAATAAAGGAGATCAGCTTTGTTGATGTTATTGTTGGCTCAGTTCTCAATGCTATTCATTAACTCGATGGGAAAGTTTCATCAGCGCCAATCGGTATTCCGTCTCCGTTGTTCAAAGCAATTTCATGATCGCCCAGCATAATTTTACTATATCATCTCTCTTGCTGATCTATGCTTCCATCTTGGAAGGTGTGTTCGTCTAACCGTTGTTGAGAAAAACCACCTGACGCTCCGATAAAAACTATCATCTAATTAGTATCCCCTCGTCTGTAAAGTTTTCGAGATGATCGTCACAGATGCAACGTCAAATCATTGTACGCAAGAAAATTCCCCCCCCCCCGCACGATTCAGTACCAGTCCATATCGGTTCAGAATGTCCATAATAATGAAAGTCCAAATAGAAAATGTGCATCTTGATGATGTAAATGCCTCTGATGTGATGCGCCATGCGAAGTTACCCATGAAACTGGGAAAGTATAGTATCAGGGGGCGTCAGAGTATTTTTGTGTGGGTAAAACTTTCAGGTAAGAAGTGATGACAGTTATTCCATGCTCTACTCAAGTGATAGTGGTGTCCAACAAGGAAATATTTTGGCTTTTTTGTTTTATTTTGTTGTTGCTTCCATTATTTATCTTTACGATCGTATTCACATGCGTTTTGTGTGTTTTCCCACTCTGGGAGAACTTTTTTCCCATATTTTTCCCATCAATTTCCCCATATAAAACGAATAATTTGATAAAACGAATAATAAAACGAATAATTCGAATTTATACGACACAAGTTTAAAAGGAATAATTACGGCTGTCAACACAATGTAACACATTTAGAGAATTTTTTTTTTGTGCACAATGTAACGACACAGTGACTGAGACAGAACTTATCAAATATTATACAGTCCATGCCACTATCACTGGCGGAAGTGACAGGTCTTTAGGCGGAAGTTACAGGTAACACAGGATAACACATCGCTGTGATGTTCCTTCTTTGTGATGTGAGATTTTTTTATAGAACAGCATTGCAGAGATTGCACGAAATGAAGAATTCTCCCCCTCCCCTTCCCCGCCCCCTCCTCTTCCCCATGAACTCCGACAAACTTCTAGGCTATCGAACTTCCTCGTAAAAGCTTCAATACGACGATCATATGATCAAAATTGATTTTAGCCCAATGAGGATCGACAATTCAGCGGAAGTGTCAATTCACCTCCTTAGTAAAAAAAAACCTTGAAAAAATTATAAACTTCACTCATCTATAATACTGTAAAAATGTCACACACATTCACACACAACTATACGAAAACGTTTCGAAAAACAAAAAAAAGGACGTTTTATGAACGAAATTTCAAAAAAAAATTATATTATTAGAAATGATCCACAACTTAAATATGGCTCTTCGGTGATCACAAATCTAAACCTTATCTTGTTCAACAAATCTTTTGAATAGCCAAAAAGCAGCAATATGCAAATTTTGGCTGGCGGAATTTCTGTATGAAAATATTTTTTTGCTTCAATGATATTAAATAGAAAAAAAAACACTCAAATTTAAGCACCAATATAAACCGCTATTGAATAATTCTTAGACTTACATTAAGATATTTCAACGATACGGCTGAACGCATTCAATTAAGTTTGCAAGATTTCGCGCCAAATCGCCAAATCAACCAAGTAAAATACATCGACCCGAACTATATATAAACTTCAACTTGAATAAAATAGATAAGTTGCTTATGCACAAGTTCGTCCTAAGTTGCAACGGAAGTGAATCAGCAGCATGAACCTGACATATATATATCCACCCTTTTGTAAAAAATTTGCATATGCGCAAATATCATCTTCTACTCGTTGTGTTGGCGCTATTGGCATCATGCCAGAAGTGGAATATTTGGCTGCAATGTTTCGATGAGAAGCGATAGTGGAGCGAATATGATTCTTCAAAAATACCGCATCCAATTATGGATCGGACACCGGAAAAGGATGTATTCAAATATGACAGCTAATGAGAGAATCGGGCAAATCAACCGAGGTCAACCTAAATTTGACAGCGTTAAAAAGTGTAATAAGACCTGTCATCTAAACGACATATATACTACCTATTTGTATTCAAAAAAGATGTAGGAATGAAGAAAACTAATCAACGTTTTAGATACTACAAAGAATAAGAATTGGAATAAAAAATTACAGTCCAAAATTTCTCATCAATAATAATAATTCATCAAATATTTTCATATAATATCGTCACGATTGTATGTATTCTTAAATAAATTATTATCAATATTTTTTTTTCTTTTTCTATTTTCTGGGAAAATTTTTTTCTCAGTTGAGAGCAATAATAAATAAATAAATAATCAAATAAATAAATAAATAAATAAATAAATAAATAAATAAATAAACAAATAAGTAAGTAAATAAACAAATAAGTAAATAAATAAATAAATAATATTTAGTGGAAACTTAGAACAGAATTTTTATCTTATTTTTTGAATTTGACTTCGTATTTGTTGTCGATGGATTTATCGTTTCGCAAAAAAAAACTATTCGGTCGAAGCAATTTTTCATTTATTCGATTATCAAACCGCTGAAAATTTCTCTCCCCACACGTAATGATCCGACAAACGTTAGAGTTCAATGAAAATTATGAACCGCGCACACTCAAGAAAAGCTCCTTAAAAAAACTCTTCACCGTATTTTCCCTGTCCCATTCCCTTCCACCCGTCCTTCTCCACTTCCTACCTCACCTTCCGCCCCCCCCCCTCCCCACTCCCCCTAGCTCAGTTATTCGTGTACGAAATGTACTATAACTTCATTATCAAAACGAAATGTAACACATTTTTTTTCCGTATAAACAGGATACTATTTTGTAAAAGAAAAATTTTATAGAGATGAACGAGAGTGGTGATCTTAACATAAATAAATCGTTAAGGAAAATAAGTTATGTATACGTGATGAAACGGTCGCCGATTTATTAGTCGAAATGAAGAATTGAGCATATTTAAATAGGGAATTTTAAGGGTGAATAAATAAGGATCGATGAACTTCCTCGATAGGCGTTATAAGATGGCACATAAACAATAGATACGCACACATATCATACGGGTCGTCAAAACGGCCACTTCTTGAATTGTTACCCACGAGCGCATAGCCGAGATCAACGTCAGATAATACGCGTAAATTAAGATAATGCAACATAACGCAATTATAAAATTCATAAGCACATCTTTCGAATCGTTTACTGCCCCCTCGTTCCTTGTTGGTACTATCATTTAACAAAGTTATCAAGTAGAATTCCCCAAACATCTGCAGTTTCTCGAGGTTCGCTCATCCTCTTCCCAGCACCTCTAATCGAAAAATCGAAGAGACCGAAAAACCGCTCGATTTTCGCGTATTTCGTTCTTCGAAATAAGTGATTGATTCGCACAAAAGAAATTCGTAAAAATAAAACGAGGCCATCGACTAACCCTAAAGATGGCGTTCGATTGTGGACGATTTGGAGATGACCCCTCCGTATGTACTTTCATTACTGCAATTTGAGTGGATTCAATCGTATTCGGTTGACAGACTCCACCAATATCTTTGTATACGGCACCAGAAACTCCACCGAAGTACTGAGCTATTTTCAATAATCGTATCTTTACCTACGCTCCTCTTCCTCAAATACGAATATTCTTCCTTCCTGCAATAATTCGATATGTGGTGGTCATCATCTTCTTTCTTATCATATACGATCGCAATAACAAATAAAACAACAACAATATTAATTAATGATAAAAAAATCAAGTAATAGAAAGTAATCTTAATGTTACTACAGAGATATCGACTGCCCATATGAAACAACTGAAACACATTGGATAATACTCAGTGAAATTACTATTCAGATCAATTGGGTGCTGCTATGAAGGAAGACAATAGTAATGTTGAGCAAACTAAATTCAACCAGAAAATATGAAACTACATTCGTTCAGATATATTCACCGGCACAGTGCAATGGGAAGCGGAATGTTCAAGGCGGAATGCCCATTACAGTTTTTTCCGGAAAGCTCCATTACAGTTTTTTGGAAAGCACAGAATATGTTTCAAAAAGGTATTTGCTAAGATATTCTTTAAGAAAAACTCGTTTTCGGTATACTCCCAAAAGAATGGAGATAGAAATTGTCATATAATTTTGTCGTATAATTCAAGTTTAATTTGAAAATGTTGAAAAAAAAATATTCTAAGCACTATTATTATACTCTTCAAATTGGTATTCCCTAAATTTTTTCTCTTTAGAGATATATTCACCCTTTATGTTAGTGGCATTGTTTATTATTTTTCTATTATTCAATGAAAATACACTTACTGATAAAAGATTTGCTCAATGGAGCTATACTTAAAATAAATAACAGTGAAAACCTATCAGACATGTGAAAACCTATCAGAGATATGATATGAGAAACAAAGAAAAAAAAAACGAATAGGAATGAAATTGAAGAAGGATAGGAAGCAAATTTCAAGCGGAAATCCACATTAATTATCGTTTTTACACCTCTAAAAGATATGAAACGTTTGAAACTATAGATTCATATATGTTTAATGAAAAATAAATAAATAAATAAATAAATAATAAAAAATAAATAAATCGATGCATTAGAAGTATCAATATACACATATATACAAATAGCAGAGAAAAATTCATCGATGAAGGCTAACGAAAGTAATATATGAATCCATATATAAATTGAAATGAACAAATATAGAGTTGATATAAATAGAAGCAAATAGAAAATAACGAAAGCAAAGTGAATATAACGCGAAGAAATCACACTGAATTGTGATATGTTTGAGAATATAAAACATTCATGCTCCATATCTCATAAAATGAATATGAAAGTCCACAAAGAATTTTATGACGATCGAAAATTCGGCAGGCGAAAACATATTTGAGAGAAATAAATTTTGATCGATCTGAGATGCTATTCGATGACGAAAATTGATGCTATACTTTTGTATGACGTTAAAAAATGCTATATTTATTCAAATATAAGCCATCTAGAGAATGAACTCTTCTTTGATAACCAATAAAAACGAGAAAATCCATTTGAAAGAGATAATAGCCAATAGCACTTCAAAATTTCTTTAAAGAACACATCGAAATCTCGTGTAAGAATACTTCGCATATACTGATCACTTTTAATATAAGATTTGTTTATTTAAATCGGAAGTGAAAGGATAAATAAAACATGAAAAAAAAAGCAAACCTTCCCTAAATAGAACCATTCTTGATTAAAAGATTTCGTTCATGAGATGAGACGTGGTGGATGAAAGAGCCTCGATGAATACGATACAGCAACCTAGAAATGATTTCGCAGACAATATTTGCCGCATACATCAAAAAGCATCGCTTTGTTATCGAAAATTCACTTGTTTTGAACGTCATAATGCATTTTTTCTTACTATTATTGCTTTCAAATAGAGTAAAACTATTCATAGCTCTGTACCTTCGAGCAATACTATCGTGACTTCGATGGATGCAAGGAAAACATCGCATTGATCTTGTCGACTCACATCTTTGCTACGGTAAGAACGTTTGCAATCTGATGTCAGTCCGACAATAAGGTATCCCAATATCTTCAAAGCTTTCTATCCCTTTGAAGGAGATAGACGCTTTTCAAAAAACATGAGATGGGGAAGGGTGAGCGTAGTCCGTAGTTACATATTGCCAAATGGGTGTCCTATTTACTTGAAGGAGTTTCGAAAAGAATGACAAAGCATGAGTTCACTGCCAACGACCACCGTCAGAGATTGACATCTGATTTACAAAGAGCAATCAAGATGTAACACTCCATATTCGATCATATATGCAATATTGAAATCGTATCACTCAAATGCAAAATCCTTATTCAAATTATCGCATAACCTTCATAACAAGTCGAGGTTGCGCTTTATGCGGAGAGGTATATATCGAGAAGATTCTAGCATGACTGACACTTGCTCATTTTTGGTCTTTCACCTGCAGGACAGATCACCTGAGTAACTAAATTGTAATAGAAAAAAAAGACGAAAATAGAATACGCCATCATCACTGAAGTGTAAAAACGTAAAAAAAAAAAAACCGATCAACATCAACTGTGATCAGAAATCTCGGCGATAAATTGTACCCCTCAAAAGACGCAAACAGCAGAAATGCGTTAGTTGTGTTACATTTCGTAAATCGGTACACCTTATGCGAATGCAGCAACACAATTAACACGTGATACTTCATAGCCGATAATTGTGAAGCACTTGATTAAGTGTGTTATCATGCGCTAAAATCGTTGTTAAAATTGTTGTGAATGCAGAACGATGAGAATAGAGTTGAAGGGATAGATTGAGGGATGTTAAGGACCAGGACTTAAGTCGATCAATCAATATGAGACAAGGTTAGTAAGTGTAAGCAGTAAGAACTAAACGCTATCCACCTATACCCACTGAAAATATCCTTCCTGCGAAAAGAGTTCAGATGATTCTTTTCTCGCTAAATACAATAGTCTATGACCTGGCGCGTGTGTAATTTTTGACCTTCTCGAAAAGTACACAGTTATTCGTCAAATGTTTCCTTCAACAGTAAGAAAATAGCGTCTATAAATAATTGCTCGAATATTGTAGTATAGAATTGGTAAATTTGAGATATAAAAGATTTTTAGCGATTTAAATGCTTTTCTTAAACAAAAAAAAATTGTGCGAATATTTCAACAACAATGGCTCGGATCATTTATGCGCATTCATCTCGTCATTCTTGAAGATTTCATGAGAAAGAATCCCCAGTGAAATTCTCTAAGAGCTACTTTTCATCGAGCCAGCTTTTAGTCATCGCTTGATGCGAAAAAACGCCAAAACTCTCGTGTTTTGATGGTCATTCTGAAATCTTCCCTTCATACTTTTGTGCTATCATTGTCGGCGAAATTTCTAGCTCTTCCAAGCGCTTATTCGGCACTGTTAGATTGTTGAAGCCACCTGGAAAGTTGCGAAATTAGTGAGAAATACACTCGTAGTAGAGAGGTGAATAGTTGGCGTTTTGCGGTTCAAGATCTGAGAAAATTTCTATAGCTCGCGTCCTAAAAATTTAGCCGAAAGCAGTGAAAGGATAAGAATATAAAATATGAAGGACCGAGAGACGTAAATGCTATTATCCAAGCTTTCAGTTTCGTCCCAAGAAGCAAACGCAAACAGCTCCGACTTGTCCACGAACAATCAGCGAGAAAGTCGCATTGGCGGACGTTCGTACTTCCATAACAATGTGATATGTCAAACAGGATATAGAAAAACATCAACTAGCGGTGCCACTGGTTAGTGACAGCAGTGAGGTATCAGCGTCGAATCGAACGAATGGACAACGTATCGCAGCACCAGCAGCAGCAAGAATCAAGCAGCGACGAGAACAAACTGAGAAGGTATGCGTGGTTCTGGGGAAGGGGTGGCCAACCGAGTTGACGTTGACGTCGAGGCGCGTCGTCCGAATCGAAAGAGATTGCAAACTGGTTGAGGCAGATCGGCGTAACGCACTGAGTGGCTGCTTTGCCCGTTGGTCGCCCATCAGAACATGACGACACTGTGGCTGACTGATTCGACCGCTCTCTCACCCATGCCAACATCGTTTCGCACATCCAACAATTGCGTAAATCACCCCATCACCGCTTACCCTTACATCGCATCCAGCTTTCATGCTATCATTTCTATCGCCTTGAACGGTGAAAACACTCGTGTCATCCTATGCAACAATCCTAATATCAGCGTGATACCATGATGGAAAGATGGGGTGGTCAAGAAGACGGTTAAACGATGTGATGATGATTCGAAGGAATACGTAGCATAGAATAACAATGGAATTTAACGGAATTAAAATGAGCATTTTATAGACTCTCTAGACGATCGTTATGCACAAATACTGTTTTATACAGGTGTTGACGTTGACAACGTACAATAAATCTAAACAATATGTGGATGATCGGGAATAATTCGTACAGCATTTCAGAATGGCTTTTTGATTCTAAGGAGTCGTATATTCTAGGCGCTGCCTCAGTGGAGAAGAACCCGTCTGAATAAAGGATTATGTATTTCCTGAAATGAGGCTAATTTAAGTGAGATCTATCAATTCAAATCCAAGATTTTCAACTTTGAGTCAAGTGTGCAGCCTTTGAGCGGCAGCAAAACGGAATGAACAATGAGCAAACGCTTACAATTTCACAGACTGTTCGAGTCACTTACATACTTCCTAAATATAGTATTATTACTAAGGTGAATATATGGAAATAGAGAGAAGCAAGTGAACAGGTAGATATGGCTAGGCAATAAGTGTCTCTGAGTTGAAAAATTAGAGAGAAATGAACAAAAGAACGAGAGCAATTCAACGAAGTTGGTTCAACATAAAAGAATCAAAGAAAGAGTGCGTGATGACACCATAACGATGTTCTCGTATCGGAATATCGGATGTGCATGTGAACAAATGTGTTCGACTAACACATGAGAGTATTCCAAACAAATGTGGCAACACTATCACACACCTCAGCAATAACAATTGCGCACATATTGCGATTCATTGAAATTTATTTCAATAATAATTTCACATCGTATATAATGACGATTAAGACCAATTTTTCATCAATTAAAACTGCTGAATGAAATGAACATTGAAATATTTCAAACAATAAAATCTAAAATAAAGCGCAAAGAACGCAGAACAAATAAGTTGTATTGAATTAAAAGAAATTAGGAAATTTAGGAAATCGCAATCGCACAACACAAAGAATAATATGAAAATTCGGTTGAGGTTTTAAAGAAGTAACTTATCTGGCACGGTGGGGAGGGAGGGGAAGGGATGAGAAGAAAGCATTATATGAATGGGCTGGTTACTCTTCTTCCCAAAGATTAATACAGCTTACAGCAAGAATATCCACTGCATATGTAAATTCACAGGAGCAATGTGTATCTCTAGTATATATATATATATATATATATATATATATATATATATATATATATATATATATATATATATATATATATATATATATATATATATATATATTACAAGAGATACCCACAAGTATTTTGATAGGAAACAATGGGATTTTACTCGGAAGATATTACCACTAGCAGCATGCTAGCCATACATGAGTTTGTCCCCTCCAACCAAAAAATGCTAATCACAAACCTGAAAAATTTCGAGGATGAGAGGCGCATTTAAATGAAAGCTGAAAAGCAGATAAAAAAACGAAAATTTTTCAAACGAATGCTAGAAACAATCCTCGAAACTTTCAATGAAAAGTCGTCCGGGAAGTGAGAAATGGAAATTTGACACCTTCGGTGTCATTTCTAGTCAAATCAGCGAATTATCAAATATCGTCAATGGTCAACATGGTAGCTCAAATTTGAATTCTACCCTGCAAAAAAAAAAAAAAAAAATTGATCGCTGGTGAACGACAAATTAATCAGTCACAAATTTAGGTCGAAAATTGTTTCCTCAAAAATTAGGAACGGCTACACCGATAACCTCGATTTAGCTGTCGTGGAAAAGTGGTAAATCATTTATGAAAATGTTCAACGATGAAACCATCGCAGCTTCTTGCCGTGAAAAAAGTACTTTTATAAGTTCTTCTGAAAAAAAAGCATTCTAAGTGGAGTGTTCCATACCACTTTATGACAAGTTTGAAGGCTCTGATAGAATACGTTTGACGAATTGCGAAAATGAATTGCAAAAATTCATGAGATGACCTATTAAAATCTTTATAAGGTAAATTTATCTTCAATTTATGAGTGAAGTTGAAGTTTTAGCATGAGTTAGTATGAGTTATCAATTAGTAATGCATTTATCAACAAACACAAATAGAAGCCATCGATGAAAATTTATAACAATCACGTCCATCTTTCGTTAAACCTTCAAATTTCTTGTTTTAGAAATTTAGCCACTAATTTTGTGACTTTTTTTTTTTTTTGACAGCAATCGGCAATTAATTCAAACTGAAATCAATGTCAACTCCGTTAAATGCGATCAAAAAACTCATCAGAACACAAGATGGCTAAATCAAAAAACGTTAAGAAATCAAGTGAAGTAGCGTATATCAGCATATTTGACCACAGTAAAAACATAAATACTTGAGTATAATGAGTATAACCTTTCCTATAGTATAATGCATTAACGCGCTTTATAGACGATATATATATATATATATATATATATATATATATATATATATATATATATATATAATAGAGATCATAAATCACATACTTTCATCTGATGACCTTTAAAATGATCGATCATAAAACCTTATTCATTTGATCAAACCCCGAGAGCACTCGAAATGAGAGTAAAATAACACCCACTAGCAATATATTACGTCATTGAAGACAATCATTCGCATGATCATCAACGTGTGTTCTAATTCATATTACGTCAACAAATTACTTTCATATTATAAGTGCACTCCATTAGGAAGTTACGCAATCAATGACGATATTTGTGTATCAAATAAACACCGACTAGGTGAAGTGAAGATGAATCTAATCAATATTGGCATAGAATTTAGACAAAAACTAAACAATTTCAAGTAGTGCTCTCACTAGTTATGTATTTTCCTAAATTTTGAGTAGTTCAATTAAGAAATGCGAGCTGCTTGAAGCAGAGGCAATTAAGGTGATTTTACCCACAAAAACGAGTAACAACGACGAAGTTAAGTCATTACGCCCTACAACAGCCAACGGAAAGATGGAAATGCAAACCTGAAAGCAGACTAGTTTAAGATGGACTTTACAATAGTGATCACCTTTGTTAAAATTCGGCAACGCCTCGTGTTTTGTGGTGATAGCGATGTTATTTACTTAGCAACAAGTTCAGTATGTTAGTTATTCTCACATGTTGGGTGATTGATGAAGCTAAAAAGGCAATCGTTTTCCGTAAACTTTCTGAAAATTTTAGCGCTTATTTTTCACTTTTTAAAAGATTTTCATTCCACTTCACTACAATTACATATAATTCATTACATATATAGTAGATTCACAGTACGCTATCTTTCGGAAACGATGCGGTCTCTTTGGCTAAATTATTATATATATATATATATATATATATATATATATATTTATATTTATATATTTATATACAATTAGTAACACTCTAACTCTTTATGAAAACTTTGTTAAAATATGCGATACTCGTTTAGAAATAAAATGAGAAGAAATTCTAATATTCGACGATTTGAAAATAACAAAAGAAATTTAAATATTAGACGGTAATTATAACTTATTCAAGTCGGATCAAACAAAAATGTATGTCGTAATGATAAGATGATTAAGTCTTTGACATAAAACTAACAAGTGAATTTCGACAAGCAAAATCCTTTAAGATAGGCCAAAAATGGACACTATTTTCATAGATGATAGGTGATAACCACCGGATGATTGAAATAAACACCATTGTTATGAACAATGAGTTGAGCTATTAGCGATCAGAAATAATTTTCAAAATGGACGACTACTAACCAATGTGGAGAATTTAAACTGTCAACAATTGTCAAGGCAGACTTATATTTGAGCGCAAATTCGAAGAGAAAATTTGCGGAAATTCGAAAAAGAACTTTTATGTCGAGAGATGTGTTTTTGGAAATTTTTCCACTACGAAAATCTTTTTTTCACCTTGAAGTTAACACAGCTAAAATTAGAGAAAAGGATGACGTCATAAACTTGCCAATTCCAAACAAGCTAATCGTAGATGCCTAGAATCATCTAGAAGTTGTGTTTTCCTCACTGTGACCAATCATCCGATCGTAAACGATAACAATTCCATCCTACTTCTTTCACCTTCCCGTTACAGGTAATAAAGTTCCCAATGCAATAACTGGCGGGTAAGTTCAGATATCATATCAGGTTCATGAACGAAAGAATATTTTGACATAATGAACGATAAGACATTCTTATCCTATTCATAATCAATCTTTAAGAATCTGCTTGTTGTTTCCGAGTTGCCAATAAACAATACACATTTCATCGATAAACAATTACAGTGCAAATAATTCAATTCTTTAACAGTACACCATTTCCATGCAAGAAATCCGTTTCTTGTTGAAAATTTTTTCCTTTTCGGTAAGCCCGAAGAAATCTTCACTTTGAAGGATTCCTAATGAAGAATGATATTCGAGCCGCTTCATTAAGCTCCCGATATTTTCTCATATAGTAGATAAAACGATAGCAATGGAGCACATACGTAAAATCTGGCAAATGCTTAAGACTCGAGCAAGACCACTTCCGGTGTCCAGGCTTTGAAAACTAGGCTACACCGCTAAATTTAGACGATGTCAAAAAAATTTAGATGAGCGTAAGCTTATTTAGCAATAATGATGTGCAATGGCCAACTCATACGAAGGAAGAACAATTTAAGCCGGATTACAATGTTTTTAGAAGACTCCCCGACTTCAAAATCTGAAACTTCGGTGATTTTTTGCGGTCCCGCTCTGGAAATCTCAATGTTTTTCTGGAGTTTCGGTTACGGTTTTCAAAACCTCCTCCAACGTAGCATCAATAAACAGATCCCCATGAAAACTTACACAAATTCATCTTGTGTAAAATTGTCCGCAAAAATGCCGATGCTTTAACGAAAAATATTAGAAAAATTCGATAAATCAAACTTCGAGTGTTTTATTTTCTTGATGAGTGAACGCATATGGTTCTATTGCTGTTGATACAGAAAAGTGTAATATACTCATCACAAAATCGAATTGTTCAGATCTATGTCGTCTCCTCCAATATTTCTTACGATCTCCGAAAATTAATACTTCCGTCCCGGCATACGAGCTTTTTGGACTTATTTCAATCATATCCCTTTCATATTTGCATGTTTCACTTACCCAAAAAAAGTTACAATTCATTTCTTTTCGTACTGCAAATAAGTCAGCATATTAAAAAATTCTATACGTCTCACAATTAAGGATGTGCGGATTATCAGAAAACCTCACAAATGTGATCTATAAATTTAAAAAAAAATGTAGAATATAATGCTTAGAATTAAGGAAGAAAGGTCTTAGCCCATCGCGTATCTAGCTCAAGAATACTCAAATCATCATCAAAATTCACGCCTGAGGGTTTTACGCATCGAGATATTGAATATGCTAGACTGTAGAAATGAACCGAACACTATGAGAGAGATCTGCTTTAGAAGTGTTCAGATCATCATCGAACAGCACATATTGTAGATTCGGGCACGCGGATACCGAAAACGATGTACTAGCAGAAAAATCATAGTGGAAGTTGTTTTCGAAGTAATTGCAAGCTGCGGCTCAATGGTGATCAGATTCCCGCAACGAGGCTTGATCGGACAGATGCTGAAAATTGAAGCCTCGACAGACCATTTCAAAGTTTTCTAGGGGCCAGCGTTCTTCCTCCACTACCGTTAACGTCTCTATGACATGCATCGACTTAAAATCCTTCAATCCTACAATTCTGCAGAACTGAGCGATTTAAATCTTAGCACTTCTAGGCTAAACCTCACGAAAGTTCAAAACGCTTCAGCATATGGCTTGATTTTACAAAAACCTCATCGTCAACGTCTTCTAAAAAGTTCCAAGCGCAACGTACTAAAGGGAAATGTGGGATAGTACGGTGTAGTGCGAAACAAGAAAAGTTAGTATTTTGACATTTACAGTGACAGAATGTATGAATCAGTTTTTGACACTAACCAAAGTTCTACGGAATTATGTAAAGTGAAACCTTAACGGACCTTTCAAGGCATTAGAAGCACTCAGAAAGAAGTTAGAAAAAACTGCTCTCATCCAGTTCTAAGGAAATGGGTGGTACTTTATGAAAACTTCTAGATAGAGATCTCATTCACTTGTAATTGAGCAAAAAAACGCAAATAAAATAGAAGAGCTTATGAGTTAGTAACAGTAAGGGACAATTATCGAAAATACTACTGTACTTCAAATACTGTACTTTATATCAAATAAAGTCACCCAACTTTAGAAATTTAAAGCCTATCGCATGATAGAAAATGGATTGTTGAGACAAGTTGAAAGGAAAGTGGCACAACCCTTAGCGAGCTAAAACAACATCGCTTTATGTAAATGATGAGTTATTCGTAAATACAAGACCGATTTATGACCGCTTTCATTGTCTAGAGTGTTCGAATCAAAAGAAGTCCAAGAAAACTGCAAAATAAAGTCGAGATCTTAGCAAACTTCGAATGTTTGTAAATTCAGTTAGATTCAAGCCTAACATAGCCGTTATTGATGAAGGAAAAGATCGATTCAGTTGTTTGCATACTGAGAGAGGTTGAATATTCACATACTCGAAATTAAGTCTAAGATTCATAATGTGAAAACTCTGTCGCAAATTCGTAGAAGCGATTAACGTATGCCAGCTTAAAGTCTTTCCCTCTCATTAATCAAACATCATGCGGTAGTTTCTATTTTGCATATTAATATAGCCTCTAGATGTGTTCGTACCTTCACAAGCACAGTGACTTGAAAATTTAATCGAATTTACGAAGATCAAATCGCTCGACCAGTTGGCATACCAACCGGACAACGTAAAAAAAATGTATTGAAATATCCACCCCCAATCCTATAATAAGTATTATTTTAAAAAGTTTCTCGCTAATTAAATGAATTATGTTGAATTTCTTGCATTTCTCAAAGGAAATATTGCAAGACCTATGCAAAACAATAACGGAAGAATATTTCTACTCTCATTTGCATTAAATAAAGTGTTTATAGATTAGTGAAGTTTTACGTTAGTGGCAAGCGTAGAAACTCGTTTAGCGATAGTGAATACATGCGAACCGTTAAAGACTTGTGCTAAAAAAAAAGCAAAACCGGTATACGATCAACGATGTTATTGACAGCTGCACTATCTTCACAGTATCCTCATACACTGCCGCTGCAAACTTTTCATTGAGGAAGTGGAAAATTGATAAAATTCAATGATTCGTTGTTGCACTTACAGTAAGACGGTAATATATTTGTACACTCATAAAGTAACCTTCGAAGTAATGCACTGATGTTTGGAAGGGGGCCTCCGCCATGTGAAATGATAAATCATACCTTCGTTGAGGCGAGGGAGCTTATCGACCCCGCGGGGGCCTCCGCGGGGAGAGTTCGAGTTCTCAGAATTCCCTGCGGGGGAAGCGGTGGTGTTCCAGAGAGCGGTGGCCTCCGCGGGGACGAAAATGAGGTTTTTCTATTCATTTTGCGCTAATACAGTATTCGCCAAACAAATTAAAAAACAAGCCAACACCCAGTTTGCATTTGAGTTGCTCTTTTTTCTTACACAGCAGTTAACGAATACTTAAAAATAACTAGTACTTTGTTCTTCACAGTACGTTATCGGCATTAGTAGGATAGCATGAACGCTCAAGGAGAAATGTGTCGACCAGAGAGAAAAGAAACTGCTAAAATGACCATATTCAACCATTCCAAATGCATAATCCCGTAAGACCTCAAATAAACGTAGCTAAGCAGACAGTAAAGGTAGCTAAACAGCGGAAGTAGTTATCGACGAAAAACAGTAAAGATAGCCAATCAAAGGCAATGAAAGCAACTAAATTTTCTGTTCTGAAGGAAGAGGCATTAAATTAAGGGAGGAAAGGAGTTCTACTAAATGACCTCTTATGCCATGCAAACCCGTACATAGAGTGAGTTCAAATGGCTTGAAAGCTCGGGATCTCGAATCACCAATCTGCGTTTAGGTCCTCCCTCCTCCCCTTTCCTTCTCCCTCACCTTTTCATCATTGGAACATTCTATCAAAAAAGCATAATGTCATGCAAAACAAATAGCACATCGCATTGTCCACATATATTGAACAATGCGGATTGACTAGAAAACATTGCAATGTGTGCAACGGAACATATGCCAAAAGCAGGTCGCTCTAAAACCGGTAACATCAACGCCGCAGCAAAATGGTTTCTTCGGAAGAACGAATGTATGAATAGCATCCGAAATGTTAGTGTACTTTCCCCGAATCTGAAATATCCGTTGGCGAGATCACTATTTGCGACTATCATATTTCGAAGATTTCCCTCATAGAGGTAGGGATATCAAACGTGGAAAGTAAGTAAATGTAAACGTAACGCGATATATCGATAAGCCGGAAGAATACCATTTCAACAAAGTGGTTAGCGGAAGTAATCTTCCAATTAAAATATCGCATATAATATATACACTTTTTGAGTTGGCCTTTTATATGAAAGAGCGCGAATTACACACATTAAATTTCTATCGAAACAAAATGAAACTCAGTAACCTAAAAAAATTAAACACAAACGAACCGCCTTAACCATAGAAATTCCGAGTGACATTTTCGCCTTTATCCCCCACGTCACAATGAATCTGCCGTAGTTCCGTCGACCACAAATCCGTCTTATCTCTCTCTAGTCTTCTATTTCCGCTTAGCAATCTTTTTCATCTTCATCTCTCTCACATACCGCTCTCTCACCTTTACTTCCATTTTAGCATTCGCTGATCCTGTGACCCATTTGCACACTTTCGACGGTAAATGAGTCTGCAAAAAAAAAACTCCGATTTCGGCAGGCGATTATATGAGAGAGGAAATAATACACAACGCATATGGATGATAAGCGTGCAGACGCATGAGAGACATAGTACACACACACACACACACACACACACACACACACACATAGACACACAACAACGGCTGAAAGGATCTAGGCGAGCTGTAGGTCACAAGCGGCGTTTGCGGGCACGATGTATTTCACATGGAGACTCATTCCATCCTCGTAAAGGTCATAACATCCATATGTCTCATCGAAATATCATGTAAGATCATTAGATCATAACTTCAGCGTCAAGCAGTACTTCTGGAAATGCTACAAAGGTAAACTGATATATCTGAACGAATAGAGAATGGAAAAATATGGGATGCTATCAGATGGTTTTAGTTAACTGATAGGTCTAAAAAGCAACGCAGCAAGAGAAATTGAATCATACGCCTATGTATGCTTTGTTGGAGATGCAATATTCTTTGATGTATGCATTGCAAAGGATGTGTAACTACTTCAAAAAATTTGCATTTTATGAGCAACACGAAAAATATCTCAAAATCGAATTGCAAAATAAAGATGAGTCTTAACTTTTGCAATTCGTAACAATGAAATCTTTTAAAATAACGTTTCGGAAGTCTTATTCGACCAATTCAAATCTAAAAACTTTTTAAAAAAACGAAATATTTCATTTAAAAAAAAAAATTCTCTCTAGAGGACTAGCTAGGAAATAAAAAAACAAAAGTTTTCCACCTTGATGAACATTGAAATATTCGTTTTGTGTTTGCCGATTTACGTTATAGCGAAATCTCATGTCCGAAATGGATGGACTTCTTTTCACATATTTATTAAAATAGATTTGATTGCTGGGGATTACAAGAGACTTTTCATGCTAAAACTACTAATAGTAGAGCTCAACAAGCAGACATTTTCTCGCTTGGAGATCAAGAAAAACAGAAGGCCGAAAGATCAAAGTCTCTCTCTCTCCCTCCCTCCCTCTCTCCTCTCTCCCTCCCTCCCTCCCTCCCTCCCTCCCTCCCTCCCTCTCTCTCTCTCTCCCTCTTTATCAACTTAGAAGCGGCGCTATAGTGCTTGAAAATGGGAAGATTGCTAAAAATGCTACCACCATACGGCTGACACTTTATGTGATTTTTCCAGTTTCCTTTCTTTACAGTGGCAAAGGATGCTTGTAACAACACATTCAGAGGCACCATTGTTATAAGCATAAAAAATCTCCCTACTGAGCGAAAAAACATATGCGTTGCTCATTCTTTTAACTGTAATTAATAGCATCTCATATTGAAGACTCGAATGTTCCACTTAACAAACTATGATAGGTTTGAAAAATATAGAAAAGGCAATTGCTTTCAGCTGTATTATTTCCGGTATTGACAACAACAAGATGGCTATGGAAAATGGGAGCAGCTGTGGTCAATAGACATCAGACAACATGCCGGCAAAGCAGTATCTCGTTCAGTAAACTTGCTCATTGCCCAACTTCCGCTTCAAGAATACAACGAGTTCTGATGTTAAATTACAGATATACACTAGAGATATTGTTGAGATATACGACGCTAGCAGCAGCTTACGAGGGGCGACAAACTTAAGCCGTGCTTGAGTGGAAAAGCGATAGAACATAGATTGAAGGTACATCCGACAAGAGAATGCTGCAAAAGAAGACGTGCTTTCTGCTGCGAGTGCGAGCATTGAAAGCGACGGCTGAAACTCGCCGAAACGTAGTAGCAGTACCTGTTCGCTAAAGCCACCTTGTTCGGCGAACAAATCGCTTCGGGCAAGATCGAGATGAGTAAGAAGATTTATTAAAAGAAAATTTGAGGGATATTAGCTTCAACGCTGCGGTTGGATAAACCGGTGCACGACACGATAGCTGGTTATGTGCAAAGAGTGAAGCAAAGGGGGTAAATGGAGAAAATGCAAGCGGTCGTAACCGATGAGAGATGTTCTACGTCTCGAATGGAAACGTAGAACAGCGAGGGAAATGCCTTTCAATCCCTTGGGGACGCCCTAGCAAGTTTAGGTTCTGAATATCCTTAGCGGAGGCAGAGAATATTCAGAATCCCTGCAGGGGTTCTTGCAGGGAATGAGTGCTAGAAAACGCCTACTTATATCGGGATGTCGTCTTTACACTGCTTATGCTAGCGTTATATAGAACTATAGTGGAACAGTAATTTTTGAAATCATGGATCATAAATCCGCAGTAGCAAAAATACAGATAAAATGAGCCAAAGAAATGAAAGAGGAACCCGAGAAGAAGGTAGTGAATGCTCGTCAAGGTTATGAGTGCTTTCAGGTGTTCATACACATGAAATGGGAATCTCCTCTTCGACTAGCACCTATCAATAGACGTTTACTACCAGCCGAGTCAAGTAAAGCCATCAAGAGGTAAAGACTGTCAACAATTTATGATGATGTTGTTGGGGTAAAGCGGTTGAATTCTTTTCTTTTTCATATTTAGCGAAAAAAAAAAAGTCAACGACAGCACTTAAACATATACACAGAAACGATCACAAAAGAGGTAAACATGTGACGAGCGCTTTATGATCGCATTCAGATTATTGGCAATATTGGCATCAATTTGAACCCCTTAAGAGTGCAACTCTTCAAAAAAGAATTTAATATTTTTCAGTGAACAAGAAATACTATTGCTAACTTGACTCTGATGAAATTTTGAAAAATTTTTCTTAATTTTTTTTCTCTTTTCCTCGTGGTATCTATCGACAATTGTGGATTAGGTTTGCTATAATTCTGACTTATGAATGTTTTCATAATCCCAGCTATATTTGTTGTTCAAAGATCTTTATATCGCAATTAAAAAGAGATATAATGACAACGTTATTCAATAGTAATGAAAAAATACAACTTAAAAATAACAGAAATGAATCCAAGTATTAAATGCCAGTGCAAAAGAAAAAAACCTTTACATATACAAATGGTATTTGATGAAAAACTCGATAGCGTTATGGAAATGCGAAAATATTGTCTCTTCAAAATCAACCTCTTATGCATTTTTGGCAATCGAAATTCTCCTTATCAACGCCTTGCTGGAGGAAGTGAAATTAGTTTGAGCAATTGTGTGAGTAGTTAGAGAATTTCGATCTCGAAGAATGCTTCATTCAAATCGAATATAGAAAAGATGAGTTCTAAAGCATTAGACAGATGCAATACAATTTTGATAGCTATCAGTAACAGGAGAATGAAATCCCTCGAAAATGCTTAGAAGGTTAAAACAAAGCAGCTTGCTATATTAAAATGAATTTCATATCTTTTGAAACCTAATATTGCTGCTTGAATCACTTAAGTTCGGCCTGCTTCGCTTAGATTTTTCAATGCTTTTCAAAACTGATGAAGCTAATCGAAAATTCAGCTAAAATACGAAACGTTAGCTCAACGGCTAATAAAACATATTTCCTTTAAAACTTTCGCATCTTCATAGAATCACGGAAATTTCGACGTTTCGGCTTAATAAAAGCTGAAATTTCAATCCTGCAACAGTGGTTTTTAAACTCTTTCACTTGCCCTTCAAAAATATTTGGTCAAGAGACTTAAATTTCAAATCTCTGATTCAACTACAATAAATCACCGATAGATACAACGTTCGACTGCAAAAAATCCTACTTGAGGCTAAATTGAAACTTTGTTTTTTCTCATTTCTCCAAATCATTTCTTCCGTCATGCAGTGATTTGATGGCTATGAAAAATGGCGGTCGAATAGGCGAACGTCAATACCACTGACATTTGAATGATTGCACAAAAAAATTCCATCCTTAACACCGTTCTGCTTTTTTAAGCTATAATATCTCATATACTCTTCCGATGCTCGCTGTAGATGGAAGGTGATTACAAAGAGTTTCTATCTCCTAACGTTCTTATTGTTATGTTGCTGTATCCGATTACGCTGTTTTATGCTCTAGCTTTTATATTTGTAACTTTTGTACGCGTTGCAACTTTTATACACGTACTGATTTATCGTTCACGAAATGTTTTTTTTTTGCAGGTAGATTTTCATCGCCGCGTCTAATCGTTATTTTTTCGTTAAAACATTTTACTAATCTTAATTTAGTTGTTGTCATTTCAACCATAGAATCGCATCACAAAGAAACGTGCCATGAGAGTCTCTCGCAAGTTGCATAAGGCTTCTTTTCCGTATGTGGAATTGCTGCAGTACTAACGCTGACAGGCGTCATCTTTGAAAAGGAGGATCCCATTTACAAATCCGTCTAAATCAGCAACAGCATAAGCTTATTCAAATGGGAAGTTTCCTCTTTGCATCGACTGCATTTTGTATAAGCTCACTATTGCCTTAGAAAATATCACTCAAGTCAATGCTACATTGGACAGAGGCCACTGTCAACGAACCTCGCTTAAATTACTGCATTGATTAACTAGTTACTTTGCGGAAATATTCAAATGTCTGTTACGATTAGATGATACGCAGATTGAGAAGAATTCCCCACCTCTAATAACTAATTGTAAAGGAGATTTACATTCATCATTACTAAAGAGTGACTACATTCAACTGCCTCTTCGCTAACGAAGGAGGGGTTTCTGGCAAAACGATCCGATTTGTGCTTCGACAAAGTTCTTTGCAGATGAAACATCAGCCAATTTTATAAATGCTCCAAGATGCAGACAGACAATTCGCAATTAAGCGTCATTTATGTAATGGTATAAAATAATGCGGGCGGAACTCGTTCAAATGTGAGTGGAACGACGAGAAAGTTGGACTTTGAACTGGAAGTTACTAAAAAACTAGAATGCCTTCCAGATATATCTATAAATCGGCACATTTATACGTAAGAAGATGCATTCATATAAATATAAATACCTACTCACTCTTATTACGATGAGTTTGTGTAAGTTACGTGAAAACGTAACTTAGGTAAAGCTATTCAGTATTTAGGAGAGGCGTATAGGCGTGCTGCGAATATTTGATATCCGCTACCTCAGCACTAAATTAACATTTTTGCTAAGCTTTTGGTGAATACATGCATGACAAATGGAAATGGCTCGCTTATATGACCTTTGCAATCAAAAGAGAACATTTAAAAAAGATATTTGAGCTACTGGAGGCGGTTCTTCGAATAAGCGCTGGCAGAAATGATGATACATCGATTGGCACTAGGATCATTCGGTGAATTAGCTAAATAGAAAAGAACAAGAAACTGCAGCTGCGATGGTGGATTGAAGCCGACCATGACTGTATAAAACTAGTGCGACAAGTGTAAAAAACGATGAGACAGCTCGCACAAATTACCACACATCGATCCACGGGAAGATGGCGTTCAAATACGCTCTTGAAATCTTTTGTAGAACGCAACCCAACGGATACCGGTCAACACGGCAATCAACGAAGGGACGTCTATGGTGATGGAAGGTACGCAAAAGATGGGACAGAACGAGCTCACACGCGCGGAGACATTTAGAAGCACAACGTCGTCACACAATTACAACGTAAATTCGCGGAGAACGACAGAACCGTAGTGCTGACAAAACGGGTAGGAAGTACTTCAATAAAGGAACGAAGTGAGAGAAATTCAACGAGCGCATAATGCATCGATAAACCCGTCTTCTTACCATCACTTTCCCGATCATCAATTCCGCCAAAACAAATAGGCAAAAATTACTATGCAAAATAAAATTTAGTGAAAAGTACAAATGATCGAGCAAATGAAAGCGTGTAATATACACTTAGCAATCAAGCATCAAAATACTTAGTAGCCATTTCAATGTTTCTTCAAAGACGAAGAAATAAAATGTGAACATTGTTCTCATATTGCAGAGAACAACGAAATTTTCATTGTGCAAATATCATGCATCTTTCTTATAAAATGAACAAAGTTTTCCATTTTAGAGCTGTAGTTTTGAACTTTTGACAAGAAAAAAAAAGAAGCGGCAAAAATATAAAGACACATTTAGCATTATGCTGCAAATTTCCACTAGCAAATGTAGCAAATTTCCATTGACTGAGATACGACAAGAAGATGCTAAATTAAGCTGCATTTAGCATAAATAAACACTGAACATAATAAACAAGATTTAGAAGTTGGTGAGTATAAATATATGTCAGATAAGATAAAAAATTGTGGTTGAAATTAAATTTTCGTATCATTTTCCAGTCCCATGTGAAATGGATTTCGAATGTAACCATTTCAAAGGTGATTCATTTGTTTGTTGCAAATAGATGGCACTAATCGAGGGTAGATTTTCATCATTGATGATTTGGCATTTACTCTATGAAGTTTTAGACTAAAATTGGAATTTCCGCCAGTTTTTCTCATGCGAATTATTTTTTTTAAGGAGAAGAATTTCAGAAAACTTCAAATTTACTCACTATGAAAAATAATGTAGCAATAAATTTGCGTTGATCTCATCAAAGGAGAAATAAAGCTTTTCAAGTTTAGGTTTAAGGTGGAGCAAAACTCTTTCGTTTAAAAAAAAGCTTTTCGCGGATTGTTCAATTGCGTAAAAAATTGAAAGTATTGAGGAAATGCCATGATGCGCTCGCCGCTTCCCTATGAGTCGAGATAATCATCAAAAAAAAAAAAAAAAAAAAACGCTTTTCTTGCTTGATTTCACCCGTAAAAAGATTCTAATACTTAAAATATCACGTATAATTTGCGAATTCGGAATGAAGTTCATTGAATGGCAATGATTCGACCATTTTTTTTTCATAAGAACGCATTTATAGGCATTCGTTCTTGAAACAAATGGAACGTTCCAAAAAAACAGGTGTGACTTCTTCTAGTGATGCTTTTAATGTTTCTTATGCAAATTTTGAAAATTTGCGGGGCTAGTGTCAGATAAACTTCAAATCTGCAGCCTGCGCCGAAGTGGACCCTATAAAAACCAATCTTCAATGCTGATAAAGTGATTCATTTAGGCTTTCCACTATTATAAAAAAAAGCGAATTCCCATCATTTCGTAGAAAATCTATGCGCAGAGAAAAATGTTTCCAGAAGCGTAATCATTTCATTCGATAAGCAATGAAAAAAACATTTTCTAGGTCTAGAAATAACGGAAGTTTTACACGTTTTCATAGCGAAGGGACCATCTAAAATTTCGTGACAATTAAAAAAAAAAACAAACAACAACAACAACATAAAACCACGAAAAATAAAACGTATTGATCGAAATCAACGTTCGTGAGTCGTATTAAAAAAAAAAAAATCGAATACTTTAAACCGAATGAAAATGAATTAACAACTCAGTTATTACAAAATTTCATTTCTATCAACCATAAAATTCGCTTATGAAATAAATAAAAATCCGTCATTCTTTTTTCGATCTGCGCACTCGTCCTCGTCAAGATGTCAAAAAATTATTACAAAGAACAAAGATCGTCGAAAAGCAAGCACCAGCAAGAAAAAAAAGAGAGAGAAAAAACACTTTTCTTCAAAGTTGAAATGTTTCATTTCATTTATGTCAGATTCCCATATTGTTTACTAAAGTAGAAAGATTACGCAATGCATTCGTCCTGATTTCTATAAATTTTGATCATAATACACGCATTGAGAATATTTTAATTTCTACATTTTAATATTTCCATTTTCAGGTGAGAAATATTTTTTTCAAAGCGGAACGTTAAGTGCTATGCGTTCAATGCTTCATCTTCATTATATTTCAGCAATCCAATCCGAAATTCGGTCATTTTGTGTGGAAAATTTTTTGAAGAATTTCATGCCATAGCTTGAATGTTTTTTTTTTTCTCGATACAAACTACGTATTGAGGAAGCCATAGATGTTTATTTGCTTGCATATTTCAGCCGGAATATTCACTGTAAATTGCGGTATGGATATTCAAGTTCACTTTGGGTTCACGTTCTGAGTTCATCACTAGCCGACGACTTCTTCGTTCATAACTGTCAAATTTTGCCCTTTTTCGAGTTCCTTAAATTCGAACGTCACTGGGAAGGAGATTTTTTTTTTTTGCGGAATATATATATTCACTCAAATAGACCTAGCGGGTTATCAGAGAAAGAATCCAACCTCTCTTGCGGGCTTTGCCTCCCAAGAATCAATCCCAAGTCCTACCACTACAAAAACCCGTATCAGATGCTCATGAATTCTGCTGCAAAGAAATAATAGTCATGAAACTATAAACCTTGTGTTAGAAAAAAAGTAGAAAGGTATTCGTTCGTGTGTCCATATAGCATCCAAAATCACCAACTTTCGAACACTGGCAACAGTCCTAAGACCTCATAATTTTGGTTAAAAAAGAACGTTTATGAGACTGCACCTCAAGGTAGGATAAGTGAGTGGTCTTTCCGACTAAGTGAAGTGTCATCCTCATTCTAAAAGTTGAAAGATAAATGTGAGGTGCTAAAAAATGTAAAAGAATCGTAGCATTTGCGATAAAGCAGTGGTCATGAAAGTGACTTTTGAGCGATAAATTACGAGTGGGTTTGGTTAAGAATACCAGGTAATACCCCCAACTCTCCAAATCTTTAAAGATACTAGGTGACGCCTCTACATTTCAAACATCCCACCTGGGAAACTTTTGGAACACTTTTAGTTTTTATATTCATTTAAGCTATTTTGTACAAAGCGTACATTTGTGTTATCGAGTACGATATTCGCCTACTTGCAAAAATTGCATTCATTTAACTCATTTAAAAAAATTATTGCAAAGAAAATTTTGTTTTTAAGAAACTCTTTTTTTCAGTCAAAAGGGAGAGGGTAAGTAAGAGTTTTGAGCATTCTTGATGTAGGCATGCAATTAACGTTCCAAGTTGAAACGGTGATGTTGCCCAGCATCGTACAGTGAGTGCCCTTATGGTAAGGATCAAGCAACAGTTCACGAACTGATGAGCACTTAAAAGAACAGGTTTCATTAGAGAATTCCAACAAAAAAAAATTCGAAGTAATAAAGGGAGCGAAAACGGTAAAAACGAACAATCGAGAATATTTTTTTCATCCCCTCAAATTAAGTGATACTTGATGAAAAATATGGCTGACATTTTCACATTCGCTAATTTGTGCCTCCAATTTGGTAATTTCTAGCATGAATGATTTCATTAGCAACAAGTGGTATAAATAGCTCAAGTTATGTTAAACAGAACGTCCTGGCAATGAAAGAAACGAGACATATGGAGAAAACAACTTAACGATGGGACCTGCAAGGTTGTTCACGGAAAAAGGCTCATAAAATATCACCAAAAATTCGAGAAATTTTCTTCTGAGGTTTTGTGGAATTTTTCTAGCTCGAAAATTTTGTGGTGTCGCATAATGAACGTCGTCTTCTCAGTGACCATCTACTCTCATCTACTCACTCCTCCCTGCTCACGTCTGAAATATTCCATTTAGTGTTCGACATATTCACTTTCCCATAAGAAATGACACTTCCATAATAATTCATTCGCGGAGCCCATCGAATTCCCTGCCGAATTCCATTCACTGTCCAATCTGTTGTCTCCTCCTCCCCTTGCCCTTCTTCTTTAACCGCGGCCTCAAAAAAGTACTTGAATGTTCATCGTTAGCCTTTGTTATGAATGGTTGCCAGAAGTTAGCAACCACGAAACGTTTCTACCACGAAATGACGTTCATTTGAAAGGTATGTTGGAACATGTTCTGGGCAAAAAAAAACAACTCGTGGACTCACAACAGAGTAACCTAGATATAGACTCTTTACAATTGCATAAATCACTCCCAAAATGTTACAGTTATGAATAGCGGAAGGCACGACTTCTATTGTTTAAGAAATTCCCCCTCAAACGCTCTGTTAAAAGCCAAAGATAGATATTGGCCATTGGAAGAAATTATCGAATGCAAGCCGATTGGTTGAATCAAGCGAAGTCGTACATCCACTCGGAGAACTATTCTAATCGAAATAATCTCTATAATGGTGCATTCTTGTGACGAATCATTAAAGAATATTAAGTTCACTTTTCATAGAGACTTTAAGGTAGAGGATGACACGTAAATCGTGATTATCGCAGAAAGAAGTTACAGCAATTTTTCCCTCTAACTGCTGAACATAACAAGAGAAGAATGTGCTCCATTTTCGAACAAATAGATGCCGTAAACGGTATCGCTTAAAGAAGTCGCAAACTTTTCGCCACTCCGTTGCTTTCTATTTGCGACCCTAGTTGAAGTTCAATCTTAGACGCATTGAACTACCTTGCACGAACACACATTACTTCTGCCGTATGGGGCACTTTCAAAGCGTAAATGAATTCGGCAATAAACAATAGAAATAACAATGCAACAATAAACCCTTTAGCAAACAGTTAGCAGTAAAGCACGTTAAAAGGAATGAACAGTGAATTCCAACTTCTACGGTCCTTTAAAATATCGGCTAAATCACTCTTGCCACATAAGTGACATCGTTAAAGGCAATATATGCGAAATTCCAGAGTGAAGTCACAAAATGAGCAATCGAGGACGAAGCATGAAAAATGGTCTCCATACTCAAGAATAAAGCAAAAAACGATAACGAAGAAGACGCCATCAACCAACTGCGACTATACTACTTTGCAGTAACTTATATAGTGGCACAAATACGATTGATCATGCGGAGATCTGTGGCGCAAGCAACAATCAAATAAACACGGTAGATACAATACGCTCAGCTATGAACGTAGTAGGATGAAATTCAGTGCAATCTTGTCAAATATTGACTGCGAAGAATTGTGTTTTATTGCATTGTGTTGGTTTCTGAAAAGATCATAATTTGTGAAAATCAATCGATTAAGGTGATTTGACCGATGTGTTTCATATCACTACCTTTTGACTATTGACCAGCCATCGATCAAAATCAATCACTCATCATGCAGCGGGTGAATCAACCAACAAAAGAAAAATGATCTAGTTTAACCGGCTCCGACGACCGGTTTCTGATAGACATTTAAGAGCAACTCCTTTTAAATAAATGTTAAGAGGACATACAAGAAATCGACTTGGGATATTATCTTTAAAGGAGACGATAAGGCTGAATCGACTCAACCTATATACATAGTCAATGTGATTTGTTTAGATTTGAGCCGTTTCTTATGTGTTATTCTCATTGATCAAATCAAATTAAAGAATAACAATGCAGACTAAAGAAAATTCTTGAAGGATTTACTTAAATGATCTATCGGTTTTTATTTTCATCTTTCGTATACTTGTCCCTCATGAGAAAGTTATTAAACCAGAAAGGGAGAAGTGAAAAAATAAATAAAAATTGTGCATTGAACGATTATTTATACCACTTCTACAGACGCAACACAACTAAAGAGCAGAGTAGAATCTATACCAAATAACGAAGACAAGTGTTAAGTGCATAGCGATCGAAATTATGCGAAAAAAAAATTGGACTAGGTTATGCTAGTTTCCTTATTTCGGTGAAGTACTTAAGTTCCTTTTAGTAGGTTTTATGTTAATGACCAAGTGCTTCAAGTTATTTTAATAACCTTTCTATTCGAGTTCAAGCACTTCAAATTCCATTTAATGGTCTTTCTGTTAGTGATAAGATACTTCAAATTCCTCTTTATTAGGCAATTACGGTGAGATGTTTCGATATTCTAGAGTCGACATTTTTCAAGAAATTGCTATTTTACTATCGAATCCTCTTCACTGAGCTAGAATTGCAACAAAGCATCGTAAGGATGATGCGAAATAGCGGCGTTTAATAATAAAAGAAAACTTTTCACGAAGCTTTTGCAAATCACCACTTGCAAGGTAAACACACTCTGGCAATGTAATGCCTATACTATGTTTATGTCTGTGCATATTTGTCTGCGCCCTAGTTTTGAATGAAGAATCTATGAGGATTGTTGTAAAAGTTGGTGCGCATAATGTATACCCAAAAGACCCGCTCATATCTCTCTGTCGCGATGAAAACATTCTCACGAGAACGTCGCAGGAATTCAAAACTTCTTAGACGTTGTTCCCATTGTCGGCCGATGTTATGAGATCGGCTGACACTGGGATCGAAGTCTACTGTCGGCTGAGCTGCATATAAGCAGCCCCAGCTGACTAATGGGCATTGGTGAAATAGTGGACTGCTGTCCCTCTGTGACGGCGCCCCTAACGACGACTTCGACTACGTCGTCTCTGTAGTGAGTTCTTCATACTTATTCGCTTTTACTTCTACATGATGCATCGGCCGGGAATGTGAGAGCGAATAAATACGAAGAACTCACTACAGAGATGACGTAGTCGAAGTCGTTGTTAGGGGCGCCATCACAGAGGGACAGCAGTCCACTATTTCACCAATGCCCACTGGTCACCTGGGGCTGCTTATATGCAGCTCCAGCCGACAGCGGATTTCGTTCCCAGTGTCAGTAGATCTCAAAACATCGGCCGACACTGGGAACAACGTTGCAAAATTTTGAATTCTTGCGACGTTCTCCTTTCGTAATTGCTTCACTGAACCAACAATTACGAAAGGAGTTATAAAGTGCCTCAAGGAAGTCGAGAAGTTATATGCAGCTTACATCACCTATATTTTCATCTTATAGCGGTTGGGTTGCAAAACATTGGGTCTTACGCATATTTATGTCGGCGGTCGGATCAACTAAAACATGAAGACCATCGAAAGAGTTAGTTGCTCAGTTAAGTGGAATGCAAAATACTTTGACAATCCTCATTTGTAGTTTGCTCATCAGTGTTGCTCGTTTTAATGTGATAAAATCGCTCGATCTGTATATAACGTTCGCTCTCTACAAAGACGAATATTTGCTACAGGAGCATGAGTTGTAAAAATGTTATGTTAGTGATGTGCTAGTCAACATTTTAAAATGCAACGATGAGAGTCGTTGAGCAAGAAATTATCAAAACATGTACCGATCAAGAAAAGCAGCCAAATTGTCTCTATGCACAAATGTCACCCAGTCGTGCATGCCTGCTCAACCTGCTAAAATCGGCCTATACCGTATGATCACAATCGAACGCTACACTTCCCATAAAATCTTTTGCAGGGTGCAATTCATGAGGAGCATTGAAAATAACAGTAATGAGAAAGTGTTAGGGAGTTTTTTTTTTGTAAACATTCCTGTGACTTCAAGCTTCATTATAAAGCAGGTTTGCTTTTAAGACAAACGCTTCATTTCTAAATGGTTGTTTCTGCCCCTTTTCGCCGATAAACATAGATTTAAAAGAGGTGTAATTACGCGTAGAAAGCTTGAGATTCATCAATTACGCTCAATAAGCGAGTGACGCCCTTGCTGAGTTCGCATGGAAAGTCCTAAAAAATATGGATCTGCGGTCAAACATATGTAACAGCGACATGACTATATTTGCTCCTCTTCATACCTGCGTATTTTATAATTTGAGGGAGTAATCTTTAGCAGCGATACAGTCGAGCATTCGTTTCGCTATTTAAGCTGAATTTCCACAGATGCAAAAATTTTCGGAAGCGGAATGTAGAAGAACACACTCGCAGTCATAGCCGAAGCATCATATTTCTTCTTCCTTTACGTAAAGTGAATAAGCTAAAAAATCGAACAGGAAAATAGCGGTGTGTTGTTTTAGCAAAAAAAAAGGAACGATCTGTGCTTTGCCCCATCATAAAACCGCTAAATGAATTCAGACCACACATTGCGCACTCCTCGACGCCGATTTCGATCTACTAATAACGCTGTGTCAAACGAAGCGGCACATTTGATATTTTCTGAAAATTTTGAATGATACAACGTTTATAAGGAAGGACTAATTTTCTATTCATAATGAACTCCATTCTTTCTCTCTGAACCGATCAGTGGGAATGCACCTAGAGCAATTACAAAATCCATATGAATTTTTCCACCCTTTTCGACGTCTACAACCACCATTGAAATCAAGCTGAATAGGTGATGCGAGAGATCGCCGTATCAAATTGGTTACACTCAGCAAGTCTTTTGCAACTTATATTTCAGGGAATTTCCACTCGATTTCAACAAAGAGACGTACATATGTACAACGCACAGATATATACATCACAATAAGCCTTATATATATATATATATATATATATATATATATATATATATATATATATATATATATATATATATATATATATATATATATATATATATATATATATATATATATAGGCACCACCATAATAAGCCTTGCAAGTGTAAATCTCCAAAATCGAAAGAAAACGAAACTCAATAATCACTAATTTTAAGCGGTAATTAAACTGAAATCTAACAGCTAAAGATGAAACCATTTAAAGAACAACATACTTTAGTGACCGAAATTTGAGAAGACATTTCATCAAAGTAAAATATAAATAGATAATTGATAGCCAAGATGCAAGTATCACGAACTATTCACCAATCTGAACATATCCTAAACTCATGAGAGACAACATTAGTAAAAGGCAATTTGGTATGGGAAACATATGGAACTGAAATATGACATTAATGTGCTTCTGCACGGATTTGATGTTGATAAAAATTTGCTAATTTGTAAATAGAACAACAGCTCCAATCAATTCATGTAAACAGAAGTTTGCAAAAAAAGAGAACTCTGCACTTTCATACACTTTCGTGGCCTCGAAAAATTTGTTTGCATGAAGTTCGTTGCCAATAACAGATTAGTGTAAATTTAAGATTTCTATCAGCGGAAGTAGATAGGTGACGAATGCGTGAAAGGAGATTTATAGTCGCTGTATTCATTTTAGCGAAGCAAATGAAGCAATGAAATCATTGCGTTAAAAATGGAGCCCTTTTATGAGTTCATGAAACGAGTTTTATGAACGATAAAAATATCGACGACTGAGAAACAATTTTCATAATTACAAAAAAAGAAAAAATCAATATGAGGTTGAGCAAAAAGCGTATTCGAATCAACCATTACATCACTGCAAAAGTTTACTTTGATTATAGGCAGCATTTTTATGATTAATCGACTACAAAGAACGAAGAAATTCTTTTGATTTTAGCAGCACATTTGAGTGGAAAACAACAGATGCGCAACCTTCCACCCCTCCACCCCCCCCCCCACCCCCTCTCCCTCCTCCCTCCTGAATATGCATTTATATTCGTCGTTTGCATGAGGAGAACAAACAACGATAACATTTGTAACCCGATTGAAACTGATCATCAGGGATAATTCACAGCAAAAAAAAACTTTAATAAGGTTTCCTAAGTTCTGCCAACTTATCTCTGTTACGAATATCTTGCTTGCCTATAAAACATTAAAAAATGCCGCTTTTTGCTCCGTTTATGTACTACGTTGAAGTTGGAAGTATTATAACGCAATCAACATGTTGGCCCTGAACGTATTATGCATTGCGCTGAATAAAAAAAAAAAAAAATTCGAGAAGAGTACTCAGTGTAATTTATTTTCAAATCGTCTCTAAAAAACTCCAAACGTTCGGAATTTTTGGTTATGGAACGAAGTAAAAAAAAAAGAAGAAAACAATGAAAATCTAGACCATTCTTCATAGACGACAAGAGACAAAGCTGAAGTAACCACTAAAAACTGCAGCTGAATTGCGGTAGAAGCTAAAATTTCATATAAAAAATAATGGCTGAACGCAACATTTAAACGCTTCAATAGGACGTTTGCATGCAAGTTCAGTCCAAATGATACTTTTTTTAGCGCTTTTAAAGTAATTTTATGAGGGAAAATTGATTTGTGAATAAAGGAAAAGTAGGCATGAGATTAGGGCGAGCTTAGAAAGATCTACTATAATTTCTTCAAATTTCCAGACAAGTGATGTCGCCTTAGCTCAGTTATGTCTACGATAACTCGAGAAGGGCTCATGAAGCAAGAAAAAAAAACGCTGCTTATGTAGGATTTATGATTGAGAGGAACTGCTCACAACTTTCATAGTGAATTATTGAGAAAAAATACTAAGGCAAGTCAGGAAAAATAGAATAACTAAGAGATATTTCAATGAGATATTAAGTTTCAAAAGAAAAAGAAAACCAATTGCACAGAATCAAAAAAAAAAAAAGAGGAAACGTTTTGACTAGCGCAATGGAGGTGAAAAATTTCAACCTCGAAAAGTCAAACTTTGTGTGGCGAAAACCACTCGACGACTGATTTGCAAGTGGCTAAAAATCAATAAAGAAATATTGAGGGTTAAATAAATCTGGAAGTTGAATATGATTTTTTTTTTCTTAAACTGGAATGAAGCAAAATTATGAAAAGTAGATTAATATGAAAATTTAGCAAAGAAAGAAATTAAAATAGTGACCTAATGAAATAAACAGTAAACAAGTTTGACAATATGAGCATCACTGGTCATTTGAAAGGAAGTTGAAGTGGTCATTTGAAAGAAAATTGAAGTGAAACGGTCACCAATGAGCGATCTAATCAAGCAGTTGTGCATTCCATACGATTCACTCATGTGAAGGCAAAAGCAACAGATCCGATGGACCTGAACGACGATTTGCTCATATTTGCGCAGAGCACTTAAATCCACTAATCCGATTGAAGGTCGTCATACATTCATTCACGCATATTAGTGAGCAACAACGAATATGTACTAATAATTTAAATATTTCTATAGGAATCGATAATTTCAATTTGCAATCTTATGAGGCCGACGTGCTTCAATTACCACAAAAGATTCGACTACAGAGGGTTGGGGAAGGGATGACGGAAATTACTGATGCTAAACAGAAACGAAATGGGAATTGAGCTGTTTGGTGTTTACTTCGCAAACACGTAGCTTATACAACTGTAAGCTAGACCAGTCAGTCAGTTATAGATCAGAGGCGAATAGTGCGTACAGGTCAAGAGTATACAGCCAGATTAAACGACTGCCCAGCAAGTGCCATGAGGCCACCCTGAGGCCGAATCGGGAAAATATAAAAGGATTGATATGCGCATGTATTCATTTCACTTGCTAGATAAGACCGAGTGGGTATAGGAGAGGCAGTGGGGGCGCGTCAGGAGATCTGTGGCAGCGTGGAGTTCGCCAGGTGCCGCTACGGGATCGAGTCGACGAGAAGCATCCTTGTAGACGAGTCCCTGCCTGCTTGTCACCTTATTGTATAAATGGGATAAACTGTTCACCTTATATCAATGTCGTCTTGCAATTTACCGCATCTCAATGAAAGCTGTAGATCCTCAATCAGACCTCGACGACTAGACGAGCTGGAGACCTGATCCTTACACAATCCAGAATGTGCAAGAAATTACGCCGAGGCAGATAGAAGATAGCAATAACGATACATAATGACCACCATCCGAAGAAGCAGTAACAGATAAGCGTTGGCTACTCAACCAGACAACCGTAAATTTTCAACCGCACTTCAAACGTTCAAAAAGAATCCTTATAAAAAGAATGCCTTCGAAGGCACGTTTTTAAATACATCACTAATGCAAACGGTGGCTATATGATGTGGAAGATAATCACAAACTGCTGTAATCTTAAGAAAAAGCTTCTTCTTGTATTGGAGCTCTAATAGAGTAAATTGATTCTTTAATTGATTCATTTAGACTATATTTATAAAATGTATGAATGAACTAAACAACTCAAAATGAATTGTTACAGTGCATTAGTTGAGTTTATTTCCAGTTAGATGTACTATTTGATTTAGAATTATATTACGACAATCAGATATGCAAATGGAAAACAGCATCGGCACCATGTCAGCATAAAAGTAAAAATGGAATTTGGTAGCAACAGCTGCTTTTCGCGTCTTAGTCGTTAAGTTGTTCAACTTGAATTCTTTCCACTTAGCAACGGCCGACTTCTTGAACCTCAACTGTGACAGCTAGATGTCAACGAATGACCATTCGGAGTGACGTCGAGAACGTTTCAAAACATGCACCATAAAACTTTGGCTGCAAGTCTACGTCCAACATATTTTCCTAATCGGCTATCTCAATGTTTCTTTTACAACCTTTTCCTCTCGATTAAATATATTCGGGGCAATAATGGTTCATTAAAAGCCGGCCATTTCAAGTGGAATTTGACTGATCAGTTTCATTAGAAGTTTATAGTTTGATAGAAAATATAATGTGCAATATGTCTGAAAAACACAATAGACTGAGGTTTGAGAAATTAATGCATAATGAGGCTAGGAAAACTGATCACCTCAAATATGTGCCCTATTTGAAAACTTTGGGAAATTAAATTAAATTCCATCAATGATAAATTCTCATCTGACTGCATTAAAAAGGTGAGAAAAATTGCAAGTTGCGTTTATGGCTTCGAATTATATGTACCTTGTTCCCATCTTTAAAACGATGAGAAATCTATGACTTTCAACTTTTGATAGATGTGATCGAAATTTTCCAATACTTAACTCTCATATCAAATTTCCTATTTGCTAATCACATATAAAATTGCTCAGAAATTGCTAGTAGAAAAATGAAAATTCAAATATATATTTGTTTATAAATTTGCTTTTGATCATTTTTTTATATCGGTAGCTAACATGAACTCGTCTTTCAAATTAGTGCAATGATTGTGAATTAACGCAATTGCAGCGTATTCATTTAGCAAAAGATTTTTCCATATATCAATATATGTATGAAGGGAACGATCCTTTGCTTGATTGGCAATGATTCGAAAGCAGCATAAAAGAGTGTTGAACAACGAAAGAATAGTGAACGAAGTTACGCCTCATTTCGTTGAAGGAAACCAGTTTCACCACCCAAAACGTCGATTAAAGCGGTGAAACGCCAAAACAGAGGCAAACACCATCTTTAATTAACACATTCTTCTTTTTAAACAACACTAAACGAAGAGGGAACTTTAGATTGGCTCACATCTTTCGTTTTCCTCATACCAGTGAATGGAGACGACTTACTGAATGGATGAGGGATTTCCCAAATTTACCTTAGTCACAAATTGATCACTATATCATGAGGTATTCTTTTATGCGCCGAAATTGGAAAGATAAACTTATAGCAATAAGAAATAAACTTGTAATGAGTATTGAAGAAGAAATAAGAGCTGAAATAGAACCAGAGGAAGACACGAACCCTAGAAGTGTTTAAAAAAGCAAAAAATCTATTATCGTAATAAATCATTCTAGTTTCTACCAAATAATCAGAAATGCAGAAATAATACGGCGTCAATGATTGAGGCAATAAGAAATAAACAAGGAAAATGAGTAATGCAATATTTAGCAACTCCATTATCACATTAAATCCACCCCAAGATGAAAGAATTTAGCGTGAAAAACTCATCTCACCTTTATAAATATGGGACACTGAACGGATTCTGAAAAACTCCTGAGAATGTCGCATTGCAAATCTTGCATTCGAATATGCGACATTAAATTTGTTGAGGAAAAAATCCCTAGTTTAATGTACTCATTACATCCGAATGTCTAAAATTTTCATTGAAATGCTTATTGTCAGCAACTATATTCAACCTGAAGAAAAATTATTGAATAAAATGCACCACCACTAGTGAGAATTGCAAAACGCACAAAATTATATGCACTTATGTCAAGAAATGCTTTAAGCAATACGAGCAAAATGCTCCTAGACAAGAGCGATTATCCCATCAACTGAGAGAAATGCGTAATATGAGCCACTGAACAGCAAGAAAAATTGATCTGCTTTAAAGCCTCTATACAGCGCGTAAAGCATATGTACCAAATCATTTTGAAACATTGCAATAAATGTTGTCTATTTAGAGTCTATCGTTCATTAGGGTCCGTCTCCAACAAAGCAGGAGAATAGCAGGCGGGTCATGATGTTGATATTGGATGAAGCGAAATAATGAGGCACCGAAATTCGAAACCCAGATTCCTCGAAGGTAGCCCCAGAGCAACCAGAAAAAATTCAAGGCCCACAAGTTATAGAGAATTAGTGAAACCGTCAGGCCGTCAATTAGTGAAACAGTTGGCAGTACTTGCATTTTGTTGCTCACGTTTAAATTGCAATGTTACCTGCTAAATTGCAATGTTAATATTGTGTCCTTGATTCCTTTACTTGAAGTTTTCAATGCGCGAAATTTTTCGCTTGGCGAATAATTTTCTTTTATACGACGTTCACAACAATGAGCTCCATATGTGAAATCGCGATTTTGATGGCTTTCACTTTCAGAATATTGGCAGACAGTCCCCGCTATTATAGCCTTTGTTTTATGAAGCAGTGATTACAGAATATAACTTTCGAAATAAACAGAAATGAGCTTTCATTTCCACGCTTGGGACGCAGACAAAACTTTCAGGTCCCATAACTTCTGTTTTAATGTAGCACAGGTCACGAAACATAGCTCTTTAAAATTTTCAGATGAATGAGGACAATGTTCATTCAATGGAGGCATAGACATTAAAAGTTCGCAGCAAAGACTTATTTTATATGAGTGCACTTCTAACATCGCTTCTGTGTATTCTTAACTGACATCTTTATTTTTTATTTGCAGGAAATACGCGCCGTGCCTAGTGGAACATTTCGCAACTTGTTAGATATTTGTTTATTGGCGTAGAGATTCGATGACAGCTTCTTCCTCTCCTATCTGTTCTGGAAATATATGGAGGAAAACGGTGATTGAAAAGAGGCTAAAGAAAGACTGGAAGCGACCATAAACGGAATGAATCGCGTCTGACATCTCACTGGAAGGAATGATTAGGCGATTCTATACAGCGGTAAGCTTGATATGACGAAGAATGACTGTCACCAAGATTAAAGAGGTAACAATCAAAAATGGCTTTAGACTTCGCTGTTTGGTCATGGATGAGAGGACGTGGTTCAGTAACAAAGCAGCTTTTGAAGCCTTTTCATCAAATTGCTTTCAGCTTCAAACGAGAAATCGCCAATAGTATGATACACAGCTACTGCATTGACCTGAGTATTCAAAAACCTGGCTCAGTATCGCTGTCTTTCTTCACTTTTACTGGGACGTTTTTCCCTGCCAGCCGGCGGCGACGCTCACATATTGCTTCTAGCGAGAGTTGCAAGAAGCAGAAAAAAAGCATGTTTGTTATATTAGCAATGTGATTATGAAGAGAAAGCTTGCTAGATCTAGCATATTTTCTTTGCCTTCTTCACTGGATCGTATATTGTTGTGACTGATGGTGGCGGCGGTGAGGAGGACCTAGTGTAGACAGAGGGCAGGAACCGATATCCGTCTGAAGGTGCCGATAAGCGAGAGCACAGGCGAGTTAGAAGTAGTTTATGGAGTAGCACCACGGCTCCCACTCAGCAGTAGAACTAAAGATCAAAGACATTCAAAGGGCCCTAAGCCCGACTTATGTAGGCCCTCTAGTGCGGCGCAAGAGCATATAAGTCGGGGCAGTGACACTATATGAAGAACAGTAAAACAGATTCGACTACAAGAGTAATATGATCACTGCAATGTTAGATCACAAGTTGGCTTTTCGGTGCCATACCGAACAAATGTTACCGAGTTGCAGATATGTTTATTTACAAAGAATGGCGAAACTCAATTAATAATTGGCATGCCCGAAAGCGATTTTGAACTCGAACAATCAATCGGTGGGTGGTCTTCCGCTGGTCATTCCTCTCACTCTCCCTAGCAACTACTCGTAAGAGATCGTTGATGATGTCATAAACTTCATGCTTCAGTCATAGAATTTTCGTCATGCTCCGTGATAAAGTCTGCCGAAGAAGTCGATAATTCTGAGAGGAAAAGTATATTGGCAGTGATAAAAGCTTGAAAAATCGATTTTTTTTTTTTGAAACAGCATTGATAAAAAGTGCTCAGTAGGAAATCATACTGGTAAGGTTTGACCGAAATCTGAACTATTATTCTAGTGACCCTTCAAACTACCAGCACAGACTATATGTCCCATTTTCAGAATCGGCACCTATAGATAACTTTAGCAGCTAATTCGCTAATTTTAGCTGCATTTCTGTTTGAATTGCAACCGAGTAATAAAATTTTGTGAAAGCAAACTGAAATTTAGTTTCTATTTTCCTCGTTTTTTTTGGCTCATAACCGGAATCGATTCTCAGAAAATGCTTCTGATCTGTGATAGGCTATTGAATATCACAATTCAAAAGTTGTTGATGTAGCTCAATATTACATCATAGAAATAAAGACAAAAAAACAAACATCAAAGGCGCAAATAGGTGTTGAGATATTCAGACGTTCCAATCCGTAGCGCTATCCAGTTTGCTAATGGCTTCATCTTCTATTAAATAGTGAATCACATTAATTTTGCGAAAGAGTGCCTCAATTTTTGGTTGTCACTTGCAATGAAGTTGAAATAATAATTTAGCGAGTTAAACATCTTAATGCAACTGTTATTTTGTTCTTCTTCGAGAAGATTGTTCTTCCTTTTCAAAGATAGCGCTCAAATATAGTAAAGTATGCTAATTTTTTTAATTTTCGTAGCATATCCTATATGTTAAGAAGAAATAAAGTAAGCGAAAACTATTGATGACCAGTAACCCTTAGAGAATTAGGTGAATAAAATTTGAAACGCTCATAACCATTTGAATTGGTAAAACAATTTTTAAACGATGTTACTATATGTTTCACAAATGTTCTTTTCAAAGGCCTCTTTGTATATGCATGCGCGTTTGTTTATTTGTTCGTCTATGTATGCGCTTGTGCCTATTTGTGTTTGCTTGTGTATGCGTGCACATACACATATAAGTGTTTTGCTCAGACCCTCCGGCGGGTGTGTTTAACTATCAGTTAGTTTCAACTCGGAAGTCGGTGCAACTGATTCTACCAAACTTGGTGGCTGTGATCTATACTGGAGGAAGATCCGCTGCGCATCGCGCAATCCATTGGTTTATTGGAGATTTAAAAGCACCGAAATGTGTTTACAGACATGAAACCGCTACGCAAAATGCCGGATCGGAAACGCAAAATTTTGTCGAAGATTTGCAGGAGTGTTCGTTTACTTAAAGCACGAACGCATGATTGGACTGCTATGCGCTCTCAGATTAGCATAGCTGCTTCAGAATCTGCTAAAGGTACTTTTAGTGCTAATAAAATGACCTGCATTTTGTAACCGCTCCAATTGCATTTAACAATGTCCCGGTAAAAGAGCAACGAACCATGCAGAAGAACTGCAGTCGGATCATTTGATTTGAGGGTGTATTATTCCGCGAGGATTTTTTATTGGTTGGTAATTTACAAAAGTGATTGGTCACCTGAGAGGGAAGGAAAAGCCCACATCATGTTGGCTTCTCAGCCATGCTACTTGAGTTATTCAAACAAATGGGCACTTTGGATTTGTGGCATGTAGTCTAGTTGGAATACGCTTATCACTGCATGTCATAATCTATCTCTTCTGATGTTATCATCTATGAAAATTTTCTAAGCAAGGAAGGCATTCACTTGAAGCTGATGGTCACTCTGGTTGACGTCTGCAAATTCATTCGCAAACTGATAAATGGAACAAAAACATGCTCGATTAGAACACAAGATAAAACTTCTTCGTAAGGTTCTAAAGTTGAACTTTCTTTTACTGTTCCAATGGCTTATCCAATTTCTAGGGCTCGCTTAGAAAAAAATGATTAAGAAGAAACGAAAAAAATCGAATATATGAAAAAATAAGTCAGATGTTTTGCATCTAAAGGTGAGCAATTAGCAAATGGTTGAGTGAAGAAGAAATTAGCGGGCGATCTTTAAAGAAGAAAAATTTATCTATCATAGCTTGAAAATCGTCTTCAATAGGCGAAGTGTCAAGAAAAATAAGCGATAAGAAGGCGAATAATCGAAAATGGCTGACGTTATTGCAGCTAGACAAAGCATATGATGGCTGTTGACGGAAACAACAACTACAGCAAGCATGAACCAATATAAAATTATGCTTCATAACGTATATTTTTTATTTTCACTTAGCGCCTCTAAAATCTGCAAATCTTGCGCTATTTCTTCTACATCATTAGCTTCTTCCATAAATAAATTTCTGTGATTAAAAGGTATGAAAAAATTCAACAATGCATCAAGAGAAATCAATGAAAAGAACGGTTACTTGAATGAAGGGAATGTTATTTTCCGACACTGCAGTGATCCGTAAATCAACGTCTAACTTTATCGCGTCGGATGAGATGGAACACTTCTGCTTATTATTCATAACATATAAAATTCTCGAAGGGATGCGCCATTGTTATGTGTTGGACATTGCTCACCGCATAAGTTGTATTTTTAGCATCACGCATCATTGTATGCATTAAAATTTAGCGCTAAGTAAACAGTCATGTGAAATACTTGTGATGTGATTGCGCTACGAAAATGAAAGATCATGTTCGTTAAACAACTGAGCTCTTTGAAAATGCGCATTGTTAGCAATAACATATGGTTAGCATAATATCTATAACAAGAGATTTTTTGATGATTATACGTGCAGCGAGAATTATAATAGAGTGATGTTTATTTGGGAGCAAATTTGTAAAGTCGAGAATCGAAATATGAGAAGAACAGCTAGTGCAATCAACGCTGATAACAACTGAGGGCTTATGACGAACGAATTAATTGAAAACAGCAAATTAGGCTTTACTAATCATAGAAAACCTTCACAAAATAAACGTTATCAGTTATAAATGAGCGTAGAATTCACAAACGTAAGCTTTTCTTAAAAAAAAAAGACAAAAAAGACGTTTGAGAAAAACGATCTCGCGTGCGCTTTTTATAGGAAATTTAAATTGCTCAGCAGCTTTAACAAGAAGTTCAATCATTTAAGTGAACAGTTAAAAAAACTTTTGAAGCATCCGAGTTGCCTGAATAATTTAGCGAAATCAGGGATATGGGAAACGAAAATTGTACTGTACGACGAGTTACCACGCACATTTTTCGGAGGCATGAAGAGAGAATTGCACGTTGTGCAAAGAAGCTACCACATGGCGGTATCAGTGCTGCAGCATTCGAGAATAGTGACTGGAAACGGCGATGCCGTAACAAGTAGAGTTTCCCTTTTAAAGAAGAGGGACCGAAAAGAACGAAAAGGGAGACTGCCTAGACATTTGCGCCTCTCATTTCTATGATTTTATTCCCCAAAAGCGTCAATACAACGAGAGGTCAGTTGCTATAGATAAAATTTCTTCAGCTAAGGCCCATAGAAAATCTAGGCTTATGTGAGTGATTGCGTATACTGAATGATCTTATTATTCCTCTTGGTGTCTCTATTGTTCCTCTTATTTAGTACAGATTCGTAACAAGTAGACAAAATTGATTAGGAATCTATCTTGTCAAGTTCTTCCATTTGGTTATATCAAAGAGAAGAATAAAGTGTAAAAAACAACAAATTAGTAAACAGACTTTGGGTAAACGCTTAAAGCTTTATGAAGTTAAAACAAATGCATAGATATGCTTAATTACTTATTATAGTTTTATAAAACAAATGGATAGATAGATGTTTAAAATTCGTAAAGTTTCTCTAGTGGAAAAACAAATAAACAAAGGTGTATCTTGAGCTACTATTAGTTCTGTTTGTTTAAATAGAGAGCGTATAGTTAAATGGATAGTCCATATATATATATATATATATATATATATATATATATATATATATATCCACTAGTCCATTATATACACGACATGCTAGATGTTAAGACTAGATGACTAGATGTTAAGCATGCAAAAGTAACATGCAACTGATTACCTATGAGAATAAAAGGTGACCACGTTTCAGCCTTCATCCGCTTACGTGTGCACCTGAGTTATGCGCGGGCCATCGTCAAAACGATACGCATAACCCTGTTACTATAAGAAGTTGCGAAGAACAACAACTTAATTCCGCGTAGAAAGAGAGAGAGATAGATAGAGAGAAAAGTGGAAAGGAAAAGAAATGGAAAAGAAAATTATGAGCAAAACTTATCTTAAAAATGCATGATAAATACAAAAGTTACACGAAATGGCACCTACCTCATCGCCATCGTACACTTTCTTCCTTTTGTCCAAAACAGTCGTTTGAGACGTAGAATTCAAGCCCGTTTTACCATCGACCTCCATTTCCTATCTCTACAAGAACAGCTTGCAACTCAATGTCCAGGGGAATAAGTTACGTAAGAAGAACAATAATAATAAGGCTTTACACGCCAACGTGCAGTAAAGAAGTATGATACTGACGACTAACATAACTTCAACTGCCAACAAATCTTTAGTAAACAGAGGTACTTGATTGTTGAAATATAAATACCCTAAAATTTAAAGTATTATATGAAAGTGAATTCTGATACCCTAAGAGATAAATATGAATATATGTAAGCATAATTGCATTAAAAGGTAATGTAAAATCTAGTGCTATATAGTGGAAATCAAAGGCGATGTAGTAGAGTAAATAAAATAAAACGAAATAAAAATTAAGGCTTTATTATAAAATAAGTATGTTTGTGACGATCGTGAAAATCCTAGGTAAATTGAAACAATGGAAAATAAAAGGTTTTGAGTAAATATGCCAACAAAAATATGGTGGAGAGTCGTGCAGAAAGTTATATTGCAATGTGAAAGTAAAGAGTTATAAAAGCGGGTAAACGAAATAAATGAAGCCATAATAAGCCATAATAAACGAAAAGTAAAGTCTAAAAATAGTGTATATAGAAAGATTGAGTATAAAAATTAGAGTATATTTAAATATATTTAGAAAGCAAGTTATATCCAAAAACACTAAGTTAGAATTCGTACAGTTAAGGCACAACGCAAAAGATGAGTTATCGACATCACGGGTAGCGTTGATTAGTGATCGATAAATTCAAGTGTCAATGTTGACGGCATAGACCGAACAGTACTATCGCGGGTAGATCAATGCGATCCATGCTTGATGTAAGATCTATCGAAACAAAATGAATAATACTTAAGGTTCACTAAAAGATTCTAACGAAGAAATACTAATATAAGTACAGTAATAAAATGGTAAAACTAACACGTAGATATCCTATAACAATAAACAAAGTAAATTAAATAAATAAATGTTAGTCAATATTGCATCGTTGCAAATGTAGTGTTAAAAACTGTTAATCAATAAATCTTTGTATATGTCGTAAAAGCAATCTTACTATAAAAATGTAAGACCATAATAACCTTATGCCTGCATTGTTAATAAACGAAAGATACTAAAGTCCATTAAAAATTCCGTAAACGAAACTTTGAATACCCTGTCTACTAAGGTAGACGAACTTATAGACTAATTCTAGTTTACTAATTAATGCTTGATATAAAAATTTTTTTATTTGAGAAACACTGAGACCTTTGCCCCTATAATTTTTTAGTATTCTTTTACACTTATTAATAAAGTATGCCTTAAATTAGCACAATTTACTTAGGGTTAAGAAGCTGGGAAAGGGACGACTACGATGTACCTGAAGTTGGCTTTCTTTGAGTGACAAGCCATGACATGCCAGCCATTCTAACCTGCTTACAAAGGCGTAACAAAGTTGTAATTGCTGGATGCAATATCTTTGTTTTATTTTTTCGCTGATCTATCGCCATTCCATTCAAAAATGTCATCAAATATGTTCCCGACCCATAAGTGCCCCTAAATGCTTAGACCTTTCGATGAACTAAATGAAGCGACTGAAACATACAGAATTTTTGTCGGAGAGCTTCTCGCCGAGCAGTTTTGTCGGCGGGGAAGGGGATCACGATGGAGAAATAGGGCAAATGCTTCCTCAATCGAGATCCTCCACCACACTATGATCGATTCACTTATGAATAGAGTGTTGAGGGATAGGACGCTGTAATATGTTCATAGCTTGTAAGAAAAGCAAGAAACAAACGTTGAAGTGAGCACAACGGATAAACTGCAAACGGTCAACAAATAACTGAACTTTTACCATAGACATTATTTTCATTCCACCGACATATTCGGTGTGGTCATAAAAGTATTTTGGAATATTTTAGAGCTACATCAAGCCGCCGAGCCCATAAGATCCATATACGCGATGGAACTTGGGAATCATTAAATACCTTTGTGGTTGCAACATTGAACCTTGAACATCTTAGTGGAACTTATACGAAGCACTACAGATTCCTCTCCGTGCGAACCTTTCACAGCCAGCTTTACATCTCTTTGCCAATACAGATAAACCCCCCGCCTCCAATACCCTTAATCTGCAGCTCTTCTGAAGCGCTTATCGATGAGTGGGCTTCCATACTATGAGAAATGAAGAACAATGTTGGCCAAAGTAATTGCAGCATTGGGCACAATATAGGATATCTGTTACACTGGTGCACGTACAATCGCAACACAGTCGACACAATCCGTTAAGGTAAATCAATGAGTTTTACATTTATTACGCTACTGGAATAAAACCGAAAGACAACTGTTTATTCTCAGCGATAGATTAAATCAAACAGGAACACACCGATCATTCACAAATGAACCAACAAACAAACAACAACCCTTGCGCTCAACAAGAAGGCACATTGGCAGAAAACGAACAAATCGAACAAAAATTTGAGAACACCGGTCAGAAATAAATTATATAATTGCACTTCACCAAACATACAAAGAGGAGAAAGCAGAGAAGTCTCGCAACATCGAGAATGAAAGAGAATATGCGAATAAAAATGAGTACAGGAATGGGCACGAATACGACAGCTGTCGTTGTGGAATATAAATTCTCACATATCTGTCACTCCCAACATAAACGACGCTCAGCTCGGCAGTTAAACTTGTTAAGTTTTATGCTTCTGTCCATGACGTATACACATAGAAATTACTGCAATGATTTTGGTGTGGTTATTTCCCTTCTTTCAAACTTCCCTCTTTTGCAAATCAAAATTCACAGGCGAACCACACAGAACCGAACAATAATCCAGTTAACCCTCCAAGCGAAAATTTCCCTCAAAAATCATAACGCTCTGATACGTACAAAACGCAACGTACGGAAATTGCTCAGAAGGGTAAATGAACATGGAATTTGCATATTTGCATATGCAAATATGCAAATTTACATATTGCAACAAGTGAACACAGCACGCCCCTCCGACCAAACACCTAATGAATATTTAGCGTCCACCGAATGCTGTTTGAATAGTATTAAACTATTTCCTAATTTTTAGGAACTTATAGAATAGCATAAAATCGAGAAACGAAGATAATAAGGCATAACGAATGAAAGGGCTAAAAATGCATGAGGCATACGAGACGGAGGAGCACACAGCTATGGCACAGTTTATTTCGATATCATTACCACATTTCAAATAGAAGTTCATGTTAAAAAAACATTCAAAAATTTTAAATGAATTTATGAACCATTAATTCACATTAACATATCAATGCCCATTCGAATAAAACAAAAAAGAGGAGCGCTGGTTACCAAATCGAATCAAATAAATCCCCCAAACAACAGAATTCTATATATGCAAGACTTCAGCTTTATAACCTTTGTTTTATAGAAGACAATGTGGTTATTACTGCAATAAGTGAGGATCACAAAATTAACCAACGATTGCACCAAAAGAAAAGACTTTGGAAGAGACATAAAGAAATTGCATATGCAATAAAGAGGAATGCTCAATGCGATCACATAGTGGAGAGTAAAAAAAACGATAGCACAAGAAACACTTAAACAACGGCATCCTTCAAAACTTCGACTGCTGAGAGGCAATGATTTTGGCCACTCTCCAGTATTAAACCAGATGAATGTAATATTGGAAATTATTGCGAGCTATTCTCCTTATAGAATTATCTAAACTTTACTTAGTTAGCATCGAGCATTGAGACCATATTAACAGTGATCCCGACAAAAGGAAAGAACATTGCTCTCGAGGTTTTACAGAAAAATAAACACTGAAAGCCATTCGCCTCTTAAACAAAAAAGCTATATATATAACACATCAAAAATCACCAATCTTCACCCTTTGCACAAAAGTGGAAGATCCTGCACATTTGTGGATAATCGCACTTTCAGGATTATACTAATGTATTAATATTAAATACCGCAGCAAATTCAGGCTACTTCGCGCATCTCCATGTGTCCCACCAACATAGAAAGAAGAATTCAGAGTCACGAAGCTAAAAGAAATGGTAACAGTTGAAGAAAGCGAGATGCAGAAAGATAAGATAGGCGACTAGCAGATATCTGAAATACGGAAGCAGTGCATGGCGTCTGTGCGGCATCGAGCGGAATAAACGACGCAGACGTGACGTCAGAATCGGCCGCGGGGAAGTCGCCCGTATTATCTCGAAGCCAGGCTAAAATAACGTTCCCAAATTCTAACGATTAAACAATAAATACAGTTCAACGCTGCAGCAGCGCCTTTCTAAGCTCAAAGGTAAATATTTTCTTCATGCGGGAACGGAAATATTTTTTCTTCAATTATCAGCGTGAGATGATCGTGGTTGATCTTCTCTATTCCAGGCTTCTTCAAAAATTCCTCGATTCTCCATTTTGCTTTAATCATTTTCTTTTTGAGGCCTACCTGCAGTAAATATGGAGATGAATCTTATAATATATAGTATAATATAACAAGTTCCATTTCTCCATTTGCTTGCCGCTGAAGAGGATGCGAGAAAAGGAATCGATGAATCTTAATGGGACAGTCACTCGAAAGCAAATCTTCAGCAATTGAAAGACGAAGAGATGATGAACAATGAAAAATTAGGCACAAAGACTAACGTTGTGAAAATTCGTTTTGCTTTCCTCCACTGATATACGAGTCAATCTATCACTTGACTGAAAAGATGCATATAAACATGAGAGAAACATCTGAGGCAACGAGTATCAATTTTAATAGGCTGCATCATTTTGTTTAAATATGAGTATCATTCGCAAACTAGATATGCTACTTCAAAGGATATAACCACAGCGATTAGTAGGAAAACGACTATATGCACAGAATCATATCAACTATTAGGCCCGTTTTCGATATCAGAACAAATCGTTACTACTCCGGTCTCACTTGTACCTTGATAACATAGGCGATATTTGCGATTAGAGGAAATAGTTTTGCCTCCTACACGCCAATCAAGCGGTTTACAGCATGATAAAACCTAATCACATTTTTTGTGAAATATGAAGTCGCTCACGTTGCTGACCTTAAATTGGCATAAATGAAATTAATAAAGATTGCAACTCTATTATGACTCGTTTAAAGCATGGTCGAGGACAAAGAGTTGCCGCATCTAGCGACCTAACAGCAAAAATTTTGAAGCAGGCCTCCCACGACGTCAGAGGGTGAATTATCATTCGATGCTGTCAATCTCGAATCGTGTTTGCCGTGGGCTGAGCGAGGATGGTGGGAGTGTAATAACAATATTCGATGATTAAAACAACATACTCTTGGTCGAACCATTCCAATTTGGAATATGAAATTCCAACTTGCAAAAGTAGCCGCAAAGACAGAAGGCGTGAAAAGTTTCATTTGTGAAAAGAAGCTTTCATGGTGTGGCTTTTTTCCAGACTCTATATGACCCTTACAAAAGAACCAGTTGCACCTTTCGCCAGACGGTGACTATAAATAGCCACTACGGTTAGATGCACGACTTACTCAGTGAAAGTATTTTGCCATCAACACGATGATTTCTGCATCGCTATAAAGCAACAAGTAGGGATGACAGGAGGATTTTTGCTGCTATTAGTGATGTTACTTACTACTAAAGTCAGCCCCACTTATTACTGCTGGCATTACTGCTACCCTGCTAGCCAGTATAAGCATCAATACTAGTACTTCCCGACTTCCAGTAATAACTAGTGTTAGCGGTACTACTACCACTGGCTGCACACACAAATAATCATAAGCACTCGCTTTTCCCAATTCAGCGGTTACGGCAGGAAATCACTCAGAGCTTCCGACAATATCAAGCACCTCAACAAAGTTAAGTCAGGAAGTCATCAGGCTCTCGCCGATTAGCCCCACATGATATAGTCAACGCATTTCTTGTCTGGGCCTCTACTTCTGATACTAGGGAAAAAAGGCCGGATCCCGGTGAGTTCGACTTTAGAAAAAAGGCGGGTCGGCTCCTTTAATCCGACTGCCCCTACAACAAGAAGCCCTCTGGAACGCCGTCTGTCACTAGTCCCTGCACGCTGCTGCCTATCTCTTTTTGTATATAGGGTGCTAACACTTCTGGTTGATGTTTCTGCAATTGCAACTTTTTTCGATCTTTTTCTATACAATCACGGTTGGCGTTCATGCTGTTATACAACGGGCTCACAACATATAAATGACACTTGAGTTACGAACTCAACTCTGCCGGCAGAACTTTATATGTAATGAAACAAGGATGGAATTTGAGAGGGCCGGGAATGACAATTACGAATAAAATAATTTAGAGAAGGAAACATACCGTTTCGACATTTGGCGACGTGCTTAACTCCTTAACGAACGGCGGCGTGCTGCATTCCACTTGCCTGATCCCATCTGCCACTCCAGTTGCCTCTGGTTTCAGAAGTCTTCCATCCTCGTCATCACTAACTTGCACTTGCTCGCCGGCTAATTGCAACGGCTCCTTAGAAGGGGTGACCCCCCTATCCGAAGTGACCTGTGCTCCTGAGCTTGAAGTGGAGCCACACGTATTTTCAGCCTAAAAGTAAATGTGTGAGCTCAAAAAATCAATGTGCAGCTTATATTCATCTTAATGGACAAGTTAAAGCTCAAGATCATATAGATGAACGAAAGTTCGACTACATTTACCGCCAGCAAACAATATGAGCAACTTAAAGCATGTCAGCACAAGCTCTCTGCGTAGCATAGTCCCATTGCAATCTTCATCTTTTAGAATCGTTTTTCACAGTACTTGCCGTTAAAATGCTAACAAAAAGTTTAATTCTCAGGTCGTCCAAAATCCTAATTGCCGTATAATCTTATATCATAAACCTATCGCGATTCCTGTGAACATACGCAAATCATTTATCAAGAGAGTCGATTAACAGCTTCAGCAAATGCAGAAATCCACGAAAACAGTAGTCTTTTGAGATGAATTTCACGATGGATTCGGTAACTCGTCTGCCCTATCAATCCCAATCAGCTGATGCGCAGTGCGCAAAATACCAACTTGGCTCCTTCGTCATGCATCACTTTCCACACGGACTGACCCTTAAACATGATTCAGTAATGCTACAACTCACCTGCTCTTTCAATTCGGCGTTATCCGTACTCAACTGCAGGACGTCATTATCGTTTATTCCATTGTCTTTCGCCAAGATTTGTGATTCCAACTACAAAAACATGAATGAATACAGCCACTTCATTTGGCCAAGCCTGGAGTCCAGTTTTCATAATATATTCCACTATAGTTTATATAGTAGGGTTGGTGCATAATTGATGCACTTAATGCTACAATAGGGCCTTTTATATGAGGTGATTGGCGATACCTTGGAATATCCGAATGAAGATGCATTTTGCATATTAACACCACAGCGAATGGGTCGGATTTTACTCAGAGTTTCGGACACAAGCCATCACCGACAGAAAAAGACAGCCACTAAGTCATCGAACGTCATTTATGTCTACCTCGTGATGACAGCTTATAGTCATACATCAATTAACCTCCTTATAATTTTAGAGCTTTTTGCGCCTTCTTCCATCCCTCTTTGAGCAGGAAGAGGATTTTATCCTCGAAGTGCCAAAATTAGCGATTCTGGAATCATACAAAGTGAATCCATCTTTGGAATCTTCAGTTCAACGCCGAAGGCACAATGAAGCACAATTCCTTAGAAGAGATCTCGAAAAATTGAAGGCTTTAATCTAAAATTAGAGGTACCATAAATGATGCATACTCACCTACGATACAATGTTCTCAGTACAACTTGACCATTCACCGCAAAAAATGATATTTCTGCTTGAAACTTCATTATTCACATTCTTATTCCCATATCGAAATTCTCACAGCAGTGAAACTCATCAACTGCCAAGCAGTTATATTACACTGTTCTTTGTATGCTTTCTCCTCATTTTATCGCTAAAGATTCAGAATGATGTTATATGCAATATACTTGCACTCATTAAAACATAGACGATTTTGTTTGCTACAATTCTGAAGAGAACTTCGAAATAGAAATATAGAGGCAAGCGAAAGATAAATAAAATTGAAGAGAAGGAGAAGCATTCAAATAATATTATAAAAGAAAATGGTCGGTAAGCGAATCTCTTTGGGAATGCAATAGAATCCAATAAGTCGGTAAATTGGATCATAGCACTGTATGGCTCCCGCCTATGGGAAAGCAGTCAATACATCCTAAGAAATAAGGAAGGAAACGATGTCGTTTCGCCGAGTTCTGCGATTCTAACCCTGTTTTAAGAGAACAGTTATTACAATGGTAATGCGCATCCTCAGACGCCTCCGAAGGAAATCGCTCAAAGTGGGATGACTATTGAGCAAGTGAGAAACAGGGTTCGTTTCCAAACATTGCTTTCCCATACGAGAAAGACGTGTCTCCGCGACTGCATTTATCAACTTTGGAGAAGTGAAGCTAAATGACTTTTTTTTTGGGAAAGCAGCCGAACGACCTTTTTACAAATTTTCTAAAAGAAAGCACTCATCTTCCTCCCTACCCCTCCCTCACTCTTTAATGAGGCTGTTCTATCACAAAATCGAAAAGTAGTTTGTTTTCATACCCTCGAAACCAAATGTGATATTACTACAGCCATCAAGGAATTTGTAAATCCTATATCTACAAATTTCCCACATGTGCTTGGGGGGAATTTTCAGCGCCTGCATCCGAGGTCAAACAGCGCCAAGCTTACAATCTTTTCCAAGGTTATACAGTACTTGAGCTCTTCTACTTTTTCAAACAGAGTCCTCGCGAACAAAGCGACTTGGAGGTACTCCCTTAGGAAGTTATGTGGGGTGGACGAGACTGTTCCTAGCCCTTCAAATGTCAGACTTCATGGGAGTGCTGTTCACACAAGTCACCACACAAAGTTTCGAGGAACGGGTGCTAAGAAGGTCTGGTACGTTGATAATGAGGGCAAAAACAACAAACGTTGTTAAACGTAATATCCACCGCAGAGATTACCTTTGCATCTCCAACCAAAGAACAGGTAATCAAGCGAACATTTAAACAACGAAAAAGAATAAACAAGAAAGAAAGAAAAAGAGGATTAAGCGAACGAAATAAGCTGACAAGCATAAACTTGCAAGCTCAGGCAACTTGTATTATTATAAATTTCTTGACGTATAATATGCAAAAATACATCTACATGAATGCTGGGGATTCAAATTTCACTCATGAAAAAGCTGAAATTCTCTAGTATGGTCTTTTATCGAAAAATAAGTTTATTTGAAAAATTTCAATACGCTGACTGATTTTATCAGATGCAAATATTAAGAGGGGGCTGAAGTAAAAAAAAAACTATTAAATTTCACTGCTGCATTCTACTTGAATTTAGACTTGAAAATATACAACAGCGACGCAGACATATACATACACAACGTGCAAACTTCATTGAATTTACACAGATACTTGATGAGACAAAGGTAGATATGTGGAAGAAGACTCACCTCCGCGATTTTCGCGTTCAGCCGTCGAATCTCCGTCTCCATTTTAACGATGCGTAGTGTACTAGCTGTACGGGCCTCAGCACATCGTTGTAACTTCGTTTGTAGCACACCAATTTGGGCACTTGCCTCATCGAGTCGTCCAGAGAGGTGATCTCTAGAGGCAACCAGCTGCCGCTTCTCTTCCATTGTGTCGCCCAGCTATAATAACATTTTTTCATAGCTAAAGCAGCGAGAAAGCGATAGCGACCAGACATAGACAAAAGATCTAGTGCTTAGGAAAGCGGGAAAAAAGTAAAGAAAAGGAAAATATGGAGAAAGTTTTGCAGTTACAGGAACGAAAAAGAATGACAAAATAAGAGAGATAACGGCAGAAGTGAATAAGCGATAAGAAAGGCAATCGCCCCAGGCAACCACGTAAAAATCTCGAAGAGGTATTTTCAAATAGAGATGAATGGATAAGCAGAAGCTCGCGAGATTCGAGAATTTCAGCAGAACTCAATTAAAAGCGTCGGAATGAAAAGATGAACCATAAATGTTTGACTTTCTAATGCTCATTTCGATTCCCTGACGGTACTTTACTGTTCAACAGCTAGAAACAAACATGCATCCGAAGTGAAGAGAAAGCTAATGCTTATCTTAGCAATGCAAATTTAACTGCAAATAACTTTGCGAGTACACTCAGGTTAGTTTGCACTATACGATTAATAACAGAATCGGATGACCTACCAATTTAATTTCAGACCACATGGTCCGTATAGGTGATAGAAGCATAGGTCAAATGTCTGTTCATGGCGTAGACTTGTCCTGTCGAAACCCGAAACAACGCAAGGGCGTCATATTTAACAATAAACGACTGCCGGTCAATTTTTCAGGTCCGAGGTTGATAAAGCGCTACAACCGCCAGAGATATATCCACATGCATATGCATATTTTTGCAGATCATGTGCCACCCTCTAATGACAGAGATGACTTGTCAGTCTTATTTCCATGAACCTAAACCGTTAAACTATAGGATGCGTGGTGCAGACATCCTTCTTCCATGACTGTGAAAGCCCGAAAGCTACAGCGAAAATTAGAACAGGGTTACCAAAATGGAAGAAGGCGGTTGAAGGCACTATCGCCAATCTGCGGAATCAAGGCTGTTTGTCCGAAAGAAGCTACAGAGCAAAGCGATTTTTTCAGTAAAGAAATAGGAACCATTCAGAGAAGCGCCCTTGACTTGGCAACTGATATTCACTAATCGCTGTCCCAAACAGTAACCATGAGTTCCTTTGTAATTGGTGAGTTCAAATCCGCCATCAAAATAACATCCCTTTAGAGGTGCCTCTCATCAAGTTCTTCTTCCTGCCATGTTCTCAAATAAGAAAAGAGCCATTTCAGACGGTGATAAAGAGAGCATGTCTGTGATGCTATTTGCTTCTTGCTCTTTATAAGCAAGAAAAAATAAGCTAAGGGATGGTGCATTATATGAAATATTATCAGGACAGACAAGAGATGCATATAAAATGATTTTTAATGCCTCGCATCACGATATGATCCCTAGTTGTAGGGAAGCCATTTATATAACTGGATAGCAGGATCATTCAGCATCACAATTTGTATTATGCAGCATCGTTTGTTCGTATATTCAGTCGTGATTTAATCTTATGTATCTTTAACTGCTCTACGATACTGCTACGGGTGCATTGCGCTTATGCTGATGTAAACACTTTTAACAAAGGTTCGATTACCCAAGTTTGAGAATAGACAAATATTGTGGTGGAGTGGATAGCCTGAATAACGAGCAACAAGCAAACTTAGAAGGGATCCGATGTTGACATAGTCGAATTGTACCAGCAATATTCGCGTAACGCTAATAATGACCACTAGGCTAGTTGTTCTAACATAACTGATGAGTAGATAACAAATAAACAAACAAATATATAAACAAATAAATGAATAAACAAATGAATAAACAAATGATGTCCAATTAAAGAATTCGATGGTTTGTTCGGAGTAATCGCACATGGAGAAATTCGTTTTAACCTTCGGATTTGTTCTTTTCTGAAAGGACTGATCAACAAATCCGCGTAAAAATAAATATAAACAAACCTCCCTTCTGCATGCCGGTTCTGCACTTTCTCATATTCATACGTGACCCGTGCAAAGAAAATACAAAAAAAAAAGTGTGCACCTGTTGATAGTATTCCTGTTTTTCAGCGTTGATCTGGTTGATCGCGCGTTCAAGATTCTGAACCTCTTCATTAGCACGGTTGAGAGTTTCATTCTCTTGGGTGACTTCCTCGAATCGCCTTCTCCATTCGTCTGCACTCCTTTGCAATTGTTCGATTTGGGTTTCCTTCTCTCGTAGGACGTCTTCGACCATCTGCGCAATAAAACAACGTTCAACGCGCACTCCTTCAGTTAAATAAAAATCTTTACCTGAAGGCGTACCCTATAAAATCAATGTGATCTTATAGGTTTCATATGAAAAATTGAAAAACTCTTCACATAAAACTGAAATTTTTCTCGACAAAGCTCGAAAAACAACTGGAAGATAACACATATTTAGCTGTTTTCGAACCACTAGGAATTGTTTTGTGGATCAATTCGTTAAAGGATTTCTGACAGATTGCCGATTTCCGAATTGGAATTTCTTGCGCAACATTTCAATAAAATACGTAGACTCTTTTTCCTTCTTGTCCTCAACAAATAAAAAATCACCTTGTAAAGTCAACTCATGTACGACACTTTTATAAAGCACAATCTCCCTCCCTCTAATCGATACCGTGAACACCTTCAATCTGTGCAAGTCAATCACTTCTAACAGATTCAGAACATTCGTAAATGTTAACTAACAACAGATTCCCGTTTGTGGACGGAAACGAAAAAATATAGGTACGATCGGTGCGATAAATGAGCAGTTAACCCGGTTGCCTGTAGTTGGACACAGCATAATCCATCTTCAATTCAGGATAACGAGGAGAAAATCCCTGCACATCTCAGAATACAAAGTTTCAGGGTGAATGTAATATGGCCGATGCTTATCGCAATGGATAATATTTCGAATGCCCAACAACTGATCAAAACCGAAAGAAAGACACGAGAAGTTAGCATGCTAGTCGATAATGTTCATCCTACATTCATGAGTTAAAAGGTTGATGGATGGACATAGAGGATGCAGCTCAAGTGATGTTGAGGACGAACTGGCGCACGTCGAGCAAAGTCACTCATTAATTCAACAACCACTGGGATTAATATGGGGGAAACCGGAAAGTGGTAATATTCAACACTTGTATAGACGGCTCAGCTTCCGTTTTCTCTAACTTGGACGTGGGACTTACTGAAGGGGAATGCCTGGAAACATAAATATAGGAAATATACGTGTACTTACGTCAGGCATTCCGGAATGATTTTTCTTCGAGCAAAACCAGAGCAAGTTCTAGAACAATAAATTGAAAAAAGAGATATTTTTTTATTTCGGAAGAGGGCGGCACAGCTTTCCATTATGTATGGTATTGTATAAATCAGAACGAAGCAAAAAATACCGAAAGTTTGGTCTCAGCAATACGTAGTTCGTCGATCAGCTGTTCCTGAGTTTCGCGAGATTGCTCGAGCTCGATGATTTTCGCCTCTAGCAATTTGAAAGAGCCCGATCCGTCCGCAGATGCGATCGCCGATTCATGAGCCAAACGTGCGCGTTCTAGCTCTGCGGCCAAGCTGGAATTATTTACGAACTATTTTACTCGCTTATTAAGGTATATTTCAACTACTATACATCTGTTAACTAATAGTACTCAAAACCAAGACGCTCCAATTGTACTAATTACTTTCCTTTTTATAGGTGGGTGATGATATTAGAGTGATATAAGGGTGCACACAATGAACGTCCGAAAAGAGCGAATGAATTTCGCACTAACTATGGAAGAACTCAACGCATTTGATGTGTGGATTTCATTACGAAACTATTTCTTGTGTGGATAGGTTAATTAGCCGATTTCACGCAACACATAAACAACACCAACAACACTACTATAGCCGACCAGCAACGCCAACAGCGATCCAGCGTGCTCACTGCATTCCAATAAAGATATGAATGCCACCCAGATATAGCAAACGGAAAGAATCACCGATTAGAGGCAGTTGCTGAAGTTTCCGTCAGTCGACCCATGGACGAACTACAACTAGAACCGCGGATCGACCAAGCAACAAGCCGCTCGTCGCAGTCGGCGAACACACAATGTGATTTGCTTACCTGTTATTTTGCATCTGTAGAGATTGTAACGCTTTCTCGAGTGAACGCTGCCATTTCGCCCTATTCTCCACCTCGGCCACGTAACTTGCAATCTCGTTATGAGCGTTACGCAAATCCTGCAGTAATAGATAAATTATGCAGAAAAAAAAAACACTCAAAATGCCCACTCACTGGAATGATATGTTGGCAACCGCGTCTGCGGATATATGCATAATGCGTGTACGTGTGCGCGTCAGCGGACCTGTTGCTGTTTTCAAGATCAACTCCAGAACACCAATTGCGTTGAATTTTATGAGGTATAATCTACAGCCAAATGTAGACTTCAGGCTCTAATTCACCGGTCTTCGTATCAATTTACTGAGAAATCTGTCTAAAATTGTCTACGGACAATATTTCCATATTTCCCCTCATGCCTATGTAGTCGACTACTAGTAATAAGAAGATGTCGTCTCCGCCACCGACTAGAACCACGGATCCACCAAGCAAGAAGCCGCTCGCTTCCAAAAATTTAGAAAGCAAGAGCTGCTCTCCAAATTTTTAACTTGAATTTACGCTATAATTCTTTATGCCATCATCTGAGAGATGATATATACATGCATGTTTCCAGGTTAACTCTCATATACTGTTTTCTGATCAACAATTAAATCAATTTGTTGGCAAGCGAATCACCTCCGGGAAGCAAACAAACTTATCAGCAAGCATTTACTTTTCAAATGCTCGCTTATCAACTCTTTCATCCTTCCTAAGATACCTCAATTTCACGCCTGCATAACAATCACGGATAGCACTCGATATACTCTACATATACTCTGCTATGCACCCTCCTCAAAACAGCACATCCAGCTTATATCCATTATCGTTGGTTAGGCCTATGTATTTATTACGCATATATATATATATATATAACAAATGCCTCAATGAATAGGGATGAATAACTCCGAAAGGGTGAGATGATGAAGGAAAAAATAAACAAATGAATAAATAATAAAAAAAAAGAAAATTAAAAGAAAGATGCATTTTCTAATCGGACGTTATCCATCTGCAAATGCGAAATAGTTGTTTCATTGGTTTTATCGTCCGTTCGAATATTTTCATCGCAGTCCCGCTGCACACCTTCTGACATCAATGAAAGCAGGTGTTGGCATTCGTCCAATCCCTTCTGAACAACGCTAATTCATTGAACATTCAAGAAACAGAAGTTGGTGATCGCCTCTAATTTTTCTTACCAACTTCTCCATCGCTTGAGCAATTCTCGTTGCTTTCCGGCTATAATGTTCCTTACCGAATGACATCCTGAATGGAAAAAAAACCCGATGAAGCATCTGAAAGGTTTTTAAAAAAAATCCCCAAAGCTGTCGACTCTTAAATCATAGTTATGAAGGCTACCGCGGCACCACAACAAATCTCATATGACGCAGAAAAAAAAAAAACAGTAAAAAACAGCCGTTATTCAGTGCCACTGTTGATAGTACTACGTAGTCGTGGCTGGGATAGTGCCTTTGGACGGGTGGATAGAAAAGTTTACCTCAATCGCGCTAATGCAGAAAATGCTGTAACGTGCACAGTGAATATCTATACGATAACAAATAATTTTTTATGATAAACGCACCAAAGTTATAAAGGTTTGGGTACCGATAAATGTAAACGAATGGTGATTCAAACCGTTTTGTAGAGGACTCGAGAAACACTGGAAGGAAACAGAAATTGACGATCAACGCCAGCATTTCCAACTCCCTTCATATGCACTTTGGATTTTCAGCTTGCCTCACCTGCTTAGCATTAAAAATTATTTGCTCACTTGGCTAAACTTATATTACGAAGGGGATGAGCAAGAAATGAGAGTTGAATTTTTCAGAAGCTTTTCAAACGTGTCGATGAGTTTCCGCTCACTTTTCTCATAGAAAAATGTTTCCAAAGGTGCTACCAATCGACTGCAGCATTCTTGAAAAAACCGTCTACCGTCTAGGTGTTTAGCCGGAAAACGATACCAGCTCTAAACTTACTTATAGCAATAATTTAATCATTCTCCAAAAATATAGCCATCTGAAGAGGATTGGGAGAAAATGTTCAGCTCTAGTTGAATTGGTTTGTGGCTGTGATCAGGCGAGTCGATTTGTAGCAATGACCTAGAGTCGTATCTTTAGTAGTACCTCGTCATTTTTTGTCACCTACTAGGATGAACTAACGCCAGCTGGGATACCCTCTTTGGTCAACGGTCAACATGCAGGCTTGCCAGAAAAACCGCCAAAGCTGGCAATAAGAAACAAGCTCATACAATCTTTAGGCTAACTATCGATCGTTTGGAAGTACTTTCTGGTTGCCCACTATACTTTTCAAACTTGGTACTTGATTTTTTGGAGCATAAGAATTTTCCAACTTCTCACCTTGCGCTCTATGAGTTTTTGACGGTTTCGTCAAGCCTCCCCATTCCTTCACTAAGGCGGATTTTTGCGCTTACCTATGAACGCAACAACAGAACAAAAGTCAGTGAGCATGAAATAACGCCCAAGCGTGCCTACTAATTTATG